>CP139502.1:186044368-186669101 GCA_021014915.2 Artemisia tridentata subsp. tridentata | reverse complement strand
TAAAATCAAGTTCATACTGCTAAGTCAAAAGTTTCTCTAAAAAGGATTTTCAAAGTGGCCCAGAAAACCATCAAATGATGGATAATGAGTCAATGCCCCATGATTCACCTCTCACAGGAGTTAACACACCTGGAAGTGATGAGGGCAGCTAATTAAACTCTTAAGGAATTGATGGCCAACATGTACACCATTGTCTGAAAAACATGTTCTAATTGGTAGATCACATGATGGTGAGAGATCTTCCAAACAGGGGAGGAAATATTTTGATAAATGGTGAGAAATCTTCCAAGCTCGGAGGAGGAAGATTAACCAATAAGGGAAGAAAAGTTGTGGTTGTATATGCTCAGAATCAGGGGAGGTAGTTTATAATTAATCAAAGATTGGGAAGGGAGTAATTTCATGACTTCACTTTTTATCATCTCAATATAATATATACACCCCTTCGAAAACCACCTGGCTCAGCAGCAGTTGTTGTATCTTCTCCTACAATGGAAAAGACAAGAGCATACAAGATGATGATGTCAGCTTTTTGAGAAGCTAACATGTCTTATTATTAAGCCAATAATAAGAACAAGCATTCAGTTGATGAATGCTGGGAATAACCTTTTTCAGTTAATGGATACTGGGAATAAGCTCTTCAAATGAAGAAAGTTCAAATGAAGATTCTGGAGTATTATAAATATTCAGAAGGGATGAAGCATTCAAATGGAGAAAGTTCTATCTAGGTTTTTTCAGTTTCAATTTCAGTTCACTACGTTTGTTCATCATTTGCAAAGGCATGTAACACCCCCATTTTCGAGATACGCAGCGGAATATAAGCTTGGGGTGCTACTTCATGGTTCACAGTCAAGAGAATAGAAAACGACTCGAAAAGAGACGTTTTTAAATAAAATTGTTATCATTCATTTATTTAATATCAGAGTACATAAGATAGGTCCCAGAGGGAGGTTCGGAAAATACATTGTAAAAGTACATTATTCATTGAATGATAACAAAGTGGACACTCTTGTAAAAAGAAAGTCCACAGCCACTTCGTGCCATCGCCATACTCCTAGTTACCTGAGATAAACATGCTTAAAAAGTCAACACAAAGGTTGAGTGAATCTATAGTGTTTAAAATTATAATCAGTTTGAACACAAGCCAAAATATGAGAAATCAGTTATATCGTAGTTCAGGAATATTTCACTAAACCTCATGACACGCAATGCGTTAACAGTTTCCAGGTTCCACAAACATGATTGAAATGAGAGTGGTCTTGCCCCCGAGTTAAAGATATCAAATATAATGCATCTGCCTAACCGGCTACCACGTAGATATCCATCCGGTTAGAACAAATGGGTCGTCAGGCCAATAGATCTATTCACATATTCGCGCTCACCCAGCAGGTGACTAATGGTGCATGATATGAGGGTCTTTTAAATAAATAATTCAATCTCAATAATAACGTAAGTTAGCCTAGTGCAATAACAATCAGGAAAATACTTGTGTTCGGTTTAATAGCATGTATCTCCCCACATATTTGGAAAACACGTAAGTAAGAAAGGTGGGACTATAAACTCACCTGAACAATCTGGATGGAAAACAAAGTTATTCAAAGTTGATAAACGTCTCCGGCTTGCAACCTGAGTTGGTTATGTCAAGTTTCAGTAACTAATTCTGAATATGTATAAGTTTCCAATATTGGTTTCATTTCGTTATGTTTGATAGTTAAATACTTAATTGAGCCAATATGTAGTTTCAAAAGTAAGATTTTATTTTTATCTTCTTATCTGTAAGTTTCGGTTACGTCCGTTTGTTAAATGGACACTTCGTTCGTTAGTTACGGTTCAAAACGTATATTAAGTTTAAATAAAACTTAATAATAATAATAATATTAATAATAACAATTATAATAATAATTAAATTATATTAAAGTTTTTAGTATATTTACGTTTTACACCCTAAGGTTTCTAGGGTTTACATCTTTTACCCCTAAACTTTAAGAAAATGACAACTTTTACCCTTGATCTTTTATAAATTGACACTTTATGTCTTTTAGTTTCAAAATGTACTGTTTTTACCCCTTAGGGATTCCCCGATCCCAAAACTAGTCCTAATTTGAAAGTTATTTAAAATTTGACAGTTTCAGTCCCTATGTCTCATTTATTTTCCACCCGATATCCTTTGTTCAAAAATAATTTATTTCTTAGCGATTTAAGCCATGATCTTTTTCAAAACTTTTTCTAAAGTGTTTATAAATGTTCTAAATGTATTTTTGCCAAAGGTCGAAGCTTGGTTCGAACCCACGAATGAGAAAACCAAAACAGAACCATGCGACCCTTGTTTAGTTCGACAGAAAAACACGCCAACTTTATACGCCCGGTTCTCCCTTGTTTCTTAACGAAAATCCTTGATTCTTTTTCCTACTTTTAGACCTCCTCGAGTACTTTAAGCATGTCAAAGGCCATAATTTTTAGTGAACGTTTGATAGGGTAAAACGAGCACCAAAGCAGCAGACCTGCTGTTGGTCTCGACAGAAAATAAAAGAAAGAAAACTTGTGTTTTGCTAAATCCGATTTTTAGACACTATGTTTTTATAATTTGTCTAGTTATTATAACATGTTTTAAGTATCTCTAAACTATTTTTAACATCTTAGATCCATTGGAACTCTTATTCGAAAATATAAGTATATATGTCACTCGATATAGAGAAAAATTTAGCAAAAAGTGTTTTGGTCATTTCTGGGTTACGACATCTATTAAGGACTATCTTATACTTCATTTAGACATAAAAGAATTATAAGAAATCAAAGAAAAAGAACTAGAACTCACCTTGCTCAATATCGTCGACTAGAGAGAATTTTTGTGAAATAGGGTTCGAAATTTCTCCTTATTGATCCTAGCTTGTTTCTACTGCTTCTCCTAGACTAATTTGAGTATTTGAGGGATTATGGGATAGGTGGTGTAAGGTATGTTGGCTGTTTACGGTGGATCACGGGTTTGATGGAGGATTAGGGCTTCAAGGGTTGCTTGCTATTTATAGAGGGACATCTAGGGTTTCAAGGATGTTCTAGTTCAGCCATGGGAGTTTGCGAGATGAGGTGTAAGGTTAGGGAGTTGACACATGAGGGGGAAAGTGAGTAGGGAAATGTGGAAGTTTATGGTCCTTACACATAGGGCTCCTTCTAGAGAGAGACCATGTGTACTCCCTCTTCTCCATACATGTGGGCTACTTAGGGTTTAAGGTTTCTAGATATTTAGTTTGTTAGGGTTAAATTGGAACTAGGATGAGTAACTAGCTAGTTAGGGTTCGATGTCATGCTTAGAGGGGTTGTACTATGGCTTTGTGATCTTGTAAACTAGGGTTTTGGGTAAAGTTAGGGTTTCCTAGGTTTAGGGTAAGTTAGAAATAAAATTTGAATCTAATTAACCTAATTTTGTTCTAATCGAATTGTATTATTTAGGTAGAAAATAGTTTTTGTGCTTTAGGTAGTTGTACTCTAGGTTAAGGAGACTTGTACTTATGTAAGAAAAATAAGAAAAATGTATTTTTAATTATTTCTAACTTTTCCATAATTTTTATGTAATTTTTATTACACTTTAAATGCCATTAAATGAGTTTTTATATTTTTGTGCATAAAAGAGTTGTACATTATGTTTATGAAGTTGTACATATATAAAATAAATAAATGAATTATTTTTATAATTTATTATATGAAACTATTACATAAAATGTTATTTAAATAATTATTTCTAATGTTTTTAAAAGGTTTTTATGTTTATTTAGATTTCATGCTTAAAGGACTTGTACCTTGACTTAAGATACTTGTACATAATATTTTTATAAAAATATTAACTAGGGTTTACAAATAAAATAATAGTTTTTGAGAAATTAGGGTTTTACCGGGAGTTATAGTGAAATTAGGTTTTCTATGCTTTAGTGACTTGTACATTACCTAGATAACTTATAATTTGGTATTTCTAGGGTTTCGTTGTTCATAAATGTTGTCATGGTAGTTTAGGGTTTCATAAAACTATCATCAATTAAGAAACATTCAGTTTTAAACATACGTTAGCGAAATAACGTAAAGTGGTAAGTGGGACCTCATAACGTTTTAGGTCAATGATGTTTACGTAGATAAATGTTAAATTATTTAAGGTTGGGTTGCAAGCAGGATTGTCAGTGATGTGATCTTCGTCACATAAGATAATAGTTATAATCAAGAAAGAAAGAAAAAAAAATTCTACGTGGAAAAAGATAAGTACTAGAAAATTATATATGGAAATCTTACAGTGGTTACATTATCCCCCCGTTGAAGGGAATCTCGTCCCGAGATTCAGTCAATGTTGGTTGAAGAATTAGGGAAAAGATGTGGGTACTTAGCCCGGATTTGTTCTTCTCGTTCCCAGGTAAATTCTGGTCCTCTCTTGGAGTTCCATCTAACCTTTACGATAGGAACGCGACTTCGTTTTAGCTGTTTGATCTCTCTATCCATAATCTCCACAGGTTCTTCCACAAAATTGAGCTTGTCATTGAGACGAAGCTCTTTCATGGGAATCACGAGTGTTTCGTCTGATAGACACTTCTTTAAGTTCGAGACGTGGAATATAGGATGTATTTTACTAAGTTCTATGGGAAGTTCAAGTCGGTAAGCTACTGGACCGATTTTCTCCAAAATCTTAAATGGCCCAATATATCGGGGATTCAACTTTCCTCGTCTTCCGAATCTAACTATTCCCTTCCAGGGTGACACCTTTAACATAACTCTGTCTCCTACTTCAAACTCCATAGGCTTTCGCCTGGTATCTGCGTAACTTTTCTGCCTATCTCGGGCTGCTTGCAAATGCTGTCGGATTTGCACAATTTTATCGGTGGTTTCCTGTATTAACTCGGGCCCAGTAAGTTGGAATTCTCTGACTTCTGCCCAGCATACAGGTGACCGGCACTTTCTTCCATAAAGTGCTTCAAATGGTGCTGCTTTGATGCTTGCATGGTAACTATTGTTGTATGAGAATTCTGCCAAAGGCAAATGTCTATCCCATCCTTTACCAAAATCTATTACACATGCTCTAAGCATATCTTCCAGCGTTTGAATAGTCCTCTCACTTTGTCCGTCGGTTTGTGGATGATAAGCCGTACTCATATCTAATTTTGTCCCCAAAGCTTTCTGAAGCTTTTCCCAAAATCGAGACGTGAAACGAGAATCACGATCAGAAATAATAGAGATTGGTACCCCATGTCGTGAGATTATCTCCTTTAGATATAATTTGGCTAGATCTTCTACTTCATCAGTTTCTTTGATTGGCAAAAAGTGAGCGGATTTCGTAAGGCGATCAACTATGACCCAAATAGTGTCATATCCACTTGACGTTCTAGGCAACTTGGTGATAAAATCCATTGTTATTCGTTCCCATTTCCATTCAGGAATCTCAGGTTGAGTCAATAGACCGGATGGCCTTTGATGCTCTGCTTTAACTCGTGCACAAGTCAAACATTTGCTGACATACTCAGTTATATCAGCTTTCATGTTTGGCCACCAGTAAAGTTTCTTGAGATCCTGGTACATCTTTTCAGATCCCGGATGGATAGAATATTTGGACTTATGTGATTCGTGCATAATCACATTTCTTAAATCACCAAAGAGCGGTAACCAACTCCGGTTCTTTATACAACGAGTCCTGTTAGGGCGGATTTCAAATACTTTGTTCATACCTCTCAAATTCTCAGCCTGCACATTTTCTTCTTTTATTGCTTCGGCTTGCGCATTGAGAATTTGGGATGGTAAATCCAAATTAATGGTCATTACTAAAGCTCTAACTCGAAGAGGCTTATTTCGTTCCTTCCTGCTTAGCGCATCTGCTACAACGTTTGCTTTTCCAGGATGATAATGAATTTCACAGTCGTAGTCGCTTAATAACTCCAACCATCGGCGTTGTCTCATATTCAATTCCTTCTGGTCGAGAATATGTTGAAGACTCTTATGATCTGTATACACAACGCATTTTGTGCCATACAGATAATGTCTCCAGATTTTGAGAGCAAATACAACTGCTCCTAGTTCAAGATCATGAGTAGTATAATTTTCCTCATGAGGCTTGAGTTGTCTAGAGGCATAAGCAATCACTTTGTTTCTTTGCATCAACACCGCTCCTAAACCTTGATGTGACGCGTCGCAATACACAACAAAATCATCACTTCCTTCTGGTAAAGCTAAAATTGGAGCTTCACAAAGCTTTTGCTTTAACAGCTGGAAAGCTTTCTCTTGATTTTCTCCCCATACATACTTCTTACCTTTCTGAGTTAATTCCGTCAAAGATTTGGCAATCTTTGAGAATCCCTCTATAAATCTCCGATCATAACCAGCGAGTCCTAAAAATTGTCGCACTTCAGTAGGAGTCATTGGTATTGGCCAATTCTTAACTGCTTCTATTTTGGACGGATCCACGTGGATTCCATGGCGGTTAACCACATGTCCAAGAAACTGCACGGTATGAATCCAAAAATCACATTTGGAAAATTTAGCGTACAGCTGTTCCTTCTTGAGTAGCTCCAAAATAGTCTTCAAATGCTCTGTATGTTCCTCTTTACTCCGAGAATAGATAAGAATATCATCAATGAACACGATCACAAATTTATCCAAATAGGGTCTGCATACACGATTCATGAGATCCATGAATATAGCGGGTGCATTGGTTAACCCAAATGGCATTACTTGAAACTCATAATGACCGTATCTTGTTCTAAAAGCTGTTTTAGGAATGTCTTCTTCCTTAACACGCAGTTGATGATATCCGGATCTTAGATCGATTTTTGAGTAAACGCTAGATCCTTGTAGTTGATCGAACAAATCATCGATCCTTGGTAATGGATATCGATTCTTTACCGTAAGTTTATTCAACTCTCGGTAATCAATACACATTCTAAGAGTTCCGTCCTTCTTTTTAACAAATAAGACAGGTGCTCCCCAAGGCGATGAGCTTGGTCGAATAAAACCTTTATCCAATAACTCCTGCAGTTGATTGGATAGTTCTTGCATTTCTGATGGCGCTAAACGGTATGGAGCTCGTGCTACTGGTGCTGCTCCTGGTACTAAGTCAATCTGGAATTCTACTTGACGAACAGGTGGTAATCCAGGTAACTCTTCAGGAAATACTTCCGGAAAATTTCGTACTACAGGTACATCTTCCAATCGTCTTTCATCCGTTTTCTTCTCAGTTACATGGGCTAAAAACGCTGGACATCCTCGGTTGATATATTTCATGGTTTTAATACAAGATATTATGCTTAACTTGGTTTTGCTTTGATTACCCCGAATAATCAAAGTCTCATTCTTAAAAGGAATGTGAACCACTTTCTCGTCACATAATATCTTGGCATGATATTTGGATAACCAATCCATGCCAACGATTACGTCAAAGCTTCCTAATTCAATAGGCATAAGGTCGATGTCGAAAGGTTGATTTAATAGGGTTAAGGTACAACCTTGGATTACAGAATTAGTGCCTACTAATTTTCCATTAGCTAGCTCAATTTTATATGTTTGGGTTAAGGCAGTAGGATTGAGTTTGAGTAATGAAGCGAAAGTAAGAGATATAAAACTTTTATCAGCTCCGGTATCAAACAATACTCTAGCTAAATGCTGATTGAGAGGAAACATACCCGTGACTATGTCCGGGTTCTGCTGCTCGTTACCATCACCCAACACGTACACTCGTCCGCGGGCACCATTGTTTGGATTAGCATTCATCTTCGGGCACTAATTTTTGTAATGTCCTTTTTCACCACATCCGTGGCATGTCACGATCACTGGCTGCAGATTTGCTCCTGTCGCCCTACAGTCTTTGGTCTGATGTCCTATCTTTTGGCACTTTAAGCACTTAACGGTACATGGACCAAAGTGATGTAACAAGCATCGACTGCATTGTGGCTTTGTGCCGATATAACCACTCTTCTCAGCAGAAGGGGCAGTGTAGGCTCTGGCTGCTTCTTGTCGTCAGTTTTGCTGATGATGGTATTGGTTACGGTTTTGGTGGTAATGGTTTTGGTTGTTGCGGTTGTTGTTGTTGTTGGAACGATAGTCGTAATGATGGAAATTCCTTTTATCATCAAACTTTCGTTTGTGATCATTGTTTCCCTGAACTGAATTTCGTTTAATTTCCCTATCAATCAGTTTCTGAGCCGTAGTCATTGCTTCTTCCAATGATTGAGGCTTTGAAACAGTAACATCCCCCTCGATGCTCCGAGGCAATCCTTCCACATATTTCTAGGGTTTACATCTTTTACCCCTAAACTTTAAGAAAATGACAACTTTTACCCTTGATCTTTTATAAATTGGCACTTTATGTCTTTTAGTTTCAAAATGTACTGTTTTTACCCCTTAGGGATTCCCCGTTCCCAAAACTAGTCCTAATTCGAAAGTTATTTAAAATTTGACAGTTTCAGTCCCTATGTCTCATTTATTTTCCACCCGATATCCTTTGTTCAAAATTAATTTATTTCTTAGCGATTTAAGCCATGATCTTTTTCAAAACTTTTTCTAAAGTGTTTATAAATGTTCTAAATGTATTTTTGCCAAAGGTCGAAGCTTGGTTCGAACCCACGAATGAGAAAACCAAAACAGAACCATGCGACCCTTGTTTAGTTCGACAGAAAAACACGCCAACTTTATACGCCCGGTTCTCCCTTATTTCTTAACGAAAATCCTTGATTCTTTTTCCTACTTTTAGACCTCCTCGAGTACTTTAAGCATGTCAAAGGCCATAATTTTTAGTGAACGTTTGATAGGGTAAAACGAGCACCAAAGCAGCAGACCTGCTGTTGGTCTCGACAGAAAATAAAAGAAAGAAAACTTGTGTTTTGCTAAATCCGATTTTTAGACACTATGTTTTTATAATTTGTCTAGTTATTATAACATGTTTTAAGTATCTCTAAACTATTTTTAACATCTTAGATCCATTGGAACTCTTATTCGAAAATATAAGTATATATGCCACTCGATATAGAGAAAAATTTAGCAAAAAGTGTTTTGGTCATTTCTGGGTTACGACATCTATTAAGGACTATCTTATACTTCATTTAGACATAAAAGAATTATAAGAAATCAAAGAAAAAGAACTAGAACTCACCTTGCTCAATATCGTCGACTAGAGAGAATTTTTGTGAAATAGGGTTCGAAATTTCTCCTTATTGATCCTAGCTTGTTTCTACTGCTTCTCCTAGACTAATTTGAGTATTTGAGGGATTATGGGATAGGTGGTGTAAGGTATGTTGGCTTTTTACGGTGGATCACGGGTTTGATGGAGGATTAGGGCTTCAAGGGTTGCTTGCTATTTATAGAGGGACATCTAGGGTTTCAAGGATGTTCTAGTTCAGCCATGGGAGTTTGCGAGATGAGGTATAAGGTTAGGGAGTTGACACATGAGGGGGAAAGTGAGTAGGGAAATGTGGAAGTTTATGGTCCTTACACATAGGGCTCCTTCTAGAGAGAGACCATGTGTACTCCCTCTTCTCCATACATGTGGGCTACTTAGGGTTTAAGGTTTCTAGATATTTAGTTTGTTAGGGTTAAATTGGAACTAGGATGAGTAACTAGCAAGTTAGGGTTCAATGTCATGCTTAGAGGGGTTGTACTATGGCTTTGTGATCTTGTAAACTAGGGTTTTGGGTAAAGTTAGGGTTTCCTAGGTTTAGGGTAAGTTAGAAATAAAATTTGAATCTAATTAACCTAATTTTGTTCTAATCGAATTGTATTATTTAGGTAGAAAATAGTTTTTATGCTTTAGGTAGTTGTACTCTAGGTTAAGGAGACTTGTACTTATGTAAGAAAAATAAGAAAAATGTATTTTTAATTATTTCTAACTTTTCCATAATTTTTATGTAATTTTTATTACACTTTAAATGCCATTAAATGAGGTTTTATATTTTTGTGCATAAAAGAGTTGTACATTATGTTTATGAAGTTGTACATATATAAAATAAATAAATGAATTATTTTTATAATTTATTATATGAAACTATTACATAAAATGTTATTTAAATAATTATTTCTAATGTTTTTAAAAGGTTTTTATGTTTATTTAGATTTCATGCTTAAAGGACTTGTACCTTGACTTAAGATACTTGTACATAATATTTTTATAAAAATATTAACTAGGGTTTACAAATAAAATAATAGTTTTTGAGAAATTAGGGTTTTACCGGGAGTTATAGTGAAATTAGGGTTTCTATGCTTTAGTGACTTGTACATTACCTAGATAACTTATAATTTGGTATTTCTAGGGTTTCGTTGTTCATAAATGTTGTCATGGTAGTTTAGGGTTTCATAAAACTATCATCAATTAAGAAACATTCAGTTTTAAACATACGTTAGCGAAATAACGTAAAGTGGTAAGTGGGACCTCATAACGTTTTAGGTCAATGATGTTTACGTAGATAAATGTTAAATTAATTAAGGTTGGGTTGCAAGCAGGATTGTCAGTGATGTGATCTTCGTCACATAAGATAATAGTTATAATCAAGAAAGAAAGAAAAAAAATCTACGTGGAAAAAGTTAAGTACTAGAAAATTATATAGGGAAATCTTACAGTGGTTACAGCAAAGGCATGCTGGAAGATGATTTGACTTCTTGGAACAAGCATCCAAGATACACAGCACAATTGTCTCTTATAATTCTTCCATCCAAGGAAATTGCACCATCTTTTATTCAATGTACTGCTTATGTTCAAGACAAAGAAGATGATGTTATTTCTGAAAGAGATTCACAGAAAGCAGATGAGTTAGACAGAAAGATAGTTAGTCTTACAGAACAGAGGAAAGCTCAGATCAAGAGTCTGACTATTTAGTGTTTGAAAGATCCTCACAATCAGAATTTAATTCAAAAGAAACATGTTGATTTAGGGAAATCACATGTTTAGGGGAGGATTGTTGGGAATTAAATGTTCTGAAGATTAGTATCGGGAATTAAACGTTCACAAAGTGAGTTCTGCTCAAAGAAATATACTAAGTGTCATTCTACTGCTAGTGTATTTCATTCTACTGCTAGTGTTAGAGATTCTGCTGCCGCAAGGATACTACTGCTAGTGCATCAGATTCTGCTGTTGAAGAGATAAGTGTCGCGTATTCTACTGCTGGATGGATAAGTATACAAAGATATTTTGTGTATAAAAGTCAAAGATATACGGTAGATAATATCTTTGATAGATGTTCAATCAACAAGTTGTGTACACAGATACAAGTTGTATCCTAAGGACTGACACACTCAAGCAAGCAAGTAGTACGACAAGACTTATCATTTATTGTAAAAGATCTCCTTTGTTGTATAAAAGGGAAGATCTTATCTTAGTTACAAGTGTGTTGAAAATAGGGTGTCTAAGTGCTGAATTTGTAACTAGTTGAATACTAAGAAAACATACATTGTGTTGTTCATAACAGAAAATAGTTTTCTTTGTAATAGAGATTCAAGGTTTGTAACCCTAGTGATAGTGAAGATCACTTGTATTATTCTCAAATAATATTGAATCGTTTGGTGTTATACATTCATTGTTCATTATCAAATTCAAGAACCACCACTGTTCCATTTCAATAACCAATATCCTTCTAAGTGTGGTTAAGTAGATTCCGCATACTTAATCATATTCACTCAAAGTATCACATACACTTATACAAAAGGACTAACATCCTCAATAGTGTATCTTACATCCTCTCAAGTATGAGCATGGTGAAAGAGACATAAAGACATCGTGATTAAAGAACGTTGGTGGAAGACAGATGATGACACAACCATATCACATAACATAAGAACGAAAGAACAAAGATACAAAATACGTCGAAGCCAATGAAGCAAAGAAGACATCAAGCAACCTTGATGACCAATAATTAGGGGGAGATTATTGGGAACACATTATAGATTATCAAGTATCGGTCATATTTTGTAATAGGTTGCTTAGGCCTTTATGTTAGTTATTAAGGTTCGGCCTATGTAGAAGGCCCATGGGCCGAGGCCTTTTATTTATTTCTTTATTTAGGGCAACGCCCCTTATTGTACAAATACTATAATACCCCCTCCCTTAAAGGGAGAAGGTGTTGGTTCATGTTAATTACTTTTCGTTATTCATAAGCATGTCCCTTCCATTCTTTCTCTCTCTAGATCTAGTAATCTTGTGTGATAGATTTGTGACCTAACAGCTGTGGTGTTGATGGTGATGGCGGCTATTGGTAATGAGGGTGGTTCAACGGTAGCCACGGCCGAAGAGGGAGGTACGGTGCCGAAATAGTGAGAGGTGAGAGAGATGATGTGAGGTGATAAAATGTGAGGTGAAACCCTAATTAGGGTTATTATAATAGTTCAAAACGTCCAGGGACCATTTGTGTCAATTTTGAGTTTAGGGTGTGGTGGACTGAAAATACCACAAGGACTGTTTTTACAATTATAGTAATCTTTTATAAAAATATGGTGTTTGCCCCATTTGGTTTAGCAAATGATCGATTCGACTCACGAGAATTACGCCGTTGTGTCCGACATATTTTTCAATAAAAACGAGTATTCACACGACTAGTTTCTCATAATTAATATAATAATCAAATTAATTGATTTAACGCGTTTAAGGTTGTGCAGGTTCGCGTATGTGCAGTTTTCGCGTTTAACGAGATAATCTCTCATTTTCAAGTTTGAATTGGTTCAAAAAAAGTTCAAAATGAATAGCAAGTAATAATAAATATACTTTATTATTAAAATAGGTTTCGAAAAATTATCGGGTGTTACAGTTTGGTTCTACCTTGTGGAAGAACCCGGTATCTAGCCTTGTACCGGATGAAGTGTCAGCGACGTAGGTTTGGTTCTACCTTGTGAAAGAACCCGGTATCTAGCTTTGTACCGGAAAGAATGTAAGCGATGTTGTGAAGGCTTCTCTGCCAAGATAAGGATATTGTCGTGTAACACCCCAACCCGACAAGGGTAGAAGTATCACATTATGGCGACAAATCAAAGCATACATAAACACACAGCGGAAGTCTTAATAATTAAATAAGCGAAAAGTCAAGTCAACACGACTTGAATAATACATAGGTTCACGGAAAGGAAAATAATCCAAAGGTACGAATACAAAGGAAATCCAAGTCCAAACAAAGTCATAAGATAAAGGTGGTCATCTAAGGTTAAAGCTTCATCTAACTCTCATCCCATCCAAAGCATAATCCAAAAGCTCCTAGCTTAGATACCTGCCGCACACGAAAAGAAACGTGCGGCTGAGCTTAAAAAGCCCAGTGAACAGATATATATAATAAACGGAAACGAAACAAACGAAACACAATGAAAGAGATATAAATAAGGTACAAGAGTAAAGGTTAGGACAGTCATCCACCACGAGCCCAAAACAAATCAAATATCCAAATCCTGTAGTAGTCCAGAGGGGATGCCTCTATAGTAACCAGATAATATGAGGGGTGTCCTCATGTATCAAAGTGGAGTGATCAGCTCCCAAATATGTGAAAGACGTGGATTGCACCCATCATCAGTCACCAAATACAAATATACAAATCACATACAAATCAAATCTAGGATGCATCCATTCGCCCCCCAAACAAATCATATTGGCCATATCAAATCATATCATAGTGAGCTCATATCAAATCAAAATGGGGACGGTGTAACCAAATCACTAGGGCTACACACTAGTCATGCCATTGGTGCATCAATGACACGGCCATGTTACCTTCATGGCTAGGAAACAAATTTTGGCTCGTAGTATCAAACTGGGGTCAAAGGTCAAAGGTTCGAATTATCAAAGGTTCATAGCAAAGGGTCCATATCAAAGTAAGGGTTCATATAGTCATAGTCCAATCTCAAGGTTCATATCAAAGGTTCATGTCAAAGGTTCAAATGCCAAAGGTTCGTATCATAGGTTCAAATCAGAAATCAAGAGGTCGAAGGCACCTTATTAAAAAGGGCAGAATATCTGTACCTTATTCCAAAGCAAAGCACAAATCACAATGAACAAGATGGATCAAAGTCAGGTCCTCTCCTTCTTCACACCTAGAGGGGTAGCAAAGAATTACAAACCTTTCCATTTTAAGTAACTTTCCATTTTAAGTAGGTTTCCATATTTAGTAAGTTTCCATCATTAGTAAGATTTTCATATCCTCATTTAGGTTAAGTCGTTATTGAATCATATTATGGTTTCAGGGTGTATTTTAACAAGTCACAAAAGTTTAGGGTTAATTATGCCAACTTTACATAAATTAGGGTTTAAGTGTAATTATATCAAAGTTAAAGTTCAAATATGAAAATATCCCAAGTAATCTGTTTTGAATCCATATTTATCAAGTTAACAAATTCAGCCCCTCAAGTTTCCCAATTTTACACTTTACACCCTTAAGTTATGTAATTTACATTTTAAACCTTATAATATCCATAATTACATATTAAGCCCTTAATTTATCAAAATTTCACAATGGACACTTATTTTATCATATTATACGAATCTACCCTTAAGTTTTCATAATTTACACATCAAGTCCCTCAAGTTATCAAAGTTACATATTTAACCCTTAATTTACATTTTCAACCTTTAATTATTAATAATTACATATTAAGCCATTAAATTACCAAAATGACACATAACCCCATGAATATAATTTATTACTCAAATCAACCCCAAGTTTCCAGAAATTACATATTTAGTCCCTTCATTTTAATTATTTACAATTCGAATTACACTTTATTAAAATAAACATTTTAATCCTTTTAAATCTAAAAATTACACATGACACCCCCAACATATATTTTATTCGAATAACATGCAGTCCAAATTAAGTTCTAAAAATAACCCTTGAGTTTCAAAAGTTACAAAACACCCCCTAATTATTTAAACATTATACGCATAACATTTTTATAAACAAAACCCTAACTCTAAAAATACCAATCATTCACCAATTATTAGTTCATCATTATAACATTATTTAATCACTCAAAACAGCCCTAAAAGTCTAACCCTAAATCGATTTACATTTTATTTCTTTTCTTTCTTCTCTTTTCTTTTAGCCGATAATAAAATTAAATCCAAGATAATTATTTTAGGCCTAGACAAATCGACATATCATTTTTACCAGGTTAATATGATTATAAGGAGTCCAAATAAAATAGATATCAAGCCTCAAAAATTCGGATACAATTATTTAGGTTTTAAACACGATTTTAAGACTTAATTCAATATAAATTCGTAGATCATGCATGGTATGATTTTAACATTTTTCATGAAGCTTATATGATGCAAGAGACCTGAGAAAAATACCAATTCGAATTTAGGACGTGGAGAGATAGGCGTACGAATTTGTGTCACTCGAATGGATGAATCAACAAAGGAATTCTCCCACGACCACCACAGCACTCTACTACCTTAAAGCCAATTTTCACAGATCGTATATGATATGAGAAACATGAGAAAAATAGTGAACGAATTTTATAGTGACCGATAGAATTGATTTGGAGTTTTACCTCAAAATGTACACGCGACAAGATAATTTTTGCTGGGATCGAACTAAGCCACGAACACCTCCAAACCTATTTTTCTAGCCTTCTAATGGTGACCAAGAACACAGGAAAAATGGTCTAATCCTTGGGAAAAATCGGATGTGAGGGTGACGAATTATTTGGGGTTTTAGGGTTTTGAATGTTTCGGTTTGTTGTTTTGGAGAGAATCAAATGATGAGGGTTGAATATAATGGATGAATGCCGTGAGAAGGGGGGGGGAATTGCTATAAGGTCGGCACTAATTCAAGACCCATTCAAATTGGTTTAATTTCCTTCAATTTACCAAATTAATATCTCTTTAAATGATTTTAAAGGATTTTAATTGTTTTACAAAAATACCATTCGGCTAATTAAAGTATTTAAGGGTCCATTAGATGTTTTTAATGTGTCATATGAGTCTTAATGTCATATTGTTTCATATGTTATTTGTTTGCAAAAATTTGGGATCAAAAAGATACATTATAAGCTTATTTATCAAAGTTTTAGATTGTAAGGGCATTTTGGTCTTTTCACATGTTTTAGAATTTCTGGGTTTTACAACTCTTCCCCTCTAAACGAAAAATTTCGTCCTCGAAATTTGCAAAGAAGTAGAAGAAAAAAAATGGAACGAATTCAAAATAGAGACATACCAGATCAGAATACAAAATGAGGGTAACTAGCGCGAATAGACTCCTCGGTCTCCCAGGTAGCTTCCCGCTCTGGGTGGTTCCGCCAAAGAATCTTAACGAACGGAATGACTTTACATCTCATAACTCGCTCTTGGCGATCCAGAACCGCTTCCGGCTCCTCCGGAAGAGACATATCCGGCTGAATCTGATCGAGAGGATAAGATACCACATGAAGAGGATGATAGTTGTATCCCCGTAGAAGAGATACATGGAATACATCATGCACATGCGAAAGCTGGGGAGGTAGAGCTAAACGGTAGGAAACCTCTCCAATACGTTCCAAGATCTCGAATGGTCCGATGAATAGAGGACTGAGCTTGCCCTTGATTCCAAAACGCTTGACTCCCCGAAACGGTGAAACCTTAAGGAAAACCCGATCGCCAACCTAAAACTCCAAATCACGACGGTGCTTATCCGCATAACTTTTCTGACGAGCCCGAGCTTCCTTCAACTTCTCCCTAGCAACATCTACCTTCTCATTCGTGATCTGAACCAACTCCGGACCCTCAATAACACGCTCTCCTACTTCGTTCCAACAAACAGGTGCTCTACATTTCCGTCCATATAACATCTCGAAAGGAGCCATCCGAATACTAGCATGCCAGCTGTTATTATAAGCGAATTCTACTAAACAAAGATACTCATCCCAACTACCCGTCCACTCTAACGCACATGCCCTCAGCATATCCTCCAATGTCTGAATGGTCCGCTCTGACTGACCATCTGTCTGAGGGTGAAAAGCCGTACTGAACTTAAGCTGTGCACCCCAAGCTCTGTGCAGTCCTTTCCAAAACCGGGAGGTAAAACGTGGATCCCTATCTGAAATAATGGCAGTAGGCATACCGTGCAGTCTAACTATCTCCTGCTAAAAAATCTCTGCTAGTTTGCTGACACTATAATCCATACGAATGGGTAGAAAATGAGCCGACTTGGTTAGTCGATCGACGACCACCCAAATCGCATCATGTTTCTTTCTGGTAAATGGCAAACCCGATACGAAATCCATAGAAATTTCCTCCGACTTCCAGGTCGGAATATCTAACGGCTGCAATAACCCACTAGCTCTCTGGTGCTCGATCTTGACCTGCTGACAAGTCAAACACCTAGCTACATAAGACGCCACATCATGTTTCATGCCGCTCCACCAGAAGTGCTGCTTCAAATCTCGGTACATTTTGGTGGAACCCGCATGTATAGTAAAGGGAGAACTATGCGCCTCTGACAAAACAGCCTCTCGCAAATCAGGATCGTTAGGAACACAAAGACGATCCTCGAACCATACTACACCAAACTCATCAACCCGAAACTCAGATTGCTTTCCATCTTCCACATTCTGCACAATAGCCCAGAGTTCACCGTCATCTTTCTGGGCTTCTTTAATCCGCAGGATGAGATTGGACTCAACCTTTAGACTAGCCCAATAACCGTCACAACCCCGAACACAGAACTCAACATCAAGAATCTCTAAATCATTTAGAATCCGAGGCTCAAAATTCAGACTAGCAACCATACCCGACTTCCGGCTAAGAGCGTCGGCAACAACATTTGCCTTGCCGGGATGATACTGGATGTGGGTGTCGTAATCTTTCAGGAGCTCCAACCATTGCCTCTGTCTCATATTCAGCTCCTTCTGCGTGAAAATATATTTAAGGCTTTTGTGGTCGGTGAAAATGTCACATGACTCGCCGTATAGATAATGCCGCCATATTTTAAGAGCAAAAACCACTGCAGCCAATTCCAAATCATGTGTCGGATAATTTTCTTCATACGGCTTCAGTTGCCTCGAAGCATAGGCGATGACTTTTCCGTGCTGCATTAAAACGCAACCCAAACCCTTTTTAGACGCATCACTATAGATCTGGTAACCACCCGAACCAGACGGAAGAGTCAGAATAGGTGCCGACACTAATCTCTGCTTAAGCTCCTCAAAACTGTTCTCCCTCTCCTCAGTCCATACAAATTTCTCCCCTTTTCTCATCAACTGTGTCAATGGCAAGGCCAGCCGCGAGAAACCCTCAACGAAACGACGATAATAACCAGCGAGTCCCAGAAAACTTCTCACCTCAGTCACATTTGTAGGTCTAGGCCATTTAGTGATAGCCTCGACCTTCGCTGGGTCCATAGTGATACCCTCCGCAGAAACAACGTGACCTAGAAAAGCGACCTGACTCAACCAGAATTCACACTTAGAAAACTTCGCGTACGACTTCTTCTGTCTAAGAATCTCCAACACAGTCCGAAGATGTTGTTCGTGCTCCTCCTTAGATTTCGAATAGACAAGAATATCATCGATGAAAACAATGACAAATTTATCGAGGAACTCATGGAAAACCCGGTTCATAAGGTCCATAAAGACGGCCGGAGCATTGGTCAAGCCGAAAGGCATAACCAGGAATTCGTAATGACCATAGCGGGTGCGAAAGGCAGTCTTGGGAACATCTTGTTCCCTCACATGAAGCTGATGGTAACCCGATCTCAAATCAATCTTAGAGAAATGCTTTACCCCTTGCAATTGGTCAAACAAATCGTCGATGCGCGGAAGGGGATAGCGGTTACGGATAGTAATGCGGTTGAGCTCTCGGTAATCAATGCAAAGGCGCATACTACCATCCTTCTTTTTCACAAATAGCACAGGAGCGCCCCAGGGAGAAACACTCGGACGAATAAAACCGTTCTCCAATAACTCCTCTAACTGTACCTTCAATTCTTTGAGTTCAACGGGAGCCATTCGGTACGGAGCCTTAGAGATAGACTCAGCACCGGGAACTAAATCAATACAGAATTCAACTTCTCTGGTGGGAGGAAGACCAGGAAGCTCTTCGGGAAAGACATCAGCGAACTCCCGAACAATGGGAACACTACTAACATCAGGTCCCTGAGAAGACGTATCTTTAACAGAGGCCAAAAACCCTTGGCAACCATGAGAGATTAGCGTCCGCGCTTTCATAGCAGAAATGAGTTTAACAGATTTCAAAGGCTGAGAACCGTGATAAACAAAATCCGGATGATGGATATTACCAAAACTTACACTTCTGGCATGACAGTCGATGGTGGCCTTATGAGAAGACAACCAGTCCATACCTAAAATTATATCAAAATCAATCATATCGAGGGGAAGCAAATTAGCCGGACGAACACGATCATCAAATCTTAGCGGACAATTTACATATTCACAATCGATGGTGACTTGGGTTTTCATAGGAGTAGAGATAGATATAAGATTATTCAATGGTGTTGGAGTTACTTTTATTTTCTTGGCAAGCGTATTAGATATTATAGAATGTGTAGCACCGGTGTCAAATAAAGCAAAAACAATATGATCCCCAATATAAAGATAACCGGTAATGGTACCTGACGTGCCTACCGCCTGATCACGTGTGAGAGAATAAACCCGACCAGAAGTAGGAGCTGGCCTACCCGAACCTGATGGAACAACCTGCTTTCCCTGTGGGCAGTCCTTCACTCGATGAGAAAGAGACCCGCATGTGAAGCAACCACCAGTAACCCTGTGACATGGCCCCGGATGAGGCTTTCCACATGTGGAGCAAAGAGGCGGAGGAGGTAATACTTCATTAGTCCTCCTCTGCCCAGAAGAACCTGACTGATAACCCGACTGAGCACCCCGAGTAGTCTGATCACGATACTGACGTGGGTTGTTGTGTGTTTGTAGCCACTCCTCCCAGAAACCTGC
This sequence comes from Artemisia tridentata subsp. tridentata, assembly GCA_021014915.2. Taxonomy (NCBI): domain Eukaryota; kingdom Viridiplantae; phylum Streptophyta; class Magnoliopsida; order Asterales; family Asteraceae; genus Artemisia; species Artemisia tridentata. Next base: position 186,649,235 of record CP139502.1, on the reverse strand, counting down.
CTATCATAACCCCGAGAATCCTGTCGCCTCTGACTGTAGTCCCGGTCCTGGCGACCATGCTGATCATACCTATGGTCCTGTCGACCTCTCTGCTCGGATGCCTGGTCCTGTCGACCTCTGAAATCCTGACCCTGACCTTGCTGACTCTGTCCCCTGGAATGCACCCGGTTACCATCCCTATCACGCTTATTATAACCACTACCATCACTATGCAACATCTCAATGTTGCGAGCGTCGTTTGCAACCGCAGCTACATCATCATAAGGCGTATTCACGATACGGTCCAATATCCATTTCTTTAACGCCCACTTAAATGTCTTAGCTTGACGGTAAGCATCTCCCGTAACCTCTGGCCCAACGAAACTGGCCAGCCTCATAAATCGCTGCATAAACTCTACAGTCGTCTCTCGGTCCCCCTGACGGATGTTCCCATACTCCCGCTCATATCGCTGCTGTTCCACCACTGGAATGTACTGCTTATAAAAGATACCCATGAAATCCTCCCAAGTACAAGTCTCCTCAAAACCCTGCTCCTGAGCCTGAGCATAAGCTGTCCACCAGCTCTGTGCATCGCCTTCAAACTTAAATGCAGCCAATCTCGTCTTAAACTCATCTGGACAACCCAAAACCTTAAACATCTTTTCCATGTGGATAATCCAGTCTTCCGCCTCAGTGGGGACGGCAGCTTTACGGAAAGAGAGGGGTTTGAGCTTGTTAAACCTCTCAATCCAGACATGGATACCAACTGGTGGAGCACCTCCACCACCACCACTTGGGCCTGAACCTGCACCACCACCTCCGGAAGAACCTGCCCCATTCTGAATATTGTTGGTAACCTGAGTCACCAAGTTAGGAAGAGTGTTGGCCAAAGCTTCTGCTATCATGGCCTGAAAATCAGGGGTCGCTCCAATATATTCCTGATGTCGAGTATTCACCATCTGAATGATTTCGAAAACGATTAGCAACAATATAAGAGAATAAGCACGAAATGGAAGACGAAAAAGAACCTATGACTACCCAAAACCTTACCAGTCAAAACTTAAGTCTTAAGGGTCAAATCCTAGGGTCCATAAGACTCACAGGCCATGACTTATGTACTACAGGTCGCAACCTGGCTCTGATACCATAATTGTAACACCCCAACCCGACAAGGGTAGAAGTATCACATTATGGCGACAAATCAAAGCATACATAAACACACAGCGGAAGTCTTAATAATTAAATAAGCGAAAAGTCAAGTCAACACGACTTGAATAATACATAGGTTCACGGAAAGGAAAATAATCCAAAGGTACGAATACAAAGGAAATCCAAGTCCAAACAAAGTCATAAGATAAAGGTGGTCATCTAAGGTCAAAGCTTCATCTAACTCTCATCCCATCCAAAGCATAATCCAAAAGCTCCTAGCTTAGATACCTGCCGCACACAAAAAGAAACGTGCGGCTGAGCTTAAAAAGCCCAGTGAACAGATATATATAATAAACGGAAACGAAAAAAACGAAACACAATGAAAGAGATATAAATAAGGTACAAGAGTAAAGGTTAGGACAGTCATCCACCACGAGCCCAAAACAAATCAAATATCCAAATCCTGTAGTAGTCCAGAGGGGATGCCTCTATAGTAACCAGATAATATGAGGGGTGTCCTCATGTATCAAAGTGGAGTGATCAGCTCCCAAATATGTGAAAGACGTGGATTGCACCCATCATCAGTCACCAAATACAAATATACAAATCACATACAAATCAAATCTAGGATGCATCCATTCGCCCCCCAAACAAATCATATTGGCCATATCAAATCATATCATAGTGAGCTCATATCAAATCAAAATGGGGACGGTGTAACCAAATCACTAGGGCTACACACTAGTCATGCCATTGGTGCATCAATGACACGGCCATGTTACCTTCATGGCTAGGAAACAAATTTTGGCTCGTAGTATCAAAGTTAAAGTGTAATTATATCAAAGTTAAAGTTCAAATATGAAAATATCCCAAGTAATCTGTTTTGAATCCATATTTATCAAGTTAACAAATTCAGCCCCTCAAGTTTCCAAATTTTACACTTTACACCCTTAAGTTATATAATTTACATTTTAAACCTTATAATATCCATAATTACACATTAAGCCCTTAATTTATCAAAATTACACAATGGACACTTATTTTATCATATTATACGAATCTACCCTTAAGTTTTCATAATTTACACATCAAGTCCCTCAAGTTATCAAAGTTACATATTTAACCCTTAATTTACATTTTCAACCTTTAATTATTAATAATTACATATTAAGCCATTAAATCACCAAAATGACACATAACCCCATGAATATAATTTATTACTCAAATCAACCCCAAGTTTCCAGAAATTACATATTTAGTCCCTTCATTTTAATTATTTACAATTCGAATTACACTTTATTAAAATAAACATTTTAATCCTTTTAAATCTAAAAATTACACATGACACCCCCAACATATATTTTATTCGAATAACATGCAGTCCAAATTAAGTTCTAAAAATAACCCTTGAGTTTTAAAAGTTACAAAACACCCCCTAAATATTTAAACATTATACGCATAACATTTTTATAAACAAAACCCTAACTCTAAAAATACCAATCATTCACCAATTATTAGTTCATCATTATAACATCATTTAATCACTCAAAACAGCCCTAAAAGTCTAACCCTAAATCGATTTACATTTTATTTCTTTTCTTTCTTTTTTTTTCTTTTAGCCGATAATACAATTAAATCCAAGATAATTATTTTAGGCCTAGACAATTCGACATATCATTTTTACCAGGTTAATATGATTATAAGGAGTCCAAATAAAATAGATATGAAGCCTCAAAAATTCGGATACCATTATTTAGGTTTTATACACGATTTTAAGACTTAATTCAATATAAATTCGTAGATCATGCATGGTATGATTTTAACATTTTTCATGAAGCTTATATGATGCAAGAGACCTGAGAAAAATACCAATTCGAATTTAGGACGTGGAGAGATAGGCGTACGAATTTGTGTCACTCGAATGGATGAATCAACAAAGGAATTCTCCCACGACCACCACAGCACTCTACTACCTTAAAGCCAATTTTCACAGATCGTATATGATATGAGAAACATGAGAAAAATAGTGAACGAATTTTATAGTGACCGATAGAATTGATTTGGAGTTTTACCTCAAAATGTACACGCGACAAGATAATTTTTGCTGGGATCGAACTAAGCCACGAACACCTCCAAACCTATTTTTCTAGCCTTCTAATGGTGACCAAGAACACAGGAAAAATGGTCTAATCCTTGGGAAAAATCGGATGTGAGGGTGACGAATTATTTGTGTGTTTAGGGTTTTGAATGTTTCGGTTTGTTGTTTTGGAGAGAATCAAATGATGAGGGTTGAATATAATGGATGAATGCCGTGAGAAGGGGGGGGGGGAAATTGCTATAAGGTCGGCACTAATTCAAGACCCATTCAAATTGGTTTAATTTCCTTCAATTTACCAAATTAATATCTCTTTAAATGATTTTAAAGGATTTTAATTGTTTTACAAAAATACCATTCGGCTAATTAAAGTATTTAAGGGTCCATTAGATGTTTTTAATGTGTCATATGAGTCTTAATGTCATATTGTTTCATATGTTATTTGTTTGCAAAAATTTGGGATCAAAAAGATACATTATAAGCTTATTTATCAAAGTTTTAGATTGTAAGGGCATTTTGGTCTTTTCACATGTTTTAGAATTTCTGGGTTTTACAAGATAAGGATATTGTCGTGTAGTGTTTACGAACTCTCGAGTTAGGTACTCGGGGAGTGGAGTAGGGCAAGGAAGGTGACCTTGTAGCCGAAACACTATAAATATTTATGTTATAGTTGTTTCTTTCTTTCTCTATCTCGTAGTATATTTTATTCACATCTAACTATCCACATCCACACACAAAAATAGATTGACATAAGTCGATCGAAAAGTTTAAAAATGAAGTTTTAATCGGTAAAACTATCCAACCCCCCCCCCCCTTCTAGTTTTCTATACAATCCTTCAAGATTATTGTAATTATTGGAGAATGAAGGATTATTGTTGAAGGTACGGTTCGAAGACGAACTGTTTGGTTGAAAACGATTAGGTGGGGTTGAAAAATTGTTTTGAGACGAATTTTGATTTTGTCTCCACCTAATGTTTGGGTGATTTTTCCAAGAGGGGTTGTATGAATCACCAAGAGTGTTTTTCTTGGGTTTAAAAGTGAACCCCTTACCTCCCGCTTCGTTGGTACACGAGGATGCATAATCCACAAAAGCTTGCTCGGGATTTTTCATGCAATCAAGAGTGTCATGGGGACCACTGCATAATTCACATGAAGAAGCAATTTTTTTTACTCGATGTGAAGCTTTAGGAGCTTCATAGAAACTCATCAAGAATTTCACTTGATCTTCAAGTTCAATGATCCAATTATCGGGAATGCTTGAGACATTGGAAGGCAAGGATATTTCCTTGACCGTTCGTAAGCTCACGAGGGTCATTCCAACTTTCGTTGTCGAGCGATATCCTCTATAATGTCACACGAGTCTTCCGCATTCTTGTCACAAAGCTTACCACCGGCTGCATGGTAAATGGCTTGCTTTGTGGAGTAATTGACATGATCATAGAAAATTTGGATTTGGAACCAAAGATCAATGCCATGATGAGGGACTTTTTGGAGTAAGTCCTTGAAATGAGTCCACGCATCGTAAAGACTTTCACCTTGATGTTATTGGAACATCAAAATGTCATTCCTTAGCTTGGTAGTTCTCCTCGGTAGGAAAAACTGTGCGAGGAAACGAGAAGTGAGATCATCCCAAGTAGATATGGATCCCGCGGGTAGACGCTCAAGCTAATTACTAGCTTGATCACGTAGAGAGAATTGGAAGAGACACAAACGTGTCGTCTCCGGAGTGGCACCGTTAAGGTCAATGGTATCTATAATTTTAAGAAAGTCCTTAAGGTGTTGATTTGGATCTTCAGAACGAAGTTCATAGAATGCATATCCATTTTGGACCAACCTGATGGTGTCGGATAGCAAGATAGACACATTGGCTTCTCGGGGAAGCTCAATAGTGTTTTGATAGCCCTCGTGGCTAAGTTTGGAGTACTCACCAAGAGTACAAGCTCTAGGTGAGTTTGGTAGGTCTTGGTGAAAGGGTTGGCTTGGTGGGTCTCGGTTTGGTGGGTCTTGGTTAAGTATAATACCATCCACCATGATGGCAAATGGCAAGATTACAAACAAAAGGAACAAAGAAAGTATAGACTACGAGAAAAGATAGACTACTTAGAATTCTACTACTCCCTATGTATCTTTTATTGATTAGTCGAATTGTCACGTCCTTGTCTAATTAGCATGTTGTATTCCTTAATACCAATCGAGGGGTGGTCAAGCCCTAACTCCTATGAATTGGCGCCTAAGAATGCCCTTTTATCTCAATTTCCACAATACGAGCAAAGTTCATGCATTAAATACAACGAATATCAAGTTAACTATTTATTAACTAACGTTTTAGTGGACGTTCAAGCTAGTATAATTTGACCTAGCCAGTTTTTCAACTCTTAACGCAAATCACTAATCAACAAGAGACAACACACAATAATCAACAACTAGGTTTCATGCAATCCTATGCAAATACTATTAAGTTTAGACTAACATAGTAATGAAAAGAAAAACAAGTAAAGAAATCAAACATTCACAAGTAAACTTTGTAAAACTTTATTTAGAGGCTTAAAGTTTCACCCTTCAACTATTTCTTAATAACCAAAAATTACTAAGCGCACAATCTTAATTTAGCTAATATGAAAATAAAATTAGACATTGAACTCAAAATTCTTGAAACCTATGCTTACGTCGGAAATTTTAACTGAAACTTTCCAAACTTAGTTATTATTTTTTTATCTTGTTATTTTTAATTCTGCAAAGTTTAGATCTGAATTTTGTTTGAATTAGCTTATTTTCAAAGCTAAAGTTTTCACTATTAATCATGTTTTAGAGTTTGTTTTGTATTCAAATTTTGATTATGAATTACGGGAGTAATTAATAAAGCTTTGCTTTTATTGGAAACCTCTTGAAATTTTCGATCCCATTATTCTTGTTATTCGTATGTTGTTCAGCCGTTACAATCGTATCAGAAAATGTTCAAACACCCACCAACTTGAGTGACCTAAACAAAACTTTTCTATAGTTTGAGCCATAATGACCATGATTGTAAAGTAAGAGGTGTTAGTTGACACAATAAACAAAAAAGAAGAATAGAATGACATTTTCCATTTGGCTTTCTAGAGTTTGTTCCGTACCCCAATTCTAATGATGTGACGGTAGCATTTTCTTTTTCTCTCTCTATATAATATAACAACAACAGCAACAACAAACAATACTGTATGTACATTATTCTCTTTATTTACTTTAAATAATATCAACCCCTAACTTCGCTTGTTTCTTTTTCTTGACTTTTAACCAAAAGTAGGTCCCACACACCATCAACCGTCATCACCACCACCACCACCCACCCCCTACCACCACCTCCGGGCCCACCGAATCATCATCTACTAACCATTTTTATTTTTATTCATAAAAATCAAATCTTTATTTTATTTTATTATTCTTTTCACATTTGAATAATAACAAACACCCATTATAGGAAAAAAAATCTTTCCTTTTCTCTCTCTAGAGTTTTTTTTAGTGAGAGAGAATAAGAAGGTGGAGATGGGTTTTTAATTTTTATAAAATACCTAGATTTTTAAAAATAATAAAAATTGGATTTTTATATCGTTTTTAAAATATTTGGTTTAAGATTCTTGAAGTGCATCAAATTTAAATACCCTTTTGGTAAGCTTATATAATTTGATAGTTTTTTTTTTTGGTATTATTTTATATCATGCAATCATGACTGTTTCTTGATTTATTTTTTTAATTCAAATGACAACATAAGTTTTTTTTTTTATATTTTATATTAGTATTTATTTGTTTCATATTATATGGTTTTGTTAATTGATATAATTGTGTGATGTTACAGGCTTTGTATGAAAGATGATGTTTGACTTTTGAACATCAAAAGTCTTTCATCTTTGATCTAAAGAGATTGTTCATTCAAGGTTTAATTTTTTAAGTACTATTTGGTTGTTTGATTGTATGGGGTTGTGTTGTGCATAAGAATTTGTTTTCGAGCCAATCGAAAACCGGGTAAAAAATGGCTTCTGAGGCTAATTCTTGGATTAGAAGAACAAAGTTTTCTCATACAGTTTGTCATAGATTAGATTCTGCAAGATTAGCCTCATTTTTAACTGATGTTGAGCCTATTCGGCTTGCGGGTGCGAAAACTAGACCGACGAAAGCAGTTGTGGAGCGTAAACCAGACCTTAGTAGTTTTCAGATTGATAGGAATCCGGTTACAAATAGGTATAGGACAGTAACACCGCCTCCTAAGACAACTGTTCCAGATACCTTTAAAGAAGCAAGGTCTAGTACTAAGCGATTCTCGACCCCACATCCTCAAAGAGTGGAAACGGAAAAAGGGGTTAAAGGGAAAAAGATTTTTCAGAGAAACATGACGTCGGTCAATTTGAAGTCTCCGCCGAATGGTACTAGTCCACTTAGACAGTTTAATTCGATGAAAATTAATGATAAGAAAAAGATGAAAAGGGATTATTCGTGGTCTAAGCTGTTTGATCATGGTGGAGGGAAAGTTATATCAGTTGAAACGGTTGATGATCATATGGTTGATCTTTCGAAGCTGTTTTTGGGTCATAGATTTGCTCATGGTGCAAATAGTCAACTTTACCATGGGATTTATAATGATGAAGCTGTTGCTGTCAAAATTATTAGAGTTCCTGATGATGACGATAATGAAGAATTAGGTGTCCGACTTGCGAATCAATTTACAAGAGAAGTTAATCTTTTGTCTCATCTACACCATCCAAACGTTATTAAGGTATCTTTTCTGTCCCTCAAATCATATGCAAATTTACGTGATATATTGAATGGATACACTTTTTAATGGATGCTTGTATGTGCTTTTAAGCTGATTTTTGCAACTTTTGTCCAAAAATCATATTTTGTCATATATGGATACTTGTATGTTGTTGAACGTTGTTTGGATGTGCAGTTTAACTGATTATTGTGATTTTGAAGTAAAAATAGCTGCTTTTATTCTTTTTTGAACAAGTTGAAATGACAATAGTCAATCTTCTGATTGTTTAGACTTAGATTCAAAATAGTGAGATTTGGATAATCAGATAAGGTGTAGCCTTGAGATAAAATTTATGTTTAACAAGCTACCCTAAGTTTAAGCAAGTGATTAGATGATTCTGATTGTTACTTAGAGGTGTTTGAATGTACCTTCAAACTGTTATTACGGTTTTTAAGTTTAAAGTTGCAGTTATCAGTTTTGAGTCTTTGGCCAAACTGACTATGAATATCTAATTATCCAAATCTAACTATTTTAAATTGCGGTTTTACCAACCTATCCTTAGCTTCAAATAACTGATGACTCGTGTTTTATCTTTTAAGTTGTAATAATCACTTTAAAATCACACATGCTCGCTGCCCCATCGTGTTTATTCGATATTGAAAAGACTAGTTCACAAGATGACATTGTTTAATTTTTTAATTTTTTCATTGGCTTCTCAAATATTGTTAAAACAAAGTCGTTCAGTTAGTTATTGCATGCTTGCATAAGAGAGAAATGTTATTAACCAATATAAAAATGTGTATCATTTTCTTTTGTTTTTTTATGGCTGCAGTTTGTAGCTGCGTGTAGACAACCACCGGTTTTCTGTATTATCACAGAGTACCTTTCAGAAGGTTCATTGAGGGCATACTTGCATAAGCTCGAAGATAATACTGGAAAAGAAAAGGAATATCTTCCATTAGAAAAACTTATTAAAATGTCTTTAGATATTGCTCGTGGGATGGAATACATTCACTCACAAGGCGTTATTCATAGAGATCTCAAGCCTGAAAATATACTTATAAACGAGAATTTCCAGCTCAAAATTGCGGATTTTGGGATCGGTTGTGAAGAGGCATATTGCGATATTTTGGCAGATGATCCGGGAACATATCGGTGGATGGCACCTGAGATGATTAAAAAAAAGTCATATGGACGTAAGGTTGATGTATATGGGTTTGGACTCATCTTGTGGGAGATGGTCGCTGGGACTATACCATATAAAGATATGACTCCAATTCAGGCTGCATTTGCTGTGGTTCATAAGGTATATCTCCTTCATTCGTTCTTTTTTGGTTTTCTTTGCTCAGTGTTTGGATATGCATTTTAATAGTGATCATGTCATATTGAGTAATCATAGTAAGAGGTGTGCTACCGCCTAAAATCGGACTGGGCCTGAACTGAAAATTGAAAAATTCTATAACCATGACCGGACAATATATTAGCGGTCTCCGTTCCAGCTTGAAAACAATCAGTCCAAAACCAGACATTGAACCACACTAGCTCATTTTCAGGCTTTAATTTCTTGCCTCAAAAACATCACTCCATTTAAATAAAGGGAAAAGTCCACTTTTGAACAGTATCTGACCAAAACTGAACCGTAATGTGACTGAACTAGACCTGACTGAGAACCTGAATGTTTTCATATTACGGATTATGAACCGGACACGTACGTAACCGGTCACGGCGCGGCCTGGGATGTCTCAGTTCAGTTTTCGGGCTTTAATTGTTTGGACCGAGTGTTGTACGCCTAAAGATAATAAGTTGTATCAAAATGAGCAGTAGAAGACTAGTGTGTTTGGGGTGTTCTTTTGCCGTTTGAGGCTGTATTATTTAAGATAATAAGGTTCCTTATAGTTTAGCAAGTTCGATTTTATTTTATGAGTGATACATAAAATGATCAAAAGAGAGAACATTTGTGTGATAAAAATGAAATGTCTCAAATTTGGTACAAAGATTGGGTAAATAGGTAATTTGGTATGACCTTTAGGGCTTTACCGGGGCCTGGTGTGAAAACAGAGCTGATCGCGAGTCATATGCGAAGTGTAAAATCAATTTTTCTAAACATTTTAAATGACCGTCGGTTCTACATCGCATATGCTACTTGTACTTGTTTTTTACCATTAGTTTCCATATGTTTTGGGTCAATGTTTCAAATGCTACTTGTCCTTAATTGTTTATTTTGGTGTTTTTCAGAATCTACGACCATCTATTCCGGGTGACTGTCCTCCAGCAATGAGAGCATTAATCGAGCAATGCTGGTCTACACATCCTGAAAAGAGGCCAGAATTCTGGCAGGTCGTGAAGGTGTTAGAAGAGTTTGAAGCTTTAGTAGCTCGTGATGGAAATTTCAATCTTCTACAACACCCGACTTCTTTAGATCCTAAGAAGGGGCTTCGCCATTGGATTCAAAAGCTCGGTCCTCATCATCAACATCAACACAACTCTTCTATGCCTAAACCGAGGTTTTCATGAAAACTATCCGAGCTTCATGATCAGAGATGTAATTAAAAAATTATTTGTTTTTCATCTCCGTTTGTATTTTCTTATGTGAATGATTAGCTTTTACCATACATTGTTGTTAAAGATTGCTTTTGTTTATTACATTACTGAACCGGCACATATCGGTTGTATTTTACCATGAATATGATTTGAGTTTGTGTTTGGAGATTGGATTTTGTTTTTTAGAATGTTGATAGCATTTTGATAAGTTGGGTTTTCAGCTATTTTGTTTGTTGTTGCTCCATGAATGGTTTGTGACATTCTGTTAGGTTACATAAAACAAGTCTTAACCAACAAAAGAGAGAAATGTTGGTAACCATTTAATTGCTTCCGAAGGTTATGGCTATGTTTGGCAAGGCGTTTTTTTGGAGCTTTTTGAGGCGATGAGCGGTGAGCAAAGAACATTTTGATTTTTATTGTTCGTTTGGCAAAGGAGCGGTGAGTTTTGCTATTTTTTAGGAATGCTCATTTTTCCAATGCTTCTTTAAGAAGCTGTGAGCTGTGGCTACTGCTCACAGCTCACTGTTCACAGCTCACTGCTACTTTTACCAAACACACCCTATATAAATTTTATTCACTACTTCAGGACTATCAAAGCACATTAGTTTTCATAGACTATTTTGAACTCAGATGATGTCCTTTTGTATCGATTATCAACTGTTACTTTTTGTCAATTTAGTCCTCTTTTCATTGGTTCCCTTGGATTAATCCACTCATTTCTCGAGTTGAAATGGAAGAGAAACGGAAAGAAAATTGATAGTTTTTTGTGTTCTTGAGTTTTTGTTAAAGGAGGAAAGGGAAGTAAAAAGGAAATAGGGATGAAGTTTTGTTAAGTAAATCTTCCTCCCACTTTTGAGAGGAAAGGAAAAGGAACTGTATGTTGTGTAAAGACTAATATATCATTTTTAAAAGATTTGACATTAACAACTAAAAGGCATATATATAATTTGACCAAGTTATTTTCCTTTTTCTCCCACTAAAAAACATGATTATGATTAGTTTCCTTTTCCTTTCCTCTATCTCAAGAACATAACAACTAACACTCACTTTTCTTTTCTCTTTCTTTTCCCTTTCCTATTCTTTTCTATTTCCCTTCACTCAAAACTCGAGAACTGAGGACCATAGGGTGTGATGCGGGAATTTGAGCGGGAAACCCACCTCACCCGAAAGGAAGCCTCCCCATTCATTGCGGGAACCAAGACAAACATACAAAATTTCTTCTGAACGGCGATAGGGTCCCGCTCCTTTTTAAATAGAAAATATTTTTTTAATTTGTGTGAGTGTGTATTGTGTGGGAATATGTGTTGGTGGTATTTTTAATAATAAAAAATAAAAAAATAAATTAAGATGAGAGAAAGAACCGCATGAATTAAAGATAAGAGAAAGTGATAAAAAGTTATAAAGTTGTGACGTGAAGGTTAGAGGAAGACATATTGTCCGCTTGGATGTCATTGCATGCTTCGAACCACTAACTACTAACTAGCCGTCTAAATAAAAAGATATAGATTAAATGATAGTATATTTTGAGCTGGGAAAATATACTAACGAGCTGGAAACCAGCGCGTTGCTGCGAGCGAATTCGAGGCTTGCGAATGTGGTTTTCCTTTTAGACGAAGCGGAAAAAAAGGAGTGGGGTTTATTCCTCAAAGGCGAAGATTAGAGGAAGACATACTGTCCGCTTGATTGTCACTGTACGACTCGAACTACTAACTACTAACTACTAACTACTAACTAGCCGTCTGAATAAAAAGATATAGATTAAATGATACTCCCTCCGTCCCATATTAAGTGTCCATAATTGAATCTTGGGATGTCCCAAATTAAGTGTTCAGGGAATATTTTCAACCAATGAGAATAGACTTTAGTGGGTAATAGTGATATTTGATTGGTGGAGAGTGTAGTTAGTGGAATTTCCTAAAACTTTGTACATTTGAAAAGTGGACACTTAATATGGGACGGAGGGAGTAGTAGATTTTCTTTTAAAATATGCTAATGTTTAAAGCATAAAATGAATCAAAATATTAAATATGATTTAAGGATAAAATGATCACGTAGCAACGCACGAGTATACATTACCTTCGTTATAGTAACATTTGGTGGTAGTCAAAAGTTCAATATAGATATCATATTTGTCATAAATACAATAAAACAATCATAACCATTCATTTTTTTTTATCAAAACAAAAAATATAAACTTTCACACTTTTTTTAAAAATTAAATATCTCGCAAACCGTTAATCGTTACACCAAAAAAATCATACCATCGCAACGAGAATTAAATTATCTTTCTATAGATATGCATTATTATATACTTTCGACGAACTTTTTTTTTTTTTTTTTTTTTTTTTTTTTTTTTTTTTTCAAAATTTTCGCCCAGAAAAATCACACGTGATTTGTAAAAATCACATGTGATTTGATTTTACGAATCACATGTGATTTTTACAAATCACATGTGATTTTTTACAAATCATATGTGATTTTTCTGGGCGAAAATTAAAAGAAAAAAAAATGGTCGAAAGTATAGAGAAATGCATATATATAGATAGCTAATTTAATTCTCGTCGCGATGGTGTATTTTTTGTAGCTTGAAGATTTATCGTTTGCAAGATATATTGTTTTTAAAAAAAGGGGGTGAAAATGGTTTTTTATTAATCTTGATAAAAAATAGATGGCTAAGATTATTTATTTTGATATATGACAAATATTAGATCTATATTTATCTCAACTTTTTAGTAGTATTTTTTTTTTTTTTTTTTCTTTTCTTTTGCTACCGGTGATTGACAAAAATATACCCATGACAGTTAAAACTAAGGATGGCAACGGACATCCATTTAAGTTGATGTCCACCGATCCGCTCTATTATTAACGGATATGCATTGAATAGACGGATATATAGCAGATATGGAAATTGATATGTATGTTTAGTGGATCCAATATAGAGATCCATTTACTACCCGAACTGATTTATTATATACACTAAAAGTATGAAATAAATATAGAAAAATAATTGTTGTGCCTACTAATCATACCTACAAATGTACCTAATTATTTGATTGGTTGATTTCAAAAAATGATTGGTGAAAATTTGGAGAGAGAAAGTACATAATAAAATTATTCAAGTGATTTATGCATTAGACATGTTTTTAGGCTTGTGTTGTAGGTTTAAATAGCACTACTCATAAATATAACATAGTAACAATAATCATCTACAATCATGTTTTTAAAATAGTTGGTAACATAAAACATAATAAAAGTAACTCAATAAATAACTATCTTTACTACATCTATATATATTAAAAGATTGAGTCCCTTTATAAATGTGGAGGCTTCATGTGTAACTACATTAGTTTAAGTTTTATGCTTAAGTGGTAAGTACATATGACTTACATTTAGTGCTTCGAACGTAAATGATTGAAATCATACGAAGTGTTGCTGCATTGAAACTCATTTAGTGCTTCGAATGTAAATGATTGAAACCATACGAAATGTTGCTGCATTGAACTCACATGAATTGCAGGTGTACAAAGTAATCATGGAATTACACTTCATACATAATAGTGTGCACTTATTCATCATTACTATGGAATACAAATCATGGAGCTTTGAAGTTTTGGGAATACAAAGAAGGGTGCAGTTACAGTTACAATAATGAGGAGTACAACCCAAAGGCTGGCTGCTAAAGCTATAAATAAGGTGTGCCTACTCTTTCAATCACACCAATTCACCCTCTTCAACAATTACATCAGCAAAAACATATACCATGTCAAAGGCAATCGTGCAGGCTGAATCCAAGTTTTTTTGGACTAGCTAGATCTTAAAGTAACAGGGCCCATTGTTGCCATGATGTGCAGAAAATGGGACATCAATGATGCTATTGGCTGTTACCTAAGCACCAATTTCCTCATATCTGATGCGAGGGTGAGCTGCAAGTTACTTTTCCTGAAAGTAAATGAAAGGGGATTATGAAGAATTTCAATTAGTGGCATGTATGTATGATTCTTCTATGTGTAACCTAACGATTAATTTTTATTTTGGGCCAGGGTAATATATTGCATTGCACTGCAAATTCGAAGACAACATGAAGCTTTGTAAATAGGTTGAAAGAGGGAAACATCTATACCATTTATGATTTTGCTGTAATACCAAATACAGAAGAATACCCGATTATTGAAAAAAGTGCTTACATCATTGAATTTCATGGTGGCACCACTGTCAGAAGATCTTCGGTGAAGTCAGATGGTTTTGTGAGGCATCCTTTTGATCTCATGGCTTTTGATGATCTGCAAGTTATGGATGACAATTACTTGATCGGTAATGTTCAATATACACTAAATTTACTCTCACGGTTTAAATAATAGGTATGGGTTTAAGTTAATGAATACCTTGCAGATGTTTTTGAATACATCACAGATGTCGGCGTAAACATTTTGAACGACTTCGAATCTATGAAGCCCAAGCAGAAAAGATTGATCAAAGCCTCAGCATTGTGCACTCTGTCAAAAATTTCAGAGGACGAAACAAAGAAAAGGTTAGCCTCGGATATTGCCAACAGTTCTGGATATTAGATAATATTAACATGCTTATATTCTATTTCTGAACATGGGCGTACTAACTTGCCTTTTGTTACTGTCTAATTACAGCATTGCTATTGAGGACTCAGAAACTACAATAGACCCTGTTAGAAGTGAGGTGCCGGAAGATGATAATTGTGATGCCGAGGTTGCACCCAAAAAAAAAACGAAGCGTTCATATCCCAATCAAAATATTAATACTAATTTGATATTGTCACAAATATTGAAGTGAATGTCTTTTTTTTACCTTTGCAGAAACGCTGTGAGCGACTCCGAATCTGGGTAGGCAGCTGAAGACACATGTAACCACTGTGAAAAATCCCATACTATAATAAACTATCTCTCAGAATATTTATCCTTTTCTACGTGTAATTTTTTTTTTATTTGTTATATGATTATAACTATTATCTTATGTGACATAGATCACATCCTCGATAAACGTGCTCACATGCAACCTAACCTCAACATATTTAATGTTTATCTTATATAAACAATATCATATGAAACTTTAGGATATCTCATTTGCCATTTTATGTTAAATTGTTAACATACGTATAAACTAAACGTTCATTATCAAATAGATTTTTTTATAAAACCCTAAACTACTATAATAACAAATGTAAGTAACAAAATCCTAAAAATACTAAAGTACAACTTATTCAACTAAGGTACAAGTGTCTAAAGCTCAGAAACCCTAATTCCATAATAACTCCCGGTAAAACCCTAATTTCATTTAAACTTTGATTTTATGAACTAAATTTACAAACCCTAATTTATTTGCATGAGATTTTTATAAAATATAAATGTACAAGTCATTTAAGCCAAGGTACAAGTCTTTTATGCATAAAAACCAAATATTTATAAAAACCTTATTAAAACCTTAAATATAATTATTTTAAAGCACAAATTACAAGTTTTCATACATAAACCTTAAAAGATTAAGTTTCCTAAACTCACTAAATTTTAGTACAATTCTCTAAACCTATAAGTACAACCCTCTAATGCACAAAACTTTAAAAACACATTTAATTACTTTAAAACTTTAATAAAATTATATAAAAATTATATAAATTAAGGAATTATTAAAATTATATTTTTCTTATTTCCTAAACCCTAGTACAACATCCCTAAGCCTAAAGTACAACTCTCTAAAGCACCAAATTATTTTCTCTTAATTTTCTCTAGCTCGATATATATATAATTATTTAGAAAACCCTAAAAATCATTTCTAAGTAACACATAAACCCTAGGAACCCTAACTAAACCTTAACCCTAGAGTACCATATGCCAAAGCTTGATGTACAATTCCCTAAAGCCTAATTCGAACCAAACAATTCCAATTCCTATTGCCTAGTTCGAATCCAACTAAACACAAACCAAACTTTACCTTTTATTAAATCCTAAGTATACAAATGTGTAAACCATAGCCTTCCACATTTCCCCTTCTAGAAATGATCTACATGTATGGTTAGGAGCTTGACACACCTTCTTTTCCCCCTCCACACCATGTGGCGCCACAAATAAGTGACCACATCTCCCTTGCCTTCCTCACACACACCCCAAAGGAAACCCTAAAAGGGTTTAGAAACCCTAGTTTCCCTTTCCTATATATATTCGACCTCTACTCCACTCTAACTCCTACAACCCACTCGAAAAATCCACCACAGCCCATATACACTCTCATTTCTGTTTCCACAGCCCCCATATGGGTCTAAGAATACCCTAAGAAGCCAAGGAAGGAAGGAGACACTCTTGTGCATCATTTCCAAACCATACGCCCAAACCTTGCGCTATTCGATCCCTAATTATCTATGTAAGTTCCCAACCCATTTCATTTCATTTTCTATACTCTAAATACCCTTAATAACATTAATAAACAATCCCTAATAATAGTTAAAACATAAACCTAAAGTTTTCCTTTTCTTTCTTTTCTTTTTGTTTTTGGTTCGAACAACACAAACACACCCTTATTTATTTTAATTTTTGGTACAAACACTAGAGATGTTAAAACCTAATAGGAATAAGCTTAAATACACTTAATATGTTTATAACATACCTTAGAAAACAAACTAGAAACCCTAAGGATCAAAACCACATCTTTTATTTTCTTTTTCATTTCATTCGAACAAAACAAACACCCTCTTAAATTATTTTTAAACCAAGAACTAGTAGAAAATGATAAAAACTAGTCTAGACATGTTATATATACTGTAAATAATCTAAGATCCCAAGATCATAAGCTTAAAAATCGAAAACCATATTGTTTTTCCTCTTTTTATTTCTGTCGAGGACCACAGCAGACCCCCAACTTGTGGCTTAAGTTTCGACAACCAAACGGACCTTAAAAATTCTAGATTTTTGCTAAGATCAAGATCATATAGCTGTCTAACTATAGGAAAAAGAACGAAGTAAATTGGTTAAGTATTCGCCAAGATATTGGCTCCTTTTTCTTGCGTGTTTTCTGCCCAGATTTTTCGAACAAACGCACCCTTAATAAATTCATTTTGAGCTCGTGAGCTCGAAACACGAGCTGGAACTTTGTAAAAAATTAAGTTTATAAACTGATAATAAAGTGTACAAAAGAGTCGTAAAAAGTTTTGCTATTTTTCGTAAGATATAACGCGTTTTTATAAAATAAGGACGTCGTGTGTAACGCGACGGGAGTCTCAGGGGTATTTTCTGCCAAAACTCTAACTAAAATTATAAAAAGTACTTAGTATGCAGTCGACTTGAACCTCAGGGTAGAAAATGTCATTTAACCAAAGTTGAGGGATAAAAATTGTGATGTTATAAAAGTTGAAGGGTAAAAATTGTCATTTTACGAAAGTTCAAGGGTATAAGTTGTCAATATGTAAAACTTTGGGGGATAAAGTGTAATATTTCCTATAATAATAATAATAATAATAATAATAATAATAATAATAATAATAATAATAATAATAATAATAATAATAATTATTATTATTATTATTATTATTATTATTATTATTATTATTATTATTATTATTATTATTATTATTATTATTATTATTATTATTATTATTATTAAGATTTAATTAATAAACGAAATACGTTTTCTTCGATAACGAACAAACGAAGTATCTTTTTAACGAACGAACGGAACAAAATCATACAGATAAGAAATAAGATAAAATCTTATAATTTTGAAGAGATTTCATGTTGTCTCAAATTAACATTTAATCAACAACCAAAACGTTACGAAACGAACATTGGAAACATATATATATTCAGAAACGATTACTGAAACTTGACATAACCAACCCAGGTTGCGAGCCGGAGACGTTTATCAACTTTGTTTAACGTTGTTTTCCATCCAGACTATCAAGGTGAGTTTATAGTCCCACTTTTCTTTATATGTTTTCTAAACTCGTGGGGAGATACATGCTATCAAACCGAACACAAATATTTTCTTGATTGTTATTGCACTAGGCTAACTGTCCTTTATTTATGTTATTATTTAAAAGACCCTCATATCATGCACCATTAGTCACCTGCTGGGTGAGCGCAAATATGTGAATAGATCTATTGGCCTGACGACCCATTTGTTCTAATCGGATGGATATCTTCGTGGTAGCCGGTTAGACAGATGCATTATATTTGATATCTAATCCTGGGGGCAAACCACTTTCATTTTTGTTATGTTAGTGAGACTGGAAACTGTCAGCGCATTGCGTGTCATGAGGTTTAGTGCAATATTCAGTATTATGATATAACTGATTTCTCTTATTTTAGCTTGTGCTCAAAACTTATTATAACTGTAAATACTATGGATTTACTCAACCTTTGTGTTAACTTTTTAGCATGCTTTATCACAGGTAACTAGGAGTATGACTTGGCACGGTGTTGATGCGTGGGTTTTGCAACCTTACAACAGGTTTTACCTCTCGAGGGATCTCAAGAGGCTTACAACCCCACCAGGCAGTGTACCTGACCGATGTAGTATAGTGTAGTGGTAAGTACGGGGGATTGATCGTTCTCCACAGGGAATAGTGTTCGTTAGGTATGAAAAGCTACTCTAATAGGTCTAAGGGTTGAGGAAGATTCTTTTTATGTTTTTATATTTTTATGAAAGCAAGTAAAATCTCGGTTTTTGAAAGAGTGGGCGGAATTAGTTGCTAGTCAACTAACCCAAATAACTACAAATGCAATTAAAGTAAAATAACAAAAATGAAAATGTGGTGAGAAACTTATGTGTAGAGAAATGTGTTTACTTAGATTTCCTTACTCCCTAACTATCTTTCACCGGTTAATTAGTGTGTATTAGTCGCGTGGATGACGGGTGTATTCCTTAATACCATTCGTGGGGTGGCGTACTTACTTCCCCAACTCTACAAGCTCCTACTTCACTCCTATGTCGAGCCGGCTAGGAAGCTCCTAACATGGGATCACTAGAATTCGCTTGTGCATTAAATACAACCATAAAAACCTTTAGTACGCGTTTGGTTCATGTTTCTTAAGACGTTCAAGCAAGTTACCGAATAGGAAGTTAGCCAGTTTTCTTAAGCCTAACATAGATAAACAATCATCCAATACAACTAACAACACACTAATAACCAATAATCAATAGCTAGGTTTCATTAGATCTAAGCAAACACAAGATAAATTTAGCCTAACATGTTAAACAAAAGACAAGAATAAGATAGAATCAAACAACACATAGACATATTGAATGATTAATTGATAACTTATCTTTCAATGTAACATGGAAGATCTCAAGGCAAAAAGCCTTGAAAAAGTAGCTAAAATCGTCCTAGGGTTTTCTCCCAAAATTCCACACACTAAGCTCTCTCTAATGACAAAAAATTAGAAAACTATATATAGATTTTTGGATCTGACGGCGTCACCTTATGGATTGTGACGCCGTCACCTCGCCGCTTCTAGGGTTCCCGGATGACCTTCTTGACGCCGTCCCTCTTTAGCTCTTCAAAAATCCATTCTGGCTTATCAAGGCTTGACGCCGTCAGCTCGTGAACGTGACGCCGTCCCCTTATGATTTAAGCCGTGACGCCCTTGATCAAGTTAAAGCGTGACGCCGTCAGAATTTACATGCTATTTTCACTGGCTTATCATGAGTAAATTTCATGTCCACTTTTTCTTGCCAAAGCATGACGCCGTCCAGAGTTAATTGTGACGCCGTCAAGAGTAACTTTTAGCCGATTTTTGAGACTTTGCCGTTTTCTTCACTTTTATGCTCCAAAAAACGTCCAAAATGCCTCCTTTTCCAGATTTCTCCTCAAAAGTACCTAAAATGACAAAAGGAACGATTTAGGGCAATATTTGATCAAATAAATACGATTTAGGGCTTAAATGACCCCTTAAAAGCGGTACACTTTTCGCCTCATCAAATACCCTTACACTTGAGATTTGCTTGTCCTCAAGCAAATGCGCTTTTATTCTAATCAAAATGCAAGTTAGGGGTCATTTAATGCAAACATAAAAGTAATTACAACAAATAATCGTTCCACTTCAATCATAATAAGCACGGAGATTACATACTAGCACCTCACAAGTAGTGTTTAGATACTCACATCTCTCAAGTGTCATCAAAATAAATCTCATAAATGAAAACGGATAATATCTCTCACTACCTGTCATAGCAAATAGATTACCATAGGCTTGGGAAAGGATCGAAAACCTCCTCCACTAGGCGTAAGCACCTAAGATAAACTATCAAAGAGGGCTTTTAAATGGGTTATAACGTTAGGTGTAGGGAAAAGGAAAACACGGTTTTGTTGGATAAGGGATATTTTACTGTGGCGAGTTAAAGATCTTGATCAATTACATGTACTATACAATGTTGCTAAGCCAAGACTAGACTCGATCTTAAGCTAGAAACGAAATAACAAAAACAAAAACAAACATAAAACAAACGTAAAATGAAACGGGATGGTAGTCCGTATGTTTTTTCTATTTTTCTTTTTCTCATTTTTTTGTATTTTTCTTGATTTTTCGATTTTTTTTTTTTTTTTTTTTTTTTTTTTTTTTTTTTTTTTTGCATACATTTTTGCCCTACCATCCAAAATAATACATCATAGGGGCATTGCATTCCCCTTACACTTGAACTTTTACATAACTTTACAAATACTAATCTAACGACTCGAATTAAGATAATTGAAAAACTTGGAGTACTTTTAAAACATTTAGCACATATGGGGGTAATAATGTTGTTCTTCCCCATTACTCCATTACACTAGTACTTTACCCATGAGTCCCAATCGTCCCAAAACAATATGTACAAGGATATGACTCGACTTAGCAACCATGTAATCAACTAGATAATTAACTTGGGTTTAAACAAATGTTGTAACAATAATGCACTAAAGATGAGTGCATACAAGGTAGGCTAAGGCGATTTGGGTGTACATTTAAGTGGGGTGTAACAAATTCTTCCTTTAAGTAAAATGCTTAAAGGTCGAAACGAAAAGATAGGCTCTGAGGGGTGTACTAGGGGTATCGTGTACTAAAAATGAGTACAACGCAAAGGGTGTGGGAGAATTACTTGACCAATGTAGCCAATGTAATTTATAACAAAAACACAGGTGTAAAACAATGGGTTAATCCTAATGCCTCTTATCATGTAGTAAATCTAACTACACGAATGTAGTCTCACTTGTGGCCTCGGAATGGTCCTAACGCAAGTTCTAGAATCTAAGTGCTACCGGTACACACATCATAGCATAAATGCTTTTCCTACCAATTCTAGGGGCGAACCTCACATATTTGGGGTGGAAAATTTTTTAGTGGTACGGTTTTTTGTGCTAGTCATATAACTCCTATCCGTGAGACGCTCATTAAGATCAAAGTTTCACTCCTAAGTGTTGTAAAAAATTTTAAATTTGGCACTAAAATTACCCTAACAGGTATTTATCTCATTTTTATTACACATCTACTATTAAACAAACAAAAATCAAGCGCAATTGTATTCTCTAAAATCGTACTTTTACCCCCCCTTACACTTAAGATGAACATTGTCCCCAATGTTCAAATAACAAGATGTAAAAAAAAAAGTAAAAGAATGAAATCAAATACTCCCCTGATTCGCTCGGTGGATAATGAAATTACACGGTTAAATCTTCCTCCAAAGTAATGTAGAAGCTCCATGACTAATGCATCGCCACAAGCTTGATCCAAAAACATCTCCTTGTCCAAAATAACCTGTTAAACCTGAGAAAACAAACACGAAAACCTGCATAACATCGGCGGGAAAAAATCTATATATAAGGATATAATGCTTGTGGAATGATAATTTTGCAGATTCCTGGAGATTATAAGTTGGAGATTTTAATAAAAACTTTTCTAAAAACAAAACTTTCAAAAATTTTTGAAAAACTAAATCTGACGCCGTCAGGTTATGAACCCTGACGCCGTCAGAAATGACCTGACAAAAATTTTCATTTTAAGTTTCCGGAAAATTTCTGGAAAAACCTTTACCTTACTTCCTGGAATTCCTGCAAAACATCATTATGACTCGATACAAGCATTTGACTCAAACAAATACGAATATGTATGCTAATTTATTATTATTACGATTCATGTTCATTTGTGTTCTAATAAACCGATTTAGATTTCCCTTACACTTATCTTTTGCAAAATACCTTTATATGTAGTTAAGACGAAGTTAAAAACAACATGAAGCATTTTCACAATTTACTTTTGAACATGAATCAATACTAATAAAAATTAAACACACATACGGAAAATAAAATCAAACAAACAAATAAATAAACACACAAAGCAAATAAAACAAATAAAGCTTGGGTTGCCTCCCAAGAAGCGCTTTTCTTTATTAACGAGTCTTGTAGCTAGACTCAAAGTCACGCTACCCTATGTAAGTAAGCTCGTCATCGAGGACGTCTTTAGGGTTAAGCTTGGATTGAAGTTTCCTATTGGTCCGCTTAGTACGATATATCTTCTCAAACTTCTCTCCATCCGGGTCATACAATGTCATCTTGATATGCCATGACCCATCTCCATCTTTGGGTGGTTTGTCCCAATCCCACTTGTGATCATCTTCCTCACAAGTCCACTTATTCATTCCTAGGTTAATTGGCAAAACTCCTAGGAAATCAATCATCCTTCTAAAAACTAGAGGGTCTTCAAATGGATCCAATTCGGTGTCCCTAGCCAAGAGTTGTTCCACCGAATGCGTTCGGTTAACAAAGTCCTCTTCTAGGTAAAATGGGCGTTGGGGTCCTATGAAGTCTCTATCAATCCAAGGTCCATATCTAGATGGTCTCCTATTTGATTCTAGCCAATGTGGTGTTGGTTCCTCACTAGTATCATAGGCATGTTTCTTAACATCATAGACTGACCAAGTATCTCCTTCTCCTACCGTTATCTTGGATTCCTTACAATCAATCATAGCACTAGCGGTCGCCAAAAATCCTATACCTATCAACAAGGGGCATGTAGGGTCGCTAACCATATCAAGGACGTGGAAATCGGCTAAAATGGTTAGTTTTCCAATGTGCACTAACACGTCCTTAACTACTCCAACCGGGTAAGCAACACTCCCATCCGCTAAACCTATTATCACCTCGGTTTCTTCAAGTTTTCCTAGTTTTAGAGAGGTGTAGAGAGGTAACGGAAGTAGGTTAAGGCTTGATCCAAGATCGGCTAATGTGTCATAAGCCTCCGAATTACCGATCTTGCAAGGTAGAACAAATAAGCCCGGATCATCTAACTTCTTAGGTAGCTTGTTTTGAACAAAGGCAGTCCCTTTTTCGCCTAACTTGAGCTTCTTCTCATCCAACTCATCAACAACCGGACTTTCAAGGTGGAGCTCCTTGAATTTTTCGTCAAGGTTTTGAGTGGGAGGTGTTTCAACTATGTTGTTGACCAATTTGGATGTCATAACTTCTTGGTCATTTGGAACGACTTGGGTTTGTTTGAAACACGTGCTCATGGAATTGACCGAATAATATTGTGGACAAGAACTAGGGGACGAAACCGATGAATAGCGTTGACGTTTAGTTTCGGGTTCTTGACCGTGTTGCTAGGGAGTGCTCCCATTTCTCGGTCATTGAGGGCTTTCAACAAGGTGTCAATCTTATCGGTCATCTCGCTTTGTTTTTGTTTGAAATCGGCTTCAAACTTGGCTAAACGAGCTTCTTGAGATGCCATAAATTGAGACATCAATCCTTCAAAGTTATTGGTACTACCATTGCCGGAAGGATTGTTGTTGAAAGTACGGTTCGAGTTGGAACCGCTTGATTGGAAACGATTAGGTGGGTTGGAAGAATTGGTTTGTTGTGCGTTTTGGTTTTGTTTCCACCTAAGGTTCGGGTGATTTTTCCATGAGAGGTTGTATGAATCACCGTAATGGTTTGGCTCGGGTTTGAAAGTGTACCACTTGTCTCCCGCTCCGTCGGTACGCGAGGATGCGTAGTCCACAAAAGCTTGTTCGGGGAGTTCCATGCAATCACGAGTGTCGTGGGGACCACTACATAATTCACATGAAGAAGTGATTTTGTTCACTTGGCTTGAAGGTGTAGGAGCCTCGTAGGATTTCATGAGAAACTTGACTTGGTCTTCAAGTTCTATGATCCTACGGTCGGAAGTGCTTGAATTGTTCGAAGGCAAAGATATCGCCTTGACCGTTTTATTCAAATCACGGGGATCACTCCAACTTTCGTTGTCATAAAGAGCAAGATCCTCTAGGAGAGCCCATGATTGTTCCGCACTTAGATCGCGTAGCTTGCCACCGGCCGCTTGGTCAATGGTTTGCCTCGTGGAGAGATTGATATGGTCATAGAAGATTTGGACTTGGAGCCAAAGTTCTATGCCATGGTGAGGGACTTTTTGGAGTAAGTCCTTGAATCGAGTCCATGCCTCGTAGAGAGTTTCGCCTTGACGTTGTTGGAACATCAAGATATCATTCCTTAGCTTGGTAGTTCTTCCCGGTGGGAAAAACTGAGCAAGGAAACGAGTGGTGAGATCATCCCAAGAGGTAATGGATCCTGCGGGTTGACGTTCTAGCCACTGACTAGCTTGGTCCCGCAGAGAGAATTGAAAGAGACGCAATCGGGTCGTCTCTCGAGTGGCAACATCAAGGTCTATAGAATCAATGATTTTGAGAAAGTCCTTGAGATGTTGATTAGGATCTTCAGAACGAAGTCCATGGAATGCGCATCCGCTTTGCACCAACCGGATGGTGTCGGATCGCAAGGGTGTGATATTGGCCCCTTGAGTGAGCTCAATGGTGTTTCGATAGCCATGGTGGCTAGGACGGGAATACTCTCCTAAAGTACGGGCTCTAGGAGGGGGGTGGTGGTTGTTGTGGTGGTGGGTTGTGGGGGTTAAGGATATTACCATCTTCCATGATGTCGGATGGTATGGTTACGAACAAAGACACGAAGAAAATAGATAGACTAAAGAAAACCTAGAAAAAGAAAATAAAAATCTCACTAGAAAGGAATCTAGTGAGTAGACCTAATAGAAATAAAAATTCAACCTAAACAATAACTATTCCCCGGCAGCGGCGCCAAAAACTTGATGCGTGGGTTTTGCAACCTTACAACAGGTTTTACCTCTCGAGGGATCTCAAGAGGCTTACAACCCCACCAGGCAGTGTACCTGACCGATGTAGTATAGTGTAGTGGTAAGTACGGGGGATTGATCGTTCTCCACAGGGAATAGTGTTCGTTAGGTATGAAAAGCTACTCTAATAGGTCTAAGGGTTGAGGAAGATTCTTTTTATGTTTTTATATTTTTATGAAAGCAAGTAAAATCTCGGTTTTTGAAAGAGTGGGCGGAATTAGTTGCTAGTCAACTAACCCAAATAACTACAAATGCAATTAAAGTAAAATAACAAAAATGAAAATGTGGTGAGAAACTTATGTGTAGAGAAATGTGTTTACTTAGATTTCCTTACTCCCTAACTATCTTTCACCGGTTAATTAGTGTGTATTAGTCGCGTGGATGACGGGTGTATTCCTTAATACCATTCGTGGGGTGGCGTACTTACTTCCCCAACTCTACAAGCTCCTACTTCACTCCTATGTCGAGCCGGCTAGGAAGCTCCTAACATGGGATCACTAGAATTCGCTTGTGCATTAAATACAACCATAAAAACCTTTAGTACGCGTTTGGTTCATGTTTCTTAAGACGTTCAAGCAAGTTACCGAATAGGAAGTTAGCCAATTTTCTTAAGCCTAACATAGATAAACAATCATCCAATACAACTAACAACACACTAATAACCAATAATCAATAGCTAGGTTTCATTAGATCTAAGCAAACACAAGATAAATTTAGCCTAACATGTTAAACAAAAGACAAGAATAAGATAGAATCAAACAACACATAGACATATTGAATGATTAATTGATAACTTATCTTTCAATGTAACATGGAAGATCTCAAGGCAAAAAGCCTTGAAAAAGTAGCTAAAATCGTCCTAGGGTTTTCTCCCAAAATTCCACACACTAAGCTCTCTCTAATGACAAAAAATTAGAAAACTATATATAGATTTTTGGATCTGACGGCGTCACCTTATGGATTGTGACGCCGTCACCTCGCCGCTTCTAGGGTTCCCGGATGACCTTCTTGACGCCGTCCCTCTTTAGCTCTTCAAAAATCCATTCTGGCTTATCAAGGCTTGACGCCGTCAGCTCGTGAACGTGACGCCGTCCCCTTATGATTTAAGCCGTGACGCCCTTGATCAAGTTAAAGCGTGACGCCGTCAGAATTTACATGCTATTTTCACTGGCTTATCATGAGTAAATTTCACGTCCACTTTTTCTTGCCAAAGCATGACGCCGTCCAGAGTTAATTGTGACGCCGTCAAGAGTAACTTTTAGCCGATTTTTGAGACTTTGCCGTTTTCTTCACTTTTATGCTCCAAAAACGTCCAAAATGCCTCCTTTTCCAGATTTCTCCTCAAAAGTACCTAAAATGACAAAAGGAACGATTTAGGGCAATATTTGATCAAATAAATACGATTTAGGGCTTAAATGACCCCTTAAAAGCGGTACACTTTTCGCCTCATCAGGTGTAATACCTGAAATTCAGATAACTTGTAAAATGACCAAATTACCCCTGAAACCTTAAAACCTAAATAAATAACTTATAAAATTCTGAAACGATTCTCAACTTCTGAAAACGAACTACGTATCAAGTAAATTAAATTATGGAACAACATTACATTATTTTGAATGTCCAAAGAAAATTATAAAATCACATATACATATATATGATCCGAAAATAAAATAATAACTAAATTAAATATATTTTGTAAAATCATTTTCATTAAGATAACTACAAAACTAATTAAAAGAATTATACACCAAATCAAACTTGACCTTGTGATAATTGTGGGCCGAAATTCTGGATCCATGCCCTCTCCTATTCGGTTTAATAAGGATAACAACAAACCACATTAATTTGTAAAACCCTAAATAGCCGAAACCCTAACTAGCGACACAAAACAAATCGACCAAACATTCCACACGACTTCTGGACTTGATCTAGCATTTTTCTGGAGTTGTTCAAGGTGTAAGCAAGCTATGAAAAATAAGAGTTGAGTCGTGGAAGCTCTCGTTCGATCGCAGCACCATTGTTTGTCCGATTTCTTGCGCTCGATAGGTACATAACCCCACGACTAATCCTTACTTTCTATTATTAATCTAGCCTTTTTCTAAGGATCTATATGTCGTATATAACTCAGGAAAAATAATAAAAATGAATCATGCAACCTAAATCATGCGTACGAAAAATAATGAGTTAAAACACACGTAATTTGCAAATAATATCATACCAATTTTCTGGATGATGAACATAATTTTTATGTGCTACTTGATGTTAATATAAGCTTAGAAAAATAGCCATGTGATTTGTAGAATCTTAGATTAATTATTTTTTATTTTTGTTTAAACCGTATATTATGTGAAAATGGAGAAAATTAGGAAGAAACCCTAGAACGATTAGGGTTAGGGTTTTGGGTGATGAATCTGGTCTAATTAATGCACATTAATGATGTGGTAATGATGGTTTGATGATTGGTAACTTTAGGGTTAGGGTTTGGATATTAAAAAGGTTATGCGATTTGAAAATAAAACTAGAAGGGTGTGTTTTGCTGATGAGTGTGTAAATACTCATCATTTTATACTCGAAAAACCCCACAAAAATAACCAAAAACACCCAAATGGACCAAATAATGTTACAAATATCCATGGATTGTGTTTTGTGTGTTTCAGGTACAAAAGGATTGAAAACGGGGCAAATATGGACAAAACCGAGCTTGATTTGGAAAAGAGTTAAAAACCGAAGCCGGGAAAGCTATTTTGCATTCGGATTTTTATTCAAGCTCAAGAATCCCAAATGGCCCTTGGATTATGTCATATTGACAAAATTGGTCCCTAGACTTAACTTGGCAGGTTGGCAGAAATGGTCCTTGAAGCTTACATGTTTACAAGTTTAATCCTTGTGATTAAAACCTTATTTAACTAAATGAACAAACCGGACCAAGCAATAAACCCAATGGCCCCCAGCCCAATTAACTTAAAAGCCCAAATGAATTCCGTTTATAGTTAACCCCATTCTTTTGGTCAAAGTGCCTTCCTCCAGTCAACACCTCACCCTCTTCTCTCCTTTCACCTTCCCAAGAAATAAGCCACGAAACCCTACTTCCCCTACCACCCTAGCCGCCAGTTTTCCCCAAATCCCTCTCCCGTCACCATCACCTCTTCCACCTCAGTCCAAGAAGCCTCACGGGTTTCATTCCACCTCAGCAATCCAAGTCTTAAAAAGGATCCAACGGTTTAGAGTTAAAATGGGAAGCTCAAGACAATCCAATGGTGAAGCAAAGAAAGAGAAGACAGAAGGAAAAAGAAACCCTAGCTTATTATTTTTAATTTTATTTTCTTTCTTTTTGTATATATAATCGAGTAGTAGTTAAGAAAAAAAACAGGTTTTTATTAGCTTTTCTTTCGGTATGTATTTCTTTTTTGTAATGTAATTTATTTTTGATTGTAGTTTTAATCTGAGAATAGGAAATTGTAGGATTTATTTTAGCTTTAAATTCGGTATGTTTTTATTTTTAGTTGTACTTTTCGTTAAGCAGTAGAGGTTTTATTTTAGTAAAAGTCTCGATGTAATTTTGAGGGTAGGATCAAGAGGTTTTAACTAGCTTTGAATTTAGGTATGATTTTCTGTTTTTAGCTCAATGTAATTTTAATTTTAGAATGTAATTTAGCTATTCAGTTAATGCAAATTAGAGTTGTCTTGATTTTATTTGGTGGTCAAACTCAGTCAAACAGGTTATTACTGCTTATGTTAGTGCTTAATTATTCATTTTTTCTATCTTTGCTTATCTGCTTATTTAGATAAAGTCAGGAGTTAATTAACAGTCATCTGTAGCTAAAGTTTCCCTTTGTTTTGCCCTGCACTTGCCATGAGTATCAGCAGACTCTTATGAGTTTGTGGGCTTATTTTCTTGCAAATTGTGGCTTGTCGTTAGTTGTGTTTATTTAAGTTTTCTAAAGAGAATTTTTATAGCTTAGTACCTTGTGCTTATTAAGTTTTAAAAAAAAAATAATAATAAATAAATAAAATGACAGACCTGGGACTCGAACCCAGGCCTCTTGGTTCACAAACACACGACCTTACCAGTAGCACTCTTGTTGTATTTAAGTAAGGTATTACAAAATTAATTAGTTAACATTATATTTATTCCCTTTTAGCATATATTAAGCTGTTTCAGCTTATTTCTGCTTATCCAGAAGTGTTTTTTCCCAAAGTTTATTTTTCTTATCTTTTATTTAGTTCAAAGTTTATTCACAAAAATTTTCAGATTTTTTTAAGTTAGTTTTAGTATTTTTAGTAATTTAAAATAGATTAAATAGTTTTTAAATCATAAGAAATAATTAAAAAGTCAAAAAAAAAATATAATTTTTTTTTTTTTTTTCAAAATTTTATTTTGTCATTTAGTATGTAGGAAAATTAATTTGGAATCCGTAGGTTTAATATTTCATCGTTTTCACGTTTATGCTCGGGTATTCCCCGGTTTAGTTATATTTTCAGTTTTCGTTTACGTTTTTAATTTCGTGCACTTTAGGTTGTCATTTTCCTTAGATAGTTAGTCATTCTTAATTTATGTTTACTTATTTTAGCGTAAAAACCCAAACTCTCATCTTTGTTTAACCATTCAAACACGTATTCACAAATCGAGATCACAAATTCCATTCACACCTTCGTTGGGGATAACGACCCGGGAATACAACTTCCATTGTATTCCTTGGAAATAAATACGACTTGATTTTAACCGATCAAATTTTGGCGCCGCTGCCGGGGAAGGCTGAAGCGAATTTTTAAATCTCAATTGTCGTTGCGTGTTTTGTAAATATTTTCTTATTAAAAAGCCAAAAAGATTTTTATTTCAAAATTTATTTTTCCCTTTATATTTTTCAAAATATTTCTAAAAAAACCAAAAATATTCTTCGTATCCCTCTTATCCGTTTAATTCTTTTTCTCACCCTCTATCCGTTTAATTCTTTTTATGTCTTCATCTTACAACTATGGTTGTGAATGGTGTGGGGGTCCTCCAAATGGTGGAAATTGCCACGGTTGTAGCATTGTAAATTCGGGAAACGGGTTTGTCTATGACCAAAATCCCTACAATGAAACAACCAATTTCCTTAACCAAGCCCCACACCATGAGATGGAAACATATTCTTGTGAATATTGTGGAGGTCCACACCAAAGTTTTGATTGTCAAACAAGGAACACGCTTGTCTATGAGCAGGTTTCGTGTAACGATCAAAATTTTGGTTATGACCAATATCCATATGATTCACTGAGTCAGTCACAACAGTTTTACTGTTGTGAATACTGTGGAGGTCCGCACTATAGCTCTGATTGTCAAACAAGGTACTCGCTTGTCTATGAGCATGACCCTTGTAACAATTATGATTATTCTTATCCTCCACAGTATCAAACCACTCAAAATCAGCCTCAACTATCTCTTGAAGATATATTCCAAGAACTTCAAGAGATACGAATTGAACTTACAAATCTGGCTATTAAACATAACCCAAATGATCGTCATGGTGAGTCTATGGAAGATTTACTCGCCATAGAACGAGCAGCACGCAACCGTTTCTTGTTTGATCAGGCGTGCATGCTCGATGACGAAGATGAGGAAGGGGAGAATATTATTCTTGTGAATAATTCTATTATTCAACCCCTTCAGACCACTGCATCCACACCCATATCACGTACTTTGGACTCCGATGACTCTCTCATAATGGGGGATGAGCTTCTTGACACTATTCCTGAAAAGGGATCGGACGAATTCATAAAGTCTAGTGTTGAGAACCTTATCCCAATCCCAAGTGAGTCTGAGGATATATCGTATAATGAGTGTGATTGGTCTTATTGTGATCCTCATGACATTTCTGAGGATACTTCCGGGATCTTCTCTAACCCGCTCTTCAATTCAAATGACGATTTATCCTCTAGTGATGATGAATCACTTTCTGATGAGGACGCTTTAAATGAAAGCCTCAAAGTCTATTCGAATTCTCTTTTTGAATTTGACGATGAGTACTTTTCTAGCGAAATAAATCCTCTCTTTGATCGAGTGTTAGAGAACGATGAGGTCGAGGACTCTGCTAGTCCTAAACTTGATGATATGACCTCACTTGATCCCGAGATTCATGAGGACATTCTTTCTCCGACATATGTGACATTACCCTTTGATGATGGCCATTATATTGACGTCACATATGTCGTTCGAGTTTTTCTACCTTTCTCTGCTTATAAGGTAGCTTGTCCTTCCATTCTCTCATTTGGGAGTGAGGACAAAGTTTTTGACCCCGGCATCTCCATTTATCATTCTTTTGAGCCGGGTGTATCTCATCGGAGTGGAACTTTCATGTACTTCAATGTTTATCCAAACATTTCGAATGAAAGTCCGATGAAGATTTTCTTTTCCACATGCTTCCCCAAGAACAAATGAATTCGGGGTCGAGTCAAGCTAGTGACTCGGTCAACAAAAACATTAGCATCACATGGGTGACAACCCATGTTTCTGACTTCTTTCTTATTTCTAACACTAAGTGTGGGGGGATTCCTCTACTGTGCTGTGTTTGTGTGTTGTTTGCCCTTGTTTGCAGGTTTCCCTTGGATCGTGATGATTGCCGCGCCTGTTTTCAATCCAGCCGCCCAATATCCTATCTTTTTGCTAACGATTATCTAGGGATATCTTTTCAACCTTTTTTGTGAAAAATGAAGATTTCTGCTCCACACATGGCTATTAGTATTACCTTTTTACGTTCTATAGTGTCGGCTCAGGCCGGTACTTTGAATATTGAGGGCAATATTCAATTCTAAGTGTGGGGGGGAATTCTCCCGAATTTTGTCACATTGTACCTTCTAGTGCCCTAGTACCCCCGTTTTGGCCAAAATTTTAATTTTTTTTTCGTTTTTAGATAAAATAAAATAAAATAAAAGTGTTTAGTCTTGATTAGGTTAGAACAAAGGGAATCCCGACTCTGCCAGAGTGTTGATCTGGCTGCTTCCTTAACGATTAGACTAAGGTTTTACAATATGTGCAAATGAAAATGCTAAGCGTAGAGTAGTTGGTTCTCTTTAGAGCTTATATAAGTAATCTATGGCTTTTCCTCCCAGGAGATAACTAATCTGACTTAATTAGTGTTTATTTTCAAACTTTTGAACACACAAAATCATTTTTTCATACGATTTTGAAAAATACTAGTTCAAGGCTTTATTTAAACTTCGGAACAAGCATATGTCATAGTAATGTAAAAGTTAAGTAATAAATAAATGTGCTAAAAAGCTAAGGTTCAAGATCGGCCCTTGGATCCTTATTTCCGGAAGGCGTTTAGGTCTTGGCTACCCTCTTACACCGGCCCTTGGACCCTTAATTCTGAAAGGCGTTAAGGTCTTGGAACTCTCCATTGTAACGGCCCTTGGATCCTTTATTCCAGGAAGGTTTAAGGTCTTGGATCCCGTGAAACTCCGTTAGTTTATGTTGCACAAGTAAAAAAAAAAAAAAAAAAAAAATGAAAATTGATGAAAAAAAAAATAAAATAAAAAGGAAATAAAATGGAATGATATTGCAAAATGCAATATATTTTGAAACTTGCTTGTTGTGAATTTTAAATCTATCTTTCAGCTAGTATTAGTCAAAATTTTATATAAACGTCGATTTTTGTGATCAAAATTTTGAAAATCAAGCACATTCACCTAACTTGAATAAATTGTGGGAGTGAAAAGTTAAGTCTCGACTTACATAGATTATTAGTATAAGTAGTGTTAGCATTTTACAAAAACATTTGCACATTGAGTTTAAGCTTAGTTGGGAGTATAAAAAGAGGATGACGATTACAATTCCCTGGAGACACCCATTTTGTGTGAATCCCGTTCCATGATACCATTTTTGAAAATCAAGCATTTTATTTATTTTTGTTCTAGTTTAAATTTCTCGCATTTAATAAAAAGTCAAAACGGGGTATACTTGATTCCTTTCATTACTTCACATGATTGGATTGCTAGGGACTAGCAATCGCTTAGTGTGGGGGATTTTGATGAGTGTGTAAATACTCATCATTTTATACTCGAAAAACCCCACAAAAATAACCAAAAACACCTAAATGGACCAAATAATGTTACAAATATCCTTGGATTGTGTTTTGTGTGTTTCAGGTACAAAAGGATTGAAAACGGGGCAAATATGGACAAAACCGAGCTTGATTTGGAAAAGAGTTAAAAACCGAAGCCGGGAAAGCTATTTTGCATTCGGATTTTTATTCAAGCTCAAGAATCCCAAATGGCCCTTGGATTATGTCATATTGACAAAATTGGTCCCTAGACTTAACTTGGCAGGTTGGCAGAAATGGTCCTTGAAGCTTACATGTTTACAAGTTTAATCCTTGTGATTAAAACCTTATTTAACTAAATGAACAAACCGGACCAAGCAATAAACCCAATGGCCCCCAGCCCAATTAACTTAAAAGCCCAAATGAATTCCGTTTATAGTTAACCCCATTCTTTTGGTCAAAGTGCCTTCCTCCAGTCAACACCTCACCCTCTTCTCTCCTTTCACCTTCCCAAGAAATAAGCCACGAAACCCTACTTCCCCTACCACCCTAGCCGCCAGTTTTCCCCAAATCCCTCTCCCGTCACCATCACCTCTTCCACCTCGGTCCAAGAAGCCTCACGGGTTTCATTCCACCTCAGCAATCCAAGTCTTAAAAAGGATCCAACGGTTTAGAGTTAAAATGGGAAGCTCAAGACAATCCAATGGTGAAGCAAAGAAAGAGAAGACAGAAGGAAAAAGAAACCCTAGCTTATTATTTTTAATTTTATTTTTTTTCTTTCTTTTTGTATATATAATCGAGTAGTAGTTAAGAAAAAAAACAGGTTTTTATTAGCTTTTCTTTCGGTATGTATTTCTTTTTTGTAATGTAATTTATTTTTTATTATAGTTTTAATCTGAGAATAGGAAATTGTAGGATTTATTTTAGCTTTAAATTCGGTATGTTTTTATTTTTAGTTGTACTTTTCGTTAAGCAGTAGAGGTTTTATTTTAGTAAAAGTCTCGATGTAATTTTGAGGGTAGGATCAAGAGGTTTTAACTAGCTTTGAATTTAGGTATGATTTTCTGTTTTTAGCTCAATGTAATTTTAATTTTAGAATGTAATTTAGCTATTCAGTTAATGCAAATTAGAGTTGTCTTGATTTTATTTGGTGGTCAAACTCAGTCAAACAGGTTATTACTGCTTATGTTAGTGCTTAATTATTCATTTTTTCTATCTTTGCTTATCTGCTTATTTAGATAAAGTCAGGAGTTAATTAACAGTCATCTGTAGCTAAAGTTTCCCTTTGTTTTGCCCTGCACTTGCCATGAGTATCAGCAGACTCTTATGAGTTTGTGGGCTTATTTTCTTGCAAATTGTGGCTTGTCGTTAGTTGTGTTTATTTAAGTTTTCTAAAGAGAATTTTTATAGCTTAGTACCTTGTGCTTATTAAGTTTAAAAAAAATAATAATAAATAAATAAAATGACAGACCTGGGACTCGAACCCAGGCCTCTTGGTTCACAAACACACGACCTTACCAGTAGCACTCTTGTTGTATTTAAGTAAGGTATTACAAAATTAATTAGTTAACATTATATTTATTCCCTTTTAGCATATATTAAGCTGTTTCAGCTTATTTCTGCTTATCCAGAAGTGTTTTTTCCCAAAGTTTATTTTTCTTATCTTTTATTTAGTTCAAAGTTTATTCACAAAAATTTTCAGATTTTTTTAAGTTAGTTTTAGTATTTTTAGTAATTTAAAATAGATTAAATAGTTTTTAAATCATAAGAAATAATTAAAAAGTCAAAAAAAAAATATAATTTTTTTTTTCAAAATTTTATTTTGTCATTTAGTACGTAGGAAAATTAATTTGGAATCCGTAGGTTTAATATTTCATCGTTTTCACGTTTATGCTCGGGTATCTCCCGGTTTAGTTACGTTTTCAGTTTTCGTTTACGCTTTTAATTACGTGCACTTTAGGTTGTCATTTTCCTTAGATATTTAGTCATTTTTAATTTATGTTTACTTATTTTAGCGTAAAAACCCAAACTCTCATCTTTGTTCAACCATTCAAACACGTATTCACAAATCGAGATCACAAATTCCATTCACACCTTCGTTGGGGATAACGACCCGGGAATACAACTTCCATTGTATTCCTTGGAAATAAATACGACTTGATTTTAACCGATCATTTGCCAACTTTGAAACTTCTGGGATATTTTTGTAATGTCATATAAGTCAGTAGGAATGTGGGAAAAATATAACTTGAGGGTCCTAAGTGTAATTATTGCAAGAAAATGAATTAATGATAATTAAAGGGTACGATTTGAAATTAATTAAAATGGATGGACTAAAAGTGTAAATTCTGAAAACTTGAAGTTATTTTGAGTAAATAATATTATAAAGGGCGTAATGTGTAATTTTGAGTAATTATGGGTTTGATATGAAATTATTACTAAATTAGAGTTTGAAATATAAGTTTTGTAAACTTAAAGGACTAATTGTGTAAATTATGAAATCTGAAGGACCTGAATTGTAATACATATAATTTTGAGGATATTTTCTGTAACTTTGTAATATAAGGTGTTTGTTTGGTAAAATGAATATTATAGGGATTTAAAACATGAATTATGTAAATGAAGGGTTTGTTTTGTGAATTATATAAACTGTAAATTGTGAAACTGAAGGGATTAAAATGTCATTCTGGATAACAATGAGTGTTTAAATCAGTAACTTAAAATATTTTCATGATTAAACCTTTGAATTAGATGAATTTGCAAGTGAAACCCTAAACTATGTAAACTTGTCATAATAACTCTTAAACTTTTGTAACCTGATAAAATGTACCTTACTTCCATAATAATCTTAATAAGGACTTAACCTAATCTGTGATATTATTAACTTACTAATAATGGAAATATAACTAAAGACCCTTTGGACTTCTGTCTTCTACTCCTTAGGTTCGAGGAAGGAGTAATCTCATCTTGTCAGCCTTTATCTTTGTGTTCTTGCGTTCGTAATAAGGTACAGATATTCTGCCCTCTTTCAGTAAGGGTCTTTCATTTCCTTTTTCTTCAGTTCTCATTTTCCTTATTAGGATTCCCTATACCATTGCTATGTTCCCTGCTTGTTGTGAACCTTCCATGTGATCTTTTGTTTTGTGAACCTTCATGAACCTTGTGTTTGATCTCTTGTTCTGAACTCTGATTTGTGAACCTTATTTTAAATTTTAATTTAATATACTTGCTATAAAACTAAATTGATTTTGATATAAACCTTAATCTGTTAAATCCTTATTTAAACCTAATTGATTGTGAACTGTTATTATAACTACATATGAAACGTTTTGAGAAAAACCACTTTAAAATAAGTAATATCATTTTAATGAAAGTTACTAAAAGTTTTGGAAGATCATTTTGAAGAAAACTATTTTGTAAAGATCAGTTGTTATGAAAACCATTTTAGAAGGATTGTTTAAATGGACTTTTAAATAGAAACCTTTAGAGATAAACTGTTGATATGAAACTTTGATTATAAACTTTTGTTATACTCTTTTGAACCATTGATATAGTTCTTTTAATCTGAACTTAAACTTTGATATAAAACTTAACCTGATAAATTCTAAGTTGAATCTATGATATACGATCCTGAACTGGTTGACATGAACCTTTGCCATGTACCCTTAGGATATGACCTTTTGATTATTTAATAGTACGTTTGACCTTTGACCTACAGTTTGATATTACGAGCCAATCACTAGGCATGAGGGTTTCATGTCCATGTCATTGACGCACCTCTGACATGACTCTAGGGCAGGAGAGTGATGACCTGTTCCGTCCCTTATTTATTATTTGCTATGGCCATTATAATTATGATTATTGATTTGTCTGTGGGGCGTATGGGTGCACTCTAGATTTGACCTGTTATCTGTATATGTTATGTTATATGTTTAATGTTAGTGACTGACGGTGTGTGCGATACACGTCTTTCACATATCTGGGAGTTAGCTACTCTATTTGGTTACAGTTGCGATGATATGATATGGCTTATTTCTGGGCTCGTGATAGATTTCTGTTTTCTTTATCTATTGAACCTCTTGAAATTTTCCTATTACTTGTTATGTAACACCCCAACCCGGCAAGGGTAGAGATATCACAACAATGGCTTCATATCAGATTACAAGCATTAAATCCAAAACATCAAGTCCATAACATTAATGATCAAAGGAAATAAGTCAACATAACTTATGTCCAAAACAGAAATAAACCGAAGTACATAAATCCAAAATGCCTAAACAATGGCATAACAGAAACAGAATCCGAAATGGCATAACTAGAATACTAAGGTCTAAGCTTCACACAGTTGCTCTCATCCCCCAAAGCTAAAACCCAGATCCAAGCTTAAATACCTGCCGTACATGAAAAGAAAACGTACGGCTGAGCTTAAAAAGCCCAGTGAACAGATACATATACAAAGCAATAATAATGAAACAGAACTGAAATATGGTGCACGGGGAATATCATGAAGTATAAACAAAAAGACAGAAAAATAAAAGAAGAAATAGGATAGTCATCCACCACGAGCCCAGAACATATCAGATAGTAACCATCATAATCTAGAGGGGATGCCTCTTAAGTAACCAGATAATATGAGGGGTGTCCTCATGTATCAAATGGAGTGATCAGCTCCCAGATAAATGTGAAAGGCGTGTATAGCACACAAGCACCAGTCACCAGAACAGAAATCATATCATATAGTTAAATCCACTAACAGAACAGATCTAGGATGCATCCATACGCCCCCCCAGAAACATATATAATCCATAATCAAAAATAATGCGCATATCATAATCAGAATGGGGACGTGGCGGAACATCACTCTACCGCCCTAGAGTCATGCCATTGGTGCATCAATGACACGGACATGGAACCCCCATGCCTAGTGAAATGGCTCGGGTATCAAACTAAGAGTCAGACATCAGATCATAATCAGAGGGTCACATATCAAAGGTCAAATCAGATGGTCCATAATAGATGGTTCATAAACAGATATATCAGATGAAATACCAAAGGTCCAAATCAAAGTGTAATCAGAAAGGTTCATAATAAAAGGGAATCATAGCAATGGTTTTGGGAAAACTTAAACGAATCAGAATCAGAATCATAACCATGAGATAGGACACCCTTACTGAAAAAAGGGCAGAGTATCTGTACCTTATTGCAAGCAAAACAAAACCAGAAATAGCAAACACTGACAGCTCAGGATCTCTCCTTCTTCACACCTAAAGGAGTAGAAGAGTATTACAATAGGTTTTAACTGACTTTCCATTTTAAGTAACTTTCCCTTTTTAGCAGGTTTCCAAATTTAGTAAGTTTCCTTATTTAGAAAGTTGGATCAACATTCATAGTTAAATCATTATTTCTGGAATTAGGGTATCTTTTATCACATTTACATATTTGGTCCTTATGAATTTACAATTTACACTTTACACCCTTTAGTTTCACAAGTTACACTTTAGACCCTTAATTTATCAAAGTTTCACAATGGTCACTTATTTTATCATATTATAAGAATGTATCCTCAATTTTATAGAATTTACACAATAGGTCCCTCTAGTTTACAAAGTTACATATTAAACCCTTAATTTCCATTTTCAAACTTTAATTAATAATAATTACACATTAGTCCAATAATTTCCCAAAATTACACATTTCATCCTCATTATATTTTAAATGTTCGAATCCTACTTCAACTTTCCAGAAATTACAAGTTTAGTCCCTCTATTTTATTATTTCTAAAAATCGAATTACACTTTATCAACATAAACATTTTGATCCTTTTAATTATAAAATTTACACATGACACCCCTAACTCATATTTTATTCGAATAGGACACATCCCAAAATAAGTTCTAAAATAACCCTTGAGTTTTAAAAGTTACAAAACAAGTCCTCCTATTTTAAATAATTTCCATTCGATCTAAACAACTTTCCATAATTTACAACTTAAATCTTTTAAATCTTATATTTACACATAGGCCCTTCATCTCAGATTTTATTCACATTTAACACAGTTAAATACACCTTACAAAAATGGCCCATTAGTTTCAGAATTTATGAAACACACCCTTATATTTATAAAAGTTCAAATCGCACGTATCTTAATTCGAAACCCTAAATCAATTTAGCAAAACACGACCTAATCATGATCAATCATTAACATATCATTTTCTGCATTTATTTATTTCCAGGAACACCACAACCTTAACCATAATCGAGTTAGGGTTTTTTATTTCATTCGAATTATTTCTTTCCATTTTAGCGATAAGACATAATTATACCACGATCAAATCTAGCTTCAAACATTCAAATTCTTATTTTTCCCAGGTCACATAGATCGAATAGAGTCCAGGAAAATTGTTTACAACATCCAAAAAATTCGCATACAATATATTAAGTTTTATACGTGTTTTATTCATTTTAATTCATGCGATTTGTTTAAGGTTGCGTGCATCGAATTTTATATTTTATCTGAGTTATAAGAAGATGATAGATCATAGGAAAAATACCGAATCAGAGATTTAACGTGTGGATGAGCAGAAATCAAATTACACCTTGTCGAGTGGATTTTGGAACCAAGAATTTCTAACGATCGATCCACAGCCTCCACAACCTTAGGAATATTTTTCACAGAACATATTTGACATGAGGAACATGAGAAAAATGATTACAAGATTTTAGAAGGGTCGTATGACATGATTTGGAATATTACCTATCGAATGCAAAATAATCTCTAGCGATCAAAAGAAAGTCTCCCACGACCTAAACCCAATTTTCTTAGCTTCCTTAAATCACGTACAACACCAGAAAAATAGCCTTGTATCTCCAGAAATTCGTATGAAGGAAAGGTGAAATTATTGTGTGTTTTCTTTTTAGTCGGCAATAGAGAAAATAGGGTTTGATGGGATTTATTTTATGGGTGAGTATGGGAGCGTCTAAGGGGGAGGGAAATCAGCCCAAATCACGGAAATAATTATGGACATTCAATTTGATTTAATCTTCCCCTTTTTAGTGTGATTTTATTGCTTTTAAAATTAAATTAATTGCTAATTTAGCCATTCGGTTATATCAAGGGCATTTTGGTAATTTCATAGCTTGTATAAATATTAATCGGAGTTGTCAAAATTATTTTACAACATATCTTGTTCTTTTCCAGAAGTTTGGGATCGATTCGGTACTTTTATAAACTTTTAAGTAATTTTATAATTTGTAGGGGCAAAATGGTCATTTTACACGTTTTGGATTTTTAGGTGTTACAACTTCTTCCCCTCTAACAGAAAAATTTCGTCCTCGAAATTTGCAAAAAGGTACAGATGAAATGAAACAGAAGACAAGACAAAGACATACCAGATCAGAATACAAAGTGAGGATAACTAGCACGAATCGATTCTTCAGTCTCCCAGGTAGCCTCGCGCTCTGGGTGATTCTTCCAAAGAACCTTTACGAATGGAATGACTTTATTCCTCATGACCCGCTCTTGCCGGTCCAGAATAGCCTCCGGCTCTTCGGATAAAGACATATCCGGCTGAATCTGATCAAGTGGATAAGACACCACATGCAACGGGTGATAGTTGTATCCCCTCAGAAGAGATACATGGAAAACATTATGCACATGAGATAGCTGAGGAGGTAGAGCCAGACGATAAGAAACCTCCCCAATACGATCCAGAATTTCAAAGGGACCAATAAACCGAGGACTCAACTTGCCCTTAATTCCAAAACGCTTAACCCCGCGGAAAGGAGATACTTTCAGAAATACCCGGTCACCAACATTAAACTCTAGGTCACGACGGTGCTTGTCAGCATAGCTCTTCTGACGAGTACGGGCCTCCTTTAACTTTTCCCTAGCAACAGCTACCTTTTCGTTGGTGTCCTGAACCAACTCCGGACCCTCAATAATACGCTCCCCTACTTCGTTCCAACAAACCGGCGCTCTACACTTGCGCCCATATAACATCTCGAAAGGAGCCATCCGAATACTGGCATGCCAACTGTTATTATACGCAAACTCCACCAAACATAAATACTCATCCCAACTACCGGTCCATTCCAAAGCACAAGATCGTAACATGTCTTCCAAAGTCTGGATGGTCCTCTCAGACTGACCATCAGTTTGGGGATGAAATGCAGTACTAAACTTAAGGCGAGCGCCCCAAGACTTATGAAGTCCTTTCCAGAAACGCGAAGTGAAACGAGGATCACGATCAGAAACAATAGATGAAGGCATACCATGCAATCTGACAATCTCCTGCTGAAAGATTTCCGCCAACTTACTGATACTATAGGTCATACGGATGGGTAAGAAATGAGCAGATTTAGTTAGTCGATCGACGACCACCCAAATCGCATCATGTCTTTTACGAGTCAAAGGCAAACCAGAAACGAAATCCATGGAAATCTCATCCCACTTCCAAGTAGGAATCTCCAGAGGCTGCAACAGACCACTAGCTCGCTGATGCTCAATCTTAACTTGCTGGCAGGTCATACATCTAGCAACAAATAACGCCACATCTTGCTTCATGCCGTTCCACCAGAAATGTTGCTTTAGGTCCCGATACATCTTGGTAGAACCAGGATGTATAGAGAAAGGAGAACTGTGAGCCTCAGTCAACACCGCCTCACGCAAATCAGAATCATTAGGCACGCATAAACGATCCTCATACCAGACAACTCCGTTATCATCAACTCTAAACTCAGTTTGCTTACCCTCTTCAATATTTTGAATAATAGCCCAGAGTTCACCATCATCCTTCTGAGCCTCTTTAATACGCAACATCAGATTCGACTCAATTTTTAAACTAGCCCAGTAACCAA
The DNA here is from genome assembly GCA_021014915.2 of Artemisia tridentata subsp. tridentata. Taxonomy (NCBI): domain Eukaryota; kingdom Viridiplantae; phylum Streptophyta; class Magnoliopsida; order Asterales; family Asteraceae; genus Artemisia; species Artemisia tridentata. The sequence continues at coordinate 186,606,737 of CP139502.1, read as the reverse complement.
CGTCACGCCGAACACATAACTCGACATCCAAACGCTCCAAATCCTTAAGAACATGAGAATCAATCTCCAAGCTAGCAATCATCCCAGACTTACGACTAAGTGCATCAGCAACTACATTAGCCTTTCCTGGATGGTACTGGATGTTCGTGTCGTAATCTTTTAGAAGCTCTAGCCATCTCCTCTGCCTCATATTGAGCTCTTTCTGAGTAAAGATGTATTTGAGACTCTTGTGATCGGTGAAGATATCACACGATTCACCATACAAGTAATGTCTCCAGATTTTTAATGCAAAAACAACCGCGGCTAATTCCAGATCATGAGTTGGGTAATTTTCTTCATAGGGTTTCAATTGCCGAGAAGCATAGGCAATCACTTTGCCGTGTTGCATAAGCACACAGCCTAAACCCTTCTTAGACGCATCGCTATAGATCTGGAAACCTCCAGAACCAGAAGGTAAGGTCAGAATAGGTGCAGACACTAATCGCCTTTTCAACTCTTCAAAACTCTGCTCGCGCTCATCAGTCCATACAAACTTTTCACCCTTCCGCATCAACTGAGTCAAAGGCAAAGCCAACTTAGAAAACCCTTCAACAAAACGCCGGTAATAACCAGCTAATCCCAGAAAACTCCGAATTTCAGTCACCGTGGTAGGTCTCGGCCACTTAGTGATAGCCTCAACCTTAGCAGGATCCATAGTGATACCCTCTGCAGACACGATATGACCAAGGAAAGCGACTTGGTTAAGCCAGAACTCACACTTAGAAAATTTCGCGAATAACTTCTGCTGCCTCAGAATACCCAGAACAATACGTAAATGCTGCTCGTGCTCCTCAGACGATTTAGAATATACCAGAATATCATCAATAAAAACAATGACGAACTTATCAAGAAATTCATGAAAGACCCGGTTCATCAAATCCATAAACACAGCAGGAGCATTTGTTAGGCCAAAAGGCATAACCAGAAACTCATAGTGTCCATAGCGTGTACGGAAAGCAGTCTTAGAGACATCCTGCTCTTTAACCCGCAATTGGTGATAACCAGATCGCAAGTCGATTTTAGAGAACACCTTGGCTCCTTGCAATTGATCAAACAAGTCATCAATGCGAGGAAGCGGATAACGGTTACGAATGGTAATACGATTCAACTCACGATAATCAATGCACAGCCGCATAGACCCATCCTTCTTCTTCACAAATAGAACCGGAGCACCCCAGGGCGAAACACTAGGCCGAATAAAACCGTTCTCTAATAGTTCTTCCAATTGCTCCTTTAATTCCTTTAACTCAACAGGCGCCATCCGGTACGGAGCCTTAGAGATAGGTTCGGCACCGGGAATCAGATCAATAGAAAATTCAACTTCTCTAGCCGGAGGAAGACCAGGAAGTTCATCAGGAAAAACATCAGCAAATTCCCGAACAATGGGAACGCTATCAACATCAGGACTTTCTACAGATGAATCTTTAACAGAAGCCAAATAGCCTTGGCAACCATGAGATATCAGAGTTCGTGCTTTCATGGCAGAAATAATTTTAACGGATTTCAGAGGCTGAGAACCATGATAAATGAAATCAGGATGATGAATATCGCCGAAGATCACCTTACGGGCATAACAATCGATGGTAGCCTTGTGATCAGCCAACCAATCCATGCCCAGAATCGCATCAAAATCGGTCATATCAATGGGAAGCAGATTTGCCGGACGAACACGATCATCGAAACGTAGAGGGCAGTTCACATATTCATGATCAATAATCACTTGGGTTTTCATTGGGGTTGCAATGGATATACGATTTATTAATGGTTTTGGTTTCAGATTTAGTTTCTTAGCAAAGTTTACAGATATAATAGAATGAGTAGCACCGGTGTCAAACAATACAAAAGCCGTACGATCTCCAATGTAAAGTATGCCAGTAATGGTACCTGATGTGTTGGCAGCCTGATCCTGAGTAGTAGCATAAACTCAGCCCATGGTGGGAGCTGGCCTAGTCGTGTTTACTGGCACGATAGGGTTCTTCTTGGGGCAATCTTTGATCCTGTGCTGATTAGAGCCACACGAAAAACAACCGCCAGAAGCTTTATAACAAGGACCTGGATGTGGTTTCCCACATGTAGTACATAAAGGAGGAGGAGGTAGAGTCTCAACAGCCTTCTTCTGACCTGACGATCCCGACTGCTGATACTGCTGAGAATCCCTACGCCTGCTATTATCACCCTGACCCTGACGGTCACCACCATACCGACCATAATCCTGCCGGCCCTGGTTCCTAGAATCCTGTCGCCTATAATCACCACCTCGGTCCTGGCGACCCCGCTGATCCTGCCCATGGTCCTGACGACCCCGAAAATCCTGTCTCTGGTCCTGACGACCATGACCCCGAGTATCAACCCTGTTGCCATCCCTATCACGCTTATTAGATCCCCTGTCCGCATGCAACAACTCAATGTTGCGCGCAGCATCCTGAACACTAGCCACATCATCAAATGGAGTGTTAACAATCCGGTCTAACACCTACCTCTTAAGAGCCCACTTGAAATGACGAGCCTGCCGAAACGAATCCCCAGTAACCTCTGGCCCCACGAAGCTAGCCAGACGTAAGAATCGCTGCATAAAGTCTCCTGAAGACTCATGATCACCCTGACGAATCGACCCATACTCCCTCTCATATCTCTGCTGTTCTGCCATAGGAATGTACTGCTTATAAAACGCCTCAATGAAATCTGCCCACGAACAAGTCTCAGCATAATCATCCCCCTTTGCCTGCACAAGAGCAGTCCACCAGTTCTGAGCGTCACCCTCCAGCTTGAATGTAGCCAAACGAGTTTTAAACTCGTCAGCACATCCGAGAACCCGAAACAATTTCTCCACATGCGTAATCCAGTCCTCTGCCTCATGAGGAGTGGCAGCGGACTTGAACGAGAGAGGCTTGAGCTTGTTGAACCGCTCAATCCACACATGAATACCGACCGGTGGAGCAGCGGGTGGAGCACCGCCAACACCACCTCCAGAAGGACCTGCCCCATTCTGAATATTGTTGGTGACCTGAGTCACCAAGTTAGGAAGAGCGTTGGCCAAAGCTTCTGCTATCATGGCCTGAAAATCAGGGTTCCCTCCATTATATTCCTGATGTCGGGTATTCACCATCTGAAGGTTTACAAAAAGGATTAGCAATTTAGATAGAATATGACAGAGAAGATCAAGAATATATGACAGATCGAAACAGGAAAAGAGTGCGCGAAAGGAAACCTAAGTTCTACCCAATCCTCACAGGTCACGAGCCTAAGCTCTAGGGTTTCGGACAACCTGGTCTCTGATACCATAAATTGTAACACCCCAACCCGGCAAGGGTAGAGATATCACAACAATGGCTTCATATCAGATTACAAGCATTAAATCCAAAACATCAAGTCCATAACATTAATGATCAAAGGAAATAAGTCAACATAACTTATGTCCAAAACAGAAATAAACCGAAGTACATAAATCCAAAATGCCTAAACAATGGCATAACAGAAACAGAATCCGAAATGGCATAACTAGAATACTAAGGTCTAAGCTTCACACAGTTGCTCTCATCCCCCAAAGCTAAAACCCAGATCCAAGCTTAAATACCTGCCATACATGAAAAGAAAACGTACGGCTGAGCTTAAAAAGCCCAGTGAACAGATACATATACAAAGCAATAATAATGAAACAGAACTGAAATATGGTGCACGGGGAATATCATGAAGTATAAACAAAAAGACAGAAAAATAAAAGAAGAAATAGGATAGTCATCCACCACGAGCCCAGAACATATCAGATAGTAACCATCATAATCTAGAGGGGATGCCTCTTAAGTAACCAGATAATATGAGGGGTGTCCTCATGTATCAAATGGAGTGATCAGCTCCCAGATAAATGTGAAAGGCGTGTATAGCACACAAGCACCAGTCACCAGAACAGAAATCATATCATATAGTTAAATCCACTAACAGAACAGATCTAGGATGCATCCATACGCCCCCCCAGAAACATATATAATCCATAATCAAAAATAATGCGCATATCATAATCAGAATGGGGACGTGGCGGAACATCACTCTACCGCCCTAGAGTCATGCCATTGGTGCATCAATGACACGGACATGGAACCCCCATGCCTAGTGAAATGGCTCGGGTATCAAACTAAGAGTCAGACATCAGATCATAATCAGAGGGTCACATATCAAAGGTCAAATCAGATGGTCCATAATAGATGGTTCATAAACAGATATATCAGATGAAATACCAAAGGTCCAAATCAAAGTGTAATCAGAAAGGTTCATAATAAAAGGGAATCATAGCAATGGTTTTGGGAAAACTTAAACGAATCAGAATCAGAATCATAACCATGAGATAGGACACCCTTACTGAAAAAAGGGCAGAGTATCTGTACCTTATTGCAAGCAAAACAAAACCAGAAATAGCAAACACTGACAGCTCAGGATCTCTCCTTCTTCACACCTAAGAGAGTAGAAGAGTATTACAATAGGTTTTAACCGACTTTCCATTTTAAGTAACTTTCCCTTTTTAGCAGGTTTCCAAATTTAGTAAGTTTCCATATTTAGAAAGTTGGATCAACATTCATAGTTAAATCATTATTTCTGGAATTAGGGTATCTTTTATCACATTTACATATTTGGTCCTTATGAATTTACAATTTACACTTTACACCCTTTAGTTTCACAAGTTACACTTTAGACCCTTAATTTATCAAAGTTTCACAATGGTCACTTATTTTATCATATTTTAAGAATGTATCCTCAATTTTATAGAATTTACACAATAGGTCCCTCTAGTTTACAAAGTTACATATTAAACCCTTAATTTCCATTTTCAAACTTTAATTAATAATAATTACACATTAGTCCAATAAATTCCCAAAATTACACATTTCATCCTCATTATATTTTAAATGTTCGAATCCTACTTCAACTTTCCAGAAATTACAAGTTTAGTCCCTCTATTTTATTATTTCTAAAAATCGAATTACACTTTATCAACATAAACATTTTGATCCTTTTAATTATAAAATTTACACATGACACCCCTAACTCATATTTTATTCGAATAGGACACATCCCAAAATAAGTTCTAAAATAACCCTTGAGTTTTAAAAGTTACAAAACAAGTCCTCCTATTTTAAATAATTTCCATTCGATCTAAACAACTTTCCATAATTTACAACTTAAATCTTTTAAATCTTATATTTACACATAGGCCCTTCATCTCAGATTTTATTCACATTTAACACAGTTAAATACACCTTACAAAAATGGCCCATTAGTTTTAGAATTTACGAAACACACCCTTATATTTATAAAAGTTCAAATCGCACGTATCTTAATTCGAAACCCTAAATCAATTTAGCAAAACACGACCTAATCATGATCAATCATTAACATATCATTTTCTGCATTTATTTATTTCCAGGAACACCACAACCTTAACCATAATCGAGTTAGGGTTTTTATTTCATTCGAATTATTTCTTTCCATTTTAGCGATAAGACATAATTATACCACGATCAAATCTAGCTTCAAACATTCAAATTCTTATTTTTCCCAGGTCACATAGATCGAATAGAGTCCAGGAAAATTGTTTACAACATCCAGAAAATTCGCATACAATATATTAAGTTTTATACGTGTTTTATTCATTTTAATTCATGCGATTTGTTTAAGGTTGCATGCATCGAATTTTATATTTTATCTGAGTTATAAGAAGATGATAGATCATAGGAAAAATACCGAATCAGAGATTTAACGTGTGGATGAGCAGAAATCAAATTACACCTTGTCGAGTGGATTTTGGAACCAAGAATTTCTAGCGATCGATCTACAGCCTCCACAACCTTAGGAATATTTTTCACAGAACATGTTTGACATGAGGAACATGAGAAAAATGATTACAAGATTTTAGAAGGGTCGTATGACATGATTTGGAATATTACCTATCGAATGCAAAATAATCTCTAGCGATCAAAAGAAAGTCTCCCACGACCTAAACCCAATTTTCTTAGCTTCCTTAAATCACGTACAACACCAGAAAAATAGCCTTGTGTCTCCAGAAATTCGTATGAAGGAAAGGTGAAATTATTGTGTGTTTTCTTTTTAGTCGGCAATAGAGAAAATAGGGTTTGATGGGTTTTATTTTATGGGTGAGTATGGGAGCGTCTAAGGGGGAGGGAAATCAGCCCAAATCACGGAAATAATTATGGACATTCAATTTGATTTAATCTTCCCCTTTTTAGTGTGATTTTATTGCTTTTAAAATTAAATTAATTGCTAATTTAGCCATTCGGTTATATCAAGGGCATTTTGGTAATTTCATAGCTTGTATAAATATTAATCGGAGTTGTCAAAATTATTTTACAACATATCTTGTTCTTTTCCAAAAGTTTGGGATCGATTCGGTACTTTTATAAACTTTTAAGTAATTTTATAATTTGTAGGGGCAAAATGGTCATTTTACACGTTTTGGATTTTTAGGTGTTACATGTTCCTTTTCTTTTCCTTAGTCTTATTCCTTATTTATTCCTGACATCTCACTCCTACATCATGAGTTATCGGTATGACCAGTATTCCTGATTTTTCTTGATTTTATTAGCTATTATTGTTTTGTTACCGTTATATCTGTTCACTGAGCTCTCGTAGCTCAGCCGCATTTCTTTTCCTGCGGCAGGTTTTAGTAGGAAGCCGGGAATGAGAGAAGAGTGTACCTTGGACTTAGAAGCTCGGATAGCTATGCTGGATTTAGTATTGGACCGAAGATAATATATTTTAGAAATAGTGTTTTGGAAGTTTTCATTTGTAACCCTATAGATTTAGTATTTCCTTTGTTATCCTTTGAGATCTTTGTATTAATGAAAATGTATGCTTGGTTTTATTCTGATGTGAATCCATTGTTGTGATATCTTTACCCTTGTCGGGTTGGGGTGTTACAATTTATGGTATCAGAGAGACAGGCTGCGATTCGTAATACATTTACCCTCGACCTGTGAAATCTGGACCACTAAGTTTCCACTGTAGGTAATCGTAGGACAACCTTTGAGAAATTGCTTTAGGATTTTCCCTATAGGAACTTAAATTCTGACCGGTGAGGATTTGGGTAGACATTAGGATTTTGTTTTGTCGTTCCATTCGTGCTTATTCTCCATATTTCGTTAATCATCTTTGAAATCGTTCAGACGGTGATATTTCGCGTGTTTTAAAATTTTTGAGTTATGGGTAGTCTTTCGATTCCTATCGAGTTCTAGTACTTAGTATCATTTGTGTCATTTTCAGCATGGCACCTCCAGCACGCAGCATGTATCGTTGGACAACCGTTTTCGCTACAGGCCAGAAAAAGATTGGTAAGTTGAGATGGACTAACAGAAGAATGCTGATCCCTGCTAGCATGTGTCCCTGTCGGATTGAAGAAAAGTTGACCGTGGTTAATATAAATGGAACGGAGGTACATGTGCATGAGACGAAAGTGATTGATAAAGACGGAGTAGTGACTAAGTACCCGGGAAGGTGTCCCAAGTTCGTGGAAGAAGGAGGAGTAGTGCGGGCAGAGCCTCACAATTTGTATGGATTCGTGGACGACGTAGGAGATGAAGGAAGGAACCCTGAGGATGGTTTTGCGAGACAACCACTGCCACAGCCTGAAGGGAACAGAAACGGATGGCTTAGCGAGGAAGATGAAGTGGATTCAGACTTGGAGTCCACTGCAAGTAACACGGTCTAGTCATGGAATTAGGGCTCGAGTCATGTGTGTTATTACTGTTAAATTTTTTGTCTTGGGTTTCTTTTGACATTAATATTGTACGGATTCCATTGGATTGTGGGTTTTTCCGAATATTTAATAATAAGGCTTGAGCAATTGTTGGAATAAATTACGTTGATATGTGTCTATCATAGTTCTCAACCTTCTAAGTTTGTCGAGCTCATTTCGGCTATGAAAGCCAGAACTTGATTTCCCATGGTTGCCTTGGTTTTCTGGCATCCATTAAAAATACCTCCCTAGAAATCCGAGTACCGAAGTTTCCTAGAACCCATTTCGTACGCTGAGGAATGAACCTCATCTTGAGAGTTATTGGGCACCCTGAGTTCTGAATATAATTCCTGGTTGAACCACCAGGTTGTCCACCGAAGCGTGAAGTAGGAATTTACAAATTACCGAGAGATATTCTATTCACCAAGTGAAGGTGTCTTTCAGATATGTCAGGGATCAAATAGATTGAGTTGAGCAACCAGGATGAGCAACAACCGAAGACCGGGGAGTAGGTTTGTTTAAGTGTATCTCTAGGCGTGTTTTAGTTCCGTTCGCGATAAAGAAGGATGGTGGCTGAAGACAGCTGAACCGTATTACCGTTAGAAACCGAGATTCCTCCATCCTGAAACGATTATGTGCTTGTTTAATTTTAGAGCGTGAAGTTTCTTTACGAGGGATTAATTAATTTTAGTTTTGAAATCGCCTTCCGAATCCATAAACGACTGTGATGACGATTAGTAACGCTAATAGTATTAGCTAAAACTCTGACTGCTTATAAATTAGTAATTAGGTTTTCTCGTGACTACTGGGACAAATGGTCATTGTATGACTTAATAGTGCATTCGGAGACAAGAAAGAGCATGTTAGAAATTCACATTACTCCATCACATTTCAAGAAGAACGGCAGAAAGCTCGAAGGACCAAACACAAGTTCCAATTTTGGTTTCACTTTCCGATTGACGAACTGATAAAGACAGATTAACCGGACTTGAAGAGGTTGGATGTGTTAAATGAGCGGGTTTTGGAAAAGACCCTTTATAGTTGGGGGAAAATTAATTCTATGAAGGCCGAAGTTCGTGGCGACTAACTTTCACTCCGTTGACTTACTTAAGTTTCGTAATAAGATCCTCGAATGAGTTAAGTTCCTAGAAACATTCCTGTTCGTGTTCATTTTCGTAGGTTCCGTGATGACTTGTTTTGAGAGATTTTGGCAAAGGATGGATGATTTGATGCTTTTAGCGATGTACCAAATTCCGATAGATATTCTGGGACATCCGTTGGCTCTTTCGAGTGATTCGTTCTCCACTTAGATAGGGTATTTAATTTTGATGACCTCTGAGACCGTAGGAGGACTAGGTGGAATAAGATAAGTTAGTTTGTTCACGACTTGAAATCAAGTATGTCCATCATGAGGGCATATTTATATGATGCCAGTATTATGACGTCTGGCCAACGTGATAATACTTACATCATATAACGTGCACTTGTTGTGGGCATCGGTTATTTCAAGAAGTGCCTTAGAACCTTAGAAATTCTGATAACTGTTTGAGATTATCCGTATTAGTGAGACTTTAAGTTCATCCAAAATGTATGCGTAATCTGCTTTCACCGTTAGGTAAATCGACACGTCTGGATTCTCGTCACGCATTCTACTGACCTCTAAGAAATTTTTCGGTAATAATCTTAGGTCCTATTATAGAACTTCTACCAATTGATGTTATCGATAACCTATTCCTGTGCGTCCTAATCTAGCTTGTCAAGTCAAAATCCTGTGTAATTCTTACGTCTCTTCCGAGAGAATCCGATCATCATCTATTAGGTCTGGTATGTCCTTGTTTTATGTTCCGTTCTCTTTTCTTTCTGCTTCCTGCAAATTTCGAGGACGAAATTTTTTTTGTTAGTGGGGAAGAAGTTGTAATACCTGAAATTCAGATAACTTGTAAAATGACCAAATTACCCCTGAAACCTTAAAACCTAAATAAATAACTTATAAAATTCTGAAACGATTCCCAACTTCTGAAAACGAACTACGTATCAAGTAAATTAAATTCTGGAACAACATTACATTATTTTGAATGTCCAAAGAAAATTATAAAATCACATATACATATATATGATCCGAAAATAAAATAATAATTAAATTAAATATATTTTGTAAAATCATTTTCATTAAGATAACTACAAAACTAATTAAAAGAATTATACACCAAATCAAACTTGACCTTGTGATAATTGTAGGCCGAAATTCTGGATCCATGCCCTCTCCTAGTCGGTTTAATAAGGATAACAACAAACCACATTAATTTGTAAAACCCTAAATAGCCGAAACCCTAACTAGCGACACAAAACAAATCGACCAAACATTCCACACGACTTCTGGACTTGATCTAGCATTTTTCTGGAGTTGTTCAAGGTGTAAGCAAGCTATGAAAAATAAGAGTTGAGTCGTGGAAGCTCTCGTTCGATCGCAGCACCATTGTTTGTCCGATTTCTTGCGCTCGATAGGTACATAACCCCACGACTAATCCTTACGTTCTATTATTAATCTAGCATTTTTATAAGGATCTATATGTTGTATATAACTCAGGAAAAATAATAAAAACGAATCATGCAACCTAAATCATGCGTACAAAAAATAATGAGTTAAAACACACGTAATTTGCAAATAATATCATACGAATTTTTTGGATGATGAACATAATTTTTATGTGTTACTTGATGTTAATATAAGCTTATAAAAATAGCCATGTGATTTGTAGAATCTTAGATTAATTATTTTTGATTTTTGTTTAAACCGTATATTATGTGAAAATGGAGAAAATTAGGAAGAAACCCTAGAACGATTAGGGTTAGGGTTTTGGGTGATGAATCTGGTCTAATTAATGCACATTAATGATGTGGTAATGATGGTTTGATGATTGGTAACTTTAGGGTTAGGGTTTGGATATTAAAAAGGTTATGCGATTTGAAAATAAAACTAGAAGGGTGTGTTTTGCCAACTTTGAAACTTTTGGGATATTTTTGTAATGTCATATAAGTCAGTAGGAATGTGGGAAAAATATAACTTGAGGGTCCTAAGTGTAAATATTGCAAGAAAATGAATTAATGATAATTAAAGGGTACGATTTGAAATTAATTAAAATGGAGGGACTAAAAGTGTAAATTCTGGAAACTTGAAGTTATTTTGAGTAAATAATATTATAAAGGGCGTAATGTGTAATTTTGAGTAATTATGGGTTTGATATGTAATTATTACTAAATTAGAGTTTGAAATATAAGTTTTGTAAAGTTAAAGGACTAATTGTGTAAATTATGAAATCTGAAGGACCTGAATTGTAATACATATAATTTTGAGGATATGTTCTGTAACTTTGTAATATAAGGTGTTTGTTTGGTAAAATGAATATTATAGGGATTTAAAACATGAATTATGTAAATGAAGGGTTTGTTTTGTGAATTATATAAACTGTAAATTGTGAAACTGAAGGGATTAAAATGTCATTCTGGATAACAATGAGTGTTTAAATCAGTAACTTAAAATATTTTCATGATTAAACCTTTGAATTAGATGAATTTGCAAGTGAAACCCTAAACTATGTAAACTTGTCATAATTACTCTTAAACTTTTGTAACCTGATAAAATGTACCTTACCTCCATAATAATCTTAATAAGGACTTAACCTAATCTGTGATATTATTAACTTACTAATAATGTAAATATAACTAAAGACCCTTTGGACTTCTGTCTTCTACTCCTTAGGTTCGAGGAAGGAGTAATCTCATCTTGTCAGCCTTTATCTTTGTGTTCTTGCGTTCGTAATAAGGTACAGATATTCTGCCCTCTTTTAGTAAGGGTCTTTCATTTCCTTTTTCTTCAGTTCTCATTTTCCTTATTAGGATTCCCTATACCATTGCTATGTTCCCTGCTTGTTGTGAACCTTCCATGTGATCTTTTGTTTTGTGAACCTTCATGAACCTTGTGTTTGATCTCTTGTTCTGAACTCTGATTTGTGAACCTTATTTTAAATTTTAATTTAATATACTTGCTATAAAACTAAATTGATTTTGATATAAACCTTAATCTGTTAAATACTTATTTAAACCTAATTGATTGTGAACTGTTATTATAACTACATATGAAACGTTTTGAGAAAAGCCACTTTAAAATAAGTAATATCATTTTAATGAAAGTTACTAAAAGTTTTGGAAGACCATTTTGAAGAAAACTATTTTGTAAGATCAGTTGTTATGAAAACCATTTTAGAAGGATTGTTTAAATGGACTTTTAAATAGAAACCTTTAGAGATAAACTGTTGATATGAAACTTTGATTATAAACTTTTGTTATAGTCTTTTGAACCATTGATATAGTTCTTTTAATCTGAACTTAAACTTTGATATAAAACTTAACCTGATAAATTCTAAGTTGAATCTATGATATACAATCCTGAACTGGTTGACATGAACCTTTGCCATGTACCCTTAGGATATGACCTTTTGATTATTTGATAGTACGTTTGACCTTTGACCTACAGTTTGATATTACGAGCCAATCACTAGGCATGAGGGTTTCATGTCCATGTCATTGACGCACCTCTGACATGACTCTAGGGCAGGAGAGTGATGACCTGTTCCGTCCCTTATTTATTATTTGCTATGGCCATTATAATTATGATTATTGATTTGTCTGTGGGGCGTATGGGTGCACTCTAGATTTGACCTGTTATCTGTATATGTTATGGTATATGTTTAATGTTAGTGACTGACGGTGTGTGCGATACACGTCTTTCACATATCTGGGAGTTAGCTACTCTATTTGGTTACAGTTGCGATGATATGATATGGCTTGTTTCTGGGCTCGTGATAGATTTCTGTTTTCTTTATCTATTGAACCTCTTGAATTTTCCCTATTACTTGTTCCTTTTCTTTTCCTTAGTCTTATTCCTTATTTATTCCTGACATCTCACTCCTACATCTTGAGTTATCGGTATGACCAGTATTCCTGATTCTTCTTGATTTTATTATCTATTATTATTTTGTTACCGTTATATCTGTTCACTGAGCTCTCGTAGCTCAGCCGCATTTCTTTTCCTGCGGCAGGTTTTAGTAGGAAGCCGGGAATGAGAGAAGAGTGTACCTTGGACTTAGAAGCTCGGATAGCTATGCTGGATTTAGTATTGGACCGAAGATAATATATTTTAGAAATAGTGTTTTGGAAGTTTTCATTTGTAACCCTATAGATTTAGTATTTCCTTTGTTATCCTTTGAGATCTTTGTATTAATGAAAATGTATGCTTGGTTTTATTCTGATGTGAATCCATTGTTGTGATATCTTTACCCTTGTCGGGTTGGGGTGTTACACACGGAATGACGGTGGACTTTCTTAAAGAGTGTCCATTTTGTTATCATTCAAATAAATTATGTAACTTTTATAACGTATTTCGAAACCTCCCACTGGGACCTCTATATGTAAACTCTGATTAAATAAACGAATGATAACAATTTTATTTAAAACGTCTCTTTTCGAGTCGTTTTCTATTATCATGACTGTGAACCTTGAAGTAGCACCCCAAACTGATATTCCGCTGCGTGTAACGAAAACGGGGGTGTTACAGATTGGTATCAGAGCTCATGGTTATAGAGAACCAAATGTTTTCAAACATTGGACTATAACCGTTTTCCACAAAAACTTAACCAAAGTCCTCCGTGCCACAACGCTACTGAAACGTTATTTAGACATAATTTACTGTTAATCATTTAAGTTATATAGAAAAATATTTATAATTATCGGGTGGTTACAGGGTTATAGTTTCCCCTATTCATTCTATTACTTTTATGTTGGACTCGGATACCGAAAACATCGTGACTGTACCAGGAACTTCAGGAACGCTTCTTAGAAATGGAAGCTGCACAACTAAAACTCGAAACTGAAGTTAAACATTTACGTCAAGAACGTAACTGATCTTAAATTCACATGTATCGATGTTGTGTCCGCTAAACTAAATAGTATTTGGTTAGTATTTCATGTATTTTCTAAATAAGCCTGAAGCTTTCAGAGTTGTAATCAACTTATAAAATCTATAACAATCTACTTTTGTTATATATTTTCTGTTGTGAACAACTTCATTCCATTATGTCTTACTATGATGCTGTGCATACATGTAATGACTACTTATGACCTTATACCAAAAACCCAAATATCCATACTAGAGACCTAGAGTCCTTAACCTACCACATGAAATGTTAATAAAAGACCTTGTATTAATTTTTTTGTGTAAAAACAATCAATCAAGTTATTAATATCATGTAACTTTCAGAAATTATACCCAGACCTACCATGACTTTACCTAGGATTATTATGATACCTTAGACCTACCATGACTAGGCTATGACCGTAGAAATTCCCTAAGATAAATTTTGGAAGAAAACTTGATGAATGAAGAGAAAGTTGCCAGGCTTCAATGAATTAGTTTGACCTTAAGCAGTTTCATACCAAGAGTTAATCAATTATAAGTTCTGAATCCGTAATTCTTGTGTTAATGGTAGAGGATAGCTAGCATAAACCATACCAATACCCCACCAATGACCCCTGAAGCCGTTCAAAGGTTGATAATTAACTTCATGACGACAGTGCTTGAAGCAACTGCAGTAGCTCAGCGGAATACTAACAATATGGCCATAGGAGAAAGGAAGACAGCTGTGTCTTGTAAGCATATCCCTGAAGGTTTCATGGGATATAGACCAGCTAACCTTAAAGGTCCAGAAAGAATAACCAAATCTACTGTCAACTGTGCCTAGGAAATTAGGCAAATTAACCAAAAGCGAAACTTGATACCATCACTCCCAACTACTACCAATACCCAAATGACCCCGCCTATCACCACAAGCATCTTTAAGATCGCAACAACTACCATCGCCAACAAATTTGTAGGCAGGAAATTGGTAGAAACTGCATCGCCACGCCTGCTAATAAAGCTGGTTATCTTGGAAAACAACCCCTATGTCAACGATGCAAGTTGCATCATACTAGGTTTTGTTTTGTTAAGTGTGGAAGATGCCAGGAAATAGGACATAAGACCAAAGACTGTAAGACAATAGGAGTCAATCTACAGCCAGTAACTGTGACTTGTTATGGATGTAATGGAAAAGGACACTATAGGAATCAATGCCCAAACTTCAATCCCAATTGGAAAACCAAGACTAGTGAAAAAGAAAACTATAACTCATTAAGGAATCCTAACCATGTCCTAGGATGACCCTTAGATCTTAAGCTGAAGATAGATCCCTATAATGGATAAATAAATTGAGGTTTAGAACTCCCTAAGTTATGTTTCCTGTTGAATCTTTACCTTAGTTACGATGGATGTAACCTAACGATAATAAACTACCTTTCTACCGTATGAAACCTTCATCTTGTAACTTTTCCGCAATAATCTCAATCTGCGTTTAGCTTCAAAAATCTTTCCTATTCCTCCTTACCCTATTCATAGATTGTACTTAGCAAAACCCTAGTATACCATTAGGAAATATGGTGAATATGATTTTGACGGAACAATAGACTATCACTAGCCTGTAGGGACCTTAGACAAACCCTAAGATTTATTTTGAGGATATCCCATTAGTACCATATGAAATCCCTAAACCCATCACTGTAGTGTGGACTAAAATTTTTCTTATTCGTTTGAAAAATAAATCATGAAGTTATTTTCCAAAAATGACGCGTTGAACACCATCTAAACCTTTTTGAAAAAGAATAAATACCACACTGACTGACCCAAACATCACATCATTGGTCCTCGATTATACATAGCCTGATCAACTATGTATAATTTAGGAAGAATCATATAATAAATTGGATAGTTATCTTTTCAGATTTTCTAGTAACAATTTTCATTCAAAAGCAAAATATTGAAACAAAATCCTTCATAACATATCACTTTTGATTTAATAAAAGTCTACCACTACTACCCATCACATCTAAGATAGGAATTTGACAAAATTATGGATAGAAAAACCCTAGAAATTATGACAAACCCAAATAGTACAAATTTTATTAGAAACTGATGCGCGTGATGTGTCGTTGCAGTTTAGCAGTATTAATGCCTACTCAAGTTTTAAATTTATATTTAGCCAAATTATCAATAACACACACACTTAACGAGCAGTGTACCCGGTCAGTATGAATATAATGGTAAGTAGAGTGTCGATCACTAAGAGTGGAATGTATTATCTAGTTATTCTAATCAGTATTTTAATATCCTAAGTTAGTTATACAACCTAATCTAACGCAAGGGGGTTCAGCCTGAGAGACTGGCACGGTTTGGTTATAATTAAATGGAAAACTAAACTAATGAGCACGAATCAACGATTAGCACACACGTACACAGATAGATACTCGAGACAATAAGAAGACCTATCCTGATAATTAAATAGCTTGTCACTTGTTTTATTGCTAGTTTTATATGAAGTGTATATAATTAAACCTTTCTCGTTGGCTCTAATCTTATCGGCGAGTAAACCCTTAATGATTACTTATGTCTATCCTATTTATTTAAGCGTCTCTAATAAATAGGCGAGGAAGGGGCATGGCGACCCAAGCAAGACTCAGCTAGACACAGAGGTTATCAATGCACTAATAAAAGTCACCAAAGACATCAACATATAAACTTTAATTAATGGGAAAGCAATATTAAGGGGAGTGCATGATCTTCCGTAGTCACATGACACAAGCCCATCAATCCTGATGAATTAAAGTGTACTAAAACAATAAAACAAAACTACTTAATGAATTGAATACATGCAGGACCTTCTTACAGCTCTTGTATCTTTGTTTGAGGTGTGTCTTGTGCTGCTTGGTCGTCTGAATTCGGCTCTAGGGTTATGTCTAGGTCTAAAAGTCCTTTAAATTCGTCTGGCCTTGGGGTATTTATAGTTTCTGTCTGAGGGATCGATGCGGCGCATTGACTTGATAGATGCGGCGCATTGACTTAACTTCGCGTGGGGTCCAAGATTAATATATTCAGGAATATTCGTACACCGTCTTCAGATGCGGCGTAACTTGATCTTTGTTTGCGGCGCATGTACTTTAGCTGTCTTGGATTGTAACTGGTGAAATCTTGATAGTGATACGCCGTATGTTAGAAGTATATTGTGGCGTGTCTGGAGTAGAACGAGCTTGATCTTCTTCTTTGACCAAAGTTTCATATGCGGCGCATGACAGAATTGCATGCGGCGCATTCTTCAAAGTCAGGAAATGGTCTTCGAATTCATCTAAGTATGATATTGCGTCGTATCTGTTGAGTAAGATACGGCGCATCTTCTGGATTTCAGTAGACTTTTAACATCTCGCTTGTTTTGCTCCATAATTAGTCCAAAATCGCCAAGTTTCACATAATGCTTGTTTTTACCTGAGAATTACTAAAGTAAACATTAATGTATCGATTCTCATGTATAATATAATAAAACAAGTCAAATAAATAGGATAAATGATGATAATAAAATGTACTTATTTGAGTTCATCAAATATCCCCCCACTTGAACTTTACTTGTCCCCAAGTAAACCTTAGAATTAATCGTATGAAAATGTATCCTAAAAGATATTAGGATTTATTTTTATATTTAAGCACGTATTCGTTTTGTCATAATCACACAACCAAACACTTAACGAATTAGAAACCAAAATAATTTTTAATGTAAAACAATTCTAAATCGTTTAGTTGCTTAGTCGTGACGAATATTCTATCATAGGCTTGGCAAGTATACGCATCTCCCCCACTAAAGCCAAGGAGTAACAAGTCTAAAGCGGTAAAAAGGGTTTGTTGGTTAAGGGTTGATCATCCTTTTTAATCTCTATCGATCTCACATTCGAGAAAAGGCGACAAAATTACAAATACATGATCGAATCCACGACTACGATACTTGCAATTGCTCAATTCCTTAACTCGAATGGGCTAAAGATAGGACCAAGTAATCTTCACCAATAATATTATATCAAAAAGGGCGACAAAATCATAAATACATAGCCGAATCCACGACTACGATACTTAAGATTGCTCAAATCCCTAATCTCAATAAATCAAAGGTTTGGATGAAGAATGATATAGGGTATGGATAATATTTGGGATACAAATTGGTGTAAAAAAAAAATAAAAAAAATAAACAAAACAGATAAATTAAAATCCTAAGTGTGGTTAATCACTTTCCCAACCATCCCATGAATAAGACTCATATCATTGAATAACTCACGCTTTAACACTTGAAACACACGCTTTAGGTAGACACGAATTATACTCAACAAAATCTCAATCAAAGAATAACCTTAGTTGGCGTTCCCATAACTGCCAACTCCCATTCAATCCATAAATATAATATACAACAACAAATAGTGGTGATATCTCCCACTTAATACAAAACTTTACATAAGTTGGTTAAAACAAACTTCCAACTTTTCCTTTTTCTTTTTCTTTTCTATTTTTTTTCGATTTTTTTTCGATTTTTTTTTTTTTTTTTTTTTGACATCAACATATATGTGTAAAATTTCACAACTTTTCTATCACTATTTTTCCGGATAATTTTTCCATACTCTTCATACTTTCAGAAATAACTGTAATAGTGAAAGTAGCAAACACACGAAAAATAAACTAAAAGTTATACAATATTTACTTTCATACCAATTGCATTGTGCAATTTCCCGACTAACCAAAGATAATGAATTACGCACGCGAACACAGGTAATGTAAGGAAACACACTTTGCCTAAAGAAATTAACCACGGATTTTAATCTAAAGGGTAGGCTAAGGTGTAAAGGTGTATCGAAACATTATAACAAAGGTGTAAGAAACGAAAGGAATGGCTCTGAGGGTTTTTCTAGGGGTATCTTACACTAAAAGTGAGAGTAACCAAAGGGTTTATACGGGGGTTAACTAACCAGTGTAGTTAGTTAATATCACATAACAAGTAAAGGCTATTTGGGTGTAATCCTAGAAATTTAACAATTTAGACAAGTCACTCCAATTATATAGATAATACTCATTATGGTGGTCTCGAATAGTATACAAGCCAAGTTCTAAAGTTTACAAGTCACCAGCACACTAAAGTTTTAATATTTTTGAAAGAATAGAGTTATGTGTGCGGTTATGTAATTTAGACTTTAAACAAAAACATGCTAAAAAAAAATTTTAAATTTTGATATATTAAGCGCATTTTAAGCATATTTTGAAAAAGTTTAGGACAAGTAGGTGTTCTAATTCTCCATCCCCCCACTTAAGTTAAACAACGTCCTCGTTGTTTATGTCAAAGGTTAAAAACTGGAAAATAAAAGAATTAGAACAGAAAAAACTCCCCTGAGATTTGCTCGGTATGATCCTCCATTATTCGTATAAGAGCAAAAATCAACTTTCTTGTGGATGAGAACGTTTAAGCTTCATAAATGATGTATCCACAAAAATGCAGGAATCTATAATACCATTTAGACTTTAACACACCTGAGTTAAGAAGGTTCAAACTTGCATAATACATTAGTAGTTAGTAAAAATAAAACCTAAAAAATTAAACTGTAAATCATCAGGTCAGTCGATACGTCGTATCTTATGGAAGAAGATACGCCGTATCGAGCCTGGAATAAATACGAATCAGAATAAAAGATGCGTCGTATCTTTAACCAGGGATGCGCCGCATTAAATAAACTGACAGAAAGTTTTAAAGTCAAAAATAAAAATGCAGAAAATGAAATAAGATATGACCAGTGCAGGTGATGCGTCGCATCTTATGATGGAGATGCGCCGCATCTTCTGCAAGTCTGACAGACTCGACACAGAACAGAAAAGTAAAATTTTTTTCCATCGGGTTGTCTCCCGGTCAGCACTTGTCTTTATTCCAGAGTCTTCAAGTTAGACTCACGTTCAGCTCCTTAATACCAATCACTGAAAGAGTCGGAAGCATCGCGCTCCCTCATCGCCAGTCTAGTAATATTGAACACTCCTTGCTCGTCCTTAATATCCACGCCATTCTTCTTTAATATCTATATAAACAAAGTTTTGTCCCTTTCGGGCAGAGATGACAAAATGATAGACGGGAAATTCTTATTATTATATAGGCATAAATATGCAAGGTGGGGTGGTAGTTCAATAAACGTATCATTATTCAAATTTGTATTCTCAACTATTCTCCTACGTTTGTTAATCACTTCGCAATCATACCACTCATCATCAGAATCATTAACAATATCGCGCCTAAGTTCGGTAGGTACATTAAGATCAATAAATTCCTCGAGGTTCTCATGATTAGGATTAGTTGAGTTGTTTTGAATCAATGTTTCTCCCATAAGCCTAGCTTCTAGATCGAGGTCCATACGTTCTCTTAATCCTAGCACATAGACGCCTCTAATTATGCTCTTAGAGGGATTTTGGCACTTATAGACTAGTTTATTATTCCCTACCTTTAATGAGATTTTTCTTTTAAACACATTAATCTTAGCATGGGCGGTAGACAAGAAAGGTCTTCCAAGGATTAAAGGAATCTTAACATCCTCGGGCATATCTAATATAACAAATTCTACGGGGAAAACAAACTTCTCAATCTTAACTAGCACATTTTCAGCAACCCCTTCAGGTCGTTTTACCGTTTTATCAGCCAATTCAATAAGCAGCTTAGTTGGTGCTAATTTTTCTAGTCCTAGGGTAGTGAATGTCTTAAGGGGCATAACACTAACGCTAGCTCCTAAGTCAGCTAATGCATTATTGAAAGATATGTCATTAATTGAACAAGGTAAAGTAAAACTTCCTAGGTCCTTTTCTTTATGAGGCAAGGTACGTAAGTCGGTTGCAGAGCTCTCTTCTTTCATTGTAGCCTTGATCTCCTCTTCAATCTTTGCCTTCTCGTTGAGTAACCTCCTTAAACTGATTGAAGAATTAAAGAAAAATTCGGGCTTTGCAGCATCATTACCATTCATCAATCTTCTAGGAAAAGGTATGTTAGGCGTGACTTCTTCAGTAGTGCATATGGCCTTGACATGATCTCTTGGGTTAGTTTCAGTTGAGCTAGGTAAACTTCCATATCCCCTTTCTTGAAGAACTTTGCTCATTTGTCCGATTTGTTGTTCCAATGCTTTGATCGAAGCTCCTTGATTTCTTGTTATAGTATCCGTTGAGGCTCGGATTTCTTTGATCATAGCAGTGTTCTCTTCATGTCTTTTAGCAGCATCGGCCATAATTTGCTTTAGAGCGTCATCCAAAGTCTGCCTCCTTTCTTGATAAGTGGGATTATAGTTGTTCTTTTGATAGTATCCCGGAGCAGCTTCCCTAAATCTTCCTGAAGATTGGAATGGTCGTCCAAATTGTGTGTAGTATGCTTCTTCAAAAGTCTCACTTTCATTCTTTTTAGGGCAATCTTTAGTGTAGTGAGGTCCTTCGCATTTTTCACATCCAACTTGGGCAGCATAAACTTTCTCATCACGCTTCTTCATCTCTCTACTAATTTTATCCAATTGAGCTTGAATTGCAGCAAACCCGTCAAAATTAGTGCTGCTCTTAGATCTAGTAGAGGTTCCATCGTGCCATTTTTGAGAGTGATCAGCAGCTTCTTGGATAGCTTTTCTAGCATCGGCTGCACTCATTTGAGGCACAACACCCTTAGCATCCAAGATTTGTCTAGTAGGCACGTCCAATCCTTGATAGAACAATATTATCTCCTGCATTGAACTTAGAAAATGTTGAGGGCATTTCATCAATAAGTCTTTAAATCGTTCCCAAGCTTGATAAAGAGTTTCATTTGGCTCTTGCTTGAAATTGTTGATAGCCTCCATCTTTTTAGCAGTTTTAGCAGGTGGACAATATCTTTTCAGGAATTTGCTCTTCAAATCTTCCCATGTTGTGATTGAACTAGCAGGTTCATTCCTTAGCCACTTATTAGCAGCTCCTTTAAGCGAAATTGGAAAGATTCTTAGCATAAGTTGATCGTCAGAGACTCCTTCTGTAGTAAACAAATCTGCAATCTCGAGGACTTTTTCATCATGTTCATTAGCATCTTCATGTTCTGTTCCACTGAAAGCATTTTCTCTTAGCTCCTTGAGAAACTGACCCTTCAACTTAAACTTTGACTTTTCATCAAACTTCGGTCTAGCAACTCCTGAACTGTAATCAGCACGGGTTTTGTTCATGTATTCCTCCATAGTAGTGTTTTCCGTCATTGTTTCTGTTTCTTCTTCCTCCTTCTCTTCAGAAAAGTAATCAAGCTCGAACGAACTTGAAATTTCAAAGCTTTTTGTGTTGAAAAGCCTTTTAAGCGAATGTAAGGCTCGTTCAGGATCTTCGAAAGGTTTAATCATGTTCTTAGTTGAACTCCTGGTCATGCACTTCCTGAAATCATCACAAAAGCATCAGTAGGGTATGTTCAAGAAAGTATGATATTAGAAAATTAACAACGAAAACGGAATACGAAAAATAAAAGTTGCTGATATCTGCAAACGATGCGCCGTATCCAAAAAGTTGGATACGCCGTATCTTATTTCGTTAAAATTTAATCAGACTCTTATTTAGAAAACAGATACACCGCTTATGAATTAGAATGCGCCGTATCAAGTTTAAATTATCAAAAATCGATTATATTTATTAAAATTAAATGCGTCGTATTAACAAAAGCTAATGCGCCGTATTTTCGTTACGTTTCAAAATACAAGATTTTTGATTTAGTAGATGCGCCGTATCGATAAAGATCGATGCGTCGCTTCTGTTTAATAATTCGAAAAACTGTTTTTAATTTAAATAGAAAATACGCCGTATCTGTTAAAACAGATGCGTCGTATGGCGTTAGGGTTTGGAAAAATTTCTTATTAAAAACAGAATACGCCGTATCTTGGGGAAAGATGCGTCGTACTCGAATTTATTAAACGCGTTGTATTTTATAGAAATTAAACGCAATACGCCGTATCTGTGAAAACAGATGCGCCGTATCGTTTGTATTAGCACAATACAACGATAGCAGAATGCGGAAAAATAGAAAAAAAAAAGAAAAAGAAAAATAAGAACAAACAAAAAGAAACAAAAATTACAGAAAACAAAAAAACACACAAAAAACAGAAAATATGCAAATTATACAATGAATGCAATCTATCTAATATATAACAGGGTTAGTGGTTAGAATCTAAAAAAAAACTAAAAAGAAAAACCTAATTAAAATACCAAATCAAATTAACAGATAATAACAATTCACTCCCCGGCAGCGGCGCCAAAAACTTGATGCGCGTGATGTGTCGTTGCGGTTTAGCAGTATTAATGCCTACTCAAGTTTTAAATTTATATTTAGCCGACTTATCAATAAAACACACACTTAACGAGCAGTGTACCCGGTCAGTATGAATATAATGGTAAGTAGAGTGTCGATCACTAAGAGTGGAACGTATTATCTAGTTATTCTAATCAGTATTTTAATATCCTAAGTTAGTGATGAAGCGAAAAGTGTACCGCTTTTAGGGGGTCATTTAAGCCCTAAATCGTATTTATTTGATCAAATATCGCCCTAAATCGTTCCTTTTGTCATTTTAGGTACTTTTGAGAAGAAATCTGGAAAAGGAAGCATTTTGGACGTTTTTGGAGCATAAAAGTGAAGAAAACGACAAAGTCTCAAAATCGGCAGAAAATTACCTTTGACGGCGTCAGGAATTGGTCCAGACGGCGTCATGGCTTGGCAAAAGTGGTGGATATAAAAATTACTCATGATAAGCCAGAGAAATTTGCATGAAAATTCTGACGGCGTCATGCTTTGAAGTGATCAAGGCCATCACGGTTTAACTTAAAGAGGGACGGCGTCAAGCCCATTTCTGACGGCGTCACCCCTTGATAGGCCAGAGCGGATTTTGGAGCACTAAAGAGGGACGGCGTCAGGAAGGCCATCCGGGAACCCTAAAAGTGGCGAGGTGACGGCGTCAGGATCTACAACGTGACGCCGTCAGCCCTTAAACTCTATATATAGTTTTGCAATTTTTTGTCATTAGTGTGGAACTTTGTGTGTAACCTTTTGGGAGGAAACCCTAAGACGATTTTAGCAGCTTTTTCAAGGCTTTTTGCCTTGAGATCTTCCATGTTACATTGAAGATAAGTTATCAATTAATCATTCAATATGTCTATGTGTTGTTTGATTCTATCTTGTTCTTGTCTTTTGTTTAACATGTTAGGCTAAGTTTTCTTTGTGTTTGCTTAGATCTAATGAAACCTAACTATTGATTATTGGTTATTAGTGTGTTATTAGTTGTATTGGATGATTGTTCATCTATGTTAGGCTTAAGAAAACTGGCTAACTTCCTATGCGGTAACTTGCTTGAACGTCTTAAGAAACATGAACCAATGCGTACTAAGGTTTTTATGGTTGTATTTAATGCACAAGCGAATTCTAGTGATCCCATGTTAGGAGCTTCCTAGCCGGCTCGACATAGGAGTGAAGTAGGAGCTTGTAGAGTTGGGGAAGTACGTACGCCACCCCACGATTGGTATTAAGGAATACACCCGTCATCCACGCGATTAATACACACTAATCAATCGGTAAAAGATAGTTAGGGAGTAAGGAAATCTAAGTAAACACATTTCTCTCCATACAAGTTTCTCCACCTTTTCATTTTCAGTTATTTTATTTTATTTGCATTCGTAGTTATTTGGGTTAGTTGATTAGCAACTAATTCCGCCCACTCTTTCAAACCCGAGATTTTACTTGCTTTCATAAAATATAAAAACATAAAAAGAATCTTCTCTCACCCCTAGACCTATTAGAGTAGTTTTTCAATCCTAACGACACTATTCCCTGTGGAGAACGATCAATCCCCCGTACTTACCACTACACTATACTACATCGGTCAGGTACACTGCCTGGTGGGGTTGTAAGCCTCTTGAGATCCCTTGAGAGGTAAAACCTGTTGTAAGGTCGCAAAACCACGCATCAGTTAGTTATACAACCTAATCTAACGCAAGGGGGTTCAGCCTGAGAGACTGGCACGGTTTGGTTATAATTAAATAGAAAACTAAACTAATGAGCACGAATCAGCGATTAGCACACACGTACACAGATAGATACTCGAGACAATAAGAAGACCTGTCCTGATAATTAAATAGCTTGTCACTTGTTTTATTGCTAGTTTTATATGAAGTGTATATAATTAAACCTTTCTCGTTGGCTCTAATCTTATCGGCGAGTAAACCCTTAATGATTACTTATGTCTATCCTATTTATTTAAGCGTCTCTAATAAATAGGCGAGGAAGGGGCATGACGACCCAAGCAAGACTCAGCTAGACACAGAGGTTATCAATGCACTAATAAAAGTCACCAAAGACATCAACATATAAACTTTAATTAATGGGAAAGCAATATTAAGGGGAGTGCATGATCTTCCGTAGTCACATGACACAAGCCCATCAATCCTGATGAATTAAAGTGTACTAAAACAATAAAACAAAACTACTTAATGAATTGAATACATGCAGGACCTTCTTACAGCTCTTGTATCTTTGTTTGAGGTGTGTCTTGTTGTAACACCCCAACCCAACAAGGGTAAAGATGTCACGCAAATGGTTTCATATCAGATATAACAAAGCATACATTACAGTAATACAATAAATCTCAGAGGTTACAAATGAACACTGAAATTACAAGGTTACAATGCGACTACAGATTCTAACAATATAAAAACTTCAAATCATCTCTAAGCCAAAATAGCTATCAAAGTCTTCTAAGTCCAAAAGTCTCTTCACTCATACCCAAACCCGTCGTCCTGCGTATTACCTGCCGCACACGAAAAGAAAACGTGCGGCTGAGCTTAAAAAGCTCAGTGAACAGATACATATACAAAGCAATGATAATGAAACAGATATAAGATATGGTGCGCTGGGAAACATCAGAAGGTATAAACAATAAGGATGATCAGAGGAAAATAGGATAGTCATCTACCACAAGCCCAGAAACAGATCATATCATATCATAACCATAAATCTTCATAATCATATAGAGGGGAGACCTCTCAGATAATCAGATAATATGAGGGGTGTCCTCATTCTTCAAATGGAGTAGCTAGCTCCCAGATATATGTGAAAGGCGTGTATTGCACACAGCACCAGTCACCAGACAAGTCATATCATATCAGATTAAATCCACTAAACAGATCAGATCTAGGATTGCAATCCATACGCCCCCCAGAAACATATATAATCCATAGTCAAAGTAAATGCGCATATCATAATCAGAATGGGGACGGTGTGAGGAATCACTCACCCACACATGAGTCATGCCAGTGGTGCATCACAGACACGGCCAGGTTACCTTCCTGGCTAGGTAACAGAAAAGTGGCTCGGGTATCAAACTAAGAGTCATAAGTCATGTCAAATCAGATGTGTCATAATCCAGGGTTCATCATAATAGGTTCATAACAGAGGGTTCATATCAAAGGTGCAGAAATAGTATCAAGGTCCAAGTCAAAGGTTCATCAGATCATGGTTCACAAGCAAAGGATCATAAACAAATGGGGATCATAGCAATGGCTTGGGATCCTTAACAGAATCATAAGTCAACATCAATGTATAGTGTATAGGAACCCTTACTGAACAAGGGCAGAGTATCCGTACCTTATGACGAAAGCAAAAATAGAAACAAGCACAGAAATGAGGGAAAGCTCAAGGTCTCTCCTTCTTCACACCAAAGGAGTAGAAGAGGATTACAAATCATTCTTAATTAAACGTCTTTCCCTTTTAAGTAACTTTCCCTTTTTAGTAAGTTTCCACTTTTAGAAAGTTTCCATAATTAGAAAGTTTCCACTTTTAGAAATATTTAGTACATAGCTTAATTAGATCAACATTAGCTGGAATTAAGGTATCTTATCATATTTACACCTTTGGTCCTCAGGTTTTCACAATTTACATTTTATACCCCTGAACTTCCAAAATTACATTTTAACCCTTCAAACATGCATAATTACACATTAAACCCTTGGTTTATCAAATTTACACAATGAGTACTTATTTTAGTGAGTTATACGATTAGACCTTCAATTATTCAATATTTGCACAATAGGTCCCTCCATTTAGTAAAGTTACATATTAAGTCCTTAAAGTTTACATTTTAAATCATTAATTAATAATAACTACACATTAGTCAATAAATATCCAAATTTTCATATTAGCCCCTGAATATCATTCATAACACAAATCGACCTCAACTTTTCCGAAATTACATGTTTAGTCCTTATATTTATTTAATTTCCATTTCGAATTAACAATTACAACTTAATTCATTATCTCACGAATTTTACATACAGGCCCTCTGTTTAATAATTTTTACAGGTCACACATGATATATAGAACATGACAAAAATAGCCCATGAATTTTAATATTGACAAAACACCCCCTTTTATATTTAATTACAAATCGATAAACACCAAAATATAACAAAATAAACCCTAATCGGTCCCAATAATTTTGCCATCATTCCCACATCATTATTGTTCAATTAAGATCAGATCTTATTTGTTTTGAGCCCTAGATGGCTCGTTAGGTATTTTTGTTCATGATTTCTTTTAGCCGATTATAACATAATTTCACCAAAATAGTTTTATGCCTCAACAATTCAATTGAGTATTTTTCTAGTGTTTTATTATGATCATAGAGGCCACGAAAATTATTCACTAGTCCAGGAAAAATCGCATGCATGATATTTAGATTTATTTCGATTTAGGGTTTATAAAACACAATAATTTCTATACGGATTATATATGATGCATGGGTCGTTTTTACGATTTTTCCTACGTTAGATATGATCAATAGAAGCTGAGAAAAATACCAAGACAATTTTAGAACGAGTGGAAGAGGCTGAAGGAATTTATGTCTCTCGGCTAGAATTTTCGAACCACAAGAAATCACCACGACTTCAAACGGGACCAAATAACCTTGTACACATTTTTCACAGATCATACATAATGTAAGAACTCCAGGAAAAATAAGAAACGAATTTTAACATGATCGGATGAATTATTTAGGAATGAAATACCTTTCGAATGAATAAGAGAAGGAAATTCGATAGTTCTTGATCTAAGCCTCTAAAAATCGATTTGCTATTTTTCCAAGCTCCTTAGTGGTGTGATGAACTCTAGAAAATTTGTTCTTGGCTTTGGGAGAGATCGAATGAATTATGGGGAGGGTTTTTGTGATTGTCGGCTAGAACAAAGTTAGGGTAAATCAATTTAAATAAATGGGATAGCTATATGGGGTAAATTGCCGAGTCTTAAGGTGATTAAGGAGCATAATTTTCGGTAGTATTAGCTGGAAATTTTATTTTCCAAGTTTAGGATTTAATTTGTATTTATCTTGTACATTAAATGTATTTTAAATACTTTAAATATGTATTGTTTTAAATAAAATCGGCACTATTAATATTTTGTGTAAATAATACACTTTTGGACTTGTAAAAAATATTAGTAGCATGTTTCATAATTATTACACTTGATTTGTAGTTCGTTTCCAGAGGTTCGGGATGAATTCGAGACTTTTATAATACTTTTATTCATTTTTAACACTACGGGGGTAATATGGTAATTTGCCACTTGTCAAAAGTTAAATGAAGTTCTTAAAATCATTTAGGATCATAACTTGTGCATTGCCAGAAGTTTGGAATTTATTTGATACTTTACAAGCTTTTAAATAGTTTTTAACTTATAGGGGCATTATGGTCATTTTACATGCTTTCTGATTTTAGGTGTTACAACTTCTTCCCCTCTAACAGAAAAATTTCGTCCTCGAAATTTGCAAAGAATCAGAAATGAAAGGATCAGAAACAAAACAGAGGCACACTAGGCTGAGGTTGAAGCCAACTGACAACGTACCAAAATACGGATGATAATCAAATTCTCCAGGGAAAAGGTACAAACAGTACGCAGGGTTTGCATCGAATTGATTAGGTGAATTAAACGAGAATACATCGAATCGTAGCAATCATGAGGTGATGCAAAAGTAACTCTTCAGCTTTTCAAATAGTCTCGGCTTAAATATAACCTTCCAGAAGTATTCTCATACACAAACAGGTCTTGTTATTCTCAGGATCCGAAATCTCATATCTTATCTCATAGCAGATCAAAAATGAATAGACTTAACGAATGCGGAACGTATATATAGCAGAGCAGAGGCATATCCTCATATAATAACAGATCGATTCCATAAGGACAGAAAGCATGTCGTTAGATATCATCAAATGGCAGAAGGCCTTATAATAGAATCTAAGATCATTATCGGAAGTGCAGAGATCAGCAAACGCTCGTCGAGCATCCAACGTGTCAAGTCGAATATCAATAATAGCAGATCGAATGGATAGGTAGAATGAATCCAAAGTCTCACTAAACGCGGATAATCTCATTCAGATATCAGGAATCCTAAGGTTATAAGGCACTTCTCGAAATATCCTATGCCCACAACGAGTGCACGTTATATGATGTAAGTATTATCACATTGATCAGGCGTCATAATACTAGCATCATATAAATATGCCCCCATGATAGTCATACTTTATCTCAAGTCATGAGCAAACACAACTTATCTAAACCCACATAGTCCACCTATAGTCTCAAGGTCAATAAAGTCAAACATCATAACTAAGAATACAAAATCACTCAAAGAGTAACGGAAATTCGAAAATATCCATCAGAACTCAGGTACATTGCTAATAGCTCCAATACTTCATAACTTATCGAAATTAATTCAACCCAAAATAAGCGGTTACTTCAAGATCCGTTTTTTTATTTTTTTTTTATTTTTTATTTTTCATAAATATACAAATTCCTTCCATATCTCGTCAAAATTCTCATGCAAATCATTATTCAACATACGCAGAGTGAACACAGAACGGAATGACTAACAGAGAACCAAATCATTCAAAGGACCTCATTATCAAGTAACGAAATAAGAGGAAACGAATACGTCGTCGATAGCTACATTCTCCCCAACGTCATCTCGTCTACACACAAATGCCTGCTTCAAAATTTACCCATTCTTATACCAAATTTTAGGGTTCTTCCAAGTTGGAGTAGTTTGACGCTTGTCTATCTTCTCTCATGGTGAAAAGGAATTATTAACTTAAGTCTGGTTCCTCAAGCCTTTGGCAACTCTTCTTGCTATTGTGGCGTCGTAACGGTAGTCTCTGACATGATCACTGTGCATCCCTCCATCCGCAAGCCTGCTTCAGCTATCAATTCATCTTAGTACAACTAAAATGAATAGAGAAACAAGATTGCGTTTCTTCAACAGGTCTTCTAACACCGCTCCAGGTTTTGAGGTAACACCGCCGTTGTCAACTCCATATTATGCGTTGAATGGTTCATCTTCTTACGGTCTGGTTGTCTTGAGGCCCGAACTGTAATCTTCACGGTTTGCATAATATATGGTTGAGTGTTATCCCAGCTCCTCTCTTCTTCCTAGGTGCTTCATCCATGGTAATGCTGGTCGCCACCGTCTTCTACTACTCGTCCACCAAGTCTCTCACTTCGATAACTGTCTTCGATCTCGGTTCCTCCTGTGGAAAACTCTGTCTTCACAATATACAGGGTAGTGTCGTCCACAATGGTTTCTGAATGTTAGTCAAAT
Source organism: Artemisia tridentata subsp. tridentata (assembly GCA_021014915.2). NCBI lineage: Eukaryota > Viridiplantae > Streptophyta > Magnoliopsida > Asterales > Asteraceae > Artemisia > Artemisia tridentata. Next base: position 186,576,358 of record CP139502.1, on the reverse strand, counting down.
TCCCCTTCCAGAACAAGTGGTCGTCACATCAATAATCTCCATGTTCTTCTTTCGTTTTCTGAACATAACACAATGTCATACAATGACAATTTGTCCAAAATACGCAAAGACATGACCATTCTTAGCCAATACCATTGGCATCACTCAAACTTATAAGGTTTTAACGAGTGCAAGGACAGTCTCTGAAATCATTTAGGGAAAACTTTCACATACACTTCATGCCGCCTTCCTCCTTCTTCAAAAATAACACTGGACTACTTCACAGAGGTTACTCTCGGTTAGTTAACCCCCTTCTTAGAAGTTCTTGTGGTTGCTGCTTCAGCCCTTCAAATTTTAAAATGATGAAATCAGATACGAAGTTTCAAAAGAAAGACCGAATCAATTATTGATACTCGGAAACGGATAATGATTACTGATAGTGGTACGATTAGGTTTACAATAGTCGATACGTCGACACATCCTTCTTCCTTTCTTCTTCATAAACCAACAAGAGCATACAAGAGAATCGCTGAGGTGAACAAAATCATATTACATCAAAAATACCGGAAAATCTTCGTACAACGGAATATTTCTAATGGCGGAACTTTCCAAGGGTGGATAGTTATGGTTGACAGGAAAACTTGATAATCATATGAGTTCAGGGTTAGTGCTTCCATAACGGCAGAATTTTAGCAGATTCAGGTGTAAAGATTCCTCATAACGAAATAGGGTGAGATAGATTGTTAAGATTACCTTTCAGATTTAGATAGTCCATGGCGACTTTACAATTAGTCATCCAGTCCATAACTAAAAGACCATACAATGAGTCATGTCAAGATCAAAAGATTCATAGCACGAATACAGTCATTGAATCAGACGGGGAGTTCATATATCGAAGTTCAGCACGGGCTTCAATAAAAGTGTTGAGATGGATAAACGAACAGTTCAAAGTGTAGGAATTTGTTCAGCTTCTTAACATAAGCGGTAAGTAGGGCATGTATCAATAGTTAGTACGAACATCGTATAATTGTCAAAAGTGAGATGTACAGAATATCCGTTATTAGCATCATCATGCTCAGTTAACAACCCATACAGAGATAACATAACATCATATACTTCCAAAGGAAATGGTTGGCAGTACAAGGTTCGTCATTCAAAGGAAAGGAACATAACTTCCTATATCCATGGTTAATAGTTACCGGAATTCTCATAGGAGTAGTAACGGATCTATGCAAAGTTAAGTAGTATCGGATGATACATTTACATTCAGCATAAGCAATGAATTCACCAACATGTGTCGGACACATTATGGTTGAATGACCTACGAGATGGTCGGAAGGGTGTCAAATCGCTTGTCAAACAAATCAGAGGTGGATGTCAAAATCTGAAACTGAAACTTAAATGGTGTAAGGTATCCAGGTGGGGTTTCCGAGGTATTCTAAACTTGCTTGGTTTCAAATTTTAAGTTGCAAAACTTCTAACTCCTGAAAAGTTTCTGATGAGGCTTAACTAAGGGCAGAGGCACGAATCAGAGTGATGCGGAAGCAAATGATACTCACATATATGCCCTAGTCTACCCATTCCTCACTGGTCAAATTTAGGTTCCTATAAGGAGATCCTAAGGCAAATCTTACAGGTTATCTTATGAGCGCTTACAGGGAAACTTAGTGGTCCTAACTTACACAGGCCAAGGGTACATGTATTACGAATCGCAGCCTGTCTCTCTGATACCATAATTGTAACACCCCAACCCGACAAGGGTAAAGATGTCACACTAATGGTTTCATATCAGATTAAACAAAGCATACATTACAGTAATACAAGAAATCTCAGAGGTTACAAATGAACACTGAAATTACAAGGTTACAATGCGACTACAGATTCTAACAATATAAAAACTTTAAATCATCTCTAAGCCAAAATAGCTATCAAAGTCTTCTAAGTCCAAAAGTCTCTTCACTCATACCCAAACCCGTCGTCCTGCTTATTACCTGCCGCACACGAAAAGAAAACGTGCGGCTGAGCTTAAAAAGCTCAGTGAACAGATACATATACAAAGCAATGATAATGAAACAGATATAAGATATGGTGCGCTGGGAAACATCAGAAGGTATAAACAATAAGGATGATCAGAGGAAAATAGGATAGTCATCTACCACGAGCCCAGAAACAGATCATATCATATCATAACCATAAATCTTCATAATCATATAGAGGGGAGACCTCTCAGATAATCAGATAATATGAGGGGTGTCCTCATTCTTCAAATGGAGTAGCTAGCTCCCAGATATATGTGAAAGGCGTGTATTGCACACAGCACCAGTCACCAGACAAGTCATATCATATCAGATTAAATCCACTAAACAGATCAGATCTAGGATTGCAATCCATACGCCCCCCAGAAACATATATAATCCATAGTCAAAGTAAATGCGCATATCATAATCAGAATGGGGACGGTGTGAGGAATCACTCACCCACACATGAGTCATGCCAGTGGTGCATCACAGACACGGCCAGGTTACCTTCCTGGCTAGGTAACAGAAAAGTGGCTCGGGTATCAAACTAAGAGTCATAAGTCATGTCAAATCAGATGTGTCATAATCCAGGGTTCATCATAATAGGTTCATAACAGAGGGTTCATATCAAAGGTGCAGAAATAGTATCAAGGTCCAAGTCAAAGGTTCATCAGATCATGGTTCACAAGCAAAGGATCATAAACAAATGGGGATCATAGCAATGGCTTGGGATCCTTAACAGAATCATAAGTCAACATCAATGTATAGTGTATAGGAACCCTTACTGAACAAGGGCAGAGTATCCGTACCTTATGACGAAAGCAAAAATAGAAACAAGCACAGAAATGAGGGAAAGCTCAAGGTCTCTCCTTCTTCACACCTAAGGAGTAGAAGAGGATTACAAATCATTCTTAATTAAACGTCTTTCCCTTTTAAGTAACTTTCCCTTTTTAGTAAGTTTCCACTTTTAGAAAGTTTCCATAATTAGAAAGTTTCCACTTTTAGAAATATTTAGTACATAGCTTAATTAGATCAACATTAGCTGGAATTAAGGTATCTTATCATATTTACACCTTTGGTCCTCAGGTTTTCACAATTTACATTTTATACCCCTGAACTTCCAAAATTACATTTTAACCCTTCAAACATGCATAATTACACATTAAACCCTTGGTTTATCAAATTTACACAATGAGTACTTATTTTAGTGAGTTATACGATTAGACCTTCAATTATTCAATATTTGCACAATAGGTCCCTCCATTTAGTAAAGTTACATATTAAGTCCTTAAAGTTTACATTTTAAATCATTAATTAATAATAACTACACATTAGTCAATAAATATCCAAATTTTCATATTAGCCCCTGAATATCATTCATAACACAAATCGACCTCAACTTTTCCAAAATTACATGTTTAGTCCTTATATTTATTTAATTTCCATTTCGAATTAACAATTACAACTTAATTCATTATCTCACGAATTTTACATATAGGCCCTCCGTTTAATAATTTTTACAGGTCACACATGATATATAGAACATGACAAAAATAGCCCATGAATTTTAATATTGACAAAACACCCCCTTTTATATTTAATTACAAATCGATAAACACCAAAATATAACAAAATAAACCCTAATCGGTCCCAATAATTTTGCCATCATTCCCACATCATTATTGTTCAATTAAGATCAGATCTTATTTGTTTTGAGCCCTAGATGGCTCGTTAGGTATTTTTGTTCATGATTTCTTTTAGCCGATTATAACATAATTTCACCAAAATAGTTTTAAGCCTCAACAATTCAATTGAGCATTTTTCTAGTGTTGTATTATGATCATAGAGGCCACGAAAATTATTCACTAGTCCAGGAAAAATCGCATGCATGATATTTAGATTTATTTCGATTTAGGGTTTATAAAACACAATAATTTCTATACGGATTATATATGATGCATGGGTCGTTTTTACCATTTTTCCCACGTTAGATATGATCAATAGAAGCTGAGAAAAATACCAGGACAATTTTAGAACGAGTGGAAGAGGCTGAAGGAATTTATGTCTCTCGGCTAGAATTTTCGAACCACAAGAAATCACCACGACTTCAAACGGGACCAAATAACCTTGTACACATTTTTCACAGATCATACATAATGTAAGAACTCCAGGAAAAATAAGAAACGAATTTTAACATGATCGGATGAATTATTTAGGAATGAAATACCTTTCGAATGAATAAGAGAAGGAAATTCGATAGTTCTTGATCTAAGCCTCTAAAAATCGATTTGCTATTTTTCCAAGCTCCTTAGTGGTGTGATGAACTCCATAAAATTTGTTCTTGGCTTTGGGAGAGATCGAATGAATTATGGGGAGGGTTTTTGTGATTGTCGGCTAGAACAAAGTTAGGGTAAATCAATTTAAATAAATGGGATAGCTATATGGGGTAAATTGCCGAGTCTTAAGGTGATTAAGGAGCATAATTTTTGGTAGTATTAGCTGGAAATTTTATTTGCCAAGTTTAGGATTTAATTTGTATTTATCTTGTACATTAAATGTATTTTAAATACTTTAAATATGTATTGTTTTAAATAAAATCGGCACTATTAATATTTTGTGTAAATAATACACTTTTGGACTTGTAAAAAATATTAGTAGCATGTTTCAAAATTAATTCACTTGATTTGTAGTTCGTTTCCAGAGGTTCGGGATGAATTCGAGACTTTTTATAATACTTTTATTCATTTTTAACACTACGGGGGTAATATGGTAATTTGCCACTTGTCAAAAGTTAAATGAAGTTCTTAAAATCATTTAGGATCATAACTTGTGCATTGCCAGAAGTTTGGAATTTATTTGGTACTTTACAAGCTTTTAAATAGTTTTTAACTTATAGGGGCATTATTGTCATTTTACATGCTTTCTGATTTTAGGTGTTACACTTGTGCTGCTTGGTCATCTGAATTCGGCTCTAGGGTTATGACTAGGTCTGAAAGTCCCTTAAATTCGTCTGGCCTTGGAGTATTTATAGTTTCTGTCTGAGGGATCGATGCGGCGCATTGACATGATAGATGCGGCGCATTGACTTAACTTCGCGTGGGGTCCAAGATTAATATATTTAGGAATATTCGTACACCGTCTTCAGATGTGGCGTAACTTGATCTTTGTATGCGGCGCATGTACTCTACCTGTCTTGGATTGTAACTGGTGAAATCTTGATAGTGATACGCCGTATGTTAGAAGTATATTGCGGCGTTTCTGGAGTAGAACGAGCTTGATCTTCTTCTTTGACCAAAGTTTCATATGCGGCGCATGACAGAATTGCATGCGGCACATTCTTCAAAGTCAGGCAATGGTCTTCGAATTCATCTAAGTATGATATTGCGTCGTATCTGTTGAGTGAGATACGGCGCATATTCTGGATTTCAGTAGACTTTTAACATCTCGCTTGTTTTGCTCCATAATTATTCCAAAATCGCCAAGTTTCACATAATGCTTGTTTTTACTTGAGAATTACTAAAGTAAATGTTAGGAATATATATATTCAGTTGAAGACTCGGTCACCCCGAGCACTCTCTTGTATCAAATAGCTCGTAGTATTACAAGTAATATTAGTAGTAAAGTAGTTAATTAATATTGTGGAGTGAGTCGGGTCTTTACCCACTGCCAGCTCGCTCCACAGTCCACTAGGGACAAAGTAAGTAGGCTAAGTATAAATACCCCTCTCCTCATGTGGAGAGGGTTGGACCTTTGCAAGCTTTTAATTCATTTTCTTTTTGGTTTATCTCTCTAAAGGTTCCATACTTCTTTCTCTCTCTAGCTTCTTCCTTGTTCGATCCATATAACCACCCAATCTTGTGTTTATTAGTTCATGAATATCCTACAATTGGTATCAAGAGCCATGGTTAGATTCGTGTAGTGCATATTCAGATTCGTGTTTGGTTTTTGGGTGCTTCTTGGTTCGAACAAATAGGTAAGAAAAGACCCTTGTTTGATCTTGTTTTGTGGTTAAAGTAGTGTAAGACTAGTACTTTTATACTCAAAAAGGTGTTTTAGATCGTTCTTGATAAGTTACAACAGTGTTTGTGACTTGTTTGTATAAGATCCGACGTATTTCTTGGTAGCGGGTTGTACTTCGTACTAAGTTTCATCGCAGCGGTTTAATATTCTGTGAAAGTTTCTTGTTAGCGGTTTACCCTGATTTGGATGTTTAGGTCCAGCGGCTTGGTTAATAGCGGTTTGTAATTTATCTGTTTCTGGAAAAGGACAAACTGTACTGAAAAGGACAGCTTGTCAACTAGTGGCAGCGGTTTGTTAGAAATTGTCAACTAGCGGTTTGTCGTTTTGTGTTAGAGGTTTACGGTTTGTCGTATTGTGGTAGAGGTTTACGGGTTTTAGCGGGTTAAGCATCAGTGGGTTAAAGTTCAGCGGCTTTAGTCTCAGCGGGTTAATCATTCAGCGGTTTAAGTTTCAGCGGGTTAAATTTCAGCGGCTTTGTCTCAGCGGGTTAGTCGTCCAGCGGCTTAGGTTTCAGCGGGTTAAATATCAGCGGGTTAGATTCCAGCGGGTTAGCGTTCAGCGGTTTAATCCTCAGTGGTTTAATCCTCAGCTGTTTAACTGTTAGCGGTTCTGCTTTCAGCGGCTTAATACTTCTGTATTTCAGCGGTTTAAATTAGCGGTTTAGCTCTTCTAGATCAGAGGTTTGTTATTAGCGGTTCAGTTATCTGTTTCAGCGGTTTACTTTAGCGGTTTGACTTGTACTAGAGGTTTGGTTCTCAGTTTTAGCGGCTTGTTATTAGCGGTTTGTCTAGAAGGGTAGCGGTTTGCTTCTGAATTACACGTTAGCGGTTCTGAAGATACTTCTAATTCAATGGCGAGCACAGCTTCCGATGATATTCAAGCAGCTGGGTCCGATACCCGTCCACCTATGCTTGATAGGACAGACTATGAGTCATGGGCACAAAGAATACGACTTTATTACTTGGGAAAAGAAAATGGGGCAAACATCCTTAAGTCCATTGATGAAGGACCATTTCAGATGGGTACTACCAGAGATGCTGTGACTACTGGTGAAGATGGCACAGTCACACTTGGTATTGACAGACCTCGTACGTACAATGATCTTACTGAGGAGGAAAAGAAGAGGTATGATGCTGATATTAGATCCTCAAATATCATCATTCAAGGTCTTCCAAAGGATGTCTACAAACTCATCAACTTCAATACAGAAGCCAAGGCAGTATGGGACAATGTGAAGATGCTGTTGGCTGGGTCAGAACTGACAAAGGAAGACAGGGAATCTCAATTGTATGATGAGTTTGAACATTTCAAAATGAACCCAGGAGAGAATATTACAGACTACTATGAGAGATTCCATAAGTTGGTAAATGACATGAGGATAATTAGAATGACTATGCCCAACATCCAACTTAACTCCAAGTTTGTGAACAATATGACTCCAGAATGGGACATATTTGTTACTGCTGTCAAACTCAACAAAGGTCTGAGGGATACCAACTATGAACAGCTGTATGCCTATCTTCAACAACATGAGAAGCATGCTGTCTTTGATTGGGTGTTAAGAGAGAAGTTGAATCCATCCACTTCCAATGATCCACTAGCATTTATGGCAACTGCTGTACCAAACTTTCAACCATCATCTGCTATGAGTCCTTAACTTGACTCAGGCTATACTCAGACTGATAAAATGCTTGATAACCTCACCAATCAAGTATCTTTACTTGTGCAACAGTTCAAAGCTTCTCTCCCTCAGACCAACAATCAGTTAAGAAATTCATCCAACCCGCGAAATCTTGCAATGGTGGAGGATGGAAAAATTGTGGTTCAAAATGTGCAAGGGAGAGCTGGCAGAAACATGGGTCGAGGTATTATGCAGAACAGGGCTGGGAATGCCAACCAGGGGCAAGGGAAACAGATCAAGTGCTATAATTGTGGAGGTCTGGGACATATTGCAAGAAACTGCAATCAACCAAAACGACCTCAGAACTCATACTACTTCAAGAACAAGATGCTGTTGATGTAGGCTCAAGAGAATGGAGCAGTATTGGATGAGGAAGAATTGTTGTTTCTGGCTGGTGATGGGGTAATACTTTTGATGCTGATGTGGATGAGCAACCAGTCCAAGATATGGCACTCAATGATCCTAATGTCTTCCAAGCTGATGATTGTGATGCATTTGACTCTGATGTGGATGAAGAACCAACTGCTCAAACTATCTTCATGGCCAATTTGTCGTCCTTGGCCTCTCCATCTCAACAAGCTGGTTCTTCAAATGCTTCTGTGATATCTGAGGTACTAAGATTATATGACACATATGAAATAGTTGATAAACAAAAGTTTCCCATCGAAGTACAACAGGCAATTGTCTCTGACTCAAATAATGTTGACATGGATAATAGCAATATGATTCCATATGAACAATATTTGAGTCAGAAAAATGTGCCTGATGTACAAAATGCTGAATCTCTGTTGTAAATGATGCTTGTGTTGTTGATGACTTGTGTGCCGTAGAAATTACACATGTAATAGATAATGCATGCACTCGTGAAAGTACAGTTCTTGCACCTGATAATAACTTGATCACTAAACTAAACATTTATAAAGAACAAGTAGCTATGTATGAATAGCGTGCTAAGTTTGAGCTTAATGAACGTGAGTAGAAATTAGAAGGTAAAATGAGTACACTTATTAAAGAGTCTAGAGTAAGAGAAGAAACATTAAAACAAGAGTTGAATTCTTTTAAAAGTCAGCTAGAACAGTCTGTCAAACAGAAACAGGAAGTACAAAAGTGTATAACTACACTTAAGCTAGAATTCAAAGAAAAAGAAAAGGAACTCTTAAATGATTTCTCTAGGCTCAAAACCTTAAAAAATAAGCTTGAGGATAAGTTGTACACACAAGACCAAACCAGACAGACTGCCCAAATGACGTATAAGCACAGAAAGTTAAGTGACAAGCATAGTGAAAGCAATGTAGGTAGATCTAAATTAGCTATTCATGAGATTGCTAAGATAGCCCAACCTGCATTAAATGATTCTAATGTGATGTTTATGCCTAATCATGATCCGCCTGAGCTTATCTACACTAAAGAGGAGGAGGAGATGAGTGAGAGAACAAGGGAAAGAATGAATGAGAAAATGAGGGATCCCGAGTGCATAGCCAGACGAATAATAATCAAGCCCCATGACTATAGTGAGGAAAATTGTTTAGCTGTGTTTGCTCCTCAAAAGAAGTTAACACCTGAACAGATATTCTGGAAACAAGATACTAAAAAACTTAAGGAAGAAAAACTTAAGGAAAACACCCCTCTCATTAGAAAAGTTGCGTCCATAACGGTGTATCCTCCCAATACACCTAGGAATTTGGTGCCGTTGTCTCTTCCCACTGAATCCAAAACCTTTATTAGCTTATATGTGCTTTGGCAACTGTTTGCAGATTTTGATAAAACATGTAAGAAGAGAATCACACCAACCGGCATTACTGAGGGGGAAAGGTGTTTTGAACACGCAAAAAGGTGTTACTTAACTGAGGTCATGCCATTCTTTAAACTACTCAAAGAACATTTTGAAGGGCTGCAAACTGCCCTCAACACAGAAATAAAAGAAATGAAAGTAGTGTTTAAAGATATGGAAAATGAGGTGAATGAATATGAAATAGAACTTAAGAGCCGCGAAATTGAAAGGAAAAACATGCTCATCAATAATGATAATTTGATTGCGAGATGTATTGCACAAGATGTATTTTTTACTGCAACTGATTCTGCATTATCTGCTTGTCAATATCATGAGTATGCTATGGCTTTAAATGTTACCCAGAATCGTGTTGTGGAGCTTGAGGGGGAGAATTTGAAACTGCTTGAAAAAATTCAAAATGATGACCATGATGACATGGTCAAACGTTTTTCTAAACTAGAGGTTGAACATCTTAACTTACAATTAAAATATCAACACTTAGAAGAAAGATGTAAACTATCAAATACCAAGACATCTTCGGATGCTCCTGAGTTTGATACGTATTTTGAATTAAGCAAACGGGATGAGAAAATTCAAGCTCACACTAACACGATTCGTCTATTGAGGGCTCAAATTGCCTAATTGAAGTCCAACAAGTGTGATGTTTATGGCACCAATAAACCGTCGTCGTCAGATTCTCAGAATTTTCAATATCAAGACACCATAAACAAATTACATCATGAAAATGAGTGTTTTCGAGAAGAAAATTCTAAGATTAAACAACATTACAAAGAGTTATATGACTCAGTTAAAGTTACAAGAAATAGTCATAATGAAAGGATAACTTCTTTGTTAAATGAAATTGAGAATCTGAAGACTCAGGTGAAAGGTAAAATGCCATGTACATCTTGTAATTGTGTTTCATCAAAGGTTTCTGCTTATAAAATATATGCTGTAACACCCCGACCCGACAAGGGTAAAGATATCACAATAATGGATTCACATCAGATCAAAACAAAGCATACATCTTCAGTAATACCAAAATCTCAAAGGATTACAAATGAAATACTGAATCTACAAGGTTTCAAAAGAGAAACTTCCAAAAACACTAATTCTAAAATATATTATCTTCTAGTCAACTCTAATCCAGAATAGCTATCCAATCTTCTAAGTCCAAAGGTATATTCTCCACTCATTCCCAGCTTCCTACTAAAACCTGCCGCAGGAAAAGAAATGCGGCTGAGCTACGAGAGCTCAGTGAACAGATATAACGATAACAAAAGCAGTAACAGATAGCAGCACAAAGAAAACCAAAATTACAGACCATACCGATACAAAGTCAAAGCGAAAGGAGTAAGGAACGGAATAAGGACAAAAGAAAAGAAATAAGGAAAAGGAAACAATAAAATTATAGAATAAGGGAAAAATAGAAATCTGTCACGAGCCCAGATAACAGATAATACCATAGCATACCAAAATAATAAAACAAACCTGTGTAGAGTGATCAGCTCTCAGACAATGTGAAAGACGTGTATCGCACACACAATCAGTCACCAGATATAATAACCATAAACATATAACATATACAGATAACAGGTCAAATCTAGGATGCACCCATACGCCCCCGCAGACAAATTAATAATCATAATCATAATGGCCATAGCAGATAATAAATAAGGGACAGAACAGGTCATCACTCTCCTGCCCTAGAGTCATGTCAAAGGTGCGTCAATGACATGGACATGAAACCCTCATGCCTAGTGATTGGCTCGGACATCAGACTGTAGGTCAAAGGTCAGATGTACTATCAAAATAATCAAAAGTCATATCTTAAGGGTACATGGTAAAAGTTCATGTCAAACAGTTTAGAAATAAATGTCAAAGGTTCAAATCAAGGTTTATCAGATTAAGTTTTATATCAAAGTTTAAGTTCAGATTAAAAGGATTATATCAAATGGTTCAGAAGATTTTATCAAAGGTTCATAATTAAAGTTTGTAGCAAAAGTTCATTTTAGAAATTCTTGTCAAAAGTTCATTGAAAGCATTCCTTTAATAAAAGTTTTCAATAAAATGATTTTTCAGAATAGTTTTCATAAAATAATCTTTCAAAACGGTTTTTCATAAAAACATTCTTTAAAACTAGTTTTCACAGAAGTTAACAACTGTCATATAAAATAGTATCATATCACCATTCATAATCACTCTTTTAAAATAACTGATTTTTCTCAAAACATTTCCAGGTCATAATTAAAAGATTTTCTCATAACAGATTTTTATATCTGGGGTCGTAAAAAAAACAGGGAATCATGAAAAAGGTTCAAAGCCAAGAGAACTATGATAAGGACATCAACTCAGAAGTTAAACGGGTCAGAACATGAAGGAGATCATAGAAGGCTCACACAACAAAGGGGTCACATGGAAGGTTCACAACCAGAAGGGAACATAGCAATGGTATGGGAAATCCTAATATGAAAAGTGAAAAACTGAAAGAAAAGGGAATGAAAAACCCTTACTGAAAAAGGGCAGAATATCTGTACCTTATTAGCAAAGCAAAATAAGCAAGACAAACACGGAACAGAATCAGGACTCCTCCTTCTTTACACCTAAAGGAGTAGAAGACGGAATTATAAAGGATTCTAACTCAGATTACTATTTTTAATTTACCTTTGCAGTTTAATAACTTTTTAAGTTTCTATAATTAACAGATTTCCATATTTAGTAAGATATTAGTACCCCAGATTAGGTTAAGTTCTTATTTAAGGATTATTATGGAATTAAAGTACATTTTATCAAATTACAAAAGTTTAAGGGTAATTATGACAAGTTTACATAGTTTAGGGTTCTAATTGTAAATTCATTAAATTCAAAGGTCTAACATGAAAATACTTTAAGTTACTGAATTAAATACTCATATTATTCAGAATGACATTTTAATCTCTTATGTTTCACAATTTACACTTATACCCCTCTAGTTATATAATTTACAAAACAAACCTTCTATTTACAATATTCACAATTAAATCCCTACAATATCCATATTTACCAAACAAGCATCCAATTTTACATTATTACAGAATGTGACATCAGAATTAAGTATATTACAGATTAGACCCCTCAGAATTTGGAATTTACATAATTGGTCCTTTAAGTTTACAAAACATATATATTAAATCATAATTTCATAACAATTACATATTAAGCCCATAAATTCTCAAAATTACACATTATACTTTTAATATCAGTATTTACTCAGAATAACTTCAAGATTTCAAAATTTACACTTTTAGTCCCTCTTTTTAATTAATTACAAAACAACCCTTATAAATACAATTAATTCATTATCTTGCAATATTTACACTTAGGACCCTCAAGTTATATTTTTTTACACATTATCCCAGACCTACATAACCTTACAAAAATATCCCATAAGTTTCATAATTTACAGAACAACCCCTACATATTTTATTTTCAAATCGGCACACTTTTAATTAACACAAACCAAACCCTAAAATTTTCTATCATTAAGTAATATGAGTATTTAATTCAGTAACTTAAAGTATTTTCATGTTAGACCTTTGAATTTAATGAATTTACAATTAGAACCCTAAACTATGTAAAATTTAATGATTTTTCTGGGCTGGTTCTAAATTTATAACGTGTAGATTAAGCGTGGTGATTTTGTCCCTTGATAAAGCAATTCGACACCAAAGAATTCTCCACGAGCACACGAGCGATCTTAAAACCTTGGAGCCATTTTTCACAGATCATATACAATATAAGGGACATGATAAAAATGCTAAATGAATTTTTTGGAGGATCGAATGAATTATTTAGAGTTTATACCTCTCGGTTGTGATTTGCGACAAAGAAAATACACCAAGATCGAACCAGGCCAAACACGAACCAAACCTTATTTTTCTTAGCTTCCTTTGATGCCAAAGAACACCAGAAAATTACTCTAAGGTTTCCAGAATTTCGGATGAACAAGAGGTGAATTATTATGTGTGTTTTGTTATAATCGGCCAAGGTTAATAGAAAATAAATGGGATATCAATATAATAGGGAATTGCCGAGACTTGAGGAGGGGGAAAGGGCCAAAATACACGGCCAAGTAATGACCAAGATCATATCTTTTAATAATTTGATAGTTTCCCTTTTAATTTTGTGATTATCCTAGCTTTTATTACTTTTTAAATCAAATTAAATAATTAAAATGTATTATTCGGTTTATGTATATATATAAGGTGTCATAATGAATTTTTTTGGAAATTTAATAAAAATATAATGTTGTCCCAGAAATTAATTTGATTCATATATAGTTCGTTTTCAGAAGTTTGGAATCAATTCGGAATTTTTATAAGTGATTTTATTATGTTTTATGGTTTCAGGGGTAATTTGGTCATTTTCATGCTTTTAAATTTTTAGTTTTACATCATCAAAGGTTTCTGCTTATAAAATATATGATGTCGATGTGGGGCCTATTCCATTTCCCAAAAGAAATAACAGACCTGTCCATCAGATGTATCTTAGTCACCTTAGGGATGGACTTGACACTCTTCGAGAGGTTGTGGAAGAGGACAGAATAGGAAAACCACATGATAAGGCAATAGGTTATGCATGTGTCCTCACAAAAAGGATCCAGGAACAGCTAGAATATGCTATTAGCTCGGGTCCTAGGTCCAATTACCAAAAGGATAGCTTAGGTGCCTCATCGTCCACTATTAAGAACAAGCATGTGTCCTTTGATTTACCACCAAGAACATCAGAACCTAGCACATCATTATCAGGAAAGCATGTGTTAGTGAAGCAAACTAATGTTCCCATCATTACTTCTACAGGAGTAAGAAGTGACACCCAAGCTAGCGGGTCAAAGCCTAAAGGCAATGCAAGGAATGATAGGACTGCGCCGGCTAATAGTGATCACAAGAAAAGAGTAGAAGTCCAACCTAGGAACAATAAGTTTGTAACGACTAGATGGAATCGTGTTGATTCTAGTATCAAAAGTACTGTAATTAATTCGAATTCTAAAATGGTCTATAAAACATGTGACGAATGCTTAATTTCTGTTAATCATGATGAATGTGTTGTGTCGTCTCTGATATCTCATGCACCACCCCATATTATGCATGTTAGGAAAACTGAAAGTAATGTGAAAAGTTGGAAAGCCACAGGAAAAATCTTCACTAAGGTTGGGTATCAATGGAGACCCACTGGAAGGAAGTTCAGTTTAGGAAACAAGAATCCATTGCCTAAGTTGAATAAACATAAAATTGTGAAGATTAAAGAATGGAGACCAACGGGTCGAATCCTTCCATTAGGAACACATAGCCCTTCTAATAGGTCCCTTGATAACTCTAGAGTAGTTCCCACTGTAGAGGCATCAATATTAGAAAAGACTAATGTTCCAGAACTTGTGTGTGCTGACCAAACGGACCCCAAATTCCAGTGGGGATCCACATATTTCAGTTATCCATTGTTGTCTGGTTTCAAATGCAGGTCGTACAAATCGTCCTTTGGTATTTGGACTCAGGCTGCTCAAAACATATGACTGGGGATCGCTCACGGCTCAAGAACTTTGTGAAAAAGTTTATCGGGACAGTTAGATTCGGGAATGACCACTTTGGGGCGATTATGGGTTATGGAGATTATGTGTTTGGTAACAGTGAGATCTCACGGGTTTACTATATGGAAGGATTAGGGCACAATTTGTTTTCTGTGGGCCAATTTTGTGACGCTGATCTGGAAGTGGCTTTCAGAAAACACACATGTTTCGTCAGAGAATTGGATGGTATAGATCTTCTCAAGGGTAGTCGGGGTACGAATCTATACACCATATCAATTGAAGAAATGTTGAAGTCCTCTCCCATATGCTTGCTTTCAAAAGCCTCTAAAACAAAATCTTGGTTGTGGCATCGTCGTTTGAACCACCTGAACTTCGGTACCATCAATGATCTTTCCCACAAAGATCTTGTTAGAGGAATGCCCAGATTAAAATATGAAAAAGATCATCTCTGCTCTGCATGTCAACTGGGCAAAAGCAAGAAACAAACCTACAAACCCAAAACCGTCAACACCAACTTGGAAGTTCTTCATACCCTCCACATGGATCTATGCGGTCCAATGAGAGTACAAAGCATAAATGGAAAGAAATATATTCTGGTGATAGTAGATGATTTCTCTCGGTTCACATGGGTAAAGTTTTTGAGAACCAAGGATGAGACTCCAGAGGTGATCATTAAGCTGATTAAACAGCTGCAAGTAAGGCTTAACAAGACTGTCAGAATCATCCGTACTGATAATGGAACTGAGTTTGTCAATCAACAACTCAGAAACTTTTATGAAAATATTGGCATCACACATCAGAAAAGTATACCTCGCACTCCTCAGCAGAACGGAGTCGTTGAACGGCGAAACCGTACTCTAGTAGAAGCTGCAAGAACCATGCTTATATTTTCAAAGGCACCGATGTTTCTCTGGTCAGAGGCCATTGCAACTGCATGCTACACCCAAAACCGATCTCTGATTCATCCCTTTCATGAGAAGACTCCCTATGAGTTAATTCAAAACAAGTAGCCAGATTTATCATTTCTTCGTGTGTTTGGTGCTCTTTGCTATCCAACTAATGATAGTCAAGACTTGGGAAAGTTAAAAGCTAAAGCAGATGTAGGTATTTTTGTTGGATACGCACCAGACCGTAGAGGGTACAGAATCTACAACCAGAGAACCCGACAAATCATGGAAACCATCCATGTCACGTTCGACAAGCTAAGTGAGCAAACTGTTTCAGGACAAACCAGTTCTGGACCCGATCTTAAACTTTTGACACCTGGACCAATTAGTTCAGGGCTTGTACAGAATCACACGCCTGCAGAGTCTTTCGTTCCACCAAAGAGTGAGGAGTTGAAGAAGCTATTTGATCCTATGTTTGACGAATATTTTGAGCCAACAAATGAAACAATCACAAATGCAGTAGCTGCACCTGACGCTGCGGATGTTCAAGTTCCACAAGGCTCAGAAAACCATCCAGCTTCAGTCTTAATCAGTTTCAATGCTCCTGCTGCAAGTCAATCACCCACATCGTCAAATACTCAATCCTCTCCGGTGCAACAAGAATCTGCAGATGATCATTCTTTGGAAGTTAATCCTTTTGCTCCTATCAATGATGTTCCTTTTGAGAACATATTTGCTCCTGAACCCTCATCAGACATGTCCTCTCACGAAGAACATAGCACGGCAACATCAATCCAAAACCCTCAACCTCATGACCATCTCAGAAAATGGACCAACGATCATCCAATTGACAACATCATCGGCAATCCTTCTCGTCCTGTATCCACTCATAAACAACTGGCAACCGATGCATTGTGGTGTTTCTTCAATTCTGTACTGTCTAAAGTCGAACCAAAAGATGTCAAAGATGCAATGACCAAAGACTGTTGGTTCGAGGCCATGCAAGACGAAATCCATGAATTTGACCGACTTGAAGTATGAGAATTAGTGCCTCCTCCAGAGTGTGCTATGATTATTGCTCTCAAGTGGATCTTCAAGGTAAAACTTGATGAGCATGGTGATGTTTTAAAGAACAAGGCACGTCTAGTTGCTAAAGGATACAAACAAGAAGAGGGCATTGATTTTGAAGAATCATTTGCTCCAGTTGCTAGAATTGAAGCTATTAGAATCTTCCTGGCCAATGCTGCAAGTCTAAATATGATAGTCTACCAGATGGATGTCAAAACAGCTTTCCTGAATGGGGACTTAAAGGAAGAAGTCTACGTGAGCCAACCTGAAGGATTTGTGGACGCTGAACATCCTACGCATGTTTATCGCTTGAAGAAGGCTCTTTACGAGTTGAAGCAAGCACCTAGAGCATGGTATGATACATTGTACAAGTTTCTTCTAGATCATGGATTCTCAAAGGGTGTTGTTGATCCAACATTGTTCACCAGGAAGACAAGAAAACATCTACTACTTGTTCAGATTTATGTAGATGACATCATATTTGCTTCATCTGACCCTAGTGAATGTGATAGATTTTCAAAAGAGATGAGCTCCAAGTTTCAAATGTCGATGATGGGACAAATGTCATTCTTCCTAGGATTACAAGTATCTCAAAGTCCCGGAGGCATTTTCATCAATCAGTCCAAATATGCATATGAGATCTTGAAAAAGTTTGGATTCGATTCAAGTGAGCCAGTTGATACTCCCATGATTGATAGATCTAAGCTAGATGAAGACCCGTCAGGGATTCCAGTCGATCAAACGAAGTACAGAAGCATGATTGGGTCCTTAATGTACATTACTGCAAGCATGCCAGACCTTCTATTTGCTGTATGCATGTGTGTGCGATATCAATCCAAACCCACCAAAAAGCATCTAGAAGCAGTAAAAAGGGTTTTCAGATATCTTCAAGGAACAGTTCATATGGGTCTCTGGTATCTTAAGGACACAGCTATGGAGTTAACGGCTTATGCTGATGCAGATCATGCGGGGTGTCAGGACACTCGTCGAAGTACTTCAGCAGGAGCTCAATTTTTAGGGGAAAAGTTGGTTAGTTGGTCTTCGAAGAAGCAAATGAGCACATCCATATCTTCTACTGAAGCGGAATACATTGCTATGTCGGCTTGTTGTGCACAAATTCTATGGATGCGATCACAACTATCAGACTATGGATTCTCATACAACAAAATTCCTCTATATTGTGACAACAAAAGCGCTATTGCACTTTGTTGCAACAATGTTCAGCACTCCAGGTCAAAGCACATCGACATCAGGCATCACTTCATCAGGGAACAGGTTGAAAAGGGAATCGTGGAGCTGTATTTTGTGAGGATAGAGTTTCAGCTAGCAGACATCTTTACCAAGGCTCTCCCAAGAGAAAGGTTTCAGTTTATTCTCCCACGCTTTGGTATGAAGAGCATGACACCTGAAACCCTCAAGTGTCTTCAGGAAGAAAAGGAGGAGTAAAGGATTGTCTTCTTATATCCTTGTACATAGTTGTATATATCTTGAAACAAAAAGAAAATACAAAAATATAAAA
Organism: Artemisia tridentata subsp. tridentata; assembly: GCA_021014915.2. Classification (NCBI taxonomy): domain Eukaryota; kingdom Viridiplantae; phylum Streptophyta; class Magnoliopsida; order Asterales; family Asteraceae; genus Artemisia; species Artemisia tridentata. The sequence goes on along the minus strand of CP139502.1, from coordinate 186,557,852 downwards.
CCTATAAAAACCATAAAAATCAAAAAATCAGAAAATACCAAAAATAGTCCTACTTAGGCATGTCTTCTGTTTATCGATAACATTTACGGATCTAGAAATGTCATTCAACAAGGACACGGATCTTTAAATGAAGCTCGAGCAGAAGTTATACTAATCAGTTAAAACATGTCTTAATGGTTTGCAGTTACTTCATACTGCAACCCGCTCTATACATTGTGGAAAGCACGTCGCCAAAAGGACGGCTGTTCCACCGACTGGGTGATGTTCACCTGGGCATGGATTACTTTATATCCATGTTACCCGATCTGATGTACGTCTCAGTGCGTCATTTCGTGCATAAGAAGAGAAGTCTTCTTTACATCAAAAACTCTTTATCTTCTCTGATTCTTCAAGAGAGTTTTTGATGTCTCACAAGGTGGTAAATTGAACTAAATTTTCACAAATACTCTTCTCTTAATTGAATGACTACAGCTCTTTAAATAGAAAATGGGTCATTAATTAAGGGGGAGAGTACTTGTTCAAATTTCTAACACCTTACCGACATTGTGCAACATCAGCAGTGACACTCTCTCGTGGTTTAAGGGGGAGCATCGTATGCTCCAGTATCAGAATACATTAAAATTGGACACATTTTCTCCCACATTTTCTAACTCATTTAAATCAATTGGGATCACAAATCTCAAATGGTTTGAAATTTTTGATCGGGGGAGAGAATGTGATTTAAATATGAAATCTGATAAAATGTGATGATTTGTACGTAAAAGTAAGCTCTCCCGTATGTGTTAAACCATTTTGTATATCTATGCACATATTGAGGGGGAGCAAAATGTTTTGGATGTGAAAGTAAGCTCTCCCGTAAGTGCTAAACTCTTTTGTATACCAATGCACTTATTGAGGGGGAGCAAAGAATTTGGCATAACATGAGATCGTGACTCAGACTTAACAAATGAATTGACGAAACATATACTGTCATGAATTGAAAGGACATATCCTGGCCGGGTAATAATTTCAAGCTAGTCTAACTAGTGATGTAAGCGTGTCTCGAAAAGGATGTGTCTGAGTAGAGTGTACCGTTTTGAGAAACTTTCTATGGACTTGACCAGGACGGGTAATAATTTCAAGCTGGTCTAACCAGTGATGTAAGCGTGTCTCGAATCGGTCATGTTCACTGAAAGTTGATCAATTCAAAAAGTGCGAGCTCTACCTAACATGTGCAAATTTATAAAACAATCAATCGAGCACATGTTGAGGGGGAGCATTTGAAAATTATAAAACTCTCAAGTGTTTGCAAAAAGGTGTTTCTTAATCATGAACACTTTGAGAGATTTTTCAAAGATTTGGTTTGGCAATCGTGGATGAATACCAAAGACCGACAATTTTAATTAATGCATGGAGTTATAAGGATGGTTAGGTTAGGCTCAAGTTCCCACGATCCCGCCAGAGCCGGAGGGATCTACCCAGGGACAATCCACTAGTTAGTGTAGAAGTCCTTAGGTATGATTAAAAAGGAGAAAAGTGGATAAGGGAAAAGTGCCGACTGAGATGGAGCTAGTACTGGAACAAACCCAACAAGGTACTAGTAATGAAGTCTCGGTAAGCACTGAAGAGGTTGAAGAATTAAAAAGAAACGAAGTGAGAAAGGGTGAAAAGAAATAGCCCTCCTTACAACTTAGGCAGAAACCGGGTCGATACATATGCTGTCAGAATCACATAGTTGATTGCTGGCATTGAAGACAAAGTATCATGGACCCAGTGATACGCTGCACAACCCTCCCTAGCCACTCAAGGTCCCTCAAAGGATACTTGTTTCAATTGTCACGTAGTTCAATACATTCCTATCGTCTCTCTCACTCCGAGTTAGATGATATTGAAAAGGTGGCAGTCCTCTCCAGCCTCCGCTCACTAAATCAAAGCGCACTATAGAGTCTAGAGCCATGAGATTCATCATAAGATCTCATAGGAACACAAATTATCTCTACACTGGTTGTTCAACATTAAGGACACCAGTTGTAAACTCATGAGTCCTACGCAGATCTTAGCAATCTGCCAGAACATTTATGAGAGAATTTACTAATGTAATTCTCAATGATTGAATGGAAATTCCTGCCAGGGTCAACATCAAACAGCCCTGAAAGCAGGTCACTTTGGTAATTCTTTATGGATTACGCTTGGTGGTCACGGCGGTTTCAAACGGTCTACAGTTGTGGAGAGATCTCCAGCGACTCACCTAATCGTTGATGTGCTACGGTTCGATCTTAAAAAGCCCTCTGTGGGTTTTCGATTAGGAACGGTCTTGGTAAGGATTAGAGAGAGTTTTCACACTATGCTGTTAACAATCTCGAAGTCCGAACCTGTAAGTACCGGTCGATTTGTTGCTAACTGTCGTATGCAGGAACTTCTGGCGATTGTAGCTGTGGAATGCTGTAGTTGGTTGCTGTTGTAGATGGTTGCAGAAAAGATGCCAATCCATCACCACATGTTCACACTACATTATCATTGTAACCCAACAAAGTCATGATCAACCTAAAAGACCTTTAACACGGCTTTTGCAAACTCTGATGCTAAAGATCATGACACCAAATAGTGTGAGCATGTCGGCTCAAAGAATACTTCATCACTTGGAGACATACTGATAAAAGATGACTTGAAGATACATGTTGGTTGATATTTTCGAAGAATACTCTAAATCATCCAAGACAAAGGAAAAGTCATCAAAAGTCCACTGCTGAAGGCACAATGATTACTAAAGTCTGAAGAATCAATGTCTACGAGCTACAAAGACAAGTTTCATGAATAGAGTGGTTGAATTAAGAACATTGTTATCGGGGTGACCTCCCTTAGGGGGAGATTGTTAGGAATATAAATATTCAGTTGAAGACTCGGTCACCCCGAGCACTCTCTTGTATCAAATAGCTCGTAGTATTACAAATAATATTAGTATTAAAGTAGTTAATTAATATTGTGGAGTGAGTCGGGTCTTTACCCACTGTCAGCTCGCTCCACAGTCCACTAGGGATAAAGTAAGTAGGCTAAGTATAAATACCCCTCTCCTCATGTGGAGAGGGTTGGACCTTTGCAAGCTTTCAATTCATTTTCTTTTTGGTTTATCTCTCTAAAGGTTCCATACTTCTTTCTCTCTCTAGCTTCTTCCTTGTTCGATCCATATAACCACCCAATCTTGTGTTTATTAGTTCATGAATATCCTACAGTAAACATTAATGTATCGATTCTCATGTATAATATAATAAAACAAGTCAAATAAATAGGATAAATGATAATAATAAAATGTACTTATTTGAGTTCATCAGAAACTTCGGAAGTTCATACATAGGGAAATAATTAGAAACAAAAGTACTAAGGTTACAATGATTACAAGATAAGGAATAGACTCTTCAATAGGTTGTCCCGCCATGAAAATAAGGATCGCCACCAACAACACAATAACTAGAGCCACGACGGGATGAGTGACTTTAACTATCCTGTGTAAATAGAGACCACGAGACTAGATATTAGGCATAAGAATAGATAAGTTTTATTGAGGATTACATAGAAAAACAACCCTTACCCCCTTATCTTTTCTACCCCGATAGCAAGGACCACAATAGGCACAAGGACCGCTAGGACACAAACTCGGAACGCATAATCTTCGTTCGGTACGTAAGCCAAATAAGTAACCGCAAGAACCACGTAAACGATTGCTAGGAATGTAACAAGGTGCGGCATTTTGAGGTTTTTAGAAGAGAATTTAGTGGTGAAGGAATGAGAATTGAAAATGAGGTATTTATAGGTGAAATTTAGCCGTTATACGACCGTTAAAATACACTGTTCACGACCGTTGGGAAATCTGACCGTTGGAAGCACTATTCACATCCCTTAGATTTATTAGGTGGCAAAACATTCAAATTTAGTTCATCTGGTAGGAATAAAACTGACCGAACTGCGTTCCCTTAGGTATCAAATGGAAATTCCTAGACAACCTTTTAGGCTAAAGATATAATCAAGGACTAGTAGTGAGATGATATTATTGGAGACATAGGACAAAAGAATAAGATAATATTATTTATAATATTATTTTTAAACTTGAGGCATTTTAGGCATATCAAACACTCCCATCATAAATTAAATCGTTGTGCGATCTTCCATTCTCATATTCCTACCTAAATAGGTTAGAAATCTAGGCCTGACTATCTCTATACTTCACTTTTCCCAACCTCTCAACCAACGTAGACTGAATCTCGGGACGAGATTCCCTCAACGGGGGGTGACTGTAACCACTGTGAAAAATCCCACACTATAATAAACTATCTCTCAGAATATTTATCCTTTTCTACGTGTAATTTTTTTTTATTTGTTATATGATTATAACTATTATCTTATGTGACATAGATCACATCCTCGATAAATGTGCTCACATGCAACCTAACCTCAACGTATTTAATGTTTATCTTATATAAACAATATCATATGAAACTTTAGGATATCTCATTTGCCATTTTATGTTAAATTGTTAACATACGTATAAACTAAACGTTCATTATCAAATAGATTTTTTTATAAAACCCTAAACTACTATAATAACAAATGTAAGTAACAAAACCCTAAAAATACTAAAGTACAACTTATTCAACTAAGGTACAAGTTTCTAAAGCTCAGAAACCCTAATTCCATAATAACTCCCGGTAAAACCCTAATTTCATTTAAACTTTGATTTTATGAACTAAATTTACAAACCCTAATTTATTTGCATGAGATTTTTATAAAATATAAATGTACAAGTCATTTAAGCCAAGGTACAAGTCTTTTATGCATAAAAACCAAATATTTATAAAAACCTTATTAAATCCTCAAATATAATTATTTTAAAGCACAAATTACAAGTTTTCATACATAAACCTTAAAAGATTAATTTTCCTAAACTCACTAAATATTAGTACAAGTCACTAAACCTATAAGTACAACCCTCTAATGCACAAAACTTTAAAAACACATTTAATTACTTTAAAACTTTAATAAAATTATATAAAAATTATATAAATTAAGGAATTATTAAAATTATATTTTTCTTATTTCCTAAACCCTAGTACAACATCCCTAAGCCTAAAGTACAACTCCCTAAAGCACCTAATTATTTTCTCTTAATTTTCTCTAGCTCGATATATATAAAATTATTTAGAAAACCCTAAAAATCATTTCTAAGTAACACATAAACCCTAGGAACCCTAACTAAACCTTAACCCTAGAGTACCATATGCCAAAGCTTGATGTACAATTCCCTAAAGCCTAATTCGAACCAAACAATTCCAATTCCTATTGCCTAGTTCGAATCCAACTAAACACAAACCAAACTTTACCTTTTATTAAACCCTAAGTATACAAATGTGTAAACCATAGCCTTCCACATTTCCCCCCTTCTAGAAATGATCTACATGTATGGTTAGGAGCTTGACACACCTTCTTTTCCCCCTCCACACCATGTGGCGCCACAAATAAGTGACCACATCTCCCTTGCCTTCCTCACACGCACCCCAAAGGAAACCCTAGAAGGGTATAGAAACCCTTGTTTCCCTTTCCTATATATATTCGACTTCTACTCCACTCTAACTCCCACAACCCACTCGACAAATCCACCACAGCCCACATACACTCTCATTTCTGTTTCCACAGCCCCCATATAGGTCTAAGAATACCCTAAGAAGCCAAGGAAGGAAGGAGACACTCTTGTGCATCATTTCCAAACCATACACCCAAACCTTGCCCTATTCGATCCCTAATTACCTATGTAAGTTCCCAACCCATTTCATTTCATTTTCTATACTCTAAATACCCTTAATAACATTAATAAACAATCCCTAATAATAGTTAAAACATAAACCTAAAGTTTTCCTTTTCTTTCTTTTCTTTTTGTTTTTGGTTCGAACAACACAAACACACCCTTATTTATTTTAATTTTTGGTACAAACACTAGAGATATTAAAACCTAATAGGAATAAGCTTAAATACACTTAATATGTTTATAACATACCTTAGAAAACAAACTAGAAACCCTAAGGATCAAAACCACATATTTTATTTTCTTTTTCATTTCATTCGAACAAAACAAACACCCTCTTAAATTATTTTTAAACCAAGAACTAGTAGAAAATGATAAAAACTAGTCTAGACATGTTATATATACTGTAAATAATCTAAGATCCCAAGATCATAAGCTTAAAAATCGAAAACCATATTGTTTTTCCTCTTTTTATTTCTGTCGAGGACCACAGCAGATCCCCAACTTGTGGCTTAAGTATCGACAAACAAACGGACCTTAAAAATTCTAGATTTTTGCTAATATCAAGATCATATAGCTGTCTAACTATAGGAAAAAGAACGAAGTAAATTGGTTAAGTATTCGCCAAGATATTGGCTCCTTTTTCTTGCGTGTTTTCTGCCCATATTTTTTGAACAAACGCACCCTTAATAAATTCATTTTGAGCTCGTGAGCTTGAAACACGAGCTGGAACTTTGTAAAAAATTAAGTTTATAAACTGATAATAAAGTGTACAAAAGAGTCGTAAAAAGTTTTGCTATTTTTCGTAAGATATAACGCGTTTTTATAAAATAAGGACGTCGTGTGTAACGCGATGGGAGTCTCAGGGGTATTTTCTGCCAAAACTCTAACTAAAATTATAAAAAGGACTTAGTATGCAGTCGACTTGAACCTCAGGGTAGAAAATGTCATTTAACCAAAGTTGAGGGATAAAAATTGTGATGTTATAAAAGTTGAAGGGTAAAAATTGTCATTTTACGAAAGTTCAAGGGTATAAGTTGTCAATATGTAAAACTTTGGGGGATAAAGTGTAATATTTCCTATAATTATTATTATTATTATTATTATTATTATTATTATTATTATTATTATTATTATTATTATTATTATTATTATTATTATTATTATTATTATTATTATTATTATTATTATTATTATTATTAAGATTTAATTAATAAACGAAATACGTTTTCTTCGATAACGAACAAACGAAGTATCTATTTAACGAACGAACGGAACAAAAGAATACAGATAAGAAATAAGATAAAATCTTATAACTTTTGAAGAGACTTCATGTTGTCTCAAATTAACATTTAATCAACAACCAAAACGTTACGAAACGAACATTGGAAACTTATATATATTCAGAAACGATTACTGAAACTTGACATAACCAACCCAGGTTGCAAGCCGGAGACGTTTATCAACTTTGTTTAACGTTGTTTTCCATCCAGACTATCAAGGTGAGTTTATAGTCCCACTTTTCTTTATATGTTTTATAAACTCGTGGGGAGATACATGCTATCAAACCGAACACAAGTATTTTCCTGATTGTTATTGCACTAGGCTAACTGTCCTTTATTTATGTTATTATTTAAAAGACCCTCATATCATGCACCATTAGTCACCTGCTGGGTGAGCGCGAATATGTGAATAGATCTATTGGCCTGACGACCTATTTGTTCTAATCGGATGGATATCTTCGTGGTAGCCGGTTAGACAGATGCATTATATTTGATATCTAATCTTGGGGGCAAACCACTTTCATTTTTGTTATGTTAGTGAGACTGGAAACTGTCAACGCATTGCGTGTCATGAGGTTTAGTGCAATATTCCGTATTATGATATAACTGATTTCTCTTATTTTAGCTTGTGTTCAAAACTTATTATAACTTTAAACACTATGGATTCACTCAACCTTTGTGTTGACTTTTTGGCATGCTTTATCTCAGGTAACTAGGAGTATGACTTGGCACGGAGTGACGGTGGACTTTCTTAAAGAGTGTCCATTTTGTTATCATTCAAATAAATTATGTAACTTTTATAACGTATTTCGAAACCTCCCGCTGGGACCTCTATATGTAAACTCTGATTAAATAAACGAATGATAACAATTTTATTTAAAACGTCTCTTTTCGAGTCGTTTTCTATTATCATGACTGTAAACCTTAAAGTAGCACCCAAAACTGATATTCCGCTGCGTGTATCGAAAACGGGGGTGTTACAACACAAGGCTTGGAATCGGCGTTCTTATTGAATGAGAACATCATCTTAGTGTTTGCTGAATAGTAGTAGGTTAGGAAACCAAAAAAAATAAGAATGCACTAATAGGTAGCATGGTTGTCCTTTTATCTGTTCCGTATGAGAAAACTATGTTTTGGTTGGCTTTTTTATGAAAATTAATATAGTTTGAATTTTTCTTTATAATTTATGCTATGTCTTTTATATGAACAATGGAAAGATTGTATAAAACATTAACCGTCTAACACTAATTCAGCAAGAGCCTCCTGCTTGCTCCATCTCCTTCTTAGGTTTGAATAATACTAAGGGGCAGGTCAGGGCTCCGGATGATGGGAAAATAAGTCAAAATATTTAATGTTTTGTAAGGGTCAAATTTGGTTGATCCGAAAGACTCCTAGAGGCAATGGGTACCTTCTTAAAGTGATAAGTTACCCGAATTAAATTATTTAGGGCTATGCTTTAAAAGTACACATTGTCGACTTTCATCTCATTTTGTTCTTTTGATCTGCCACAAATCATAACTACATAAAAAGCGACTTAATGAGACTACAAACACCACAACTCAATACAATGCTGATGTAATACATTCAATCAGCTAGACCTATCAAGTACATATCTCAAGAGAAGCATGCACCAATTTGCAGGCATCTAACCTAACCATGGATTTTGATCTGTCACAGATCATAACTACATAAAAGGCTACTTAATGAGGCTATACAGACCACAACTCAAGTCAATGCTGTTGCAATACATTCAGTCAACTCAACCTATCAAGTACAGAGCTCAAGAGAAGCACCAAAGATGAGACAGCTTCATGACTTAGCTCTAACACCTTGCAGCATGATTTCATCAATGTATTTATAATTGTATAGTGTCTGGATTCAATGTAACAGTGATGTAACAGTAACATAGTAGAAGTATTATAAGTAGCATTGTATAGTTCATTTCATTGTAACAATTTCATTTCTATCAATACAATTCACACATTTTTCCCTTATTTCACTTTCTTAAGATCACTTAACAAACCTCTGCATACAACTTCATTTACCAAATTTCTTTTCAATATCTAATAAAGTGGCAATAAAAAAACTTCTTATTAATTGTTGGGTCATTCAGTACCCAAGGATCCTTAAAGCAGGATTTGAATACAAATTACGCTAAGTGTTAATCAACCGAAAACACAATTAAGTCACTGAGTGAACAGTCACTCAGTGAGTTACCTTCAAGATGCTCAGGACGAGTCTAAGAAGAAAGACTCATCACTCAGGGAGGCGGATCTCCCTGAAGTGTAACTTGAGACGAAGAAGAAGGTAATGGGTTCAGTGAGCGTTAGACAAGAGCTCACTGAACCCCAGTCTCCTCAACAACAATAAGTGATTGAAGACTGAAGACTGAAGGTGAAGACTGAAGAACCAGAAGCCTAAAAGAAAGGCGGGATTGAGCGAGAAGGTTTGAAGAGATAAGGACAAGTCATATCAGGGCAGAAACAAACCATTCCTAAAGCGGCTAAAAGTCAAGAAGTGTCAGAACTGACACTTGAAGAATTTTTGGCGAAATCCTATTGGTTCTTGGAAATGACAAATACTGTTGTAGTTGTCAGACACGCCTTCTTATTCTTTATGTATTTTAATCTTCAGGACTCTTACATGTTTGCCTATAAATAGCAAACAGATGGAGAAAAGTGGGTTAGGTATTTTGTGCAATAAAAGCTTAGACTTTCACAATACCACTTTTCTCCTACAAAGAGTAACCAATCCCTGAGATAGCTCAGTGGGTGGAAATTGTTACCACTTAAGCATTGCTTGAGTTTAGACTGGAGACACCATACCTTGTCTATTCAATCCCAAGTGTTTGTTCCGCAAAACACTTGGGTAATAGATTCTTTGATTGATTTCTAATAAGAATTTAAACGTTGAAAAACATTGTGTTTTTATATTTACGTTTTTACTTATAAGTTGTAATTAATCAAATACATCGTATCAGTCATAAACACAATTAGATTAACTTTCTAGTTATCTCTAAGCGTGTTAAGGGAACAACAAGTGGTATCAGAGCCTCTGGTTTATAAAATCTTTTCAAAAACTAAGAGTGCTCATGGTGTTTAAAACCAAGATCCTACTATGGCTAATATTAATGTGCCCTAGCTAGTCGATAAAAAGGGTGGAAGTTTTTCAGCTGTTGCCCCCAGACTTGAAGCTAGTAAATTTAGCAAGTGGAAAAAGTGAATGCTTTGCTACTTGACTGGTATGGAACCATACTACATCATTTGTGTCAAAGAAGGTCCTTATGTCCCAAAGACTGCTGAGGGGCTAAACAAGCCTGAAGCTCAGTTGACTGATATGTGTTAAATTACACATATCTTTTACCCGATAAAACGGACCAAATAGACAAAAAACTAACCAAATATGCCAAAGATATGTGTGTTTTTGTGTTTGTGATTGTGCAGGTACGGATATTTGAAAAATGGACAAAATCAAGGAAAAATGGTAATTACCCGAGCTCTCCATCGGAAAGAGCACGAAATTACGAGACCAACGATAGTTTTATTTGGAGCATCGAAGAATATAGAAGACAAGGACTTGAAGACCAAGTCCACCCAATTGCTAATTCAAATATTGAAATAGAAATTTGATACCTGCTGTCTCTTCATTGTGGCAAACGAGATCACCATTTTTATCACAATGACTATACATTAAAAATGAAGTGAATATGTAGAAGATATGCCTCTACAAAGGGGTTATTACGGGGATTGCGCTATTTGGGTATGCATATTTTTGTACCGTTTAACACACAATCTTCCTTTGATGGTGGATAATCCCGTGGAGTTTGCTCTTGCCTACCGTGAACAGTTGACATCTTTCTTTTGGAAATACAAAAAGGTAATTTCCATTGGATCGACGTGAAGGTTTATGGTTGGATAACTGTTTTGACAGTTGGTACCGATCAAAATGTGGTGAATGTGCAGGTAGGTTAACAATTAGTCATTTGGTAAATAATTAGTCATTTGGTGAAGGTTTGTAGTTGGATAACTATGTCAGTTGGTAAACAATATGTCAGTAGGATAACTATGTCATTCGGTTGTGCACCTTAGGTGCATCTGCAGGTAGGTATATACATTAACACTATGTCATTTGGTTGTGCACTTTGGTTGCATAACAGAATAGGTTTGGGTAGGAGTTTAGGTTGCGTAGCCAACCTCCATCTTTTGTACACATATATGGCTGGATGGTTGTAAACATTTAGCCAACCTCCATCTTTTGTAAACATTTATTGTTGTGCACCTTGGTTGCAAAACAGAATAGGTTTTGGTAGGAGTTTAGGTTGCGTAGCCAACCTCCATCTGTTGTAAACATCACAAGTAAAGCCTAATCAAGGAATACCAGGAATTGAAACATCTTTTGTAAACATCACAAGTAGAGCCTAATCAAGTAGAACCTCCATCTGTTGTAAACATTTAGCCAACCTCCATCTATTGCATTGTCAATCTAACTGGACGAAATTGAAACTGTTACTTTTAACACAAACAAGGAATTCCATTAAGAGATAAAAACTTAGAAAATCTACTAATACAGCCTAAACATACAATGGTAATTGTGGGAAACGGTGGTGAAAATGAAACTAAAAATTAATGAAAGGTATCATTTGAGACCCAACCGTCTTCATCACTCGAAGAGGAATCATCTGCATACCTGGCTTGCCGCTCCAAACGATCTAATTCCTCTTGCAGTTCTTGTTGTTCCATTTCTCTTCTGACTTCCTCATCTTGATCCAGAAGTCTGAGTTCATCTTCGGTGAGTCCAAATGGATTGTCTTGTTGTTCGACAACCGGTGGAGTGTTTACCGGTTCCTTTTCCGGTCGGAAAATCGAAAAGATATCTTCCGGTGGAGTGTTCACTGGTTCATTTGGAGGACTGGAGAATTGTTGTGAGAAGTCATGGCAATGAGGACTGGGGAATTGTTGTGAGAAATCTTGGCGAGGAGGACTGGGGAATTGTTGGGAGAAATCTTTGCGAGACATTTGCAATTTTGATTGTTGATTTTCAATCTTTATTTTTGATTTTGAATGTGTTTGTGTGTGAGAAGTAAGTGAATATGAATGGATATTTATAGGCTAGTTTTGAAAAGTCCAAATGTGCGAATGTGCGACTTGGCCAAATGTGCGAATTATATGTGGTAGGTTTGAAATTTAATTAAAAGTACCACCATAAATATGTGATAGGTTTGAAATTTAATTAAAGGCACCATGTCAATAAATGTGTGGTTGTTGTAAAGTGAAAATGTATTTAATTTCAGATGTGCGAATGTGCGAATTGGCCAAATGTGCGAATTATATACTTATTGTTTCTACAAGGCATAAAGCACAATGAGTACATCTCTTATACAAATATAGTGGTTATAAATTATGTGTTTTATAACGTGTCCCCGTATAACAATAAACCTCATTGAAAATACTTGACCGTATGACAACACCGCTCAATTAAGACTCCTCCTATAATTTTTTAGCACAAAAAAAAAGTTTATGGTAAATTATAAACAACATGTGGTAGGTTTGAAATTTAATTAGAAGTACCATGTCAATAAATATGTGGTTGTTGTAAAGTGAAAATGTATTTAATTTCAAATGTGCGAATTGGCAAAATGTGCAAATTATATACTTATTGTTTTTACATGGCATAAAGTACCATGAGTACATCTCTTATACAAATATAGTGGTTATAAATTATGTGTTTTATAACGCGTCTCCAATTATTGTTGTAAAGTGAAAATGTATTTAATTTTTAGATGTGCGAATGTGTGACTTGGCCAAATGTGCGAATTATATAATTATTGTTTCCATATGGCATATTGTTTCCAGATGGCATAAAGTACCAATTATGGTTTCTATCCCGCCAAATTATATAATTATTGTTTCCACATGACATATTGTTTCTGCAGGCGCCAATTATTGTTTCTATCCCGTCAAAGTTTTACTTATAACAATGGCTAAAAACACATAACACAAATAACCAAATCAGCAAAACATAAATAACCAAATCATTAATTCCCACTAAACACACATAACAATGGCTGGTTACACGCCGGAAGAGGAGTGGTCAATGGTTTTATCGTCGCTGGGTCTCTTTAATGAAGTTCTTAATACATATGGCTATGAAATTTATGATGAATATGGTTCTTATAAAAACATTAGTCCATGGATGAGAGACCAGATTCTGGAATGGTTGAGGAAAAAGCCGTACTACAGAGAGATGTTGGACGCTCAAGCTGATGATGTTGGAGGAGAAAGCGCATTTGATTTTACACTTGATGATCAGGGAAATAGGATAACAAATCTTGAAGCTTTGTTTGAACATTTCATGAAGCAAAGGAAAGTAACGAAGTGTTTACATGGTGCAGGTTCTAGCAAAGTGAGAAGTAGCAGCAAAAAAAATGAATGGGCGATGTTTGTTATGGTATATGTCGTGTGTTGTTTCGTTCGAGTTGTTTCGTTTGCTTGTCGAGTTGTTTCGTTTGAGTCTGTATGAAATGTATGTGGTTGAGAACTCTTGCGTGTTTTAAATAAAATGTTTGCCTTCGTGTTTGTTAATTGTATTATTGTTCCTTCAAATAAGCTCATAACCCCAAACACCCTTTTGGTGCAGAAATAAGCAATCCCAAACACCCCTGTTTGGACAGCATAAACCAAACGACCCCTTATGGTTGAATCTTGATGGATACTTAAGTTTTCACAACAACAACAACATTTTATTAAACAACAACAATAACACAAAAAACAACACAAACAACAACAACAACAACAACAACAACAACAACAACAACAACAACAACAACAACAACAACAACAACAACAACAACAACAACAACAACAAAAATATTACATATAAAGATTGTCCAAGTCACCTAACACCTCATGGAGTATTGCAGCCGACTGACATGAGTGGTCGTCGGGATTCGTTGCTATTTCAAGTCTTGCCTCCAGCATCCTTACTCTTGTCTCTAGCACCTGTTTTTGTGATTCCAGCATGTTTACTCTTGTCTCTAGCACCTGTTTTTCTAATTCCAGCATGTTTATCCTAAGATCTTTGAAATTACAGTTTGAGCACTCTGTTGATGCAGATCCATCACCTTGAGATGTTGAAGCAGAAGAGATTACTCGTAACCGGTTATCAAATTCACTCTTCCACATAAAATATCCACATCCATGATCATTTTCTCTTGGCTGTTACATAAATAAGGAAATGTTATGATTGTTTGCATATTTACATAAATAAGAAATGTATGATTGTTCACCTTCGAAAGAGGACATGCGTAATATTCCCATCCAAATGTATTTTTTTATGTAATTTTCTTAGTTTTATATTTCCTGTTCCACAAGAACACATAAAAGGATTATATCGCTGCATCTCAGGTTTTTTCAATTGGTGTGAAGATAAGAGGTTTGGTGTTATCAGGTGGTGATGGGGGATGAAGGTGGTGGTCGCCAGAGGTGTTGGACCTCGATGGTGATGGATATGATGTTGTTGCTGTTGTGTGAGAGAGGGAGGAAATATAAGATAGAGATTGGATCTGCAAATGAGACAGAGGGAGGGAATATAAGATAGAGATTGGATAAGATTTTTTGGATTTTATGTAGAGATTGGATAAGATTTTTTGGATATTAAAGCGGATAAGGTTTATCATTTAGTGTCTCATGTACAACCATATCATCTCGGCTCATTCGTTTAACATCTCATTTACAACCATATCATCTCGGCTCATTCGTTTAACATCTCATTTACAACCATATAGTGGTTATAAATTATGTGTTTTATAACGTGTCCCCATATGTGGTTGTTGTAAAGTGAAAATATATTTAATTTTTAGATGTGCAAATGTGCGAATTGTCCAAATGTGCGAATTATATAATTATATTTTCTACATGGCATAAAGTACCATGAGTACATCTCTTATACAAATATATTGGTTATAAATTATGTGTTTTATAACGTGTCTCCATATGTGGTTGTTGTAAAGTGAAAATGTATTTAATTTTTAGATGTGCGAATTGGCCAAATATGCGAATTACATAATTATTGTTTCTACATTGCATAAAGTACCATGAGTACATCTCTTATAGAAATATAATGGTTATAAATTATATGTTTTATAACGTGTCCCCATATGTGGTTGTTGTAAAGTGAAAATGTATTTAATTTTTAGATGTGCGAATGTGCGAATTATATAATTATTGTTTCTACATGGCATAAAGTACCTTGAGTACGTCTCTTATACAAATATAGTGGTTATAAATTATGTGTTTTATATCGTGTCTCCATATGTGGTTGTTGTAAAGTGAAAATGTATTTAATTTTTAGATGTGCGAATGTGCGACTTGGCCAAATGTACGAATTATATAATTATTGTTTCTACATGGCATAAAGTACCATGAGTACGTCTCTTATACAAATATAGTGGTTATAAATTATGTGTTTTATAACGTGTCCCCATATGTGGTTGTTGTAAAGTGAAAATGTATTTAATTTTTAGATGTGCGAATGTGCGACTTGGCAAAATGTGCGAATTATATAATTATTGTTTCTACATGGCATAATGTACCTTGAGTACGTCTCTAATACAAATTTAGTGGTTATAAATCATGTGTTTTATAACGTGTCCCCATATGTAGTTGTTGTAAAGTGAAAATGTATTTAATTTTTAGATGTGCGAATGTGCGACTTGGCCAAATGTGCGAATTATAGAATTATTGTTTCAACATGGCATAAAGTACTATGAGTACGTCTCTTATTACAAATATAGTGGTTATAAATTATGTGTTTTATAACGTGTCTCTATATGTGGTTGTTGAAAAGTGAAAATGTAATTAATTTTTAGATGTGCGAATGTGCGACTTGGCCAAATGTGCGAATTATATAATTATTGTTTCTACATGGCATAAAGTACCATGAGTACGTCACTTATATAAATATAGTGGTTATAAATTATGTGTTTTATAACGTGTCCCCATATGTGGTTGTTGTAAAGTGAAAATGTATTTAATTTTTAGATGTGCGAATGTGCGACTTGGCCAAATGTGCTAATTATATAATTATTGTTTTTACATGGCATAAAGTACCATTAGTACGTCTCTTATACAAATATAGTGGTTATAAATTATGTGTTTTATAACGTGTCTCCGTATGTGGTTGTTGTAAAGTGAAAATGTATTTAATTTTTAGATGTGCGAATGTGCGACTTGGCCAAATGTGCGAATTATATAATTTTTGTTTCTACATGGCATAAAGTATCATGAGTACGTCTCTTATACAAATATAGTAGTTATAAATTATGTGTTTTATAACGTGTCTCCATATGTGGTTGTTGTAAAGTGAAAATGTATTTAATTTTTAGATGTGCGAATGTGCGACTTGGCCAAATGTGCGAATTATATAATTATTGTTTCTACATGGCATAAAGTACCATGAGTACGTCTCTTATACAAATATAGTGGTTATAAATTATGTGTTTTATAACGCGTCTCCATATTTGGTTGTTGTAAAGTGAAAATGTATTTAATTTTTAGATGTGCGAATTTGCGACTTGACCAAATGTGAGAATTATATTCTTATAAAAATATAGTGGTTGTAAGTTATGTGTTTTAGAACGTGTCCCCGTATAACAATAAACCTCATTTAAAATCAATGTTGCAAAAATCGTGAATCGGTAGCGTGGCGGTCGACCACCCTGCAGCGATTAATCGGCCAAGGCGGGATTAATCGGTGATTAATCGGATTGGCATTTTTTGCATGTTTTGGGTATTTCTGGAGACCAAACTAAAGATCGTAACTGATTTCAAGCCTACTATGTTTCCAAACCTCAATAAAAGGCTCCAATTCAGATTATGAGGCTCATTGTGTGTTATAAGTGAAATAAACGATCCCCAAATTAAGTAGAATGCCTAAATTTTTATTTTTTTTAAAGCTGACCGATAGGGCCGATACGGTCGATTAATCGGCCGATACGGCCGATTTCTGGACTTTTTTTTGCCCAGACCGATTTTTTGACCGATATGCAAAATTATACATGGTCGAAGGCCGATAAGCGATATATCGGCCGATACGGCCGATTTTTGCAACATTGTTTAAAATACTTGACCGTATGGCAACACCACTCAATTAAGACTCCTGTTATAATTTTTTACCCTAAAAAAAGTTAAGTGAAATTTAATTAAAAGTACCACCATAAATATATGGTAGGTTTGAAATTTAATTAGAAGTACCATGTCAATAAATATGTGGTTGTTGTAATGTGAAAATGTATTTAATTTCAGATGTGCGAATGTGCGAATTGGCAAAATGTGTGAATTATATATTTCTTGTTTCTACGTGGCATAAAGTACCATGAGTACGTCTCTTATATAAATATAGTGTTTATAAATTATGTGTTTTATAACGTGTCCCCGTATAACAATAAACCTCATTGAAAATACTTGATCGTTTGACAACACCGCTCAATTAAGACTCCTGCTATAATTTTTTACCACAAAAAAAGTTTAAAGTAAATTGTAAACAACATGTAGTAGGTTTGAAATTTAATTAGAAGTACCATGTCAATAAATGTGTGGTTGTTGTAAAGTGAAAATGTATTTAATTTCAAGATGTGCGAATGTGCGAATTGACCAAATGTGCGAATTATATAATTTTTGTTTCTACATGGCTTAAAGTACCATGCGTACGTCTCTTATACAAATATAGTGGTTATAAATTAGGTGTTTTATAACATGTCCCCATATGTGGTTGTTGTAAAGTGAAAATGTATTTAATTTTAAGATGTGTGAATGTACGAATTGGCCAAATGTGCGAATTATATACTTATTGTTTCTACATGGCATAAACTACCATGAGTACGTCTCTTATACAAATATAGTGGTTATAAATTACGTGTTTTATAATGTGTCCCCGTATAACAATAAATGTCATTGAAAATACTTGACCGTATGGCAACACCGTTGAATTAAGACTCATGCTATAATTACTTACCACAAAAAAGTTTAAAGTAAATTTTAAACAACATGTGGTAGGTTTGAAATTTAATTTGAAGTACCATGTCAATAAATGTGTGGTTGTTGTAAAGTGAAAATGTATTTAATTTCAAGATATGCGAATTATATAACTATTGTTTCTACATGGCATAAAGTACCATGAGTACATCTCTTATACAAATATAGTGGTTATAAATTATGTGTTTTATAACGTGTCCCCATATGTGGTTGTTGTAAAGTGAAAATATTTTTAATATTTAGATGTGCGAATGTGCGACTTGGCCAAATATGCGAAGATATATACTTATTGTTTCTACATGGCATAAAGTACCATGAATACGTCTCTTATACAAATATAGTAGTTATAAATTCTGTGTTTTATAACGTGTCCACTTCTAACAATAAACGTCGTTGAAAATACTTGACCGTATGGCAACACCGCTCAATTAAGACTCCTGCTATAATTATTTACAACAAAAAAAGTCAAGCGTAACTTAATTAAAAGTACCACAATAAATATCTGGTAGGTATGAAATTTAATTAAAGGTACCACAATAAATACCTGGTAGGTATGAAATTTAATTAAAGTTACCATGTTAATAAATATGTGGTTGGTTTAAAGTAAAAATGTATTTAATTTCAGATGTGCGAATGTGCGACTTGGCCAAATGTGCGAATTATATACTTATATTATATTGTTTCACATACACAACTGTGTGGTCTTACAATTCGAAATTATTGTATCTAAAATTCGTGTAGCCAAAAAACATGAGTGGTAAATTTAGTGTATTTTTGGTTTGTGGAGATTTAACGTTTGGTGTATCACTTCTAAAAAATATTACGTACGCACAACTTGTAAAACTAAACACTTTGTTAATGTTCTAGATTCGGGCTTTCTTGGACCATTTGCGACCATTAATAATAATTGATGCAGCTCATCTCAAAGGTACATACCTAGGTACAAATTTGCTCGCCGTTGGAATGGATGGAATAATCAGATTGTTCCTTTTGCGACCGGTGTATCTCAGGGTGAGACTGGGAGATCGTGGACATGGTTTTTGACACACTTGAAAGAATGCATCGGCGAAGTTCCAGATTTGGCTATAATATCTGATAGACATCTAGGAATACAACAAGCTTGTCAAACGGTTTTTTCCGGATTCATTTCATGGTTTTTGTTGTAGGCATTTGATGCTGAATTGTAATTTTGGACAAAGTAAAAGGCTTAAGGCTTTATATTGGAAGACTTGGAAATCTTACACAACCGACGAGTTTGAAGATCCATTCACACAACTTGGACGAAAAAGTCCTGAAGCTTACAACAAACTATTGGAAGCTGGAATTAGTTATTGGTCTAGGGCGCATTGCCCAGGAAAACGTTACAATTATATGACTTCGAACAGTGCAGAGTCAATCAACAATTTAACAAGAAACGTTCGAAGACATCCTATTTCAATGCTAATGGAATACTACAGAGGGCTTCTACAGCAATGGTTTTGTGATAAACGAGAAAAGTACCAAGGTATATATAATAATAATAATAATAATAATAATAATAATAATAATAATAATAATAATAATAATAATAATAATAATAATAATAATAATAATAATAATAATAATAGTTGATATGGATGTTTGGGCTACTATGGTTTTTTCAGACACGAGTAACTGGAAGGTTTCTTGCTTCATTTGTATATGGGTTATGTATGGTAACTCCCCTTTGTTCAGTCATAGCAGCTTAGCTTTCTATGGGGTACTATCATATGGTGATGTTTGGAGGTGCATTGGTTGGTCCCTTTGCATTGGCCCATGTATTCAGACTATAATGGTAGCTTTAGATCAAGCTTCTCTTTACTGCTATGATTTGTGGCTTTGGGGATTTTTTGGTTATCTAGTCTTATGTCATTTGATGTTTTGTATTTCAGATTTGGGGTATTGTCCATTTCTGTTTTTTGTTTTTTGTTTCCTAGGCAAGAAATAGTCTGTGTAGGGGTTGTCCTAACAGATTTATTTTCTTGTGCTATTCCATGCACATAACCTTTTCATTTTATTTAATCTATTTTACCTTTGTAAAAAAAAATAAAAAAAATAAAATAAATAATAATAATAATAATAATAATAATAATAATATTATTATTATTATTATTATTATTATTATTATTATTATTATTATTATTATTATTATTATTATTATTATTATTATTATTATTATTATTATTATTATGTTTATTATTATTACGTGAATCTTTAGATGCAAGTGCGGGTGAGCTTAGTGACTGGGCTAATGCAAAACTGAAGGACATAATGTTTAAGAGTGCTAATTAGACAGTGAATGCCATTGAACATAAAAAGATTTACGAGGTAGATGATCGTAGAAAGAAACATATTGTAAGGCTCATGGAAAATACATGCACATGTCAAAAATGGGAACTTTCTGGTTTGCCATGTGGTCATGCTATAGCTGTTTGTAGAGTTCAAGGGTTAACAAGTTGTAATCATTTGGCGAAAGATTGGTTTAGAACAACCACTCTAAAATCTACATACCAAGAGTTGGTATATCCCATTGGAGAAATTCCGAGTTGGAAGCTTCCAACTAACTTGCAGGAAGTAAAGCCACCGAATATGGATAGGCGGCAAGCCGGAAGACCGAAGAACAAAGATCGGATTAGATCTCAAGGTGAGGTACCAACAGAAGATACATGCGGAAGGTGCGGTGTACGTGGTCACAACCGAGGAGTTTGCAATGCACCATTGCTAAAGAAAAAGGTAACTTATTATATAAGTGTGACATTACTATTTTGTATTTGATTATTGACAAATGTATTAACTTGATAATTATGTTTGATAAATTATAGGCAAAGAAATCTACAGGAGGAGGATCGCAAAGCAATGAAAGACGATCAGAAAACCCAACCGAAAGCTCACAAGGATCACGTCCATCAATGTCACAAGGCTACGAGCAAGATAACTTTGCTGACCCGTAATTGAAGTTAACTCTAGAAAACAATTAGTTTGTTTTATAATTAAGTTAAGTTGTCTTAACAATGTACTTTAAAGTTTGAGACCTCTATCTATGTAGACCTGATAGGGTCAAAGTGCCAAAAAATTTTTGAAGTATCACGCTAGTGTTTGCAGACTTTGATAGCTACATTCGTAATGCAACTAAGTTTTCATACTTTTGCAGGCTTATAACATTCCAACATAATTGATAAGTGGTGATGTCGAATACTAGTATAAAGGCAACTACGAAATTAAGCTAAAAACGATAACGGGAATCTAAAAACGCGACTGAAAACCGAAATTATCAAATTTTAACCCTAGAAATGCAAATTTAATTTCTAAAAGTCCTAAATGAATAAAAATAATTTTAGAAAAAAGAATTATATTTTTTTATTTTTTATTCTATTTATTATGAATTAAAAACACTTTTAATCTAAGAATATTATTAAAAATACTAGAATATTTAATAAAAATCTGAAAAATTACTGAAAAGTACTTAAGCTGGAAATAAGCTAAAAAGGAAAATAATCTAAAATGGGAAAAAGTGGTTAAGTAAATAATAAATGCAAACATAAACAGAAAAGACCCAAGGGCGCAGTGGTGTATGTGTGTGTGTTAAGCGTGGTCGAGACTGGTGAGGTCACGGGTTCGAGCCTTGGCTCACCCTTGACTTCCCAGTTTCTCACGTTTTTTTTTCACAATTTTTTTAAAACTTTTTAATAAGCTAATATAAAACAATTTTTGTAAAAGAAATTTTTTTAAAACTTATAAAATAAGCTATAAAAAGCTGTTATAAGCTGATATTAAAACAGCCCGAGAAGGTACTTTTGAGCTACTAAATAAGCTACTAATCCAATAAGCTAGAACTTAAAGACATAAAACAGATGAAATATTCTTATCAAAGAACCTATAAAACCAATTCCAGACCTTTAGAACTTAATTTGAGCTTAAAAATAAGTTGCTGAAAACTGACAGATCAGTAAAATGATGAGTACATAGGCACTCATCAATAAGCTAACATAGTCCTGCTCAAATAAGTCATAAAGTCACTATTTAAGTTCAAAACAAAAATTTCCTATAGATACAAGTCACAACGATGTTCTGCCCGGAAAAACACAGGAGATTACGTTCGAAAATACAAAGTTAACAATAAGTCACAACTATTAGATTCCAGCACAGTTTATCTTGTGCTGGAAATAATAACGGATCAATCCCTCTCGATATGCAAGTGTTGCCTGGGTTGGATTATCAACATCCAAAGGAATTCCATAAGCCAACCTGTATAACCAAATTTATCACCGGATTATTATCGGTTAAAAAACAAATGAAATTAACTTTCTAACCAAATTTATCACCGGATTATTATATTCTTTACTCACATGCTTTTCTTTCACTGTTGACTAAATTTGTCTCAACCTAAAATGCCCATTTTATTTCACTTTTAACTTCTAACCTGATAAAGTTGGTCAACACATCACTTCTTGTTTGCCATATGGGATTTTTTTTACCCTGGTTGGTCAACAACCGCATTTCAATGAAATATGTTTGTTTGTTTTTTACCCTGGTTAATCCCCAGCCTCTAATTCAACTTTTTTGTCCTTTTTTCTTTTGGTTTTTTATAATGATAACCTATTTGAAATATTTAGCGTACTACATGTCAGGCATAAAATGTCATTCATTAGGGGTTTGCATGTGATGAAGTTTGGTCATGGATTATCCTATTTAAAGCATGGGCATAAGGCATAGATTATCATACGTCAGTTTTTGGTTTTTATTTTGAACAAACTAACAAACTTTATGGCAGGACAATTTAGGTTGAATGAGTTGCGTGAGGCGACAGAATATTTTCAATGGGAGGACATGTTCATTTTGTATTGTCGGAGGGCGTCAATTGAGTATTTCCTGCTGGCTAGGGAGATTACTAGGGTTTGCATGATGGTTGATCAGATGAATCGTGAGAGGGGTTATTTTGTGGAGGAGTTGCAGACTGCAGCTGCGCAGTTTCTGCCTAACAAAATGGCAGAGTTTTCGAAAGAACTTCAAAGGAAAGATGACATAAAACTGATGGAGCTGAGTATTTTGGCTGGGGAGTTGGAACTAAGAGGTCGGGATATTGACATATTCATCGAGAAGATTAAGCGTATGTTGCCCTGGTAAGATCAATGTTGCAATGGTGTATGTCTGTGTTGGCTAGTGTGATTCTAATAAAAGTGTTGTGGCCTGAGTCTGCCTAACATGAGTGTTTGTCGTGTCCTGTAATGGTGTGAAGTCTTATTTTGTAAGTTAAGTTGTTGTAAGGTCTGTCTCATGTCTATCTTTGTGGTATGTTTAATGAAAATTAATGTTTATGTTTATGTTTATCATAATCGAATTACTAAGGCAAATTGCTGGAAAAAACTAGTAATAGCAACAAGAATCATGGTGGATTAATAACCTGTATAGAAACATGCAGACAAAGACTCCGCAATCACCAAATACCCCACCCTGCTTTGGAACGTTCTGTGCAAGACGAAACTTGATCTTGTAGGTTTTCGGGTCGATTCATTTCTTGTCAAACACACCTGTCTCCCGTAGAATCAAGGGAAGATTTACCTCCAAACAGTTCCTCATTTTCAGATACCAGTCACGACCTCCCTCTTCACAACGATAAACACTGTCATAAAATATAACATTTCCGGATTGTATGTGAAACTGGGTGATTCGAAGGAATCAACACATATTTTTCTCCAAGGAAACACAAGTGAAGTATGTGTAACCCGGTTCGTTATCCCGATGAAGGTGTGAATGGAATTTCTAATCTCGATTCGTGAAACATGTTTGAATAGTGAAAATAAAGGGATTTTGGGATTTTAAACTAAAATAAGTGAACATGAACTAAAAACGATTTAATAAACAAGAAAAACGATAATTTAAAGAACGCGTAATTAAAAACGGCTTTAAAACCAGGGTTCGAACCCTGGTTTTGTCTTTTTTTTCTTTTTATTTTATTTTTTTGATTTTTCTTTAAAAGCTTAATAAGCACACGAAAATAAGCTATTTTTATAAAAAAAACAATTTATGAAAACTTGAAATAAGCACAGAAAAAGCAGATTAAGGTGGCCGCTTATAAGAGACTTGATTAAATTTTTTTATTTTATTTTATTTTTTTTTTTGAAACTTATAAAAAATATTTAACTTTTGAAAAGAGAATATTTTTAATACTCACTGAATAAGCCAGAAATAAGCTGATAAGATTGATTAGTGGGTTTAAAAAGGAAACAAGCAAAAGAAAAAAAAAACTTAAAGGACTAATAAGCTATTATTAAGCTATGGTGATACTGAAAATAAGCTAAGGGAATAACAATGAGATAAAATGAAAAGTAAAATAAGCCATGAAAAGAGGAAATAAGCACTGAGCGCACAAAATAAGCCAAAAGCCACAAAGGCTGCTGATGCAGCCTTGGTGCAGGGGAGCTAAGGGCTTTTTCAAGCCTTGATTAAGCTACAATAAGCTGATGGAAAAATTCATAAAAAATATAAATGGCAAGATAAGCCAGCCAATACTACTTGTGCAAATTTTGAGCTTATTACAACTAATATTAAGCAAATTAAAAATCTATAAAAGGGGCTGCAAATGAGGAAAACCAAAAATCATGCAGTCTACTAAACCTATGAGCGGATTTGAGTGATTATTAACCAAGGCCTAAAGGGGACTTAATAACTACTAGTTATAGACTGAAATAGACCTATGCATACCAATAACAAGGGCTTAAATAAGCATAAGCTTATACCAAGCTTATAAGCTCAGCTTCTAGGCTGAGATTCACACAGCACCTCAAAACCTTCAAAAACCTTCAAAACAATTAACTAGCTCCTAAAAACAACTTATAGAGATTAAGTTAAGCTTAACTAAACCTGACAAAATGGCAAACGAATAGTGATGGGTCATTTTGACACATTTTAACCCATATGCCAAACACACCTATATGGACTGATTTTGAAGTTTTTGACTAAGATACACCAAAATAAGCTATGAAACTGATTCATTAATGACTACTTAAGCTATTTTATTACTAATGAGCTACTTTCAAAAGGAAATAAGCCATTAAATAAGCACTAAGCTAGACTAACTGTTTTAAGGCTTTTTTTTAGCTAATAAGGCCAAAATGAACTAATGCTAGTCACAACTAACTAATAAGCATCAATAATCATTAAAAGGAACAAATGAGAACAGAGAAGGGCAAATAAGCTATAGAATAAGCTGTGGCATTGTAAGTTTGACTTTCTTTGACTTTTTGGAAATTTTACACTAAAAACTTAGAATTGGACTCTAATATAATTGCATAAGCTAAAACCAGCTCAAATAAGCTTATTGAAGCACTGACTTAAACTTAAAACATAAATAGCACCTAAATTAAAAAGTATGGGAAATTGAGATAAACACGAATTCAAAAGCAATACTGAAATTTAAACTGAAATTAAGATTACAATAATATGAGATTTACTAAACCTTAAAGCTTGTTCTAAATTCGACTTGAAAATTAAATTACACTACTCCTATTTTTAAGTAAAAATCTACTGACTTCTTCTGTGTGAGCTGAGACTTTTTATATCACTCACAAAGCTTCTCTAAGTCTTCTGAGCAAATCCCAACCATTGGATTAGATCCAATTCATCTCAATCGTTTATTTCATTTTTGGCGGGAAAATTGGGACATGGGTCTAATAGGCTTTTCAGAGCACGTGGGAAGTCAAGATAGCATGTGAGGAGGGGGGTTGGAGTGTAGCAGAGAAAAGCATGGCTGGGGGGGGGACATGGAGTAGGAAACATGGGTGAGTGGGTGGATTTGGTTTAGCTGGAAATGGGAAAGGAAGATGGTGGGTTGACTGTTTTGTTTGACCGGGGTTTTTAGCTAAAAATGATAAACGGGTTGGGTTTTATTGTTTATTGGTTGGGCCAGGGATGTTTGTTTGGGTTAAGGTTATTAGTTTTGTGGTTTTTAGTTTAGGATAAAAAGGGTTGGTTAGTTATAGGATTTAACATGAAATGGTTTTAAGTTAAGGGACCAATTTTGCCAATTCTGAAAATCCAGGGACCATTCTTTCCAAATCTAAAAATTATCTCCAAGGACTATTTGTGACACTTTGATATTCTTGGAGGTTGACTTTTGATAACTTGAGCAATATCCCGGTCCAAACTCGTAAATTCATTTCCCGGCTTCGGCTTTTGAACTTTTTCCAATCTTGTGCTCGGTTTTGTCCGTTTCTGCCCCGTTTTCAATCCTTTTGTATCTGAAACACATAAAAACACAAACCAAGAATATTTGCAACAATATTTGATCTCTTTGGGTGTTTTTGGTCATTTTTGTGTCTTATATGGGCATAAAATGATGAGTAAATAGGCACTCATCATCCCCCCACACTATCAATTACTAGTCCCTAGCAATCCGATCATATAAAGTAATGAAAGGATCAAAAGAATACCAAGCATACCCCGTTTTGACTTTTTATTCAATGCGAGAAATTTAAATAGAACAAAAATAGATAACATGCTTGATTTCAAAAATGGTATCATGGAACGGGATTCACACAAAATGGGTGTCTCCAGGGAATTTAACTTTTCACTCCCACAATTTATTCAAGTTAGGTGACTGTGCTCATTTTCAAAATTTTGACCGCAAAAATCGACATTTATTATGGTTGTTATTTGTTTAAGTCAAATACTAATTTACCGGGAACCTCGAAAATCTAAGGATCGAAAAGGGCCTTTTCCATGTAGCGGCTTTCTTCTCGGCACATCCCAAACCGGTTGGTTTTAGGTGACCAGGCTTTTGACACCCCATAGAGAATAGTACCGGAATCAGCGGAATTTCGATTTCAAAGATTTTGGATATTCCCACTAAGCTAGTATTAAATACTTAACTAGATAACAACAAACGATCATTTAGAGATTAGAGACTCAAAGGAGCTTTCGGGGTCTTTGAAATCAACAATCTACTAAATTACCGTTTAACTTTTATACAAAATTGACGAATCCAAGTTCAACTTCCGATTTAAATTTAAGAGAAAGCAATTTTCCTACATTTATTAACATATACATTTTTATTTTTGCAACATCAAAACTTATTGCATTTTGCAATATCATTCCATTTTCTTATTTTTCTTTTTCATTTTTTCATCTTTTTTTTTTTTTTTTTTTTTTTTTTTTTTTTTTTTTTTTACTTAAAATTTCTTATTGTACCATAAACTACGGAGCTTCACGGGGAAATTCCAAGACCTTATACCTTAGGAATAAATGATCCAAGGGCCGTTACAACGGAGAGTTCCAAGACTCTAGACATTCTGGAAATAAGGTTCCAAGGGTTTTAGACCAAGACCTTACACCTTCCTGAATAAAGATCCAAGGGCCGGTGTAAGAGGGTAGCCAAGACCTAAACGCCTTTTGGAAATAAGGATCCAAGGACCGATCTCGAACCATAGCTTAGGACTTATTTATTCATACTCAAAACTTTAATATGCTTTCTCAAAAATTAAAATAAAAAGTTGAACTCGGGCTCTATATCAAAATTGTATAAAAATTTATTTTGCATAAAAAAATGATTTTAACGTTCAAACGTTTGAAAATAGCACGTATTTATGTCAGATTAAGAGCTCCTGGGAGGAAAAGCCATAGATTACTTGTATAAGCTCTAAAGAGAACCAACTACTCTACGCTTAGCATTTTCATTTGCACAAATCGTAAAACCTTAGTCTAATCGTTAAGGAAGCAGCCAGATCAACACTCTGGCAGAGTCGGGATTTCCTTTGTTCTAACCTAATCAAGACTAAACTATTTTTTTCTTTCTTTTTCTTTTTCATGCAATTTCTTATTTAAAAACGAAAAATTTTTAAAATTTTGGTCAAAAACGGGGGTACTAGGGCACTAGAAGGTACACATGTGACAAAATTCGCGAGAATTCCCCCCACACTTAGAATTGAATATTGCCCTCAATATTCAAAGTACCGGCTATTATGCCGACACTTAGAACGTAAAAAGGTAATACAAATAGCCAAGTGTGTGACAGAAATCTCATTTTCACAAACAGGATTAAAAAGATATCCCTAGATAATCGTTAGCAAAAAGATCGGATATTGGGCGGCTGAATTGAAAACAGGCGTATCAATCATCACGATCAAAGGGAAACCTGCAAATAAGAGCAAACAACACACAAAACAAAGCACAGTAGAGGAATTCCCCTACACTTAGTGTCAGAAAATAGAAAGAAGTCAGAAACATGGGTTGTCACCCATGTGGTGCTAATGTTTTTGTTAACCGAGTCACTAGCTTGACTCGACCCCGAATTCATTTGTTCTTGGGGAAGCATGTGGAAGAGAAAATCTCCATCGGACTTTCATTCGAAATTTTTGGATAAACATTGAAGTACTTGAAAGTTCCACTCCGATGAGATACACCCGGCTTAAAATAGAAATTATGAACGACGATGCCGGGGTCAAAAATGGTGTCTTCACTCCCGAATGAGTGAAGGAAAGGACAAGCTACCTTATAGGTGAAGAAAGTTAGAAAGATCCCGATAACAATTATGATATAATCGTCATCATTATCAGATTTGCCATTTAAGGTTTTAAAGCCATGATCTAAAAGTACCTCAGGATGGAGGTTTGGGATAGTGTCTTTAATAAGCAAATGCTCACCATA
Organism: Artemisia tridentata subsp. tridentata; assembly: GCA_021014915.2. Lineage (NCBI taxonomy): Eukaryota > Viridiplantae > Streptophyta > Magnoliopsida > Asterales > Asteraceae > Artemisia > Artemisia tridentata. Next base: position 186,529,110 of record CP139502.1, on the reverse strand, counting down.
GATCACGTCTCCCTCCGAGTCCTTAGAGTGATCATACTCTAGCGGAGATATGATGTGAGAGACTTCATCGGCGAAATCCCCCAGACTAGAGACACAATTTGTTGACTGATCATGACTTATCAAAACTTCCAATTCTCTTAGATCTGATTCAAAATTAAAGTTTTTATCTTCATCCCCCGGTGGGATGTGATCAATGTCAGTGAGTTCATCGGTGAACTCCTCGAGAAGACAATCACTTTTATGAAGAACGTCTTTGAGCTTGGGCTCTGGAGGGATATACGGAGGTGGGACATGTGCTGTACTTTGTGTGCTAGAAATTTGCACCTCATCCATTATTGTCTCCGTATCTGACTCATCACTTCCAAAAGTTTGATTGTCTGCAATTAGAGTAAATTCAGAATCAAAATCAAACAAAGGATTTGTGATAGTCATATCGAATGTGTGGGAAGTAGAATCAGGAAGATCGCAAGGTTCCTCGGATACCATTGGGATTGGAACAAGGTCATCAATTTCCTCAAGAGGATTGATTTCGACTTCCTTGTCCCCCATTAAAAAGGTATCTGAAGGGTTTTCAACAAGTGGATGGATCTCTGAGTTCTCTTCTTCCTCCTCATCACTCTCTTCTGAGTATAATAAGTCAATGGGAGGATCTTGTTTTCTAAGAATCATCTCTCTAAGACCGTTTATTTCAACTTGAAAGTTCATGTTGAGTTGATTTTGAGCAATAATCATTTTAGTAATCAATTCAGCTCTAGTTAACTCGCTTTGAAGAGGGTGATGAGGGGCTGTGTCTTGTGAATGTTGGTCAAATCCAGATGATGTTTGATTGTTATAAGGGTCGTGCTCATAGACAAGCATGTCTCCCGTTCGACAATCAAATTCCGGATGAGGAAAACTTCCACAATATTCAAAAGAATATTTTTCCATCTCATGGTGTGGAGGTTGGTTAAGGAAATTGGTTGTTTCATTGTAGGGATTTTGTTCATCGACAAACCCGTTTCCCGAATTTACAATGCTACAACCGGGGCAATTTCCACCATTTGGAGGTCCCCCACACCATTCACAACCATAATGGCAAGATGAAGACATAAAAAGAATTAAACGGATAAGAGGAATGAGAAGATTATTTTTGGATTTTTATAATTTAAAATCATTTTGAAAAACACAAAGGGAAAAAGGAAAATAAATTTTGAAATGAAAATCTTTTTGGGCTTTTATAAGAAAATATTTACGAGAGAAAACGATAACTTCTCGGGAGAAGGGTCTTCAAAACACGCATTGACAAACGAGAATTGAAAATTCACTTCAAGCCTTCCCCGACAGTGGCGCCAAAATTTGATTCGAAGGAATCAACACATATTTTTCTCCAACGAAACACAAGTGAAGTATGTGTAACCCGGTTCGTTGTCCCGATGAAGGTGTGAATGGAATTTGTGATCTCGATTCGTGAAACGTGTTTCAATAGTGAAAATAAAGCGATTTTGGGATTTTAAACTAAAATAAGTGAACATGAACTAAAAACGATTTAATAAACAAGAAAAACGATAATCTAAAGAACGCGTAATTAAAAATGGCTTTAAAACCAGGGTTCGAACCCTGGTTTTGTCTTTTTTTTCTTTTTATTTTATTTTTTTGATTTTTCTTTAAAAGCTTAATAAGCACACGAAAATAAGCTATTTTTATAAAAAAAAAAATTTATGAAAACTTGAAATAAGCACAGAAAAAGCAGATTAAGGTGGCCGCTTATAAGAGACTTGATTAAATTTTTTTTATTTTATTTTATTTTTCTTTTTGAAACTTATAAAAAATATTTAACTTTTGAAAAGAGAATATTTTTAATACTCACTGAATAAGCCAGAAATAAGCTGATAAGATTGATTAGTGGGTTTAAAAAGGAAACAAGCAAAAGAAAAAAAAGCTTAAAGGACTAATAAGCTATTATTAAGCTATGGTGATACTGAAAATAAGCTAAGGGAATAACAATGAGATAAAATGAAAAGTAAAAAAAGCCACGAAAAGAGGAAATAAGCACTGAGCGCACAAAATAAGCCAAAAGCCACAAAGGCTGCTGATGTAGCCTTGGTGCAGGGGAGCTAAGGGCTTTTTCAAGCCTTGATTAAGCTACAATAAGCTGATGGAAAAATTCATAAAAAATATAAATGGCAAGATAAGCCAGCCAATACTACTTGTGCAAATTTTGAGCTTATTACAACTAATATTGAGCAAACTAAAAATCTATAAAAGGGGCTGCAAATGAGGAAAACCAAAAATCATGCAGTCTACTAAACCTATGAGCTGATTTGAGTGATTACTAACCAAGGCCTAAAGGGGACTTAATAACTACTAGTTATAGACTGAAATAGACCTATGCATACCAATAACAAGGGCTTAAATAAGCATAAGCTTATACCAAGCTTATAAGCTCAGCTTCTAGGCTGAGATTCACACAGCACCTCAAAACCTTCAAAAACCTTCAAAACAATTAACTAGCTCCTAAAAACAACTTATAGAGATTAAGTTAAGGTTAACTAAACCTGACAAAATGGCAAACGAACAGTGATGGGTCATTTTGACCCATTATAACCCATATGCCAAACACACCTATATGCACTGATTTTGAAGTTTTTGACTGAGATACACCAAAATAAGCTATGAAACTGATTCATTAATGACTACTTAAGCTATTTTATCACTAATGAGCTACTTTCAAAAGGAAATAAGCCATTAAATAAGCACTAAGCTAGACTAACTGTTTTAAGGCTTTTTTTAGCTAATAAGGCCAAAATGAAGTAATGCTAGTCACAACTAACTAATAAGCATCAATAATCATTAAAAGGAACAAATGAGAACAGAGAAGGGCAAATAAGCTATAGAATAAGCTGTGGAATAGTAACTTTGACTTTGTTTGACTTTTTGGAAATTTTACACTAAGAACTTAGAATTGGACTCTAATATAATTGCATAAGCTAAAACCAGCTCAAATAAGCTTATTGAAGCACTGACTTAAACTTAAAACATAAATAGCACCTAAATTAAAAAGTATGGGAAATTGAGATAAACACGAATTCAAAAGCAATACTGAAATTTAAACTGAAATTAAGTTTACAATAATATGAGATTTACTAAACCTTAAAGCTTGTTCTAAATTCAACTTGAAAATTAAATTACACTACTCCTATTTTTAAATAAAAATCTACTGACTTCTTCTGTGTGAGCTGAGACTTTTTATATCACTCACAAAGTTTCTCTAAGTCTTCTGAGCAAATCCCAACCATTGGATTTGATCCAATTCATCTCAATCGTTTATTTCATTTTTGGCGGGAAAATTGGGACATGGGTCTAATAGGCTTTTCAGAGCATGTGGGAAGTCAAGATAGCATGTGAGGAGGGGGGTTGGAGTGTAGCAGAGAAAAGCATGGCTGGGGGGACATGGAGCAGGAAACATGGGTGAGTGGGTGGATTTGGTTTAGCGGGAAATGGGAAAGGAAGATGGTGGGTTGACTGTTTTGTTTGACCGGGGTTTTTAGCTAAAAATGATAAACGGGTTGGGTTTTATTGTTTATTGGTTGGGCCAGGGATGTTTGTTTGGGTTAAGGTTATTAGTTTAGTGGTTTTTAGTTTAGGATAAAAAGGGTTGGTTAGTTATAGGATTTAACATGAAATGGTTTTAAGTTAAGGGACCAATTTTGCCAATTCTGAAAATCCAGGGACCATTCTTGCCAAATCTGAAAATTATCTCCAAGGACTATTTGTGACACTTTGATATTCTTGGAGGTTGAATTTTGATAACTTGAGAAATATCCCGGTCCAAACTCGTAAATTCATTTCCCAGCTTCGGCTTTTGAACTTTTTCCAATCTTGTGCTCGGTTTTGTCCGTTTCTGCCCCGTTTTCAATCCTTTTGTACCTGAAACACATAAAAACACAAACCAAGAATATTTGCAACAATATTTGATCTCTTTGGGTGTTTTTGGTCATTTTTGTGTCTTATATGGGCATAAAATGATGAGTAAATAGGCACTCATCACTGGGCAACTGATGCGTGGTTTTGCAACCTTACAACAGGTTTTACCTCTCGAGGGATCTCAAGAGGCTTACAACCCCACCAGGCAGTGTACCTGACCGATGTAGTATAGTGTAGTGGTAAGTACGGGGATTGATCGTTCTCCACAGGGAATAGTGTTCGTTAGGTATGAAAGACTAATCTAATAGGTCTAAGGGTGAGGAAGATTCTTTTTTCTTTTTTTATGTTTTAATATTTTTTATGAAAGCAAGTAAAATCTCGGGTTTGAAAGAGTGGGCGGAATTAGTTGCTAGTCAACTAACCCAAATAACTACAAATGCAAATAAAATAAAATAACTGAAAATAAAATATTGGTGAAAACTTATGTGTAGAGAAATGTGTTTACTTAGATTTCCTTACTCCCTAACTATCTTTTACCGGTTGATTAGTGTGTATTAGTTGCGTGGATGACGGGTGTATTCCTTAATACCAATCGTGGGGTGGCGTACGTACTTCCCCAACTCTACAAGCTCCTACTTCACTCCTATGTCGAGCCGGCTAGGAAGCTCCTAACATGGGATCACTAGAATTCGCTTGTGCACTAAATACAACCATAAAAACCTTTAGTACGCATTTGGTTCATGTTTCTTAAGACGTTCAAGCAAGTTACCGAATAGGAAGTTAGCCAGTTTTCTTAAGCCTAACATAGATAAACAATCATCCAATACAACTAATAACACACTAATAACCAATAATCAATAGCTAGGTTTCATTAGATCTAAGCAAACACAAGATAAATTTAGCCTAACATATTAACCAAAAGACAAGAACAAGATAGAATCAAACAACACATAGACATATTGAATGATTAATTGATAACTTATCTTTAATGTAACATGGAAGATCTCAAGGCAAAAAGCCTTGAAAAAGATGCTAAAATCGTCTTAGGGTTTTCTCCCAAAAATTCCACACTAAGTTCCACACTAATGACAAAAAATTAGAAAACTATATATAGACTTTTGGATCTGACGGCGTCACGTTATGGAGTGTGACGCCGTCACCTCGCCGCTTCTAGGGTTCCCGGATGGCCTTCTTGACGCCGTCCCTCTTTAGCTCTCCAAAATCCGTTCTGGCTTATCAAGGCTTGACGCCGTCAGACCTTGAACGTGACGCCGTCTCTCTCTAAATTAAGCCGTGACGCCCTTGATCAGGTTAAAGCGTGACGCCGTCAGAATTCACATGCAATTTTCACTGGCTTATCATGAGTAAATTTCACATCCACCTTTTCTTGCCAAGCCATGACGCCGTCTGGAGTAAATCCTGACGCCGTCAAAGGTAACTTCCAGCACAATTTTGAGACTTTGTCGTTTTCTTCACTTTTATGCTCCAAAAATGTCCAAAATGCCTCCTTTTCCAGATTTCTCCTCAAAAGTACCTAAAATGACAAAAGGAACGATTTAGGGCAATATTTGATCAAATAAATACGATTTAGGGCTTAAATGACCCCTTAAAAGCGGTACACTTTTCGCTTCATCAAATACCCTTACACTTGAGATTTGCTTGTCCTCAAGCAAATGTGCTTTTATTCTAATCAAAATACAAGTTAGGGGTCATTTAATGCAAACATAAAAGTAATTACAACAAATATTCGTTCCACCTTAATCATAATAAGCACGGAGATTACATACTAGCACCTCACAAGTAGTGTTTAGATACTCACATCTCTCAAGTGTCATCAAAATAAATCTCATAAATGAAAACGGAAAATATCTCTCACTACCTGTCATAGCAAATAGATTACCATAGGCTTGGGAAAGGATCGAAAACCTCCTCCACTAGGCGTAAGCACCTAAGATAAACTATCAAAGAGGGCTTTTAAATGGGTTATAACGTTAGGTGTAGGGAAAAGGAAAACACGGTTTTGTTGGATAAGGGATATTTTACTGGTGGCGAGTTAAAGATCTTGATCAATTACATGTACTATACAATGTTGCTAAGCCAAGACTCGACTCAATCTTAAGCTAATGAAAGAAAATAACAAAAACATAAAATAAACATAAAATGAAACGGGATGGTAGTCCGTATGTTTTTTCTATTTTTCTTTTTCTCTTTTTTTTTTTTTTTTTTTTCATACACTTTTACCCTACCATCCAAAATAATACATCATAGGGGCGTTGCATTCCCCTTACACTTGAACTTTTACATAACTTTACAAATAACTATTCTAATGACTCGAATTAAGATAATTAAAACACTTGGAGTACTTTTAAAACATTTAGCACATATGGGGGTAAATGATGTTCTTCCCCATTACTCCATTACACTAGTACTTTACCCATGAGTCCCAATCGTCCCAAAACAATATGTACAAGGATATGACTCGACTTAGCAACCATGTAATCAACTAGATAATTAACTTGGGTTTAAACAAATGTTGTCACAATAATGCACTAAAAATGAGTGCATACAAGGTAGGCTAAGGCGATTTGGGTGTACATTTAAGTGGGGTGTAAACAAATTCTTCCTTTAAGTAAAATGCTTAAAGGTCGAAACGAAAAGATAGGCTCTGAGGGGTGTACTAGGGGTATCGTGTACTAAAAATGAGTACAACGCAAAGGGTGTGGGAGAATTACTTGACCAATGTAGCCAAAGTAATTATAACAAAAACACAGGTGTAAAACAATGGGTTAATCCTAATGCCTCTTATCATGTAGTAAATCTAACTACACGAATGTAGTCTCACTTGTGGCCTCGGAATGGTCCTAACGCAAGTTCTAGAATCTAAGTGCTACCGGTACACACATCATAACATAAATGCTTTTCCTACCAATTCTAGGGGCGAACCTCACATATTTGGGGTGGAAAATTTTTTAGTGGTACGGTTTTTGTGCTAGTCATATAACTCCTATCCGTGAGACGCTCATTAAGATCAAAGTTTCACTCCTATATGTTGTAGACCTATAAATTTGGCACTAAAATTGCCCTAACAGGTATTTCTCTCAGTTTTATTACACAACTACCTTTAAACAAACAAAAATCAAGCGTAAGAGCATTCTCTAAAATCGTACTTTTACCCTCCCCTTACACTTAAGATGAACATTGTCCCCAATGTTCAAATAACAAGATGTAAAAGCATAAAGTAAAAGAATGAAATCAAATACTCCCCTGATTCGCTCGGTGGATAATGAAGTTACACGGTTAGATCTTCCTCCAAGGTAATGTAGAAGCTCCATGACTAATGCATCGCCATAAGCTTGATTCAAAACATTTCCTTGTCCAAAATAACCTGTTAAACCTGAGAAAACAAACACGAAAACCTGCATAACAACGGCGGGATAAATCTATATATAAGGATATAATGCTTGTGGAATGATAATTTTGCAGATTCCTGGAGATTATAAGTTGGAGATTTAATAAAAACTTTTATGAAAACAAAACTTTCAAAAATTTCTGAAAATTAAATCTGACGCCGTCAGGTTATAACCCCTGACGCCGTCAGAAATGATCTGACAGAATTCTCATGTTAAGTTTCCGGAAAATTTCTGGAAAAAACCTATACCTTACTTCCTGGAATTCCTGCAAAACTTCATTATGACTCGATACAAGCATTTGACTCAAACAAATACTAATATGCATGCTTATATCTCATTGTTATCGTTCATGTTCAATCTTGTTCTTTAAAACATATTTAAATTTCCCTTACACTTATCTTTTGCAAAATACCTTTATATGTAGTTAAGACGAAGTTAAAAACAAAATAAAGCATTTTCACAATTTATATTTGAGACATGAACAGTAAACAAAAAGAATAAGAAATGCATACGGAAACAAATAAAATTAAATAAACAAACAATCAAGCAAATAAAGCAAATAAAGCTTGGGTTGCCTCCCAAGAAGCGCTTTTCTTTATTAACGAGTCTTGTAGCTAGACTCAAAGTCACGCTACCCTATGTAAGTAAGCTCGTCATCGAGGACGTCTTTAGGGTTAAGCTTGGATTGAAGTTTCCTATTGGTCCGCTTAGTACGATATATCTTTTCAAACTTCTCTCCATCCGGGTCATACAATGTCATCTTAATATGCCATGACCCATCTCCATCTTTGGGTGGTTTATCCCAATTCCACTTGTGATCATCCTCCTCACAAGTCCACTTATTCATTCCTAGGTTAATTGGCAAAACTCCTAGGAAATCAATCATCCTTCTAAAAACTAGAGGGTCTTCAAATGGATCCAATTCGGTGTCCCTAGCTAAGAGTTGCTCTACCGTATGTGTTTGGTTAACAAAGTCCTCTTCTAGGTAAAATGGGCGTTGGGGTCCTATGAAGTCTCTATCAATCCAAGGTCCATATCTAGATGGTCTCCTATTTGATTCTAACCAATGTGGTGTCGGTTCCTCACTAGTATCATAGGCGTGTTTCTTAACATCATAGACTGACCAAGTATCTCCTTCTCCTACCGCTATCTTAGATTCCTTACAATCAATCATAGCACTAGCGGTCGCCAAAAATCCTCTACCTATCAACAAGGGGCATGTAGGGTCGCTAACCATATCAAGGACGTGGAAATCGGCTAAAATGGTTAGTTTCCCAATGTGTACTAACACGTCCTTAACTACTCCAACCGGGTAAGCAACACTTCCATCCGCTAAGCCTATTATCACCTCGGTTTCTTCGAGTTTTCCTAGTTTTAGAGAGGTGTAGAGAGGTAACGGAAGTAGGTTAAGGCTTGATCCAAGATCGGCTAATGTGTCATAAGCCTCCGAATTACCGATCTTGCAAGGTAGAACAAATAAGCCCGGATCATCTAACTTCTTAGGTAGTTTGTTTTGAACGAAGGCGGTCCCTTTTTCGCCTAACTTGAGCTTCTTCTCATCCAACACATCAACAACCGGACTTTCAAGGTGGAGCTCCTTGAATTCTTCGTCAAGGTTTTGAGTGGGAGGTGTTTCAACTATGTTGTTGACCAATTTGGATGTCATAACTTCTTGGTCATTTGGAACGACTTGGGTTTGTTTGAAACACGTGCTCATGGAATTGACCGAATAATATTGTGGACAAGAACTAGGGGACGAAACCGATGAAATAGCGTTGACGTTTAGTTTCGGGTTCTTGACCGTGTTGCTAGGGAGTGCTCCCATTTCTCGGTCATTGAGGGCTTTCAACAAGGTGTCAATCTTATTGGTCATCTCGCTTTGTTTTTGTTTGAAATCGGCTTCAAACTTGGCTAAACGAGCTTCTTGAGATGCCATAAATTGGGACATCAATCCTTCAAAGTTATTGGTACTACCATTGCCGGAAGGATTGTTGTTGAAAGTACGGTTCGAGTTGGAACCGCTTGATTGGAAACGATTAGGTGGGTTGGAAGAATTGGTTTGTTGTGCGTTTTGGTTTTGTTTCCACCTAAGGTTCGGGTGATTTTTCCATGAGGGGTTGTATGAATCACCGTAGGGGTTTGGCTCGGGTTTGAAAGTGTACCACTTGTCTTCCGCTCCGTCGGTACGCGAGGATGCGTAGTCCACAAAAGCTTGTTCGGGGAGTTCCATGCAATCACGAGTGTCATGGGGACCACTACATAATTCACATGAAGAAGTGATTTTGTTCACTTGGCTTGAAGGTTTAGGAGCCTCGTAGAATTTCATGAGAAACTTGACTTGGTCTTCAAGTTCTATGATCCTACGGTCGGAAGTTCTTGAATTGTTCGAAGGCAAAGATATTGCCTTGACCGTTTTATTCAAATCACGGGGATCACTCCAACTTTCATTGTCATAAAGAGCAAGATCCTCTAGGAGAGCCCATGATTGTTCCGCACTTAGATCACGTAGCTTACCACCGGCCGATTGGTCAATGGTTTGCCTTGTGGAGAGATTGATATGGTCATAGAATATTTGGACTTGGAGCCAAAGTTCTATGCCATGATGAGGGACTTTTTGGAGTAAGTCCTTAAATCGAGTCCATGCCTCGTAGAGAGTTTCGCCTTGACGTTGTTGGAACATCAAGATATCATTCCTTAGCTTGGTAGTTCTTCCCGGTGGGAAAAACTGAGCAAGGAAACGAGTGGTGAGATCATCCCAAGAGGTAATGGATCCTGCGGGTTGACGTTCTAGCCACTGACTAGCTTGGTCCCGCAGAGAGAATTGGAAGAGACGCAATCGGGTCGTCTCTCGAGTGGCAACATCAAGGTCTATAGAATCAACGATTTTAAGAAAGTCCTTGAGGTGTTGATTAGGATCTTCAGAACGAAGTCCATGGAATGCGCATCCGCTTTGCACCAACCGGATGGTGTCGGATCGCAAGGGTGTGACATTGGCTCCTTGAGTGAGCTCAATGGTGTTTCGATAGCCATGGTGGCTAGGACGGGAGTACTCTCCTAAAGTACGGGCTCTAGGAGGTGGTGGTTGTTGTGGTGGTGGGTTGTTGGGATTAAGGATATTACCATCTTCCATGATGTCTAATGGTAATGGTTACGAACAAAGAAACGAAGAAAATAGATAGACTAAAGAAAACCTAGAAAAATAAAATAAAAATCTCACTAGAAAGGAATCTAGTGAGTAGACCTAATAGAAATAACAATTCAACCTAAACAATAACTATTCCCCGGCAACGGCGCCAAAAACTTGATGCGTTGTTTTGCAACCTTACAACAGGTTTTACCTCTCGAGGGATCTCAAGAGGCTTACAACCCCACCAGGCAGTGTACCTGACCGATGTAGTATAGTGTAGTGGTAAGTACGGGGGATTGATCGTTCTCCACAGGGAATAGTGTTCGTTAGGTATGAAAGACTACTCTAATAGGTCTAAGGGTGAGGAAGATTCTTTTTTTTTTTTTTTTTATGTTTTTATATTTTTTATGAAAGCAAGTAAAATCTTGGGTTTGAAAGAGTGGGCGGAATTAGTTGCTAGTCAACTAACCCAAATAACTACAAATGCAAATAAAATAAAATAACTGAAAATAAAATATTGGTGAAAACTTATGTGTAGAGAAATGTGTTTACTTAGATTTCCTTACTCCCTAACTATCTTTTACCGGTTGATTAGTGTGTATTAGTTGCGTGGATGATGGGTGTATTCCTTAATACCAATCGTGGGGTGGCGTACGTACTTCCCCAACTCTACAAGCTCCTACTTCACTCCTATGTCGAGCCGGCTAGGAAGCTCCTAACATGGGATCACTAGAATTCGCTTGTGCACTAAATACAACCATAAAAACCTTTAGTACGCATTTGGTTCATGTTTCTTAAGACGTTCAAGCAAGTTACCGAATAAGAAGTTAGCCAGTTTTCTTAAGCCTAACATAGATAAACAATCATCCAATACAACTAATAACACACTAATAACCAATAATCAATAGCTAGGTTTCATTAGATCTAAGCAAACACAAGATAAATTTAGCCTAACATATTAACCAAAAGACAAGAACAAGATAGAATCAAACAACACATAGACATATTGAATGATTAATTGATAACTTATCTTTAATGTAACATGGAAGATCTCAAGGCAAAAAGCCTTGAAAAAGATGCTAAAATCGTCTTAGGGTTTTCTCCCAAAAATTCCACACTAAGTTCCACACTAATGACAAAAAATTAGAAAACTATATATAGACTTTTGGATCTGACGGCGTCACGTTATGGAGTGTGACGCCGTCACCTCGCCGCTTCTAGGGTTCCCGGATGGCCTTCTTGACGCCGTCCCTCTTTAGCTCTCCAAAATCCGTTCTGGCTTATCAAGGCTTGACGCCGTCAGACCTTGAACGTGACGCCGTCCCTCTCTAAATTAAGCCGTGACGCCCTTGATCAGGTTAAAGCGTGACGCCGTCAGAATTCACATGCAATTTTCACTGGCTTATCATGAGTAAATTTCACATCCACCTTTTCTTGCCAAGCCATGACGCCGTCTGGAGTAAATCCTGACGCCGTCAAAGGTAACTTCCAGCACAATTTTGAGACTTTGTCGTTTTCTTCACTTTTATGCTCCAAAAACGTCCAAAATGCCTCCTTTTCCAGATTTCTCCTCAAAAGTACCTAAAATGACAAAAGGAACGATTTAGGGCAATATTTGATCAAATAAATACGATTTAAGGCTTAAATGACCCCTTAAAAGCGGTACACTTTTCGCTTCATCACTGGGCAACCGACCAATGTTTCTTAGGTTCATTTATCGGAATGAACACCTGCAAGGAATGAAAATAAAAAAAAAAAGATAAATTCCACAGGACAAAATTTAAGTAGAAGTGTCAAGAAGTAACTGCAAAAAAAGATAAATACCCGGTCAACATCAGACCATGCTAATTTGTAAACTTCGTCATTAGCATAAAACAGTGGCAATGAATCTTGAAGTAGAAGTGTCAAGAAGTAACTGCTAACCAAGGACCAATCTGCAAAAGATGGTCTAAAGTGCCACAAATACATCACCCAAAGCTCAATGTGTTGTAGACATTTAAGAAAAACAAAACATAGCTCAATAATTCCATTAAAAAACACAAAAGTAGGGAGTATTTCCATTATTTACATTATTTAATTACCTCGTCATGGAACCAGCCTTCACGAGTCTCGTCCATCCCAACAAAAGAATCCCAGAAAAGATGATCAACAAAAATATCATAGCACCAAAGAAACTTGCAACGAGACTGCCAAGAAGTTTGTAGATAAGCCTCCAACTCACGATGAACAAAAACTTTATCCATCCTTTTGGATGGCCGTTTTAGATCCTACACATTATACAAAAACCCCTATTATAATGTTATACCACTTAGTCCGATTGAATGATTATGTTAGGAATAAAGTTATTCATGTGAAGACTCGGTCACCCCGAGTATCTGTTAGCATTAACTAGCTCGTAGGATTATTAGTATTATTATTATTAGCTTAGTTACAATTAGTATTTGTGGAGTGGGTCGGGTCTTTACCCACTGTCAGCTCACTCTACAGCCCACACGGGGCACTTATGTTTGTAAGTATATATACCCCTCTCCACCTATGGAGAGGGTTTGAACTCTTCACACTTTCAACTAATACAACTTCACTTTCTCTCTTTAGTTCCCAACTTCTCATCTTTTCTTCTCTCTACAATTCGATCCATAACTACAATTTCCATACGTATTATACGTTGTTAAAGCTTACAATTTGTATCAAGAGCCATAGTTAGGTTCATTTGAGTGCAGGTTTTCGGATTTCTTGGATTGGTTTTGTGGTTTTCTTTGGTTCGAATAGATTAGGGTAAAAAATCTCTCATTTGTGCTTTGTTAGTGGATGAATTTGTTAAAAGCTTGTACTTTCTTGATTAGGGTTAGTATATAAGCTTAGTTTGGTGTTTGGAAAGATTATTCTATTCGTTTTGTGGTGTTTTAGGTCAATTCGTGTGGTTTTTCAAAGTCTTTCTTAGTTGCGATTTGGTATTCGGTAAAGGATTCTAGATTGCGATTTGAGCTTTGTTTGGAAAAGAACTGTTGCGATTTGGTGTGCCTCGGTATTGCGATTTGGCAGTTTACTTTAAAAGGGAAAGAAGACAAAATAGCAAGATAGTGACAGTTTTGTCCTTTTGCGAGTTGCGATTTGACTCTTGCGACTTGGGTATTTCTGGATTGCGATTTGACTGAGACTGCGATTTGATCTTTGCGATTTGAGTCACTGCGAGTTGACTAGTTGCGATTTGATTAATTGCGAGTTGACAAGTTGCGATTTGACTTGTTGTGATTTGACTGATTGCGATTTGACTGATTGCAATTTGACGTTGCGAGTTGACACTTGCGATTTGACTTATTGCGATTTGGTTAGTTGCGATTTGACTTATTGCGATTTGGTTAGTTGCGATTTGACATATTGCGATTTGATTAATTGCGACTTGACTTGTTGCGGTTTGACCAAAGTTGACTTTTTACGTCAAAACTTCAAACGGCTATAACTTTTGAACCGTAACTCCGTTTTCAGCCCACGACATGTCAAAACGGCCGTGAGACCGAGGAGAAGGACACGTTGAATCAATTTATTCATTCAACCCAACTTTTGAATCCTGAAATAACACCAAAATGAAGTTATTGAGGTTTTATGTTTTCAGACCAAAATTCCACCACAACAACGTGCATCAACCAAACCAAATCAACTTTCATCATAACACATTCAAGTAATCATCATTTCACGGTTTATTCTTGATTTTTGTAAAATCCCGCGAAAGAATCAATTTCTCGGTTTAAATCATAGAATTGTAAAATCCAGTGCACGTTTACATCATGTCTACTACTTCAAATTCTGCTATATCTGAGATACTCAGATTGTACAATATGATTGACAAACAAAAGATTCCCAAAGATGTTCAACAGATAAACGTGTTTGAGTATGTTAGTGCCAATAGGGACTTTGTGTGCTCGAATTCTCAAGAGAAAGAGCTTCATCAGCCACAGACAAGTGTTGTTGAGCCAGATACTGCTATGAACAACGAGCAACACGTGAAATACATCGAAGCGTCGGCTAACCTTGTTGTGCATCTTCTGTTATTAATGATGATTATGTGTTGAATGAGTACACTGCGTTTATCCCTGATGACACCTTGACCACTAGACTTAACATATATAAAGATCAGGTGGCAATTTATGAACAACGTGCTAAATTTGAACTAACTGAACGTGAGCAAAAAATGGATAGTCAAATGCGTACACTTATAACTGAGCGTAATTTAAGGGAGGAAACATTGAAACAAGAGTTGATAAAATGCGTACACTTCTTTGCAAAAACAGCTGGACCAGACTGTTAAACAAAAACAGGAGGCCCAAGAGCATGTAAATACACTAAAACAAGATTTCAAGAAAAAAGAAACAAAACTCTTAAATGATTTCTCCAGACTAAAGACCTTAAAGAATAAGCTTGAAAATAAGTTGTACACGCAAGACCAATCTATACAAACGGTTCAAATGATTCAAAAGCACAAAAAGTTGTGTGATAAGCATAGTGAAAGTAATGTAGGTGAACCTAAATTAGCTCTCCTTAGGAACGCTAAAGTAGCCCAACCTGCCTTATATGATGCCAATGTGATGATTATGCCTAGTCATGCCCCACCTGATGTTTCATCTTTAGAAGAGAGTAATGAGATAGAAGTGAGAAATAGAGAAAGAATGAATGAGAAAATGAAGGATCCTAAATGCATAGCCAATCGAATAATAGTCAAACCCCATGATTATTATGAGGAGAATCGATTGACTGTGTTTGCACCTCAAAAGAAGTTAACGCCTGAACAAATATTTTGGTCTTTAGATATGGAAAAAAGAAAGGCCGATGAGCTTGAAGCCAAAACTCCATCCCTTAGGAAAATTGCAGCTGCGACGGTGTATCCTCCCTATACACCTAGGCATTTGGTTCCTTTGACTCTTCCTACTGAATATAAAACCGTAATTAGCATATATGTACTTTATCAACTATTTTCCGATTTTGATAAAATATGTAAGAAGAGTATTACACCAACCAGAATTTCTGAGGGGGAAAGGGGTTTTGAACAAACAAAAAGGTGTTACTTAACTGAGGTCATTCCATTCTTTAAATTACTCAAGGAACAGTTTGAAGGAATGCAAAACACCCTTAAAACTGAAGTAAATGAAATGAAAGCAGTATTTAAAGATATGGAAAATGAAGTGTCCCAATGTGCGATAGAACTTAAGAGTCGTGAGATTGAGAGAAAAAACATTCTCATCACCAATGAGAATTCGATTGCTAAATGTGTTGCCTAGGATGTGTTTTATACTGCTACTGATGCTACACTAACTGCTTGTCAATTTCATGAACTGTCTGTTGCACTGAATGCTTCCCAGAATCGTGTTGTTGAGCTTGAGGGGGAGAATTGGAAATTGCATGAGAAAATTCAAAATGATGACCATGATAACATGGTTAAACGTTTTTCAAAACTAGAAGTTGATCATCTTAATTTGCAATCAAAATATCAACACTTAGAAGAAAGATGTAAAATCTAAAATGCAAAGACATCTTCGGATGCTCCTGAATCTGATACATATTTTGAATTAAGCAAACGCGATGAAAAAATTCAAGGTCACACTAACACGATTCGACAATTGAGGGCTCAAATCGCCCGATTAAAATCAAACAAGAGTGATGTATATGGCACCAATAAACCATCGTCTTTAGATTCTCAGAATTTTCACTATCAAGACACCATCAATAAGTTACACCATGAAAATGAGTGTTTTAGAGCTGAAAATTCAAAAGTCAAACAACATTTCAAAGATTTATATGACTCTATTCAAGTCACACGTAACAGTCATAATGAAAAGATAACCTTTTTGTTAAATGAAGTCGAGAATCTAAAGACTCAGGTGAAAGGGAAAATGCCAATTATCACTGTTAATAATGTTGTTTCAAAGGTTTCTGCTTGTTGTAAGTATGCTGTGGATGTTGTACCTATTTCGCCTCCCCTTAGGAATAATAGGTCTGCCCATCAACTATATCTCAATCACCTTAAGGAAAGCCTTGATATCCTTCGTGAGATCGTATAAGAGGATAGGATTGATAAACTACATGATAATGCAATTGTAGATGCATGTTTACTCACTAAACGGTCTCAGGAACTGTTAGAATATGTCATTGGCACATGTCCTAAGAATGAAAACAAAAGAGATAGATTTGTTGCATCATCCTCTACGACTAAGAACAAGCATGTAACCTTTGAGGCACCCTTGGAAACTTCAGATCCCAACACATCAAAACATGTTCAGCAACTGGAAGTGAAAAGGACTAAGATTCTCATCAGTCCTTCTACATGATTTAACAGAGACACTAAAGCTAGCGAGTCAAAACCTAGGAGAAATATAAAGAATTATAGGACCTCACCAGCTAAAAGTGTTTCCAAGAAGAAAGTAGAAGACCACATGAGAAACATCAAGTCAGATTTGAACAAAAAGAATCATAATTCAAATCCTAATTCACTTTGCAAAACATGTAATGAATGTTTAATTTCGGGTAATCATGATAAACATGTTGAGAAATTTTTGAAGTCGTCCAACAAAACCCCTGTCAAGCAAGTTTGGAGAACAAAGCATGTCAAGCAAACTTGGAAAGCAACAGGAAAGATGTTTGCTCATGTTGGTTACCAATGGAAGCCCACTGGAAGGAAATTCACTTTAGGAGAACAATGCCCTTTAACTAGGATAACTAAGTCTAAAGTAGTGCCTGTACGTCAATGGAAGCCAACTGGAAGGAAATTACCTGTAGGAGAACAGTGCCCTTTAATTAGGTCTAATAAATCCGAAACAGTGCCTTTAATACAACCTAAACACGTTAGTACTAGTGAAAGCATCATCACTGAGAGATTTTGTAACAATCCTCATACATCGTTAACTATGTACCAACGTAGAAATAAACAGAAAAAGGCTACTTCCACTAGCATTCCAACTCCTACTGAGACTCAGGCAAATGATGCTCCTGTTCCCACTAACCAACTGGACCCCAACTTAAATTGGGGATCCGGCACTCCAAACTCTCTATTTTTGTCTGTTTTCAAATGCAGGTCATATAGATCGTCCCTTGACATTTGGAATCAGGCTACTCACAACATATGAGGGGAAATCACAATGACGTTTGTACACATCAGTTCAGGCCTCGTTCTTTATCAAATATGACGTTTGAACACTGCAGTTCAAGCCTCGAGCCTTAGTGTCAACATAATGGCGTCTGCTGTCATCTCTTCAGGCCCCGTTCATCAAAGAAAGGAGAAGTGTACGCTTAAGTGCGCTTTATCTTCGGAAGAAGAGAAATCTTCTTGTTTCTGACCATTCTCATCAACAAGATTCATGTTCTTTCCATACTCATTCAGTCATCAAGTGGATCAACGTAAAGTGGAGTATATTCTTATTCACTTGTCCTATTAAAAATGGTAGTCATATTCAATTTTTGAGGGGGAGAAGGGTGAATAAACAAGATGTCAGTTATCAAGTGGATCTACTTACCGTCGATGGTATTCTTATTCACTCGTTCAATCAAAAATGGCAGTCATATGTAATTTTTGAGGGGGAGAAGGGTGAATAAACTACATGTTGATTGATGTTTGAGAAATGGCCATACGACTCCTGAATACATCAGTTCAAGAGTCGTGCAAACCAAGTTTCTTCAACACTATATGTTCCACCGTCTATGAAGAAAGAATATATACTATTTCAACCATTGGTTTGAAGAATACTTTCAGCTCCATCAAGTGTTGTATGTCCTATGTTTCCCGCTGATACTCAGATATCTGCTGATACAACCGGTACTCCTCCATGAACCACAATGGTTCAAGAAGTACCATCTATTAGTACTTCTCCAACAACTCATGAAATTATATCTCTAGTAATTCATCAAGGTGTTGAAGAACAAACTTATGAAATTCTACCTCCCGTGATTGATTATGAACCCCTCCTCCATAATCTTACTCTAGACCCGAGTTTTGGAGATTCATCTTCATCACAGATTGATGTTCCTTCCTATGTGCACTCTGGAAATCAACCACAAGAACATAGAGAAAAATGTCGGCTAAAATGTCAAAACGGCTAAGAGTTTGGACATGGAATGTCAAGTGATCACGGAGTTTATTTGGCATCCATTATTTGAAATTGAAGTGGCTTTCACGAAGGCTTCTACTTATTTCATCATCGTGACTTCATCTATCGATTGATGACTTGCTTGAAGTTATAAAATTTATGATTGGGACTTGGATTATCTAGTTATACCCGATGAAAGGAGTTACAATGAAGTTCTCATGGGTTATTGCTATCACTTCAAGGAGTTACATTGTAGTGCTCAGTGTCACACGCAGATGTAGATGTGGATAGTCTCAAGAGGTGTTGTACTTCCTTTGGCTCTTAGTTGAGTGTATAAGGGTACTTGGGGGTTTTCTTCTGCATCGTTCTTCAATCAACAACAGTGCAAGCTTAAGTAACAAATTTGGGGAATTCTTCGTCAGTTTCAAGTTTGGTATATCGGGTTTACTCCACCAAGTGGTCACAGCAATAGACGACAGAACATAAGGGTTGATAAAGAGAGTCAGAGAGCGTTTTGGTAGCTGTTGATTCTCACAGGATACATTTGAGCCAAGTTTGTTCTTCTCAAAAGATTTCAAGTATATGTGCGTAAAATGTGTTGCTGATTATGAGGTATCAAAACCAGCAAGGGGGAAGGAGACATACATCGAAATGCACAACGAGTACACGTGATGAACTTTATACTTCTTCTTAGTTGAAGTTATTCCGGGAAGACAAATGTCATGACCGCAGAGAAAATCAGTGTCTTAACTCGTGGCTTTTGTTGTATTATTCCAACTACGTGGGGGAAGAGATGTAAGAAACAATTTTCGATGATAAAAGAGGTTCACAATGGCAATTTCCTGAAGGGAGAAAAGGGGATTTTCGGGTCTTAATTGATCTTGATGTTACGTTTTTGTCTTCATTTATGGGATTGAGTGTGTGCTTCGGGGTTTTGGGATTCATACAATGAGACTGATTGCATCACTTCAACTACTTGGGGGAAGTGGTCTCTGGATACTTTTGGTATGCATTACTTCAGACTTTAGCGGGAAGAAATGTGAGAAGAATTATTCAAGTGTGAGATGATACACTGCTGATCTATATGATGATCCCCCGAACGGTGAATCACGATGATTATTCTTTAAAGGAGCCGTAATATTTGATGTGGTTTGCTACGGTTTCCGCGGTACACTTACCTTATGTAAGCTTGTAAGAGAGCTTTGAGACTGCTCAAAAAGGAAGATTTTCGGTTTGGGGGGAAGCTATCAAAGCTTTAAAATTGAGAAGGCTCAAGTTCAGGAGATTATTCAGGAGCCTTGAAAGCTTTGGTGGTGAAAGTTTAAGAGATGTTGACTTCAGACTTCCACAACGTACAAGAACGATATCCTTATTTTGGTATTCATGTCATCATCGTCTTAAATAGAATAATATATTTTGTACATATCTTATACCAAAATGTAAATAGAAAATTATAAAACCAACAAAATGTAAATAGAAAAACTTAAACCCATAAAAACCGTAAAAATCAAAAAATTAGAAAATACCAAAAATATTTCCTCTAGGCATGTCTTCTGTTTATCGATAACATTTACGGTCCTAGAAATGTTATTCAATAATGACACGGGACTTTAAATGAAGCTCGAGCAGAAGTTAAGATGAATTGTTAAAACATGTCTTGATGGCTTGCAGTTACTTCATACTGTAACCCGCTCTTCACTATGGGGAAAGCACGTCACCAAAAAGACGGCTGTTCCTCCCACTGGGTGAAGTTCACCCGGGCATGGATTACTTCATATCCGTGCATCCCCAATTTAATGCACGCCTCAGTGCATTATTTCATGATATAGAAGAGAAGTCTTATTTCCTGAACAAATAATTTTCTTTCCATGATTCTTCTGAAAATTATTTGTTAGACATATGGTGGTAACGTATTGGTTGAAATTCTTTCAGACTTGGATTGTGCATAAAATTTGTTACTCAATCAATGACCACAGTTCTTTAACTAGAATACGAGTCATTGATTGAGGGGGAGAGTGATTTCAAATTTTATATCATCAAACGGGTTTCTTGGTTATCTCATAATTGCTAGAAAAGGTTTTGTAGTTAATAGGGTATATTTGTTGAAGAGGAACTTACTAAGCTTAATCTCAAATGGCCAAATGTGTTAGTTGTTAGAAAGATTAGGGCATTATGTGCAATTTGCGTATAGTTTCCTAGCTTTATGAAACTAGAAGGTTCATTTGTGTCACTTTGGAATCCTCGTCTAATCCCCTAAATACTTTAAACTCAAAATCTAAAAGAAGTTAGAAAACCCAGTGTGTTTGATGTTCTTGAATACACTACAGGCATTTGTATGATCTGACTGAATGAGTTTCGAATGTTTATTGACTTTTTTTTGACGATAGCTGTTTAACTGTTGTTGACGTATTGCTTGTGCACTCATAATATGCTTAGGTATGTAGCTATTGTGCTAGAATCATGTCTCTAAGATCCTGAGTTTAATGTTGAAATATGAGTGAATTGCCATGTTTATGATTGTTGATTGCTCTTCATGCTAGATAGCAGTTTGATGTATGTCCTGACTATGGTTTGATTATGAGAAGAATATGGTATTATGAGTCGGCAAGCTGCTATGTGGTAGCTGTTAATTAAGAGTGAATCTGTATGTATGTATATCTGTGTTGGTATTCTTATGCAGATTCCATGGCTGATATGAATGTGCTTGTTCCCGCTCTAACCATTTGATCAGATGTTCAAACTCTATTGATTGGCTCTGAATTCACCACAACAACAACATCAGCAACAACAACAACAACACTGTCATCACCACCACCACCTTCATTTCAACAAAGCTTTACTTATTCTGGTCTCGCCAAGTGGGGATCTACAATATTTGGGAAAATTTTTTTGGTTGATGGATAATTGATGTTGACTACTGACTCCCTCAGAGAAGCGGATAATCACATCGTCTGCGCAAAAAAGGTCAATATCAGTTGTGTCATATGATTGTCTTTGTACATAATAAGCAGTGAATAAACATTTGTTGTTATGTGTCAGTGTATGATTGTTTTAATTAAAAATCATTCAAACCTATCATACCTGACACTAACATTCTCCCTCATAGATTGAGGGGGAGCATCGTAATGTTCCGTTATCAGTATATATTACATCAGACAACATTTTCTCCCATAATTTCTAAACTTATTTAAATCAATTGGGATCACAAATCTCAAAAGGTTTAAAATTTTTGATCGGGGGAGAGAATGTGATTTAAATATGAAAACGGATAAAATGTGATCTTTTGAACTCAAGTGTAGGCTCTCCCATATGTGCTAAACTCTTTCGTATATCGATGCACATATTGAGGGGGAGAAAATGATTTGCGATGGCAATTGTGGAAGAATACTAAAGACCGACCATTTTACTTAATGCACTGGAGTTATAAGGATGGTAAGGTTAGGTATCAGTTCCCATGATCCAGCCAGAACCAGAGGGATCTTCCCAGGGACAATCCTCTAGTTAGAATAAAAGTCCTTAGGAATGATTAAAAAGGAGAAAAGTGAATAAGGGAAGAGTGCCGACTAAGATGGAGCTAGTACTGGAACAAACCCAACAAAGTGCTAGTGATGAAGTTTCGGTAAGCGCTGAAGGGGTTGAAGAATGAAAAAGAAATGTAAAGATAAAGAGTAAAAAGAAAGAAGCCCTCCTTACACTTTAGGCAGAAACCGGGTCAATACATATGCTGTCAGAATCACGTAGTTGGTTGCTTACATTGAAGAGAAGTATCATGGACCCAGTGATACGCTGCATAACCCTCCCTAGCCACTCAAGGTCCCTCAAAGGACTCTTGTTTCATTTGTCACAGAGATCAATACATGTCTATAGTCTATCTCACTTCGAGTTAAATGATATTGAAAAGGTGGCAGTCCTCTCCAGCCTCCGATCACTAAATCAAAATGCACTATTGAGTCTAGAGCCAAGCGATCATCCATAAATCTCATTAGGACACATTTCCAATATGCTTGCTGTTTCATACACAGTGAAAAGTAAGAAAACATATATTAAGTGTCCTACGCATTATCCGTGTGGTATTGCCAGAACATCCGAGTGATACGTAAAATATTCACAATGAAGATGGAAATCCTTCTAGAGCCAACATCAAACAAGCTCTTGGTGAGTAACATGTGAGATCCTTCATGGATCAAACTTGCGACAACTGGAAAGAAACGATGGGGCGATTCTCTTTTGAATAAATCATGTTCCAGGAAATGGATTGACGGATGCTTTTGAAAAACCCTTCAATGTGCTCACCAACTGAATTTCGAGCACATTGATTGTGAAAATTTTCAAAATAAAGTGTTTATGACAGAAATGTGATTCAATGTATAAAACCCTCATCGTGTTGCATAAAATGTTTATCCAGTGACACGCGAGTGATTTTTCTAATCAATTTCTCGTTAATCAGTGGGTGTTTAATTCACTGATTCACTCTACCGTGCTGTCTGCTTTGAGACGTTCTGGTATGAGAACATGCTTAGTTTGATGATTCTGACATTAATTTGTTGGAAGACTCATTACTACAAGCTAGAAATTCCTGTCAAGGAGAATCTTCTTTAAAGGGGATTCTACCTGATCACAGGTCGGTCCTCACGGAACCGATGGTTATTCCAACCACACCGAACGAATGACAAAGCCATATTCGTTCTCCAACTTTATTGCTAACTGTTTTATTTCAGATTCATATAAAGATGGTGATGGTGGTTCCTGATTCCAGTAGAGACATGTCAATCCACACTCCATGCTCACTGATGAAGCGAAAAGTGTACCGCTTTTAGGGGGTCATTTAAGCCCTAAATCGTATTTATTTGATCAAATATTGCCCTAAATCGTTCCTTTTGTCATTTTAGGTACTTTGGAGAAGAAATCTGGAAAAGGAAGCATTTTGGACGTTTTTGGAGCATAAAAGTGAAGAAAACGACAAAGTCTCCAAAGCTGCTGGAAAAGTACTCTTGACGGCATCAAGTATTGCTCTTGATGGCGTCATGGCTTGGCAAAAGAGGTGGATATGAAAAATACACATGATAAGCCAGGGAGTTTTACAATGGAAAGTCTGACGGCGTCACCCTTTAAGGTGATCAAGGCCATCACGGTTTAAGTTAAAGAGGGACGGCGTCAAGCCCATTTCTGACGGCGTCAAGCCTTGATAAGCCAGAGCGGATTTTGGAGGACTAAAGAGGGACGGCGTCAGGAAGACCATCCGGGAACCCTAGACACGACGAGGTGACGGCGTCAAGATCTATAACGTGACGCCGTCAGCCACTAAGTTCTATATATAGTTTTATAATTTTTTGTCATTAGTGTGCAACTTTGTGAGGAGAAACCCTAAGCCGAATTTCTGCCATTTTTAAGGGTTTTCATACCCTTGGATCTCCCATGTTTAATTGAAGATAAATAATCACTTAATCAATCAATATGTCTATGTGTTGTTTGATTATATCTTGTTCTTGTCTTTTGATTAACATGCTAGGCTAGATTTATCTTGTGTTTGCTTAGATCTAATGAAACCTAACTATTGATTATTAGTTGTTAGTGTGTTATTAATTGTATTGGATGATTGTTTATCGATGTTAGGCTTAAGAAAACTGGCTAACCTCCTATACGGTAATTTGCTTGAACGTCTTAAGAAACATGAACCAATGCGTACTTGGTTTTTATGGTTGTATTTAATGCATGAGCGAATTCTATTGATCCCATGTTAGGAGCTTCTTAGCCGGCTCGACATAGGAGTGAAGTAGGAGCTTGTAGAGTTGGGTAAGTACGTACGCCACCCCACGATTGGTATTAAGGAATACACCCGTCTTCCACGCAATTAATACACACTAATCAACCGGTAAAAGATAGTTAGGGAGTAAGGAAATCTAAGTAAACACATTTCTCCCCATATAAGTTTCACGACCTTTTCATTTTCAGTTATTTTATTTTATTTGCATTCGTAGTTATTTGGGTTAGTTGACTAGCAACTAATTCCGCCCACTCCTTCAAACCCGAGATTTTACTTGCTTTCATAAAAATATAAAAATACAAAAAGAATCATTCCTCACCTCTAGACCTAGTTAGAATAATATCAATCCTAACGAACACTATTCTTTGAGTTGAACGATCAATCCCCCGGTACTTGCCACTTCACTATACTACATCGGTCAGGTACACTGCCTGGTGGGGATTGCAAGCCTCTCAAGATCCCTCGAGAGGTAAAACCTGTTGTAAGGTCGCAAAACCACGCATCAAGTTTTTGGCGCCGCTGCCGGGGAATAGTTATTGTTTTGGTTGAATTTTTTTTATTTTATTAGGTCTACTCACTAGATTCCTTTCTAGTGAGATTTTTTTTTATTTTTCTAGGTTTTCTTTAGTCTATCTTTTTTTCTTCGTTTCTTTGTTCGTAACCATTACCATCCGACATCATGGAAGGTGGTAATATCCTTGATCCCAACAACCCACCACCACAACAACACCCACCTCCTAGAGCCCGTACCTTAGGAGACTACTCCCGTCCTAGCCACCATGGCTATCGAAACACCATTGAGCTCACTCAAGGAGCCAATGTGACTCCCTTGCGATCCGACACCATCCAGTTGGTGCAAAGCAGATGCGCATTCCATGGAATTCGTTCCGAAGATCCTAACCAACATCTCAAGGACTTTCTCAAAATCGTTGATTCCATAGACCTTGATGTTGCCACTCGAGAGACGACTCGACTGCGTCTCTTTCAATTCTCTCTGCGGGACCAAGCTAGTCAATGGCTAGAGCGTCTACCCGCAGGATCCATCACCTCTTGGGATGATCTCACCACTCGTTTCCTTGCTCAGTTTTTCCCACCAGGAAGAACTACCAAGCTAAGGAATGATATCTTGATGTTCCAACAAAGACAAGGCGAAACCCTCTACGAGGCATGGACTCGATTCAAGGACTTACTCCAAAAAGTCCCTCACCATGGCATAGAACTTTGGCTCCAAGTCCAAATCTTCTATGACCATATCAATCTCACCACGAGGCAAACCATTGACCAATCGGCCGGTGGTAAGCTACGTGATCTAAGTGCGGAACAATCATGGGCTCTCCTAGAAGATCTTGCTCTTTATGACAACGAAAGTTGGAGTGATCCCCGTGATTTGAATAAAACGTTCAAGGCAATATCTTTGCCTTCGAACAATTCAAGCACTTCCGACCGTAGGATCATAGAACTTGAAGACCAAGTCAAGTTTCTTATGAAATCCTACGAGGCTCCTAAACCTTCAAGCCAAGTGAACAAAATCACTTCTTCATGTGAATTATGTAGTGGTCCCCACGACACTCGTGATTGCATGGAACTCCCCGAACAAGCTTTTGCGGACTACGCATCCTCGCGTACCGACGGAGCGGGAGACAAGTGGTACACTTTCAAACCCGAGCCAAACCCCTACGGTGATTCTTACAACCCCTCATGGAAAAATCACCCAAACCTTAGGTGGAAACAAAACCAAAACGCACAACAAACCAATTCTTCCAACCCACCTAATCGTTTTCAATCAAGCGGTTCATCCCCAAACCGTACTTTCAATAACAATCCTTCCAACAATTATGGTAGTACCAATAATCTTGAAGGATTGATGTCCAAATTTATGGCATCTCAAGAAGCTCGGATAGCTAGATTCGAATCCGAATTCAATCAACAACAAACGGAGATGACCAATAAAATTGACAACTTATTGAAAGCCCTCAATAACCAAGTGCTATCACCTCCACATAAGGACGCTAGGAACACAAATAGCGGACCCCAAGTAAAAGACCCCTCTTCATCCAAACACGTCCACTTCGTCAACATTGTCACTATCAAACCAATTGATAAGAATGAGGATAATAGTGAACCTGAGGAAGAGGTTAAGAAAGTCGAGGTTGATAAAGAAGTTAGGAAAAGTGAGATTGAAGAAGTAGATGATGATGAGGACTACTTCAATAGGCTACCCACTAAGGAAGAGCGCGCATATCGTACAGACTTATTCGATGACCCCGAGACACCATATTTCCTAGGTAAACCAATTATAAAAATAGGCGATCCTTCTAATCTCAACATACCATGCAACATCGGACATTTGCATGTGTGGAAGGCTTACATCGACCTTAGATCGCCCATAAACATCATGACTAGAGCCCACTACAACTTAATAATGAAAAATCAACTTGGGTATAGGATGTTCCCTGATAAGGGTTGGATGAGTAACTTCACGGGAAGAGTTAAGGGATTACCGGTTTATGTAGGAAACTTCACCTATGTCACCGACTTTGTAATTGTAGAAGATATCCGCCCAATAGTCGATGCATCCTTAACTCAAGTAGTTTTTGGAAAACCATTTGTTGAGGTCTCTAGAATGACTTATGAACCTTCCTTAGGGATAGTTAGATTTAAGGATGAGACCAATGAGGTAAACTACCAAATGCCATATAAGATAGAGCAATTCCAACACTTGTCAAATGTTGAGAAGGAGCTTAAGCAAGCGGTCTACAATAGGAATGATGAGGATAGAAATAAAGGAGTAGACTATGTTATGGAAAGGATATCCGGTTTCTACAAGGATTGTTTGAAATTAGGATCGGAATATAAAACCGGAAATGAGAATGGCCTAGGAACCGTGACCAATGATGGAGTCACGTAATGTACGTGACTTTGAGTCTAGCTACAAGACTCGTTAATAAAGAAAAGCGCTTCTTGGGAGGCAACCCAAGCTTTATTTGCTTTGTGTGTTTATTTATTTGTTTGTTTGATTTTATTTGTTTCCGTATGTATGTTTAATTTTTATTATTATTGATTCATGTTCAAAACTAAATTGTGAAAATGCTTTATCTTGTTTTTAACTTCGTCTTAACTACATATAAAGGTATTTTGCAAAAGTTAAGTGTAAGGGAAATCCAAATCGGTTTATTAGAACAAATGAACATGAATCGTAATAATATTAAATTAACATACATATTAGTATTTGTTTGAGTCAAATGCTTGTATCGAGTCATAATGATATTTTCCGGAAACTTAACATGAGAATTCTGTCAGATCATTTCTGACGGCGTCAGGCTTTACAACCTGACGGCGTCAGGTTTTAATTTTCTGAAATTTTTGAAAGTTTTGTTTTCATAAAAAGTTTTTATTAAATCTCTAACTTATAAACTCCAGGAATCTGCAAAATTATCATTCCACAAGCATTATATCCTTATATAGAATTTATCCCGCCGATGTTATGCAGGTTTTCGTGTTTGTTTTCTCAGGTTTAACAGGTTATTTTGGACAAGGAGATGTATGTGGAATCAAGCTTTTGGCGATGCATTAGTCTTGGAGCTTCTACTTTCTCTTGGAAGAAGATCTAACCATGTTACCTCTTTATCCACCAAACGAATCAGGGGAGTATTTGATTTCATTCTTTTACCTTATTTACTTTTACATCTTGTTATTTGAACATTGGGGACAATGTTCATCTTAAGTGTAGGGGGGGGGGGGTAAAGTACGATACATTAGAGAATGCTATTACGCTTGATTTTTGTTTGTTTAATGGTAGATGTGTAATAAAACTGAGAGAAATACCTGTTAGGGCAATTTTAGTGCCAAATTTAAAATTTTTTACAACATATAGGAGTGAAACTTTGATCTTAATGAGCGTCTCATGGATAGGAGTTATATGACTAGCACAAAACCGTACCACTAAAAAAATTTTTCCACCCCCAAATATGTGAGGTTCGCCCCTAGAATTGGTAGATAAAGCATTTATGCTATGATGTGTGTACCGGTAGCACTTAGATTCTAGAACTTGCGTTAGGACCATTCCGAGGCCACAAGTGAGACTACATTCGTGTAGTTAGATTTACTACATGATAAGAGGCATTAGGATTAACCCATTGTTTTACACCTGTGTTTTTGTTATAATTACTTTGGCTACATTGGTCAAGTAATTCTCCCACACCCTTTGCGTTGTACTCATTTTTAGTACACGATACCCCTAGTACACCCCTCAGAGCCTATCTTTTCGTTTCTAACTTTAAACATTTTACTTAAAGGAAGAATTTGTTACACCCCACTTAAATGTACACCCAAATCGCCTTAGCCTACCTTGTATGCACTCATTTTTAGTGCATTATTGTGACAACATTTGTTTAAACCCCAAGTTAATTATCTAGTTGATTACATGGTTGCTAAGTCGAGTCATATCCTTGTACATATTGTTTTGGGATGATTGGGACTCATGGGTAAAGTACTAGTGTAATGGAGTAATGGGGAAGAACAACATTATTACCCCCATATGTGCTAAATCTTTTAAAAAGTACTCCAAGTGTTTCGATTATCTTAATTCGAGTCATTAGAATAGTTATTTGTAAAGTTATGTAAAAGTTCAAGTGTAAGGGGAATGCAACGCCCCTATGATGTATTATTTTGGATGGTAGGGCAAGAGTGTATGAAAAAAAAAAAAGAAAAAAAAAAATAAAAAAATAAAAAAAAATAAAATCGAAAAAATCAAGAAAAATACAAAAAAAAATGAGAAAAAGAAAAGTAGAAAAAACATACGGACTACCATCCCGTTTCATTTTATGTTTTTGTTATTTTGTTTTTAGCTTAAGTCGAGTCTAGTCTTGGCTTAGCAACGCCATATTTTACACGTAATTAATCAAGATCTTTAACTCGCCACCAGTAAAATATCCCTTATCCAACAAATCCGTGTTTATCATATCCCTACACCTAACGTTATAACCCGTTTAAAAGCCCTCTTTGATAGTTTATCTTAGGTGCTTACGCCTAGTGGAGAAGGTTTTTGATCCTTTCCCAAGCCTATGGTAATCTATTTGCTATGACAGGTAGTGAGAGATATTATCCGTTTTCATTTATGAGATTTATTTTGATGACACCTGAGAGATGTGAGTATCTAAACACTACTTGTGAGGTGCTAGTTTGTAATCTCCGTGCTTATTATGATTAAAGTGGAACGACTATTTGTTGTAATTACTTTTATATTAGCGTTAAATGACCCCTAACTTGTATTTTGATTAGAATAAAAGCGCATTTGCTTGAGGACAAGCAAATCTCAAGTGTAAGGGTATTTGATGAAGCGAAAAGTGTACCGCTTTTAGGGGGTCATTTAAGCCCTAAATCATATTTATTTGATCAAATATTGCCCTAAATCGTTCCTTTTGTCATTTTAGGTACTTTGGAGAAGAAATCTGGAAAAGGAAGCTGATGCGTGGGTTTTGCAACCTTACAACAGGTTTTACCTCTCGAGGGATCTCAAGAGGCTTACAACCCCACCAGGCAGTGTACCTGACCGATGTAGTATAGTGTAGTGGTAAGTACGGGGGATTGATCGTTCTCCACAGGGAATAGTGTTCGTTAGGTGTGAAAGGCTACTCTAATTAGGTCTAAGGGTTGAGGAAGATTCTTTTTATGTTTTTATAATTTTATGAAAGCAAGTAAAATCTCGGGTTTTGAAGGAGTGGGCGGAATTAGTTGCTAGTCAACTAACCCAAATTACTACAAATGCAAATAAAATAAAATAACAAAAATGAAAAGTGGTGAGAAACTTATGTGTAGAGAAATGTGTTTACTTAGATTTCCTTACTCCCTAACTATCTTTTACCGGTTAATTAGTGTGTATTAGTCGCGTGGATGACGGGTGTATTCCTTAATACCATTCGTGGGGTGGCGTACTTACTTCCCCAAACTCTACAAGCTCCTACTTCACTCCTATGTCGAGCCGGCTAGGAAGCTCCTAACATGGGATCACTAGAATTCGCTTGTGCATTAAATACAACCATAAAAACCTTTAGTACGCGTTTGGTTCATGTTTCTTAAGACGTTCAAGCAAGTTACCGAATAGGAAGTTAGCCAGTTTTCTTAAGCCTAACATAGATAAACAATCATCCAATACAACTAACAACACACTAACAACCAATAATCAATAGCTAGGTTTCATTAGATCTAAGCAAACACAAGATAAAATTAGCCTAACATGTTAAACAAAAGACAAGCATAAGATAGAATCAAACAACACATAGACATATTGAATGATTAATTGATAACTTATCTTTCAATGAAACATGGAAGATCTCAGGGCAAAAAGCCCTGAAAAAGTAGCTAAAATCGTCTTAGGGTTTTATCCCAAAATTCCACACACTAAGCTCTCCCTTAATGACAAAAAATTAGAAAACTATATATAGACTTTGACATCTGACGGCGTCACCTTATGCATTGTGACGCCGTCACCTCGCCGCTTTTAGGGTTCCCGGATGACCATCTTGACGCCGTCCCTCTTTAGCTCTTCAAAAATCCATTCTGGCTTATCAAGGCTTGACGCCGTCGGATCCTGAACGTGACGCCGTCCCCTTATGATTTAAGCCGTGACGCCCTTGATTTAGTTAAAGCGTGACGCCGTCAGAATTCTCATGCAAACTCACTGGCCCGTCATGAGTAAATTTCACATCTAACTTTTCTTGCCAAGGCATGACGCCGTCCCATGTTAATTGTGACGCCGTCAAGAGTAACTTTTAGCCGATTCTTGAGACTTTGCCGTTTTCTTCACTTTAATGCTCCAAAAACGTCCAAAATGCCTCCTTTTCCAGATTTCTCCTCAAAAGTACCTAAAATGACAAAAGGAACGATTTAGGGCAATATTTGATCAAATAAATACGATTTCGGGCTTAAATGACCCCTTAAAAGCGGTACACTTTTCGCCTCATCAAATACCCTTACACTTGAGATTTGCTTGTCCTCAAGCAAATGCGCTTTTATTCCAATCAAAATACAAGTTAGGGGTCATTTAATGCAAACATAAAAGTAATTACAACAAATAATCGTTCCACTTCAATCATAATAAGCACGGAGATTATATACTAGCACCTCACAAGTAGTGTTTAGATACTCACATCTCTCAAGTGTCATCAAAATAAATCTCATAAATGAAAACGGAAAATATCTCTCACTACCTGTCATAGCAAATAGATTACCATAGGCTTGGGAAAGGATCGAAAACCTCCTCCACTAGGCGTAAGCACCTAAGATAAACTATCAAAGAGGGCTTTTAAATGGGTTATAACGTTAGGTGTAGGGAAAAGGAAAACACGGTTTTGTTGGATAAAGGATATTTTACTGGTGGCGAGTTAAAGATCTTGATCAATTACATGTACTATACAACGTTGCTAAGCCAAGACTAGACTCGATCTTAAGCTAATGAAAGAAAATAACAAAACATAAGCATAAAATAAACATAAAATGAAACGGGATGGTAGTCCGTATGTTTTTTCTACTTTTCTTTTTCTCATTTTTTTTTTTTTATATTTTTCTTGATTTTTTTTTTTTTTTTTTTTTTTTTTTTTTTTTTTTTTTTTTTTTTTGCATACACTCTTGCCCTACCATCCAAAATAATACATCATAGGGGCGTTGCATCCCCTTACACTTGAACTTTTACATAACTTTACAAATAACTATTCTAATGACTCGAATTAAGATAATTGAAAAACTTGGAGTACTTTTAAAACATTTAGCACATATGGGGGTAATAAATGATGTTCTTCCCCATTACTCCATTACACTAGTACTTTACCCACGAGTCCCAATCGTCCCAAAACAATATGTACAAGGATATGACTCGACTTAGCAACCATGTAATCAACTAGATAATTAACTTGGGTTTAAACAAATGTTGTAACAATAATGCACTAAAAATGAGTGCATACAAGGTAAGCTAAGGCGATTTGGGTGTACATTTTAGTGGGGTGTAACAAATTCTTCCTTTAAGTAAAATGCTTAAAGGTCGAAACGAAAAGATAGGCTCTGAGGGGTGTACTAGGGGTATCGTGTACTAAAAATGAGTACAACGCAAAGGGTGTGGGAGAATTACTTGACCAATGTAGCCAACGTAATTATAACAAAAACACAGGTGTAAAACAATGGGTTAATCCTAATGCCTCTTATCATGTAGTAAATCTAACTACACGAATGTAGTCTCACTTGTGGCCTTGGAATGGTCCTAACGCAAGTTCTAGAATCTAAGTGCTACCGGTACACACATCATAGCATAAATGCTTTTCCTACCAATTCTAGGGGCGAACCTCACATATTTGGGGGTGGAAAATTTTTTAGTGGTACGGTTTTTGTGCTAGTCATATAACTCCTATCCGTGAGACGCTTATTAGGATCAAAGTTTCACTCCTATATGTTGTAAAAAAAATTTAAATTTGGCACTAAAATTACCTTAACAAGTATTTCTCTCAGTTTTATTACACATCTACCATCAAACAAACAAAAATCAAGTGCAATTGTATTCTCTAAAATCGTACTTTTACCCTCCCCTTACACTTAAGATGAACATTGTCCCCAATGTTCAAATAACAAGATGTAAAAGAATAAAGTAAAAGAATGAAATCAAATACTCCCCTGATTCGCTCGTTGGATAATGAATTTACACGGTTAAATCTTCCTCCAAAGAGAATGTTGAAGCTCCATGACTAATGCATCGCCATAAGCTTGATTCAAAACATTTCCTTGTCCAAAATAACCTGTTAAACCTGAGAAAACAAACACGAAAACCTGCATAACATCGGCGGGATAAAATCTATATATAAGGATATAATGCTTGTGGAATGATAACTTTGCAGATTCCTGGAGATTATAAGTTGGAGATTTTAATAAAAACTTTTTATGAAAACAAAATTTTCAAAAATTTCTGGAAATTAAATCTGACGCCGTCAGGTTATAACCCCTGACGCCGTCAGAAATGACCTGACAAAAATTTTCGTTTTAAGTTTCCGGAAAATTTCTGGAAAAAACCTTTAACTTACTTCCTGGAAATTCTGCAAAACATCATTATGACTCGATACAAGCATTTGACTCAAACAAACACGAATATGTATGTTAATTTAATATTATTACGATTCATGTTAATTTGTGTTCTAATAAACCGATTTAGATTTCCCTTACACTTATCTTTTGCAAAATACCTTTATATGTAGTTAAGACGAAGTTAAAAACAACATAAAGCATTTTCACAAATTAGTTTTGAACATGAATCAATAAGAATAAAAATTAAACACACATACGAAACAAATAAAAACAAGCAAACAAATAAATAAACACACAAAGCAAATAAAATAAATAAAGATTGGGTTGCCTCCCAAGAAGCGCTTTTCTTTATTAACGAGTCTTGTAGCTAGACTCAAAGTCACGCTACCCTATGTAAGTAAGCTCGTCATCGAGGACGTCTTTAGGGTTAAGCTTGGATTGAAGTTTCCTATTGGTCCGCTTAGTACGATATGTCTTTTCAAACTTCTCTCCATCCGGGTCATACAATGTCATCTTGATATGCCATGACCCATCTCCATCATTGGGTGGTTTATCCCAATTCCACTTATGATCATCTTCCTCACAAATCCATTTATTCATTCCTAGGTTAATTGGCAAAACTCCTAGGAAATCAATCATCCTTCTAAAAACTAGAGGGTCTTCAAATGGATCCAATTCGGTGTCCCTAGCCAAGAGTTGCTCTACCGAATGCGTTCGGTTAACAAAGTCCTCTTCTAGGTAAAATGGGCGTTGGGGTCCTATGAAGTCTCTATCGATCCAAGGTCCATATCTAGATGGTCTCCTATTTAATTCTAACCAATGGGGTGTCGGTTCCTCACTAGT
This sequence comes from Artemisia tridentata subsp. tridentata, assembly GCA_021014915.2. NCBI lineage: Eukaryota > Viridiplantae > Streptophyta > Magnoliopsida > Asterales > Asteraceae > Artemisia > Artemisia tridentata. The sequence continues at coordinate 186,494,928 of CP139502.1, read as the reverse complement.
ATCATAGGCATGTTTCTTAACATCATAGACTGACCAAGTATCCCCTTCTCCTACCGCTATCTTGGATTCCTTACAATCAATCATAGCACTAGCGGTCGCTAAAAATCCTCTACCTATCAACAAGGGGCATGTAGGGTCGCTAACCATATCAAGGACGTGGAAATCGGCTAAAATGGTTAGCTTTCCAATGTGTACTAACACGTCCTTAACTACTCCAACCGGGTAAGCAACACTTCCATCCGCTAAGCCTATTATCACCTCGGTTTCTTCAAGTTTTCCAAGTTTTAGAGAGGTGTAGAGAGGTAACGGAAGTAGGTTAAGGCTTGAACCAAGATCGGCTAATGTATCATAAGCCTCCGAATTACCGATCTTGCAAGGTAGAACAAATAAGCCCGGATCATCTAACTTCTTAGGCAGCTTGTTTTGAACAAAGGCGGTCCCTTTTTCGCCTAACTTGAGCTTCTTCTCATCAACAACCGGACTTTCAAGGTGGAGCTCCTTGAATTCATCGTCAAGGTTTTGAGTGGGAGGTGTTTCAACTATGTTGTTGACCAATTTGGATGTCATAACTTCTTGGTCACTTGGAATGATTTGGGTTTGTTTGAAACACGTGCTCATGGAATTGACCGAATAATATTGTGGACAAGAACTAGGGGACGAAACCGATGAAATAGCGTTGACGTTTAGTTTCGGGTTCTTGACCGTGTTGCTAGGGAGTGCTCCCATTTCTCGGTCATTGAGGGCTTTCAACAAGGTGTCAATCTTGTCGGTCATCTCGCTTTGTTTTTGTTTGAAATCGGCTTCAAACTTGGCTAAACGAGCTTCTTGAGATGCCATAAATTGAGACATCAATCCTTCAAAGTTATTGGTACTACCATTGCCGGAAGGATTGTTGTTGAAAGTACGGTTCGAGTTGGAACCGCTTGATTGGAAACGATTAGGTGGGTTGGAAGAATTGGGTTGTTGTGTGTTTTGGTTTTGTTTCCACCTAAGGTTCGGGTGATTTTTCCATGAGGGGTTATATGAATCACCATAAGGGTTTGGCTCGGGCTTGAAAGTGTACCACTTATCTCCCGCTCCGTCGGTACGCGATGATGCGTAGTCCACAAAAGCTTGTTCGGGGAGTTCCATGCAATCACGAGTGTCGTGGGGACCACTACATAACTCACATGAAGAAGTGATTTTGTTCACTTGGCTTGAAGGTTTAGGAGCCTCGTAGGATTTCATGAGAAACTTGACTTGGTCTTCAAGTTCTATGATCCTACGGTCGGAAGTGCTTGAATTGTTCAAGGGCAAAGATATTGCCTTGACCGTTTTATTCAAATCACGGGGATCACTCCAACTTTCGTTGTCATAAAGAGCAAGATCCTCTAGGAGAGCCCATGATTGTTCCGCACTTAGATCACGTAGCTTGCCACCGGCCGATTGGTCAATGGTTTGCCTCGTGGAGAGATTGATATGGTCATAGAAGATTTGGACTTGGAGCCAAAGTTCTATGCCATGGTGAGGGACTTTTTGGAGTAAGTCCTTGAATCGAGTCCATGCCTCGTAGAGAGTTTCGCCTTGACGTTGTTCAAACATCAAGATATCCTTCCTTAGCTTGGTAGTTCTCCCCGGTGGGAAAAACTGAGCAAGGAAACGAGTGGTGAGATCATCCCAAGAGGTGATGGATCCTGCGGGTTGACGTTCTAGCCACTGACTAGCTTGGTCCCGCAGAGAGAATTGGAAGAGACGCAATCGGGTCGTCTCTCGAGTGGCAACATCAAGGTCTATAGAATCAACGATTTTAAGAAAGTCCTTGAGATGTTGATTAGGATCTTCAGAACGAAGTCCATGGAATGCGCATCCGCTTTGCACCAACCGGATGGTGTCGGATCGCAAGGGTGTGATATTGGCTCCTTGCGTGAGCTCAATGGTGTTTCGATAGCCGTGGTGGCTAGGACGGGAATACTCTCCTAAAGTACGGGCTCTAGGAGGTGGTGGTGGTTGTTGTGGTGGTGGGTTGTGTGGGTTAAGGATATTACCATCTTCCATGATGTCGGACGGTAATGGTTACGAACAAAGACACGAAGAAAATAGATAGACTAAAGAAAACCTAGAAAAATAAAATAAAAATCTCACTAGAAAGGAATCTAGTGAGTAGACCTAATAGAAATAAAAATTCAACCTAAACAATAACTATTCCCCGGCAGCGGCGCCAAAAACTTGATGCGTGGGTTTTGCAACCTTACAACAGGTTTTACCTCTCGAGGGATCTCAAGAGGCTTACAACCCCACCAGGCAGTGTACCTGACCGATGTAGTATAGTGTAGTGGTAAGTACGGGGGATTGATCGTTCTCCACAGGGAATAGTGTTCGTTAGGTGTGAAAGGCTACTCTAATTAGGTCTAAGGGTTGAGGAAGATTCTTTTTATGTTTTTATAATTTTATGAAAGCAAGTAAAATCTCGGGTTTTGAAGGAGTGGGCGGAATTAGTTGCTAGTCAACTAACCCAAATTACTACAAATGCAAATAAAATAAAATAACAAAAATGAAAAGTGGTGAGAAACTTATGTGTAGAGAAATGTGTTTACTTAGATTTCCTTACTCCCTAACTATCTTTTACCGGTTAATTAGTGTGTATTAGTCGCGTGGATGACGGGTGTATTCCTTAATACCATTCGTGGGGTGGCGTACTTACTTCCCCAAACTCTACAAGCTCCTACTTCACTCCTATGTCGAGCCGGCTAGGAAGCTCCTAACATGGGATCACTAGAATTCGCTTGTGCATTAAATACAACCATAAAAACCTTTAGTACGCGTTTGGTTCATGTTTCTTAAGACGTTCAAGCAAGTTACCGAATAGGAAGTTAGCCAGTTTTCTTAAGCCTAACATAGATAAACAATCATCCAATACAACTAACAACACACTAACAACCAATAATCAATAGCTAGGTTTCATTAGATCTAAGCAAACACAAGATAAAATTAGCCTAACATGTTAAACAAAAGACAAGCATAAGATAGAATCAAACAACACATAGACATATTGAATGATTAATTGATAACTTATCTTTCAATGAAACATGGAAGATCTCAGGGCAAAAAGCCCTGAAAAAGTAGCTAAAATCGTCTTAGGGTTTTATCCCAAAATTCCACACACTAAGCTCTCCCTTAATGACAAAAAATTAGAAAACTATATATAGACTTTGACATCTGACGGCGTCACCTTATGCATTGTGACGCCGTCACCTCGCCGCTTTTAGGGTTCCCGGATGACCATCTTGACGCCGTCCCTCTTTAGCTCTTCAAAAATCCATTCTGGCTTATCAAGGCTTGACGCCGTCGGATCCTGAACGTGACGCCGTCCCCTTATGATTTAAGCCGTGACGCCCTTGATTTAGTTAAAGCGTGACGCCGTCAGAATTCTCATGCAAACTCACTGGCCCGTCATGAGTAAATTTCACATCCAACTTTTCTTGCCACGGCATGACGCCGTCCCATGTTAATTGTGACGCCGTCAAGAGTAACTTTTAGCCGATTCTTGAGACTTTGCCGTTTTCTTCACTTTAATGCTCCAAAAACGTCCAAAATGCCTCCTTTTCCAGATTTCTCCTCAAAAGTACCTAAAATGACAAAAGGAACGATTTAGGGCAATATTTGATCAAATAAATACGATTTCGGGCTTAAATGACCCCTTAAAAGCGGTACACTTTTCGCCTCATCAGAAGCATTTTGGACGTTTTTGGAGCATAAAAGTGAAGAAAACGACAAAGTCTCCAAAGCTGCTGGAAAATTACTCTTGACGGCGTCAAGTATTGCTCTTGACGGTGTCATGGCTTGGCAAAAGAGGTGGATATGAAAAATACACATGATAAGCCAGGGAGTTTTACAATGGAAAGTCTGACGGCGTCACCCTTTAAGGTGATCAAGGCCATCACGGTTTAAGTTAAAGAGGGACGGAGTCAAGCCCATTTCTGACGGCGTCAAGCCTTGATAAGCCAGAGCGGATTTTGGAGGACTAAAGAGGGACGGCGTCAGGAAGACCATCCGGGAACCCTAGACACGGCGAGGTGACGGCGTCAAGATCTATAACGTGACGCCGTCAACCACTAAGTTCTATATATAGTTTTGTAATTTTTTGTCATTAGTGTGCAACTTTGTGAGGAGAAACCCTAAGCCGAATTTCTGCCATTTTTAAGGGTTTTCATACCCTTGGATCTCCCATGTTTAATTGAAGAGAAGTAATCACTTAATCAATCAATATGTCTATGTGTTGTTTGATTATATTTTGTTCTTGTCTTTTGATTAACATGCTAGGCTAGATTTATCTTGTGTTTGCTTAGATCTAATGAAACCTAACTATTGATTATTAGTTGTTATGTGTGTTATTAATTGTATTAGATGATTGTTTATCGATGTTAGGCTTAAGAAAACTGGCTAACCTCCTATACGGTAATTTGCTTGAACGTCTTAAGAAACATGAACCAATGCGTACTAGGTTTTTATGGTTGTATTTAATGCATGAGCGAATTCTAGTGATCCCATGTTAGGAGCTTCTTAGCCGGCTCGACATAGGAGTGAAGTAGGAGCTTGTAGAGTTGGGGAAGTACGTACGCCACCCCACGATTGGTATTAAGGAATACACCCGTCATCCACGCAATTAATACACACTAATCAACCGGTAAAAGATAGTTAGGGAGTAAGGAAATCTAAGTAAACACATTTCTTCCCATATAAGTTTCACGACCTTTTCATTTTCAGTTATTTTATTTTATTTGCATTTGTAGTTATTTGGGTTAGTTGACTAGCAACTAATTCCGCCCACTCCTTCAAACCCGAGATTTTACTTGCTTTAATAAAAATATAAAAATACAAAAAGAATCTTCCCTCACCCTTAGACCTATTAGATAAATTTCAATCCTAACGAACACTATTCTTTGAGTTGAACGATCAATCCCCCGGTACTTGCCACTTCACTATACTACATCGGTCAGGTACACTGCCTGGTGGGGATTGCAAGCCTCTCAAGATCCCTCGAGAGGTAAAACCTGTTGTAAGGTCGCAAAACCACGCATCATGCTCACACTTACAACTCATTATCAGAGAAATCATGATAGATGAAAGACCTATAACACAGCTTCCGCAACTCTAATAACAGCTATCATGATCCATAAAAGTTTGAGCATGCGAGTCCAACGGTCACAACATATCACATAATGGCAATATTACAACGGATGAGCTTGGAGATTTACGGTGACTGATGATCTCAAAGAATGCTCAAAGATCACAACTTCACACAGAGACGATGCTAAAACAAGATGACTAGAAGACAGATGTTGGATGATATCATCGAAGAATCTTCAAAGATCATCCAAGAGAAAAGATCAGTCGTCAAATGAGTTTACTGCTGAAAGTGCAAAGAGTGCTGAATTTGAAGAATCAAAGGACTACGAGCTAAGAAGTCAAACACATGATAGGGGGAGATTTTTAAGAATATAAATATTCATGTAAAGACTCGGTCACTCCGAGTATCTGTTAGCATTAACTAGCTCGTAGGATTATTAGTATTATTATTATTAGCTTAGTTACAATTAGTATTTGTGGAGTGGGTCGGGTCTTTACCTACTGTCAGCTCACTCTACAGCCCACTTGGGGCACCTATGTTTGTAAGTATATATACCCATCTCCACCTAGGGAGAGGGTTGGAACTCTTCACACTTTTAACTAATACAACTTCACTTTCTCTCTCTAGTTCCCAACTTCTCATCTTTTCTTCTCTCTACAATTCGATCCATAACCACAATTTCCATACGTATTATATTTTGTTAAAGCTTATAGATTATCTGAACTTAAAGTCAATGTTTCTAAGGTTATCAGGATAGGGGATTTTGCGCTGGTTTAAGGTTCCACAGATTAAGGTACATTTAACATTCCAAAGGATAAAATCTTGATACTTTTACACAATTATAGAAATGATTAAAATGTTAAACATAAATGAAGGATATAGGCCATACCTCTTCCCAAGGTTTGAGCTCTCTACACATCTTGAGCATATAAGGAGTTAAGGAAGAGTTTGTTTTTTTGAGTTCATCCAGTGTAGGAACTTTCACATGAGTATTTACTTCCGTAAATTCCGGCCTAAGTACTAGTTCATACTACCTCTTCTTTGATCCACAATTTTGCAAAGAAAGCTTGATGCGAGGGTCTTTCAACATCTGGTTTCTACTCTTCACACTTCTTTCCTCTTCCTTTAGGACTCTTAGCCTCTCTTCCCATTGTACAGATAAACGTCGAATCTCAGCTTCTTGCTTTTCAGCTTCTACGCGATCTTGGGTAGCTAAATAAACACATTCATTCTGTGTGCATGACACAAAATACAAATACAAACCAACTTACTATTAACTTTAAAAGACAATTTACATGTATTATTGTTAATGTTGTACAAACCACTTCAACATCTTCCGCTTCGACATCTTTCTCAGTATCCTCATTCTGGACTGCCGACTCAAACAAATCTAGGAAATTATGATTTAAATTTTTGCAAAACTCATCACCAACATCAGTATCCTTATAATCACTGTCGAATTTATCCTGTAAATATATTAAGAACAATGTACACAATTCAACTAACTATCTCAACCTCTTGTCCTATTCATGGATAGAAAAAAATAAATATTATAAACGGGAATTACTTTTTCCAGTTCTTTTTGCACTTTCTGATAAACTTTGTGCAATTTGTCCTGCCTATGTCCACCCATCATTTTTCTCTTAATATACTGGGTAATACAAAAGATCAAGTACATGAATCAGTGATTACACTCTTAAAATTTTACAGTAAACATTTGAAGTACGCATTACGGGGTGTTTGGTTATAAAATATAAACAAACCTGAATAATCGTTTCAAGTTTGTAGACCCGTGTTCTCAAACTGTTGACCTCTGCAGGTAACATCAACAAATCATTACATATACCCTACAGGGTCCTAATACGATCCTGAAGAGTATCACAAGATTCTGGTGCTGGACCTTCATTGTCCATAGCATGGGCTTTCGCACGAAGTTCTGCTCGTTTACGCAGGTAATCCTCAAAAAGCCCTCCATGGACAACAGGCGTGGGTCTTGGTGCATACCAGTTAAAAAACCTAATGCCTTTGGTGTACCATTCTAAATCAGCCTCAGCTCTCGTAGGATATAGATCATGGTTTCTTTCTTTCGCCTAACAAAAATACAAACAGAAAGTGGGATAACCGTTAACCATAATCAGAGTAAACTAGTATACCTTTCTATCGTACATCTAAAAAACAGATATTACAAAATGAACACTTGCCTCAGGAAAAAGCATTCCGAAATACTCCCATTCTTCAAAAGGAACCTTCTTAGACCATGAAAGTGCTCTTGGGATAACATCAAGGTCCTTACTCCACCAAAGCAAGCTCTGGGTAGAAGACTCTAAAATCCATATATGAAAAAACAAATTTTTTAAAAGAATATCAAGTAACAAAATAATTCATTAAAAGAATTTGTGTAATAATTCTAACCATGAAACAGAAAACAAATCCAGCCAAAGAATATTCCACATTCCTTTTTGAGTTGATATTTCGAATGGCATCGTACAACTGTCTCCAAATGTGTTCCCCCCAAGGAAAGTCATTCCAGTCTTCCAAATTCTCAACCATCCTAAGATATACATCATCCACCACAGATAACAGGTCATGCCCCATAAATATGACCTGAAGTGATAACAGAAGGCAAACTCGGATGGCGTCTTTATCAGATAGTTTTGTAAAAAGCTCTTCATCCTCAATCAAACATAGAAGATCTATTCTTTTTAAATTCTCCCCTACCTTCTGAGGAAATACACGATCATGAAATATGATATCACCACTTCTAAACTTACGGAAACTAGGCAATCCAAATTTAAAACCAGTTATTAGGTGAAATTGACGTCGTCCAAAATGAAGATGATGTCCATTAACATCATAAATTAGTGGCAAATCATAGTGGTCATCATCAGACTCAATTTTTTTTGAAGCATATAATGTATAAGACTCTCCTCGTTCGCAAAGTAATTTAAATCCAACCATGGACCAAAGCATGTTGACCGAAACAGTGTACGATGATTTTCAGCTAATCTGTCTTTAATCAATTGAAAGTAATGCAATTTGCTTCGAATGTGAACCTTGGCATCATATTCTTATATTAATAAACAGTAAGTTATATATAACAAGCAATACCACAAAGACAAGCAAAACCAAACACACATAATAACACTAAAGAACTTAGTATTCTAACAATGAACTATCAAAGTGTAATAATAGCTGAACCAGAATATCTTAAGCCTCTCACTAAAAAATAAGCTAATCAGAATACAAACAATCTACACTACACTAACTTTTCAAATGGCTACATTCCCAGGCTATGAGCTAACTCACCAAGCATGGTTACATTCCCAGACTAGTTATGGCCAACTGTATTATCCTTCATTAACAAGAAAGACTAAAACTAAACTGGCATCACCTCATATATCACAACCTTAAATACATTTCCATATGTGAAAATAGAATTCCATTACAACATTGCGCATTCTTACATACTCACACTAATAGTAGGCATCATCAATAAATAAGGGAGGTAGTCTCATATTTCATGACTTCATCTTCATCCTCATTATACCCATTATCTTTAACAGGCAACTATTCTTATGATATCTACATGGCTTAACTATTATAAGACTAGCTAAATTCATCCATGAACCAGCCATCCTAAATTGGGAAGTAAACCTACAATATCAAATTAGAATGGTTGCTTCATGGTTGAATTTAGCTAGTCTTATAATAGTTAAGCCATGAACCAGCCAACCTACAATATAAGAGCCTCCAATTCTTAATGACATGTAACCCAGCAACACAAAATGTATGAATTTATGTTCAAAAACATAACCACAAGGCAATAGCACCCTACTTTAGAAAGGGAAACCATCTACGCATATCTGGTCAGCACATAAATTTTCAGCAATAATGAACCCTTTTATTATCAATCAGCTATTATGTTCCAAATTGTTGCTTTACACAGAGAAATATATCAAAATCAAGCATTCATGATCTATCAACCAAATTGTTGCTTTACACAGTGAAGTGTATCGTAAGCGGATACACTTCACTTCTGGACTATGTTCAAGAGCATTCTCCTGGCAACACTGGTAAAACCATCTAAGTCAGGAGTCGAGTACATATATCATCACTTCCAAACAATGTCCATACCTACATTTTTAATTAAAATAGTTCTATACAATAAAAGGAATAGATACTCTACCATTTCTTTTTGTTTTCTCCAATATTTATTTTTGTCCTATAATACTAACAATCTATTCTGAATGCCTAGATCAAGTCATTGTACTTTTACTTCTACATAAGGACATCAGTTAAGCCATTAACCAACCAACCTACAATACCATTACCATCAATATAAGAGCCTCCAATTCTACTTACTTGATCAGGGGTGTTTGGATGACCTTATTCCACTCTACATACTTGATCAGGGGTGTTTGGATGACCTTATTACAATCAAACACATAAGCTTATTTATTGGATTTATGAGCTTATTTGCTCATGAAAAACCTCATAAGCTCATTTTTTTTTAAGAATGTCAGCATATCAAATTAACCTTATGGACTTATTTAAGTCCATAACCTCAACTTCATAATCTCATAAGCCCGAAAAGACCAAACTTAAGAGCTTTTCCAATTTCAAATAAGCCCATAAGCCCAAAAAAATAAGCTAATCGAAACACACCAAAGACAGAAATAAATTAAGTACATAAGCTAATCCAAACACACCCTAAAATAAGCAAACTTACTACTTCGAGCCGTTCAACTTGGTATGAACAAAATTGGTATGAACACACCCTAAAATAAGCACACATACTACATAAGCGGATTCAAATTCAAACATCTACTAAAATTATTACACACATAAACATATAACGACAACCAATTAAAGGTAAAACTTACCATTGGTATGAACAAAATTGAAAGAATCACGGTGTTGATAGTGTGTGTGGATTTGTGTGTGTAAATCCATGTTTACACTGAAAATGTATAAACAAAATAAAATTAAACTAATTTAAAAAATAAATCAAATCAAAGGATTTGATTCAGTTTTGAAGATTTTGCTAGTTTCCAAGGTTGCTTTTTTAGTACAGTTCGCACATTAGCCGACATTCGCACACCGTCGTTCGCACATTTGTTTAAAAAAGTCAAATAGGCACGTGGGGTATAATGGTGGGCTCAATTATTGGTATGGTACATATTGTCTGGATACGTGTCAAAATATTTGTAGATTCGCACATTTGCACATTCGCACATGACCTTTTTGGGAAAGGGCATTATTTTTGTACTATTTTTAGAAAAAAGTTAAATTAAAGTACTATTTTGGGAATTAGCTCAAAGAAATATATATCAATGCAAATTTTCCTTGTTCTCTTTGTCGCATGTGGAGATAGACAGCAGCATAGGTTCATATGAATTGCAATTCTTTATTATATTTTGTCATTTGTCGCATTAATAAGAGATCATCACGTGATTTTTTTTAAATTTTTTTTCCTTTAATAATGGTATTGAGTTGGAGATAGTATTGGGCTTCCATCAATCTCTTTAATCTTCAAATAAATCTTCTTAAACTCTTGAATATCTTGGGCTTTAACCTGGTAATACTTGAGCCTCATCTTCGGGCTTTAATTGGGCTTCCACTTAAGTTTGATAAATCAGTGAATAAGCTCCAATAAATCTTCAAATTATCTTTAATTTCTTATAATCTTCAAATTAATCACCATTTGCTCCACATTTGCTCCAATAATTTCGTTTCGTGCCATTGGACTCGAAATTTTATGCTCGAGTAATTACTGTTTTTCGCTTTGTTTTCAAACCCTTGTACCTGCAAAACATAATAACAAAAACCAAACATATTTGCAATATAATTTCACATGTTTTATTGTTATTAGTCCATTTTACCGTGTTTTTTCGGTATAAAAATGATGTGTTTTTAAGCACACATCAGGATACATCCACCGAAAGCATATGGGACCACATAATTTTACCTCCCTAGTTAGGTGCACAGTCAAGTGTATCATAATATCAAAAAATGACGGAGGAAAGAACTTCTCGAGTAGGGACAGTGTCACATCAAGTTCTTCTTGCATCTTATCTAGTTCTTGCAAGCTGATTTCTTTCCTACATATAGATTTAAAGAAAAAGCAAAACCTGATAATAGCATATCGTGTGGGTGGGTGCATGATTGAACGTATAGCAATGGGCAAAAACTCTTGCATTAGCATGTGATAGTCATGCGATTTAAGGCCAATGAGCTTCCTATCATTTAGGCTGAATAAACTAGAGAAATTTGAAAAATAGCATTGTGGTACCCTGATGTTGCATAACGTTTCACAAAAGATGTCTTTTTCAGCATTCGTTAATGTGTAACCTGCTGGAGGTAGTGTTGTTTTGTCTGCTTCTTGCCTAGAAAACAACTCATTTTTTATCCCCAACTCTTCCAGATCCAATCGAGCATTCATTCCATCTTTTGTCTTTCTAGGAACATTCAGCAAAGTTTCGACTAGACTCTCACCAACATTCTTTTCTATATGCATGAAGTCAATACAATGCGGAACAAAATTATGCCTCCAATACCTTAGCTTTCGATACCAAATGTTGAATTTCTTCCAATATGCTTCATTTACATGGCTTGAAGTACCTTCTTCTTCTGTTGTTTTCTTTTTCTGTTTTTAATCTTCCCACCTCTGCCTCTGGTATCTTCTTGGTTTTTCGAGGTTTTTCCTTTCCCCACTTATTTTCAATATGTTGTACCTCGTTGTATATTTGTTCCCCGGTCAATGGATTTGGAGCATGCTGAAATTCTTCTTGTCCATTAAACGCTTTCATTTGCCTTCTGAACGCATGGTTGTATGGTAGATATTGTTTGTGTCCTGCATAACTTTGCTTGGATAAGGCAGAAAGTCTAACACAATGTGTATCTTTCCCATATACTACACAACCTTTGATTCCACTGTATGGGCAGCCACATAATGTACCAAGTGCAGGGTAATCATTTATCGTCCATAACACAACGGCACGCAGATTAAACTTTTCTTTTGTGGAAACATCATATATATCAACCCCTTTCTCAGATAAGGTATGCAGATCATCAACCAATGGTTCTAAAAATACATCGATATCATTTCTTAGGTATCCCGATATTAATACCGAAAGCATGTTAAACTTTCTTTTCATACACAACCATGGAGGAAGGTTGTATATGACAGATAAAACTGGCCATACACTGTGATGCCTATTTCCTGAGTTGACGTCAACCCCATCAGCCGATATTCCTAGCCGTAGATTTCTCGGATCTTTAGCAATTTCGAGGAATTTTTCATCTATGGTACGCCATGCCTGTGAATCTACGGGGTGACATAAAACACCATCTATTATCCTCCTTGTTGCGTGCCATGTTAGATCTTCTGAAATACTTTCTAACTTAAAGAGTCGTTGCAGTCTTGGTATAATTGGAAAGTACCACATTACCTTTGCCAGAATGTTTTCGTATACTTTATGTGTCTTATTATCCACCTTCCATCTTGATATCCCACAAGTTGGACAAACAGTCAACTCCTTGTTATCCTTTCAGTAAAAAATGCAGTTGTTGCTACATATATTTATCTTTTGGTATCATGGTCCTATCATTCTCACTAGTTTTTTGGCCTGATAAGTTTTTTCAACCATTTCGTTACCAGCAGGTAGCATCTTTTTTAACAATCCTAGTAATTCAGTAAAGAACTTATCAAAAGCTCCATACTTACCCTTCAAGTTGAGTAGTTTAACTATTGCGGACAGCTTTGTGAAGTCAAGACATCCTTCGTAAAGTGGCTTCTCCGCGTCTAATCATAGTTCTTGAAACATGGCAAGGTCATCCTCATCAAAACCTTCTTTCGTAGCATTAACCATTTCTACTGTTGCTAGGCCATCTGTTGGAATTTCTGAACCAAAATCCATGTCGAAATCCATGTCGTCAACAAACTCCTCTATTGTAGCATTAACAGGTATTTGGGCAGTTGTTGCTTGCTCATCCTTTTCTCCATGTTTATCCCATTTTGTGTAGCTTTAATCAATCCCGTGGTACAATAAATGGAACTGCACATCCTCCACTTTCTGTTCTATGCGGTTTCAACATGAGGTGCACTGACATGGCATCTTAAGCTGTTTTTTATTACCTCGTGGGTCGATGTTCCTCATCTTCTGCAAGTTGTGTTCTGCATACTTAATAAACGCTTCTACTCCATCAATATATTGTTTCTTGGTCCTACTAGTTCTCATCCAAGACTTGTCCATGCTATTGTTGAGGTCAAATGGTAACGTATATATCCTACAAGTCACAAATTAAACCAATATAAGCATCAAATCATTTGTGTATAAGTAAACCAAGTATTTACCACTACTAGTACAAAAGTTATTACTGCCATTGAAAGTTAGTACTGCTAGTATAAAGTTAAGACTACTCAGAGATTAAGACTTATTTCATTTGTTGTTGCTTATACACTTTTGGTCAATATTTAAAAGTTAAATTCTTCATAACTCCATGTACCAAATACAGATACATTACTCCATATACCAACCAAGAATTTAATTGCATTTAATTTTACCTTGAGTTATGTGTTGCTAGGTACTTTAAATTCACATACATACACACAACATACACCAAAAAAGTCTGTCAAACCCTAAACTATATCTAAACTTCGCAACAATGAGTTCCAAACCAGATATCATTGACATATCATTTTATTCAAGCTCAAATTACAGCTCTGATTCCAGCTCTATTTCTAGCTATGTATCTAGCTATCATTCAAGCTCTGAAGATGATCAATCTCTGTCTAAAAAGGTTACAAGTTATCAAGCTCTGTCAAAAAAGGGTACAACCTCAAACACTGCTCCTGTACAAGCTATGCAGGTTCAAACTCAGTCAATCCCTGGAAAAAGGATTCAAGTGCTAGGGCTTGCAAATGAGCACACTTGGGCAGCAATCAAATACAAGATGTTAGGGATAAAAAAAACACCAACTGGCACAGGACCAAATACAGGCACCAAAGGGAAAGAGAAAAGGAGCATGAGCTAGCTTTTTATGTTGCTTCAACCATTTCTAATATCTTAAGTTTAATATGTATGTATTTATCTTTTGATGGTACTTTAACAACTTCTATTTAATGAAAATATGCATCTATATATGTATGCTCTTTCTATGCAATGAAATATGCTATTGTTGAGGTCAAATGGTAACGTATATATCCTACAAGTCACAAATTAAACCAATATAAGCATCAAATCATTTGTGTATAATTACAATGGACAGTGGATAGTGTAGTGGTACTCAAAATTCCCTTTGATCACAAACATCAAGCACATACTATTTGGAATCTGTCTGGGTAGAATTTGCTATCTTTATAATTGTAAAAAAATAATTTCGAGAATAATATAATTTCACCATTGCATTAAAAAAATGATTTTCTAATTAAAAAAAGTACCTAATTTAGATCTAAATGAACCTCCCTCCGTTGTTGATGGTCGGACTGGCGAGTGGTGGATGGTGAGTGGTGGCTGTGATTGGTTACTGGTGAATGGTAGATGGTGACTGGTGGCTGTGACGTGACTAGTGAATGGTGACTGGTGGCTGTGATTAGTTACTGGTGAATGGTGGATGGTGACTGGTGGCTGTGACATGACTAGTGGTTGTGATTGATGACTGGTGGCTGTGATTGGTGAGAAATGTGAGAAAGTTGAAATTTGCTGAAAAAAAATATAGGGGGCTTTAATTTTGAAATTTGCTGAAAAAAATATATATGGGGGGCTTTTTAAAAATTTTGGGGAGGGAAATACCAAAAAGAAAGCCACAGGTATCAAACCTGTGACTTCCCCTTCACAACACCAACAACTCAACCATTTTCGCCCTTGGGTCTTTTTCGATTATACCTTCTTTTGTATTCATCTTATAGACTATCTGTTTTATTAAAGAAAATTGTTACAAAATCCAAATATCTTCTATACAAAGTTAAACCTGGCAGTACTAATATTTACACTAGCAGTATTAACATTATTTCCTTTTTACTTGTGTGAAGATCTTTCTCAGTAACTCTCTTGCCATTTCTGAGTCTTCATCAACTCTGAGCTTAGCATCTAACATAACAAATAAGCTAGCTGCCCTTAATGGATAATCTTTTTCTATCAGCATGTAGACATCCACTCCATTCTTTGTAGCTTCATGGTGAACACCACATGTATCATACAGTCTCCATGTTGTACTCAACAGATGAACTAGAAACTGACATAAGATATCTTCTGGATCAGGTTCATACAACCTCTTTAATTCCACCCATAGCTCCTTTTCTTTGTCTTCTATAGGATCTGTAGATATGAACCTTTCTTGAACCAGACTCCATAGCTTGTCTAAGTCTTCTCTATCAAAACTCTTCAGCATATCTTCCAAATACTTATAAACTTCTAAGTGTCCTCCTACCCTGATTATCTTCTAAGCTTTCCTAAATTTATCTGTGTGTATCTCCAAATCAATAATTAGATGTTTAGCTTGAATAGGATGATCAACATTCAATGCTTCTGGGATTATAACCATCATATGCTGATGAAGCCTTTCATCAGTTAATTCCTTTGTTGTTTCTTGTTCCTCAACTGCTTGATCTTCTTTATCTTCTTCAGTCTTTTGCTTCTTTGAATCCTCTGCTGTAGGTACTTCTTCTTCACCAATCTTTTGTTTCTTTGAAGATTCAGACTCCAATATTACACCTGCTCTTCTTGTAGTTCTACTTGGTTTTTCTGTTCCCATGGTAATAAATGTGTTCACTCTTCTGTAAACCCTTTCAAACTCACTCTTGATCTCCTCAAATCGTTTACCTTGGAAATCCTTCCTTTTGTATCCAGCCATATTCCTCATGTAAAGACACATGGTGGTTCTTTGCTCAGCTTGACTAGGTGGTTTACTCCTCTTTTCTTTGGCTTTTTGTTCTGCAGCAGACTTTCTTCTTGAATTTATTAGTTCAACAAGTTGTCTTGACTTCTCTTCAATGGACAACACTTCATCTTCTATGAGTTCACCAAGCCTTTCCTTTAAAACATCATCAGCAACAATCATAGACTGAACTTGTTCAGCGTCATTAAACCTTGCTTGTTCATCATCATGTAACTTTTTAGCCATAAGTGCATCAGATTGTTCTTGTGCTAACCTTTGTGCTCAGCTGTTTCATTTGCAAGTCTTTTTTTATCAAGGAATTTTGCAATCTCAAATTGTGCTCTTTCATCTTCTAGTGCTTTCCTAGCTACCTCTTCATCAAAACTAATCTGAGCAAGAACACTCTTCTTGACCTTCTTTGGTGGCTCTTCTTCAATCATAATGCCCTTTCCTTTATCTGCCCTTTGCCTTCTATCATACACAGCCATAACTTGTTGATGAGCAGTACCAATATTTTCAGCATTCAAAGTTTCTTCACCCATATCTTGCCTCCCCTGAAACTCAACATTCTCTTTAACCAAAGAAATATTGGGGTCTTGATCAATATCAACTATCTTCCTCCCCTGTTTGGAAGAATCATCCATGTTATCATCTGAATCATCATCATCTGAGCTTGTAGACTCCACAATATTTGCCTTTCTCTTTGCTTTAAATGATTTGACTTTAGACTTCAATTTCTTCACTTTTTCAATGCACTAGTACAGATTTGGCCTACGGTCACACATGTGGTATTTTGAACGGCCACACAATAACTTATTTATGTGACTAAACGTACCAGAATAAAATCAACAGCCATACTCGATCCGACTTGTGTGACCATTTCGGAATTACATCCGAAGCTACAGCTACATATTTGAATATTTTCGTGACTATACGTATCTGGTAAAAAAAAATTTGATTTTTTAGTCACTTATAATTTGGGACGTGTAACGGATACAAATTAGTTTGAAACATTAGTCACACTATATATACATATGTGACAAATATATGTCACACAATTGAAAAGTGTGACGAAAAATCCATATATGGTCACACGAAGTAATTGTGTATGTGGCTAAATCATATACTCAAGTTTGTCACACATTATTTAAATGTGACTGCTAGTTTTTGTTGAAAATTTAGCCACATGAATTTGAAATGTGTGACAACTGAAAAGTAAGTTTGAAGCATTAGTCACGATATGCATTTAAAAGTGACAAATATATGTCACACACTTGAACAGTGTGACCAAATGTCATATATGGTCACACTTTTGATTTTATAGTTCAAATGTTTTCTAATGTGATTTTACAATATTTCTCAAATTTTGATATCTCCCTCACATATTTTCACTACTCCCGCTCAATTTTTCCCCCAAAATCAAATTTACATTTTCATTGTCCCTCCCATACTTATCGTCACATATTTTCACTACTCCCGCCCACTATTTTCACTACTCCCACACTTATCTCATCCTCTTTCTCTCTTCTCTGCCGCCAACCACAAAGTTTTCTTTGCTAGTCACCTCTCACCACAAATCCACCACAGACCCTCGTTGGGGCGTAGTATCAAGAAAGACAATGAATTTACGAGATCTTGATGCCTTCACCCCAGTGAACTCATGCGGTTCCGACGTGCCTAGAGGCCAGAGGCGAATCCGTACAGGGCAAGCAGCGATTCGTTTTCAATCATCTCAGGTATCTGTCATGATTATACAATAAAAACACACAATTAGATTCAATCAAAAAGAATCAAATTGTTTATAAAAAAAAAAAGGAAAGAGATTGTACAGAGTGATAATTAGGGTTAGGGTTTTAAATTTGTAGGGTGGGGGGATTTTGTGATTCGACCTGGAAAAAAGAACTGGTGTTTGTTTGTTTGTTTGAATTAAAAATTCAATTGAAGGTATTGACGGATTTTATTTTTATAAAAACATTAGTTTTGATGGTATTGTACTTAAACTGATCAGAATCGAATCAATATCGGTTATCTATATACCGGTCGATTATTAGGGTTTTTTTTTATATTATTGTTGATGTGAGATTGCTGTGTTTTGATTTTCGATTTTATTTGAAGCTTAACTGTTCAATTATAATCGGATTTGAGCTTCTGGCTGGCACCCACTGCTCGCAGAATGCTTGCTTTGGTACCTGATTTATTGGGGTAAGGTCACTCGTATACTCTGCTCTACTATCTTTGGCTATGGTCAACTAAGGGGTGCATTAACGTGTATTGGTTATGTTGTATAGGTCTGTAAAGGATTACTTTAAGTTTGCACCAACTCCATTTGAAAAAATTCAGTGGCCCGGTCACTAGTGCAGGTATAATTACTTGTAAATCTTGATTTGTTTGGTAGGTTACGTCAATTAGTTCAATAACTGTCTTAAACGTGCTTCTGGTTTTCATTAGGACGGAGCATATATATTAGATGCTACACGAGTATCATATTGTCTCCTTCCGGTAAAGTTTTAAACTGCAAAGAAAATAGCTGCAGGATGGTGCTAATCAAAAGCCACAATACAGTTTAAGGTCTCTTTATCATTGCCACTCTTGATCAATAACAAGCTTGCATCCGATGAAATCACCATTATTTGTGGACCTGAAGCGGTATGCATTGTACATATAAATAACACATTTAGAACTTACTCCTACATAGCTGACTTTTTGAATCATCATATTTGACATTTCAATTTCCAACTTGTTCATTCTAGCAGATACTACCAAATACCTCGAGTCAGTTGGAGATGCTTCTCGAGTGCATTAAGGTAATTTTTTCTTCCAATAACTGTCAGTGTAGAAAGTTTGAGAAACAATCCATGATATCATGCATAGAAGTTAAAAGTTGGTGAAACGGTATGTATAGGCATTGATAATGAGCTTCGGGATCTGTCGTACCGTGACGGTGAGGATGAGGCTGATGATATGTACTTAACTGATGGTGATTTTGTTAAGCTGTGGTTGCCTAGGGTGAGTGGAGAGATGAAATCGCTTTCGATATCGGATTTTTGGCTTCAGTCTTGTCGACGTAGATCACTTCTTCTGTCGTTGGTTTCTTCGTATTGTAAGTTGGTTATTTATGCTAATCTTAATCTTGCTTTTATTTTGTATATTGTGATGCTGTAAATTGATTATAAACTGGTATTGATAGTAAGGATGATGATAATAATTAGATACAGTCATAAAACTTGTGGTCTACTGCTGTTATTTTTATATATTCATGTTTTAAATTGTTTGAAATTGTGAAGTTGTTGTCATTTATCTAACATTAGTTGTGAATTTTCGCGTAAACTATTAGAATGATTAGCTGGTGTTGATTGGCAGTTGATTGGCATTAATATGTTTTAAGCAGTCGAGTGTTAGATATACGTAGAAAAGTTTAGTTTCAGTCTATGATATCTGATAGAGAGGAAAAGAAACTGAAAATTGACATGGTAAAAAATCATAATTAACTATGCGTGTGTTACAGTTTACTGCATTTCATGTAGACATGGTAAATGAGATCGATTATTATATTTATTACGTGCATTAGCCTAACTTCTAATTACTCAACTAACTGTGACACATGGCAGTATAACTATATAGAGAATTGTTGAGAAAGGATCACAGAGTTTGATAATATCAAATTATCAATGACATGAGGGAACTCTATATATTAATAAAAGAGATTAGTAGCTGTAATAACCCGTAATTTTTCAAGTTACTAATTTCCTGTAACCTCGAAGTAATCAATTATGAAGTTTTATTCAAGTCATTTTATTCATCTTCACATTTAAAGTTTTGCTCTGTTTAAACTGAGAAACAACAAATGATATTGCCAAACGAACAATGTGGCCAAACTCACGTTCCATTTTTACTGGAACCGCACGTGTACCGACACCGTGATAGTATGGCATAAGTTAAATAAATCAAAACAAAGAATATATATCATAAAGATAAATACGAACTCGGAAATAAGCTCAAATATTATATGACGACTCTCAAAAGTATGAACTCTCGGGTTAGAGACATTTTAAACAAAACCAGACTCGACACTGTCTAGCGAGACTCGAGTATTTAAATTATCCACTTCACCTTTAAACACTTATAAAAATTTACACTACTACATTTTAAATTAAAGTTACACCCTACTCCTAAATAAATAAAAATCTACAAATCCTACTCCACTAATATATAGCTGCTATTTTATTTTCTTTTTCCTTCTCCACTTTTGTCGACACCTTCATCTATCCCAAAACACTTTTACTTTTCTCTGCTCCTACTTAACCACCATCTTCCATTGTTCGGTCGCTATAGCTGCTTCCCCAAAAACCCAGAAATCGATACATCGAACCATCCCTATCTCATAATACCATACTATGAAACCATTTCCTTCATCATATTAGGGTCGCTTAGATTGAACTTATATGAAGATTATTTGCACCAATTTGGGCGAAGATTAGAATTTTAAAGAAGTGAACAAATTGGAGGTTAGTATGTTCCACCAAAACCGAAGTGAACTGGAAGCATTAATCCATTTTCATCCATAATCCTCACCTCCTGGACACCATTCGAAACACACACACTACAAACACACCAACTCTGAGAGGTTCTCAAGATCCGGGTTAAAGTGTGATTCGAATTGGAGAAGGAAGTGGGTTTTGGAGCTTTTGGATTCGGGTTTGATAGTGTTCGACACCTTCTACAAATTTCAGGTTAATTTTTATTTAAGATTGATTTATATTTTTTTTTTACTTTCATTCGAGCCATATCAGTTGGAAATTTGTATTAGATATAAGCAAAACTAGGATCTTTGTGGTTAGGTTGATAAAATGTAAGTATAAGAATTGAGAATAAGTTGCGATTGATCGAATGTGGTTTCGATTTAAATAGGTCGAATTAGGCTTAAATGAGTATGGTTGATCTTTGATGAAGAGATAAATCAATATAGTTGTGTTACTGTGAATGGATTGCGGTTTAAACGGGTCAAATTAGGTGTTGTTGTAAAACGGGTCGAATGGGAAGGTTTGTCTTGAAAAGTCACGGGTTAGTTGCGGATTCGTTAAAAGGATAGCAGTTAAGAGTAGTCGAAACGTACGGCTTGTCGAATGGCATTAAGAGCTTAAAACAACAACTAGCGAGACTTATATGTAATATTGAACCCGTAGAGTTTGTAGTCGAATTGTTCTTTTAATATCGTGAGATCGTCATCGAGTAGTTGCGTAGTTCATAACTAGGCCTAGGTTCGACGTAGTAGCACTATCAACCCTTTCGCCAAAGTCTTGTTTGAGACAGTCGATTCTTTTAAAACATGCGAATGGCTGCTTTTTGGTTCCAAATAAGAATACCAGGCGAACCACAATCTCAAAAAGAAAACATAAAACCTGCATGTTGCTAAAAGTGAAATTTGGGTTTAAAGTTAACACCGGGCCGAAGCCCACAAAGAATTTGGATTAAATTTGTTTTAGGGCCGCAGCCCACTTTGATTTAACAATAAAATGTAGGGTGCGTTTGAGTTATAAATAGAAAAGAGAAATGTCTCATTCTTTTAAACATGTCAACGAAACCCGAATAGACAATTTTGATGGTACTTTGTACACAACACTACATATCGTATGTTAATTATTCAGACTATGACAAAAACGATTAAAAACTGTTATACGTCAATAATAATTACGCCGTAAAATATATAGTTAACACATGCAACAATAACATGTTTTGAAAATATATAAACTATTTTACGTTCATCAAATCTTAATCAAAAATACAAACTAAATTATGCCATACTAATCTAGGTCACGCGTTGGAGATACAACACACCATTTGATTCTATTGCATCACAGATTTCTACTACTACCAAGGTGAGTTCATAGTCCCACTTTTTACTATGTTTTTTTAAACCCATGGGGAGATACATGCTACTACTTTTTATGATCACAATTGCTTGAAAACTATATGTCTATCTAAATGTGTTATTGCCTAAGTACAACTATTATTATATCGATTACTGTCGATACTATCAACTACTGTTGACACAATTATTATATCGATTACTGTCGATACTATCAATTACTGTTGATGCTACTGTTATATCTATTTATGTCAATACTACCAATTACTGTTGGTACACTGTTAACACTTTGGTTTCATTAGCTTAGTGCAATAATAACTACTTACGATTTATGGGTATAACAACGGAACCCATAACCTCTTAAACTTAAAATCTTGTGATCAATCATTTTACTACTAAACACTATGGATTCACTCAACCTTGGTGTTGACTCTTTTAAGCATGTTTTATCTCAGGTAACTAAGGAATCTCAAGGCACGGAGTTGGCAAGGGCATTGGAAACCTATTTTTTTTTATTTCAAATAATTATATCATTCTTTTCAAACTCATCATCACTTTTGTGAAAAGCTATCTCTTTTGGAAAACATTGTGTAACTTCGAATATTGAGCTTTCATTTAATGATATAAATTCTACTTTTAACAATTATCTATGCTTACGACTATGATCTAATTGGTAATACCCCGTTTAAGTCTTCCGCTGCTTCATTTCAATTTTCGGGGTGTTACAGTAGCGTTAATAGACCTTCTAACAAAGCGGAAATAAGATGCTTGTATTGCTTTTGTGTGTGATCCTACTAGTTAGACATAATTCTTATTCATATCAGAAGGATTTTTAGTTATGGTTATGTGACTAATCATTCTCTAGTTATATCAAACATCTTTTTCCGTTAAGGTGATTGATCAAATGCGAAACAGTATATTTTCAGTTCATAATGACAACCTTAGTTTAATTGTCCTATCGTATAGCAGGTATCAGTTATATAAAATAAGGGCTTATTAATGATGATTATGAAATGACATATCTTCTTTTGGACTTACACGATGTTTAACCACGCTAATTTATGAGACTGTAGTATATTGATTCGCAACTTGCCATGGCGGACCAGCAGAGATAATTGAAGATGAAAAGGCCGTAACTTTAAAAACTTATTGTTGTTGGACATCTTATTTTGCTATACTTACTGCTTGCTGACTGCTATCTTGTCTATATGGTCTATAGAACAATTTGGATATGACCACTAAGGTGCTGTCCAATACTCAGGAAGAATTAAAAAGATGTCAGTATGTTATTAAGGAGCGAGATTTTATCATAAGTGAACAGAAAAAAGCAGGTATATATGGATGTTTTTTAGACTTTGAATTATTTGATTCTTTATTGGTTGTATATAGTAATATATACTGATGAACATTGTAAACAGAAAATGCTCTGGCTCATCAAGCATGTGTTCTGCGGTCTGATCTAGAAAAATCACTCAAGGACAATGAATCATTGTTTATGAAGATTGGTATGCATCCTATCTTCTAAACACATTATCTGTCAACTTGGTCGAATGGTTAACTGTTTTTTCAACTTCAATGCATTGAGAAATTTTGTCACACCTTCATCAATGTTAATGATAAGTTACTATATGTGTATATAATGTGTGTATATTCCATTATTCTCTTTCTTCTAAAGTTTTGTATGTTTATATCACATCTCTTTAGGGTTGTCCAGTAGTGAAATCTGTACTAAAGTATATATGCTTTATGATTTCAGGCCATCATTGACTTGAGAAAGAAGGTTGCTGCTTCAAAATCATTATATGTTTCTCACCTTGAGGACCTGCAAAATGTTGTACTTTTGCACAAGGCAAACTCTAATGCAAGCTTAGAGGAGGTTTCATCTCTGGTATCTTCAAATGCTTGTTCTGCTGAAGAAGTAAGTAAAGACATATTTAATTTGTAATATATTTCTGTATGCATTAGCAGTTATTGACTACATTTGCTCTCTTTTAATCAGCTACTTGCGGAAGAAGCTGCAAAAGGACTTTCTATCTTTGATGAGCTTCAAGGCTCTTTATCGAGTCAGCAAGGAGAAATGGCACATTTTGCTAGTGAGCTTCGGCAGGTTAGAGTTTTTCTTTTATGCTATTTCGAGCGTGTAGATCTTTCTGCACCAGCAAAGAAACCTGCTGCTGCTGCTGGACCCAAGGTTTGTAGTTACCATATATTGGAATATCGAATCAGTGAGTTCCAGGTGAAGCTGGGTTGGCCGAGGAACAAGTTAGGGATCTTGGAGCTGCATCCCAGGCTACATACATACACATAAAAAATTATGGACTGAAGCAGGAAGATCAGATAGATCTTGCATTCATATAGTTAGTACTTCTTAGTGTGTTAGTTACAACTGTTAGTACTGCTAGTGTATTAGTTACAACTGTTAGTTATAAGTTAGTACTGTTGGTTCATATAGTTAGTACTGCTTATATGGTATGTATTAGTGGTTCAGTTATATAAATTCCAATTTTATTGAATTTGAATTTGTTTTGATATATATTGATTTCTTAAATGTGACTAAAAGATGTATATAGTCACACTTATTAACACTTTTGGTCACCGTTTGCTTAATTCGTTGTGTGACTAAATATTACAAAAGGCCACAAAAAAAAAAATTCATGTGGTAATTGGATGATCAATAGTCACACAAAATACAAATTTCTTCACTTTAAACAGCATATGGTCACACTTATTAACACTTTTGGTCACTTTATGCTTAATTGTATGTGACTAAATACCCAAAACAAACATGCTTTGTATGACTAAATATTACAAAAGGCCACACACACAAAAATTCATGTGGCCATTGGATGATCAATAGTCACACAAAATACACATTTCTTCACTTTAAACAGCATATAGTCACACCTTTAAACACTTTTGGCCACTTTTTGCTTAATTATATGTGACTAAATACCCAAAACAAATATGTTTTGTGTGACTAAATATTACAAAAGGCCACACAAACATAAAATTCAAGTGACCATTGGATGAACAATAGTCACACAAAATACACATTTCTTCAATTTAAACAGCATATGGTCACACTTATTCACACTTTTGGCCACTGTTTTTTAACTTGTATGTGACTAACTCCAAAAAAATAACACACGTTGTGTGACTAAATCATCACAAACGTCACATTCATTATATATTCATGTGACTATAAAGTGTTTACGGTCACACTAAAATGATTAATCCAACAAAACTTGTGTCTAATTTGTCACACATATTCGGGTTTTGGTCACTCTTTTTCAATGGAAATGGTCACAAACTAAACAATGTGACCATATGGCACCTACGGTGGCGCGACTTTTCATCACACACACCCAAAAAAATGTGTGTGACTATATGCATATCGTCACACATTTTTGGTGTGACCAAAACCAGTTTTTGTACCAGTGATGAGCTTCTTGTAAGCAGTACCATACAACTGCTTTGTCTCCTTGAGTTCTTTCTCCAAGCCAGTCACCCTTTGAGTCAATTTGGTACAAATATCCGTCAATTCCTTTAGTGACACTCTGCCCTCATCACTTCCAGGTGTGTTACCTCCTGGGAGAGGTGAATCATGGGGCATTTCCAGGTATGTTGAAGTTGGTTGTGAGGCTGATTGAGAACCAGATGAACCTGTAGGTGTGTGATGGGACTCAACTGGGCTTGTTGATCCTTCACCCTGAATGTTTTGATTTTGAACCAACATTGTTTCAAAAAGTGGAACTACTATCCCATTAAACCCCTTAGAAGCCATGCTCATGTTACTGAAAAGTTTTTGAGTAAGGCAAGGAGTTGGATAAACAATTTTATGAGATAGAAGCAAACTTTTCCTTAAATTCAAAATCGTTTGTATAAACCTTGGATACATTAAAAACTTGTATCTGTTATCCACATTTTTCATCATACCATAAAAAATTAATTTTGAAAAGTTAAAAGTCCTGCTTGTTGCTAAACAAATGAGAGCAGTTGCAATATTGCTACTGAATTGCTCCCATGAGGTTTTCTTTGGACTTAAACAATGAAGGATGGTATGTATGAAGAATCTCCATTGTGGGGCAAAACATCTTTTTTGAAAAGTCAGAATTTGAGAAGATGTGTCATACCCTATTCTGGAAAGGTGATGAAAAATTTCAGTATTAGGCAAAAAACTAATACCATTTTCATCTGCTAAATGGAGATGCCTCCTAACAGACGCATCAGTAATAGTTATTGTTTTGCCATCAACTGTTGCAATTAACTCTTTGTCTCCATTCTCAAATGTATTGGTAGTAACAGTCTGCCAAAACTGTTTGATTTGAGATACATAGATAGTAGGATTGACTGTAAGAGCAAACCTGATGTGGGTAGTGTTTAGAAAATCTACTATCTGGTGGAAGTCTTGACTCCCTTCTGGTTTCTCTAAGAATGCAACCTAGTTATGCGTATCACAAAACTCAAAAATTTGCTATGAAAATTGATTAAATGCTTGATTAGAGTGCTGGGTTATGATTGGACCGACATCAATAAATTATTTCTTTAGTTTGAAGAAATCGTATAAATTATATAAAGAAAGAGAATTATCCAATTTATGAAACCCTTAAGCGAAGTAATTGACAAAAATTACCCCAACGGCTATAAATAAACCACGGTTAAAACCCAGACAGTACTAATGGCTACCCAGCAGTACAAAGTTTTACGCTAGCAGTACAAACATTTTCCTAGCAGTACAAACTTTGTGCAAAAACTTTTTCCCAACAGTATGAACTCAATTTTCTTTTAAAACCATACTGCACTCATACATTTGGAGGGGATTAAATGTAAAGGAAGACACTTAATCAGTTTTGGTTATATTGTTGTTTTTGCATTACAACAAAGTTTACTGTTTCAGTGTTAATAGTCTTCTAAGTATTAAAGAGTAGATTTTTAAAAAAGACTGCTATTATCCAAGAAACCAAACACCCCTTTAAAAAAGACTGCTATTATCTAGCATAGCTAAACCTTTACAAGCTAAGAGATTCGATCAAGTATTCAACTGGGATCAACATAAACCCTCAGCATTCTTTTCACCACTTACCCTTATGCAAATTTTGGTTTGTTGACTTCCTTAAATCAAACATTCACAAGAAACCATAAACAATTAATTAAACCTAAAATATTTCATTGATATTTTTTAAAAGCTACAACCATACATCTAATTATCAAACCTAAATACTAAACATACTATAAACATAAAAACACCATCATAATAAACTGCTTCACTCCATTTCACACCAACTTGTTAGAACCAGAGCTCTCTTCCCTGCTTCCCATCCATTTCTTCCTTTCCTCGAGTCGTTTAAACATAATTTCAAGATCACAAATCCTCTTTTCTAGATCATAAAGGTCTTCAAACCCATCTTGCTGCTCCCCCTGGTTTTGATGCACCACCACATTTTGCTGCTCCACCACATTTTACTGCTGATCCTCTTCATTTTGCTGCACCACCTCACTTTGAGCCACCTCCGCATCCTGTTGCTCCTCCTCCTCTTCATCTTGTTCCTCCTCCTCCACCTCATTCACTCCCAAAACCACATCCCAGTAAAACTCTTGCGCATGCAGCCAGTTCAAAATTGTACTCCTCATCCACGTATCTACCTGCCTATACGACCAATATTCTACAATGGGTTCATACCCGAAAGCATCAAACACTGCGTCAAACAGCAAATAGTTGTTTAACACGAACTCTTACTCTTCTGCATCATTTTGAAAGTTACCATTATTTGCTGCCATTGTTGAAGTTTTCTTTGAATTGAAAGGGATATATGTGTTTGTGTGTGTTCTTTGGTATACAATCGATAGGTATAAATAGGCTGGAGAGGTAGATGAATGGTTCCCAAGACTTTAGGAGGGAAAAGGGACCAAAGGCACGCGCCAAAAGTAAACTGTGAATTGAAGTTGTACGAAAAAGTCTCCAATTTCTTTTTACCAAGTATTGACTTTCCATGTACAATGAGTTGATGCAACAACTAGTTGTATCTCATGCTTTGTGAATAATAAACTTCCAAACTCAATATTTCCAACTAGTTGTTTATGATGTTTGGGATGATTCGGGATCGGGTTCATTATTATTGACCCGAGGGAATAAATGTTTGACCGTGACTCGAAAGGAAATAGTAACTCATTTGTTGCGACTTGGGATGATTTAGGATCGGGTTCATTATTATTGACCCGAGGGAATAAATGTTTGACCGTGACTCGAAAGGAAATAGTAACTCATTTGTTGCGACTTGATATTGACTCGACTTGGACAAAATAAAAGAAAGAAATAAAAACAATTGTTAAATTAAAAGTTGTAAAGATATTTGTTATTAAATTTGGTTAATAACGAAGTAAGGAAATTAGAAGTGTACGTGAGACCATGGTTGTCAGGATCCCGATCCTGATCTTAGGATCTTATGATTTTACGGTTTAGAGTTTTTGGTTTAGGGTTTAGGGTTTAGGGTTTAGGGTTTATATAAATACTCGTTATATTATAAATTACTCGGGAAATTGATTTTCAATAAAGTCTTTTGACTTGGAAACGTTCGATAAATGAAAGAGTCATGGCGAAATTTTGTTATTTCCAAAGATTAATTTTGTCGTAAGTCCAAACTTGTTTTAAATCATAAAACGAGTATACCTTGTACTAATAAATGGGATTATGGGAAAATACCGACGATTACCAATCGACTCATCTTATTTGATATGTTTGTTGTTAGTTATCTCTTTGACTTGTTTTCGTCATCTTGTCTCGACTCGAGTTATCGTCAATACTCTTCTCGACTATTCAGTTATTCATTTTTTTGGAGTGAGTACTCGTGAGTTCGTGTTCTCTACCATTACACGAATGATGATACCAAACCCTTTTAAAAGGCTAAAACGAGATTATTTTTGGAAATGAGAATGATTAACTTTTGAAACCTCTTGCGCAGTTGATTTTTTTGGTAAATATCGTGCCGAGTATCTTGCGTTAAATCGTTTGATACGATATTCATTTTCTTTAACTTTTAATTACGGATAACCGATACCCGCGGGGAAACCCAAAAAATCGATGGATAATATTAATCGGGTATCCGGTGGGAGATGGGGCGGGTATATTATAAACGGGTTCGGGTATGGGTACACTAAAATTCGCCCCGAACCCGAACCGTTGCCATCCCTAGTTACCGGCTATAGCCGGTTTTCCCTGCCACATCAGCACCATTAGCCTTTTGTTTTTTTTTTCTTTCTGTTTTTTTACACCTCTTGCCACGTCATAGTTAAACCAAATCACCACTTCAATAGTCAACCGGCAATTAATCCCTTTACCCGATCAATTGTAAACACACACAATAATCAATAAACCCTAATCAAAACACACATTCTTCTGGCAAACACAAACACGCAAACAATGAATCCAAATAACAACAAAGGTATGTTTTTCAATGTTTTCACATATCAGTTGATGATTCATTGTACAATAATTAGTAACAGGCTTTTGATCTATAAATGGTGATGTTTGGGGTTGTTACCGATTCTAATGTAAAGTTGTGTGAATTTATTGTTGAATGTAAAGCTGTGTAAAATTTTAATTTATTCAAGTTTATGCTTTAACAGGTTCAAAGGCAAAAATCCCTAGGTCCAGATTCAAAATCATTTCCAACAAGGTATACTAAAGTTGTTATGTGTTTGTGGCTAAAGTTGTATACCTTTATACCATTAATTAAATTTTTTGAAACACATGGTATGTTGAACTATTAGGAGGTATGGGAAAACGCAGATTGGAAGAGAAAGAGCCCTTTCTATTTCTCTAGCGATGAAGAATCTGGTAATGCTGACACAAAAGGGGTAATAATGGTCCATTTAATAAGTGTTGTTTCGCTACTTTTATGACATTCTCCAGACTTAATCCATTATACTCATTCAACTTGTAGGTAAATAACAAATCTGAATCCTCTCAAGCTACTCCCAAAACTCAATCCTCTCAAATACCAGTTGAAAAGGCACATAAAAAGAAATTTACTCAGGATATTGTCTAGGGACTGCCGTTGCAGAAGATGGTTTAGGGGTTTAGGATATCCATTAACAGCTTTTGTGTTTTGTAAATGGTATTTGGTACTTTAATATGGTAGTAGTAGTTCTGACATTTAATTTGGATAAATGTAATTATTAATGGTACAATAACTGGTAATTAGTAGTTTAACTCTATCTATTTTATAACTGTAATGATAGTATTTTGGTTTGTTAAATGGTAGCAATTTGTGTTCTTGATGTGATGATTGCACAGTTAGATTTAATGGTAGCAGTTTCTGTTGTTGATTTGATGATTGCACATATTTATTTAATGGTAGCAGTTTGTGTTCTTGATTTCATGTTGGTTTATGATTTAATGGTAGCAGTTTGTGTTAAATGGTATCAGTTTGTGTTCATGATCTTGGTGTAATTGTGTAAATTTGAGTTCTTGATTTGATATGCAGTTTGTGTTCATGAGCTTGGTTCTAGATCTTGGTTCATGATTTGCGATTAAGATAATGATATATAACATTTGGAGCCAAAATTTTGATTTTTTCAAGTTTATGCTTTACTTAACAGGTTCAAAAAAGGCAAAAATTTTAAATAATTCAATTGTTAATTTCAAATTAGAATTTGGAGCCAAAATTTTGATCTGGTTCGTGAGCACATAGGTTTGAAGATTCTTTCCTGGAAGAAGGTGAATAAAGAATCAAGAGATAAACTATGGGCTGAAATCACGGTACATATATACTATTTTTTAACCCAGTACTACATAAGTTTATCTATGCAGTTACATTATGTGCAACTAATTAACAACATTGTGTTAATCTTTGCAGCGATATTTTGATGTTGACGTGACATTCAGAAAATTGGTAATGACTCATCTTGGTCAACTGCTAAGGAATTTCATAACGAAGCTCAGAGAAAAATACATTTTTTCCAACCTAAATACACCTTCCAAACTGAATGAAGTCCTGGCCAAGTATAGTGCATTTGTGAAATCAGAAGACTGGGTCGAGTTTGTAAACCACACGACCACCGATGCATACAAGGTTTTAATTAGTCATCTTTATTTCAGTCTATATGTCATTTCATAATTTTCAGTTTGCAGCATTACCGCATGTAAACGCCTTATGATTTTGTGTTTTTAGGAGATATCTGATAAAGCTAAAATGTCGCGTTCCAAAAATATTTATCAGCATAAAATGGGACAAGGTGGATATGTTTATGTGAAAGAGAAAATGGTAAGATTACATGTGTATGCATCCTCATATTTTCTTTTATCTTGTTTTAACTTTACATGTGTATGCATTTGATGTTTATTAGATAAAAAATAAAGAGATTGAAGCAGATGAAGAACCCCCGCGTGGTATAATGTGGTTGAAAGGAAGGGTAAACAAAGACGGCGAATTTCTATATGATGAGATTAGATCAGTGGGAGATAAACTTGTAAGTTTGACTGCAAATTCTATTATTATGCTTATATACCAGCAACATTAACTGTGTACTAGTAGTAGTAACTTGTATACCAGCAGTATTAACTGCGTACTAACAGCAGTAACTGTGTACTAGCAGTAGTAAACACCAGGCATATTTTTCATTGAAGTTCATGAGCAGCACTAACTCCAGCTGAGCAGCATTGACACAAATATGAGCATCAGTTACTCTAACAACATCATGAAGACTTTTAATCCCAACATTTCCTATATTTTTTGTGCAGAAAGAAGCCGATGACCAGATCATGAAATTGTCCAATGAGATGACAAAAACAAAGAGAATACTTACTCAACTGATGGCACAGTTGAGTCAACAAGGGGTACAGTTAAATTTGTCGTCTCAATTGCCAGTAGCCTCAGATGTAAGCCAACAAGGGTCTACAGATTCCCAATCGCAAGGAAATGTGTCTCCAACACAAGGAGTACCAACAGTATGTATTTCAACATGTTTCTTGTTATTCTTTTGTTTAAATAATGTAACGTGTTTTATATATACATATAGGAACCTGCTAAAACTGTCGGACCTAAGAAAAAGCCTAAGTCACGACAAAACGGGTCTCCAGATTCCCAATCGGAACAAAATGTGTCTCCAACACAAGCACTGCCAACAGTATTTCAACATGTTTCTTGTTATTCTTTTGTTTAAATAATTTATGATATATACATGCAAAAATTCTTTTTTTTAGCCATTTAAGTGCAAACTGTGGCATTTAAAGAAATCAAATATCGTTGCTTTGGGTACATATATGTGTTTTTTCAACCTACATATATATAATTCTTCATATATAATTCAATGTTTGATACAAGCATCTTTTGTTACTACAGGTTACACCACCAACTACGATGCAAAAGATTAGTGACAACAAATGTGAACCAACAGCACCATCGAAGCGCAAAAGTTATGTCTCTATTGAAGCCCTAAAGCAAGCTAGGCCGGCAAAGAGTCAAAAGTTTTTAAATTATGGTACTTGAGAATTTGATTATGTACGACATTACAATTGTATATTCTGTTCAGTTATATACATTCGAGTTTAATTGAATTTGAAATTTCTTTTTGTTTTTAATTCTAATATATATATATATATATATATATATATATATATATATATATATATATATATATATATATATATATATATATATATATATATATATATATACACTCATTCCAGTAGCACTAGTATAGTACTAGCAGTAGTAACTCTGCTTCAGCAGGACTAACTTAGTACTAGTAGTAGCAACTCTGCTCCAACAATACAAACTTTGTAATAGCAGTAGTAACCCTGTGACTAAAAGATGCACTCACATAATATGGTCACACTTATCAACATTATTGGTCACACTTTGTTTAATTCGATATGTGACTAAATATTACAAAAGGCCACACAAACTAAAAATTCATGCGACCATTGGATGAACAATAGTCACGCAAAATACACATTTCTTCACTTTAAACAGCATATGGTCACATTTATTAACACTTTTGGTCACTTTATGCTTAATTGTACGTGACTAAATACCCAAAACAAACATGCTTTGTGTGACTAAATATTACAAAAGGCCACACAAAGTTAAATTCAAGTGGCCATTGGATTATCAATAGTCACACAAAATACACATTTCTTCACTTTAAACAGCATATGGTCAGACTTATTAACACTTTTGGCCACTTTTTGCTTAATTGTATGTGACTAAATACCGAAAACAAACATATTCTTTGTGTGACTAAATATTACAAAAGGCCACACAAACATAAAATTCAAGTGGCCATTGGATGAACAATAGTCATACAAAATACACATTTCTTCACTTTAAACAGCATATGGTCACACTTATTAACACTTTTGGCCACTTTATGCTTTTTTGTATGTGACTAAATACCCAAAACAAACATGCTTTATGTGACTAAATATTACAAAAGGCCACACAAACATAACATTCATGTGGCCATTGGATGATCAATAGTCACACAAAATACACATTTCTTCACTTTAAACACCATATGGTCACACTTATTAACACTTTTGGCCACTTTTTGCTTAATTGTATGTGACTAAATACCCAAAACAAACATGCTTTGTGTGACTAAATATTACAAAAGGCCACACAAACATAAAATTCAAGTAGCCATTGGATGAACAATAGTCACACAAAATACACATTTATTCACTTTAAACAGCATATAGTCACACTTATTAACACTTTTGGTCACTGTTTTTTAAATTATATGTGACTAACTCCAAAAAAAACAACACACGTTGTGTGACTAAATCATCACAAACGTCACATTTATTATATATTCATCTGGCCATAGGACGGGAAATAGTCACACAAAATACACATTTACTTGAATAAATCATCTCAAATGTCACATACATTATATATTTATGTGGCCAAAGGACAAACAATAGTTACTCTCAAAAAACATTTGTGTGACTATAAAGTGTTTACGGTCACACAAAACTGATTAATCCAACAAAACTTGTGCCTAATTTGTCACACATATTCGGGTTTTGGTCACTCTTTTTCAATGAAAACGGCCACAAACTAAACAATGTGACCATATGCCACCTATGGTGGCGCGACCTTTGGTGACACACAAAAAAAAAACGTATGTGACTATATGCATATCGTCACACATTTTTGGTGTGACCAATACCACTTTTTGTACCAGTGCATGTCTAACGGACACAGATTAGCAGAACGAATTCTATCATCAAATCGAAGCGGACAGTTCAGATACTCGTGACGAATGATCACAAGATCTTTCATAGGTGTAGAGATTGATAAAGCATAATCAAGTTGTGTGGGGGAACAGTTATGTATTTAGAAAATTTAACGGAAATCACAGAGTGAGTTGCACCAGTATCAAATAAGAAAAATACAGCACGATCATACATAAAAAGAATTCCCGTAACGGTACCTGAAGAGTTTGCTGCCTGGTCTCTAGTCAAGGAGAACACTCAACCCTTCGCAGTAGGTGGTTTATCATCCTGATTACCCCTACCACCGTTTCCACCGTTCTTAGGGCAATCCTTAGCCATATGCCCAGTCAACCCACAAATAAAGCACGCTCCAGTAACACGATGACAAGGTTTCCCCGATGCAACTTTCCACACGTCTCACAGGGTGGAGACGAAGCCTGATCGGGAAATCTCTTCTGGTTAGAGGAACCCGAATCACGGTTAGAGTGCTGGCTACGATCACGATCTCGTCCATACCTCTGACCACTGTTGTTACCCTGCCTGCCATGAACTCGTCTATCAAACCCCTTCTGATTATAGGGTCGGTGCTCATAACCCCTCTGATTTTTGCTCTGAACTGCTGGCCTAATTCGGTCCCCATTACGATCTCTCTTGTTGTTCTGCCTATCTCTCTCTCATAGTATCTCAATGTTTCGAGCAGCATTGGCCACCTGGGCCACATCCGTGAACTCCATATTAACCATCCCATCCAGAATCCCATCATTAAAAGCCCACTTAAAATGTTTAGCCTGCTCAGCCTGTATACCTGCCTTAGACCCCAGAAAACCAACCAACCTAAGGACGCTTCATAAATTCAGTAATCGGCTCATCCTCACCCTGACAAATAGTATGATACTCACGCTCATACTTCTGCTGTTCAGATAGCGGGAAAAACTGTAGAAAGAAAAGGTCACGAAAATAATTCCATGACAAAGCAGTCAAATATGACTCACCACCCTTCGCCTGCTTATGAGCCTTCCACCAACTCAGAGCATCGCCTTCCAGCTTATAGCTAGCCAGCCTAGCTTTAAATTCATCCGCACAGCCCAAAACCTCAAAAATCTTCTCTATATGGGCAATCCAATTCTCGGCATCAACAGGAGTAACAGCCGAGCTAAAAGATCGCAACTTTTGCTTCACAAATTTCTCTAACCAAGTGTGGATGTTGGTGGGCTGACCACCACCAGATGCGTATCCCTAACGGACCTCATCAGCAATTTGGGCGGTAAGACTCGGTAACAAAGCGTTTACAGTATCTTGAACTGCTGCAGCAAATGCAGGGTTTGAGCTAAAGTCTTCGGTAGCATGGGAGTTCACCATCTGAATGGTCCACAAATGGATTAGTAAGATAAAAAGAGCATAATATCAAAATATGGAAGGAAAACATCAATAGGAAAGAGCATAGCAAAGGAAGCCTAATGTCTACCCAAATCCTAATAGGTCATATCCTAAGTTCTACAGGGCGAAACCTGGTGCTCTGATGCCATAATTGTAACACCCCAACACGAAAATGGTCGAAATGCCACATTATGGTGTCACATCAAAACATAATAAATAACGCAAGCGGAAAACTCATTAAATAAATACCAAAGTCATAAAAACCAAAGACTTCCAAAGCACTAAATCCAAACGATGTCTAAACCAAAGGAAAATATCCAAAGCATATGTCTTATAATAATAAGTTCAACATTGGGAAACTAAGCAAGGTAGGTCTTCTAAGCTCTTACTCTCATCACTCATGCCCAGCATCCCGCTTATTACCTGCCGCAGGGAAAAGAAAATGCGACTGAGCTAACGCTCAATGAACAGATATAAATAATGAAAGGTAATAAGCAAACGAATGAACGAAACCAAAACTAAGAAACCTGTCGCACAATATATCATACGTCATGAGGAATAAATGGATTAATAAGAAATTAGAAATAACAAGGAATGCCCACGAGCCCTAAACAAAATTGTCTAAACATGATACATAAATAGACCAAAAACAGATAAACATAATCATAGCAAAGCATAATATAATGTACACATGATATGCGTCTCATGATGTACCAAATGTGATATGGAGTGTATGGCACACACCATCTATTCACAAAATACCTGAACTGAAAAAAGTACCTAGGATGCATCCATACGCTCCCTGCAAAACAGATATACATATAAAAGTTCGAGACTATGCATACGTATGTTAATAACATAATAATAAATATGGCGGCCATGGTTGCTATATAGCATAAGTGGGAATGTTGTGGACTAATCACACCTCCACAGAACAGTGTCATGCCATAGGTGCCTCTATGACATGGTCATGGTACCTCCATGACTAGTTCAAATAGCTCGGGCAACAATATAGACAAATGACATGAACAGAATATAAAGGAAATCATTAATCATATAACTGAAAAGGAAGTCTAATCAATTGAATAGTATAAGCATAGCAAAACGGATAAGGAGCAAAACAGAATAACAGAAATCAGGAAACAAGTCATGAGAGAAAACCCTTACTGAAAATGGGCAGAATATCTGTACCATAGCAAGCAATGAAATGGAAACGAAATGAAATGAACACAGGGATGGAAATCACTCCTTCTTCAGAGAATCTACATGAATTATGGATCAATCATTATTTAGGAATCCGTTTTAAATGTCATTAATTGTCATAACTGTTTCTTAAATACTTATAGTTATTCATTAATTGTGATTAGGGTTTCATTACTGAAATTAGGTTAACATATGCTTAAGATTATCCGTATTAACGTTACAAATGTAATTTAGGTCAAAACACATAAAATGGGGTTAGGTTAAACTAAAACCCTAGCTTATAACGTATTTCAGATTTTATCATATTCTGGTCCCTTTATTTATGAATTTTATGCCATACTTAAGTGTTTACTGAGGAGCTCAAATATTTATGATAGATACTTATACATGTTGGGTACTCACAGTCATTTTCACAGATTTTATTTCAATGTGATAGTACCATTTCAAAAATCAATTTCCCAATCCTGTCTAGAAGGTGCACTGCAGGTATACCCCGAAAGTTTGTATTTGCTTAACCCATTTGAACCTTTCAGAAAAATCTACAAAAATTCCAGTAAGTCCTATACATTGTTAACATTCTTCCTTTCTAATAAGACGTCTTAATTCCTCACTGTTTGTAAATTAAAATTCAAAAACACCAGGTGAAGTTTCAGACTCCTAAACTCAGGATTGACATCTAATGTTCTAAAAATCAGAAAGTCACCCACCCGACCTCCAAAAATTATGAAATTTGATATCTAGATAGTACACATCCTGAATTTAGTTTTAGCCTCAAAAATCTTGCAAAAACAAGTTGGCATCATCAAATTAGACCCCTTTAAATCCGACCCAAATTCTGGACAGCATGTAGTTGAGACAGAAACAACCCTAACCTAAACCCTTTTTAACCCATTTTTGATCCGATTCAAACACACATCTTATGCGTTTAATTCACACCAAACATACATGTTTTACAACTCTTATGATCGACACACTCATCATACACACAAACACAAAAATAACGAGACACATACAAGTCACCTATGTTGATGCAAATAATGTTCTAAAAACGTTATTTATATCTTTCAATTACTTCACGTTTTGAGGATGACAAAATCTGAAATCACGTTACGTTAAAATTAATGTAAACAAGTTTTTAATCGGAAGATCCCGTTTCTACGCAAATCACTCTAGAACAAATTTACAACTTGACAAATGATCAAAGAAGTGACTTTGTGTTTTGAGACTTCATATTTTAATGGGACAAAACATTTTTTCAAAAATACATATGACAAATTATTTTTGAATTATTAAGAAATGTTTTAATGGAAAAATATGTTTGAAAATCACAACAGCTATTTTTCCCCCCAAAATCAGCTCCAACCTTCCCCAAATAAGTTTTCACCAGAAAAGACAAAATTTGGAGCGTCCTAGTCTAGGACGGCTCCACGGTTCCACTAAATTTAGTGGATCAGTGGCATGTTTAGTGGAGCCGTCCGTACTATTTTTTCTGTAACGTTCAGATTTTCTTTCCCTATAAATACCAACCTCTTTCACAGATTTTAGGCACACTTTCACACAGAAAAACTTCTGAGTTTGAACCTCTCACACCTTTCTCTTCTTTAGATCATTTAGATTAGTTTTTCTTTGTTTTAAGAGTGATCCAATCATCCACCAAGAGATCCTCTTCATTCCTCTTCATTAGCAAGAGACGAACACAAGTATCCAAGTTGATACAAGGTGTTATCACTCCTCTTCATTAACAAGAGAAGAACACAAGTATCCAAGTTGATACAAGGTGTTATCATTCCTCTTCATTAGCAAGAGAAGAACTCAAGGTATTCAAGAAGATACAAGAGTTATAGTTGTTAGGTTTTTGTAACACTTGTTACAACCTTGTTGTATCATAGCATACATCAAGTTTATTTATCTTTTGTGAGTGAGAGTGAAGATCAAGTGTGATCTTATAGAGATAGTGGATATCTCTTAAAGCCATTGGGCTTGTGTGATTGATCAAGAAGATCAAGGGTCGATAGATTAGTGTTAGTTGAGAGAGTGTTGATCATTGTGATCGTGTTGAGATCTTGGTGATCTCGTGTAGCCATTGGGCTTGTGTGATTGGTCACGTGGACCTTGGTAGATTGGTGCTAGCTAAGATTAGCACTCGACATTTAGCTTAGTTTTGGAAATAGGGTAAGCGAGGTGTACGGTTTTCTCCGCCTGAAGGAAGGTTGTTGATATAGTGTTTGAAACTCTCGAGTGTGGTACTCGGGGAGTGGAGTAGGGCGAAGAAGAGCTTCGTAGCCGAACCACTATAAATCCTTTGTCTCGGTTTGATCTTTCCAAATCTACTCTTTACTTTTATTATTTACCATTTTTTAGCTTAGTGTGTAGTTCATATTGGTGTTGATTGATTACACATAGAGTTCGAATCAAAGTTTCAAATAGCAAACTTTTAAAACAAGATTTTTAAAAGAAATTAAAATTGGTAAACTATTCAACCCCCCTTCTAGTTTCCCACAATTGGTATCAGAAGCCAGGTCAGTCAAGATTTTAAAGTATATTGTATTTTAAAACTTGAATCGATCAATAGATTCTGACAAATATCTAGAAGGGCAATCTATGCAAAGACCACCACTTTTCGAAACCGATTGTTTTATATATTGGAAAACAAGATTCGAAACATATGTAAAATCAAAAGACATTGATCTTTGGCATGTTATTACCGAGGGTGACTTTCAACCTATTCAAATGAATCCGAAAACTAAAAAGGATGAAATAGTTTCTTATGATAAACAAAGTGATGAACTTAAAAGGAAATTAGCCAAAAATAATGAGGCTAAAATGATGATTTATAATGCTTTGCCTAAAAAGGAATTTGAAAGAATTTTCATGTGTAATACGACAAAAGATATTTGGAAAACTTTGTTAGTCACTCACCAAGGTAATAACCAAGTCAAAGAGAACAAGATTGATCTTCTTGTTCAACAATATGAACAATTTTCCATTTCGGAAGATGAGTCAATAGATAATGCTTTTGCTAGATTTAATACTATTATCACTAGTCTTAAAGCTCTTGATGAAGGTTATTCTAGCAAGAATTATGTTAGGAAGTTCCTCCGTGCTCTACATCCTAAATGGAGAGCAAAGGTCACCGCCATAGAAGAGTCAAAGGACTTGGCGACATTGTCACTCGATGAACTTATAGGAAACTTGAAAGTTCACGAGATGATAATTAAGAAGGACTCCGATATAGTCAAAGGCAAAAGTGAGAGAGTTAGATCTCTAGCCTTGAAAGCCAAGAAGGAGTCCAGTGACGAGGAATGCTCAAATTCCGATAGTGAAGATGAGGAATACGCACTAGCCGTTAGAAACTTTAGAAAGTTCTTTAGGAGGAAAGGTAGATTTCCTAGACAACCTCGTGATGAAAGGAGGTCATCTCAAAAGAATCGTGATGAAAGGAAAGGGACAAGTGATAGGAAATGCTATAGATGCGGAGATCCTAATCACCTCATAGGAGAATGTCCTAAACCACCGAACTCCAACAACCAAAGAGCTTTTGTAGGAGGCTCTTGGAGTGATAGCGGTGAAGAAGAAGAGAAGAAGCTTAACGATAAAACATGCCTAATGGCTCAAGCTTCTAACGAGGTACATTCCAACTCTTCTTATTATAGTGATAATAATTCGTCAATTGATGATAGTGAATTGCATGACGAATACAACAAACTATGTGTAGTTAGTACTAAGATCTTAGGTAGAAACACAAAGCTAAAATTAAAACTAAAAGAACTAGAACTACAAGTTTTAGAATTAAAAGATCATGTCAAGAGACTTGAGAAAAACAAAGAAGTAGACTTAGGATGTGGGTCATGTATAAGTCTTCAAGTAGAAAATGAAAGGCTTAAGGAAAATGCTTTAAGAATCATTAAGTTTGATGAAGGAACCAAAACACTTAATGATATACTTGAAAACATTAGATATAGTGAACATGACCGTTCGGGTTTAGGATTTGACCCAAATCAGGCTTCTACAAGTGGTACTAAACAAGTAAAATTTGTAATGCCTGAAATGTCCAAGTCTGAAGGTGACGGCACCACTAATGATACCGATGGCACCACTAAATTTAGTGGTACCGTGGTACCGTCTGGTGCTGAGGACAAAACTGGGTCAATTCTGAAAAAGAACTTGAGTCCTAAACTGAGTCACATAGTTGTAGATAGTACTAGAGTGTCTACACCAAGTAAAGAGAAAGCCAAAGGCTTTTACAAACCATTTTCATCTCCCGAACATGGATTTGTAAAGCGTGGCACTAGGTCTACTACTCCTCCACCTAGAAGAATTAATTCTCCCAAACCTCGGTCTAGAACTCCTCTACCAAGAGGTAACTTTAGAAGACAAAATCATCCAAGTAAGTTTCCCGTAACTTGGAATGATCGTCCATCAAAAAGTTACTTACCATGGGAAATGTGTCCTTCATTCTCACATCCTAAACTAACGCAACAAATGCGTAGGATGTTTGACTCTAACAACTTTGGACCCATGAGATATTGGGGACCAGATGTTTGAACTTCTGTTTTGCTAGGAAAACAAGACTGTAAATAAATTTTGGAGTCTAATAAATGGAGTATGATTTGTGATCAAACAAATCTTGCGACGAAATAGTCAAGTCATGTCTCATATGCTTAACATTCAACAAAGGTAGTCCAATCTTCTAGTTTTAAGAGCAACACCTCAGGCACAGGTACGCTTTCTTAAAACACCCCTTGTTTGTAGAAATGTTTGGCATGAAATAGTGTAGTTAGAATCTAACATGGTAGGCACTATAACACAGAAACTTTATTCACATCTTATCATGTCAAACTCAACTTGTCCAGAAATGTTCAATGATCGCTTAAAGATCATGCGTGACAAGTTTGAATTAAGCATTGATGAGTAAATTAAGTTTCCTTCCTTGCACATAAGTAATCTTGCCTAAATTAAGTATCCCTGTAAACTTATGTATACTATATGTATGAGATACATAGTTTAAGTAATAGTCGTAATTGACACTGACGCCCATATCCGCAAAAACGAATCTCACAAAAGACGAAGAAGGTGAGTGCGCGGATATAACTAGGTTAGGGGCATAATAGGTAAAGTAGTTTACCTAACGGCAAGTAGGTCCATTATCATGAATAAGTGTTTGGCTTTGTGCCCACTTGTAAGAAGTGCCCTAAGACTTCTTACATCAAAGTGTTTGATGTATCATCCGATACATCAAAGGTACTACACACTTGAGATTACGATATCTCAAGGAGATTGATGTAGAAAATGTTTCTATACCAACTCTGATAATGAGAGAGTAAATCTGGATTGAAACATAGAGAGTAATGTTTGTACCTTCATAGGTTGATTAACAAACTTCTTGGTTCCCCAAGAAACAAACTACTCTTATTGTCTCCACGACCGAAGCCGAGAACGTAAGCGCCGGAAAGGCATGACAACAAACACTATAGATGAGACAACCTCCTATGAAGAGTAGCAGTCAAGATGCTATTAGACTTGACCGGGAACCCTGTAGTTTGCTCATGAACGAAGCTCATCGAAGTACGTCATCCTCTCCGTCACGATAAGGTCAAAAGAGAAATCGTTTCTTTGAAAAGTCTCTCTTGAAAGACAACATCGTCAACACTCCAACCAATACGTTCTCGTCACCCCACTCATGACTATTTAGATAATTCTTCCAAATTATTAAAGTCATCGTCCACTTCTCTCCTCATGACCTCTTAATAATTCACTTGAAATATTAACATCATTTCTCACGTCTTGTTCTATGACTCATTTGTCAATTCCCTCACATCGCCTCATGACTCTTAAGTCATTCCTCTCATCCCGCTTATGACTATTTCAATATTTCAATGGAAATATTAGAGTCATCCCTTGCGTCATATCTTATAAACGTTTTATCCCTTCTATGACTTCTCAAATGTTTCACGGGAAATATTGAAGTCATCCTCTACGAATCACCCATGACTTCTTAAGTCATCTATCTAACTCGTCTCATGACTTTTAGAAATTCCTCTAGAAGTTCTAAGTCATTCCCTCACAACTCATCACATGACTTTTTGAATATTTCACGGGAAATATTAAGTCATTCCTTACGTCTCGTATTCCGACTAATTAAATATTTCGTGGGAAATATTATAGTCATCCACCAAAACACGACTCATGACTTCTAATTATTTCACAGGAAATATTAGAAGTCAATCCTCATCCAATGACAACTTGGTCAAACACTAAGGTCATTCCTTGTCATCCCACCTAATCGTTTTCGTTAAAGAGTTTATTAGGTATAAACTTTTTCCTTGTGTCAAAAAGTCTTACTAAATAAGTAAGATTAATCAGCCAAAAGTCAAAACAGAAGAAAAGTGGCACAATCAGACACACGGCTCCATTAAATAGACACGGCTCCACTACTGTTTAGTGGAACCGTGGTGCCGTGCATCTGAAAAACGCGCCCATTCTTTCTTTTCTTCTGCACATCCTTTCAATCAAACCCAAAACCACTTCCTCTTGTTGTCAAAACCGAACCCAAACACTAAAATTCAATTAAGCTCTTGCAAATCAAGATTGAGGCATTGGAATCAACAAATCCTAATCACAACAACACTAATTGTAAGTAAATCATGCTTAATTTCTTTCAATTTGAGTCTAGGGTTTGTTCTTGAGTTCAAAATTGAATTGGGGATTTTCGAATTTTGTTAATCCTTTGTGAAATTAAGACTAGGATTAGACAATGTAGCATTCACATGATTCCCTAAACCTAGGATTTTCATAAACCCACTTATGTTGCAAAACCTAGTCCGAATTTGATAACTAAAATTGGATTATGATTGATTGTTTGTAGTGGAATCATGTTTAGGATTATTAAAATAGGATTAGGAACGTTTTGCATTAAAGCTTTTCAAACTTAAAGCTTGTTGGCGCCATGTTGAGGCGTTTGCCAAACACCCCAATTCGATCACTTTTCGAAAAACTTCACAAGTCTAGGATCATGAAACCTTTTCGTGCATTATTGATGCAAATTAAAAACGTTTTTGCATGCATACATGAACTCTCAAATATGGATCGAATTACATAAGTAATGTGTAATGTTCGACATACTTTGATTGAGCAAAAGTGAAGATAGGAGTGTTTGGGTAATCTCATTAGGATAGTTTTAGAGTCGAGATTACCGCACCTCCACATTGTTTGCATTTAGGCACACACACTAGAAGTGTAATTATTAAAATGCAACGAATTAACATATACAAAAATAATATTTTTTTTGTAGGTAACAATGCCTCGTAA
Organism: Artemisia tridentata subsp. tridentata; assembly: GCA_021014915.2. NCBI lineage: Eukaryota > Viridiplantae > Streptophyta > Magnoliopsida > Asterales > Asteraceae > Artemisia > Artemisia tridentata. The sequence continues at coordinate 186,450,969 of CP139502.1, read as the reverse complement.
TGATTACCAAGATACCCATCACTACATCCCTCGTCTTGTTGACGACCCAAATATTCCCATTGAACAAAAAGCTTATCTAGCCAAAGTTCAAGATCGATACATACACGAAGGGCGTGTAGTCGATGCACTCTATGTCACGACAGACAACATCCGTGTCTGTTTCCCTTCTATCGAGTTCGATTGTTTATACAAAATAAACGATCAAGTCTGTCCTCGTTTTATTCTCGAGTTTTATAGTCGTGTCCGTACCTACACTGATCTTGACGGAAACGTCTTTCTTGATTTTTGGATTCGACACCAAAATATCATCTTGTCTGTCACCGAGATTGGTCAGATTCTCGGTATTCCCTCATATGGTCAGTGTGCATTCACTAAAGACCATTCTCTAGAGTCTCTTTACTACAATCTTGAGAACGAAGGTGCTTATCGTACCGAAATTCCCGACATTGAAGTAATTAAACAAGTAATCCAAATTCCTCGAGTCACCAACACGTATAAAAAACGTGATGGTTCTATTGTCTACCTCGACCCAAACAAAATATACCTCAAAGAGCTTCGTCCCGATATTAGAAATTGGGAACTTCTTCTGCGTGAGAACGCGTTAAGCCTTGCAGGCAACCGTGATCACGTTCCGGCAAGTCTTGCCCACATGCTCTACTGTCTTAGTATCGAGGAACCTTACAACCTCGCATACTACATGGTCAAACGGATGGCCAGTATTCATCGTCGTTCCGATGAGCTCATGCCATATGGCATGTTGCTTACTCGTTTATTCAGGTGGGTTATGCAAACCTACCCATCTCTCAATGATGTCGACTATGTCCTAGTCAATCCGGTTATGAAACCACTTGGTGGACCACAACGTCGCACAAAGCAACGTAAGGACAAAGGGTCCAAACGTGGTCGTAAATCCACTTTCGATATTCCCCACTTTTCCTCCTCGTTCGGTCACAGTTCGTCTTCTCAACCTATGGATGAGGATGATGATGAGGTGAACGAAGAAAGAACGTCTCGTCCTAATACTCCCTCTCCCGACACCTTCTTTCGTAACCTTGACACCTCATCATTCACACAAACCTCCGATTTTGAATTCGGACAAACCAACTTATCCACGATGATGAGAAGGCAAACAACCATGTACAATCGACAAGTATCGATGCATGAGCAAACTATCAGGGGATTCAAGTCCATCGGCAAGGCGATCAAAGGACTCGGGAACAAGATTAAAAAGTTGGGGAAGAAAAGAGACTAGTTAGGATTAGCTTAAGTAGTACTATTAACTTAAGTATTATTAAGCTATTATAAATAAAGTCATGGCAATGTCCATCATACATTAACTAGCTTGAAGTGTTCTCTTTTAACATTTCACACTTAAACATGGTTAATTTGCTTAGTTAATTAACCTCTATGTTAATCAATCTTGCCTAGCTCATACATGTTATCTTATTTTATTACATGCACTAGATGTTAAATTTGCTTGAACTCATGCATGCTTAATAGTTGCCTAAATACATAGATGATCACATGATCATGTTAGTTGCTAGTTGAAACTAGCTTTAGGAATTCTATGTGTTTAGTGGTTTGAGGCTTTGAGATTTGCAGCCAATGGATTCCCCATTAATTTCCCCGTTTAGGCTGCCTAAAACCAGCAGACCTGGAAAGAAGGTCAAATGGAGGCCACAGCTCCACTAAATAGGCGACGGCTCCACTAAATTTAGTGGTGCCGTGGTACATTTGGTGGTACCGTGCCTCTGGAAGACGATTTTCACTATTTCCTTCCACTTTTTGACTTCTTTTTCCAGGAAATCTGCCAACATAACCTGATTCCCATACACCCAAATCCCCAAATCCAACATCCTTTTCAACCTTGCATGCTTTTGATTTGGCTATTTAAGCTAACATCATGCATTGCCATCCTTACACCCATCCTTACACCTTCACACTCACCATACAACCATCATGGGATCAAGAGTATTTAAGAAACCAAGATTCTACATCAAACCAACAAATGAAACCAATCAAATTGATCAATGGATCAAGAGTGCTCACCCACCACAAGCCTCACCAAACACCAAAGAGACAATTTTCATTGATCTCACCTTGGATGATGAAGATGATACACACACACCCATAACCTCAACCAAGTCATCATCTTCCTTCACTACACCTCAAGCTCCATCCAAGGCAACATCAACCAAACCAACATCCTCATCCTCCACCACCATTGGAACCAACACACATTCACCTCAACCAAGTCCCATTCCATCACTAGCCTTAACACTTAACTCATCACCATCAACTTCACTTGAAGTTGGAACTAACACATCCCTTTCATCACCTTCACCATCACCACACCCCCTAGCTCTCACCCTAACCTTATCACCAATCACTCCCTTTGAGTTTGGGAGTAACACATCATCATCTTCCCTATCACCATCACCTCAACCCTTAATGGGTTATCCCATCCTCTATCCACTACAACCTCACACCTTGAGTTGCCCTTGTTGCAACTACAACCAAACCCTCATCATGAACCTTAGGGAAGACTTGAGTCTTCAATTCAAATACCTAGAGCACCTCCTCACACCACCTATGGGACCCATCATCCTTCCACCACCTCCACCACACAATAGCCAAAACTAAACATACACATGTTTAGTCCTTCCAATAAAACCTATAAAACCTTTTGAATCCGAAGCAAATCTTGAAGTCTCATGCCTCTAGGAATGTTTATGTGACTTTTTGTTGTTTAGTTTGCTTCCGTATTGTAGTCATACCTATGTATGACATTTATCTTATTCTTAATGGGCATTCATGTGGTTGTTTTATTTTTAGCTACTTGGCTAATTTTCTTCTTGTGTGGTTGGATATTTGTCTTAAGTGCTACTTGTTAGATATTGTACATGTGTTATCTAACTTTGTTTTGTAGCATACACCATTGCTCGATTCCTTGGTGTTCTCCAAATGAGGGGGAGTATACATCAAGGGGGAGCCTTTTTCACCTTTTTGATTCAACAAAAAGGGGGAGAAATGGGAGTAAACTCATTAAAAACTTGTTAAAACTAATTTTAACTTAAAATGAGTTTATATTTTGTCATCATCAAAAAGGGGGAGATTGTTGATGCAAATAATTTTCTAAAAACGTTATTTATATCTTTCGATTACTTCACGTTTTGAGGATGACAAAATGTGAAATCACGTTACGTTAAAATTAACGTAAACAAGTTTTTAATCGGAAGATCCCGTTTCTACGCAAATCACTCTAGAACAAATTTACAACTTGACAAATGATCAAAGAAGTGAATTTGTGTTTTGAGACTTCACATTTTAATGGGACAAAACATTTTTTCAAAAATACATATGACAAATTATTTTTGAATTATTAAGAAATGTTTTAATGGAAAAATATGTTTGAAAATCACAACAGCTATTTTTCCCCCCAAAATCAGCTCCAACCTTCCCCAAATAAGTTTTCACCAGAAAAGACAAAATTTGGAGCGTCCTAGTCTAGTACGGCTCCACGGTTCCACTAAATTTAGTGGAGCCGTGGCATGTTTAGTTGAGCCGTCCGTACTATTTTTTCTGTAACGTTCAGATTTTCTTTGCCTATAAATACCAACCCCTTTCACAGATTTTAGGCACCCTTTCACACAGAAAAACTTCTGAGTTTGAACCTCTCACACCTTTCTCTTCTTTAGATCATTTAGATTAGTTTTTCTTTGTTTTAAGAGTGATCCAATCATCCACCAAGAGATCCTCTTCATTCCTCTTCATTAGCAAGAGAAGAACACAAGTATCCAAGTTGATACAAGGTGTTATCATTCCTCTTCATTAGCAAGAGAAGAACACAAGTATCCAAGTTGATACAAGGTGTTATCATTCCTCTTCATTAGCAAGAGAAGAACTCAAGGTATTCAAGAAGATACAAGAGTTATAGTTGTTAGGTTTTTGTAACACTTGTTACAACCTTGTTGTATCATAGCATACATCAAGTTTATTTATCTTTTGTGAGTGAGAGTGAAGATCAAGTGTGATCTTATAGAGATAGTGGATATCTCTTAAAGCCATTGGGCTTGTGTGATTGATCAAGAAGATCAAGGGTCGATAGATTAGTGTTAGTTGAGAGAGTGTTGATCATTGTGATCGTGTTGAGATCTTGGTGATCTCGTGTAGCCATTGGGCTTGTGTGATTGGTCACGTGGACCTTGGTAGATTGGTGCTAGCTAAGATTAGCACTCGACATTTAGCTTAGTTTTGGAAATAGGGTAAGCGAGGTGTACGGTTTTCTCCGCCTGAAGGAAGGTTGTTGATATAGTGTTTGAAACTCTCGAGTGTGGTACTCGGGGAGTGGAGTAGGGCGAAGAAGAGCTTCGTAGCCGAACCACTATAAATCCTTTGTCTCGGTTTGATCTTTCCAACTGTACTCTTTACTTTTATTATTTACCATTTGTTCGCTTAGTGTGTAGTTCATATTGGTGTTGATTGATTACACATATAGTTCGAATCAAAGTTTCCAATAGCAAACTTTTAAAACAAGATTTTTAAAAGAAATTAAAACTGGTAAACTATTCAACCCCCCTTCTAGTTTCCCACAACCTAAAATCACAAAACAAGCCCTAACCCTCGTATTAAATATGTACGCCCTACATTAATAGGATTTTAGGGTTTCCAGATTTGGTAGCATGCATTTTAATGAGAAATCAATGTTCTATTACAGATTTTATTTCGATTAGGGTTTGAACATGTTTAGGTGTGTTGACTAGATTAATAGAAAACAAGAGTTGTGATGGTGTTATATCTTGAACTGGAATGCGAGACAAGGAGAAAGAACACAAGAAACTACACCACGAATCACAATACCCAATCTGAAACCTTGGTATGATCGAACACCACAGTAACCACGCTTAAACTCTCCTTGGATCTTGAAAGAGATAAAGTAAGAGGAACTTTGTGTTTTTGTTTTTGGTTGTCGAATGAAAAAGAAAGAAGGAAGAACCGTATGTTTTAAGTTGAGAGAAGCGTGTGATTTGGTTTGAGAGTATTATGGAAACCTTATAATAGAGAGCAAACAAGATCTTTTATTTCCTTAGAGATATACGCATTAATTTTAGTTCTTATCTCTTGTGTTTAACAAGTTAAAAAAAACGTGTACATGGGGGGGGGGGGGTGTCACACCCCAAATATCTGATTTGCAGCAGAATGGAGCACTTGGGGGCATGACTGCCACAACATCATAGTTACAGTTATATTGAACGACCTAAAGTGTCATTTTAAAAATACATCATTTGATTTCATAAAACATTCAGAGTTTATAAAACCTAGGTCCCAAAAGATGATTCAAGTTTGCGGAAATAAGTTTGTTACAAATGAAACGATAGTTAAGTGCATAAAATACGAGTGAGACGCGTCGTCACCGCGACTCCATGATATGTCCACATGCATGCCATGAATGCGAATGCCTTAGTTACCTGAAAATTCATTGCTAAAACGGTCAACAATAATGTTGGTGAGAATCATAGGTTAATGTAAATGATAAGTCTCTACGGTAACCACAAGTATAAAGTGAAATGACAAAAATGCCACATAAAATAATACATTGGCTCTTAAGCTCATGACCCCGAAGCTATACTGAAATGAATGCCCCAAACTGAGTGTTTTGCCAGTCACTCTGATGTGATACAAATGAAATGCGTTCGTAGACTAGTTGGCGCTACCAACCCGAATGGAGGCGTCACCCTCAATAGATCTATTCACTCACTCTCGCTTACTCCGTAATTAATGGTTCATGATAAATAAAAGGGGACTTTAACTGGGCAATGATGTAACTTAAGCAATGTAAATGAATTTGATACTTTGGTCCGTATGAAAAATGGTGCAATGTATTCTCCCCCGTAAGTTTAGAAATGAAATAATAAATTGAAAACGGGGCTATGAAAACTCACCTGATGCAATAGTAATGATGACAATAATGGATACACTGAAATGAGGCACGATCTCTAACCGCAACCTAATATGAATGATATGATCTAATGTAAGTCATGAAATGATGCTACACATGCAAATACGTATGTTATCGATACCATTCGTGAAATTTGAAAATAACGTTTATCGTCGAAAAATATATTTTTGACGTCTTGTTAAGTCATAAAACATTTTACGTGTAAATACGTTGTAACGATATCCCACGATCGTCGTTTGATGATTTATAGCAAAATAATAAAGTTTTCCGTCGTAATTTAATATTTTTCAACAACTATTAGAAAATGACTAAGTAGCCTCGCAAAGCTAGTCGTAAGCTGGTGAATATTGAGTGTTAGGAAATGATCTCCGTGGTTTTAGAAAGCTTGTGACAATATCTTAAATTCGTATCATTGAAGTTTGGTCCATACGAGTCCCGATTATAAAGATAAATAATTGTTAAGTTAGTTAGTCGAGCTAAATTGGTTGTTTTTGTGTAGTTTTCGGGTATATTTGGAAGGTCATATTTTACTCGTTACAAGTCCGATTGACGAACGGCTGGTCAATTTGGAAAATAGGCCGGGAGTACTTGATTTCACTTTAAAGTGTTAATGTCTCAAACTGACTCGATCAATGAGAAAAATGGTTCCAAACTTGGTTACTCGCAAAAACAGTTTTACATTTAGAACATTTTTAATAAAAGCTGATAAAAATGTGTTGTGAACGTCGGGTTTCAAACGCTTGTATCTCGGTCGTTATAAGCTCGTTTTCTACGTTCTTTATGTCCTCGGCTTCGACTTACAGCGAACTAATATATTTTTGATATGTCGGCTTGTCTAGTTCGCATTCAACGCCTCATTTTACCCATTGAAAATCGTGTAACAGCACACTATTTTTCAGAAAATAGTTTTTAGTCGTCAAACTTAGAATTAACGTATCTTTCTCGTCGTAAGCTCGTTTTTACTCATTCCAGCGGCCACGGCTTCGTTTTTGAGTGTATTTTCTAAATATGTAAACCAAAATAACCCATGGTCTACTGAGATTTCCAGATTTTGCAAAAACGGACAGAACCTCATCTATATTTTGTTAAAACCATTTTTATTAGTTCAATACTTGTACAAATCACTTCCAATCAACACCAAAGCTATTCTAAGCCTACCATACACCTTCTTAGGGTGTCATGGGTTCCTAATCTTCACCAAAAATGATGGAGTTCATAAGATTACTCATAAAATTCTTTAAGTTCATTTTAGTGACAAAAATAAGTGGTAAGTGGTATATAACATAACTATATTTGTATGCTTTGCTACTAGAACTTAAAAATAAATTAAGTAGGAGTATAAATGAGTAGGAAAAATACTTAGAACACTTACTTGAGGATGATGAGTTTTTGTAGCAAAATACTTAATTATCCTAGAGGTTTATATTTCAAAACCTTAAAATATAGAACTAATGGAACTTGTATAATACTTGATCTTGGAATTTTGATGAACTTTTCTTCTTCTTCTTATGTTGGCCGAACCACAAAGATGGTGGGGAAGATGAGAGAATTTCTTGCTAGTTGATTTTGTTACTTGAAGTATTAAATGAGGAGATATAGGAAAATAAGTAGTGATAATTAGTTAGACACTAGCCTTGGTCTAAGTTGAAGTCAAAGTGGGGTAGGAGGGGGGGGCAAGGGGCGGCAAATGGGGGAAAGTGGGATGAGGTGATGGTTGATCTTAATTAATCTTGTACTTGTTGTAAGATTTAGCTAGATTTTGATGTGTTATCCTGTGTTATCGGGTATTGAGTTAGCTAGAAATAAATTTTGACGGAACAAAATAAAGTAGGACGAAGTTGTAAAAATTATAAAATCAGATTTCTTGCAAGTATCGGGTGTCAAATTAGTTATCTTGTTAAAATTTCGTAAACCGTCGTAGTTATAAGCTTTTAACGGTATATATAGTAAATGATTTCAAAACACCGGGTAAACTAATAATATAATTTTTATATCATTATAATGAGTGTGAAAATATATTACAATCATAGTCAGGAGTGTCGGGTATATTGTTCGTAGTAAATGATTGAGTGATAGCATTTATTTAATAAATAAATATACGTGAATTGAAATTATGCAAACCCGTAAATGACCTAACATGAAGATGATGTTACTGATGATATGTAGACTACTCTAGTCTATATGATGTTTCCTTAGTGATGCTCCATGAATTCGCAGCTAAACCCTAAAGGTTATGCGAATTTTGAATACCCGTAAACCTAGTTTACGAAATGATGAATGATAACCATGAATAGTGATTTCCCTCCGGGAATGAATAGTGTTTCGTGAATAGTAAATTTTTTTATAACTTCTCAAAGTCGCAAACTGACTTCAAAAATGATGAATAGTAATCTGTGAATAGTAAATTTTGAATTTTGGGAAATGACCTTGAATTACGATTTGTCTCAGTCTTCCACCCTAAAAGGAATTCAGTCCCTGAATTCAGTTAGCGTTGGTCTCTGGAGTGGATTCGATGAAAAGATGTGGATATTTGAGATGCATCTGGTCTTCCCGCTCCCAAGTAAACTCGGGACTTCTTCGAGAATTTCAGCGAACCTTCACAATAGGAATTCGACTCTGCTTCAACTGTTTGACCTCACGGTCCATGATTTCTGCTGGTTCCTCCACAAAATTGAGCTTATCGTCGAGTTGAATTTCTTCTAATGAAATTACGAGGGATTCGTCTGAAAGACATTTCTTGAGGTTTGAAACATGAAATGTGTTATGTACGTTGTTGAGCTCTGACAGAAGCTCAAGTCTGTACGCCACTGGACCAACTCTATCCAGAATCTTAAATGGCCCAATGTACCTCGGGTTTAATTTCTCGCGCTTTCCGAATCGTATCACGCCCTTCCAAGGCGAGACCTTCAACATAACTCTGTCGCCAACTTGGAATTCTAATGGTTTGCGTCTAACGTCAGCGTAACTTTTCTGTCGGCTTCTGGCTGTTCGGAGTCTTTCTCGGATCTGGATTATCTTTTCTGTTGTCTCGCGAACCATGTCTGGACCAGTGAGTTGTGCTTCACCAACTTCGGCCCAGCAAACAGGGGACCGGCACTTTCGACCATAGAGTGCCTCGAATGGTGCTGCTTTTATGCTGGTGTGATAACTATTGTTGTAAGAGAACTCGATCAGTGGCAAATGGTTAGCCCAACCATTTCCAAAGTCAATCACACACGCCCTGAGCATATCTTCCAATGTTTGAATCGTTCTCTCGCTCTGACCATCGGTCTGAGGATGATAGGTACACCGTGCTTTGAGACTATTTCCTTGACGTAAAGTCGGGTAAGCTGATCCATAGAATAAGTCTCTCTGATTGGTATGAAATGGGCTGATTTGGTGAGACGATCCACGATTACCCAAATAGCATCGTAACCGCCTGATGTCTTGGGAAGTTTAGTGACGAAGTCCATTGTAATGCGTTCCCATTTCCACTAGGGAATTTCTGGTTGCTGAAGTAATCCTGATGGTTTCTGGTATTCGGCTTTTACCTTAGAGCAAGTAAGGCATTTGCTAACATACGTAGCTATTTCTGCTTTCATGTTTGGCCACCAGTAAAGTTTCTTGAGATCCTGATACATCTTTTCAGAACCTAGGTGAATAGAATACTTCGATTTGTGCGACTCGTGCATAATCAACTCTCGTATCCCGCCATAGAGAGGTATCCAACTTCTATCCTTGAAGCATAATACTCCGTCTGCTCTCTTTACAAAGCCATTTGCATTCTCTGGCATTCCATAGAGTTTCTCCTTTGGTCGATTTTCTTCCTTGACTGCCTCCATTTGAGCCTCGAGGATTCTTGATTGTAAAGGTGAAATGATTGTCATTCCCAATGATCTGACTTTCAAAGGCTTGAGTCGTTCTTTCCGGCTAAGGGCATCTGCCACATCGTTGGCTTTCCCCGGGTGATATCAAATTTCACAGTCGTAATCACTAAGCAATTCCAACCAACGACGCTGCCTCATATTAAGTTCCTTCTGATCAAGTATATATTGTAAGCTCTTGTGGTCTGTAAACACTACACACTTAGTACCGTAGAGGTAGTGCCTCCAAATCTTGAGTGCAAAAACCACGACACCCAACTCTAAGTCATGAGTGTTGTAATTCTTCTCATGAGTCTTGAGTTGTCGAGATGCATAAGCTATCACCTTCTCGTTCTGCATTAATACGGCTCCAAGTCCTTTATGTGATGTGTAACCACTGGTAAAATTTCACTTTGTAATAAACTATCTTACATCCTATATAAAGAATACTTATCTTTTTTTTCTACGTATAAATTTTTTTTATCTGATCACAACTACTATCTAATGTGACGTAAATCACATCCTTGATAAACGTGCACACACGCGGACTGACACCAACCTACTTAATGTTTATTTCAAATAGACATTTTCATATGTCAAGTATAAAATCTTATGATATTTCATTTGCCACTTTACACTAATTTGTTAACGTACGATTATTAAACGTTCAATATAAACATTTCCTATCTATTAGAATTTTTACGAAACCCTAAATTATTATAATATTGATTATGAGTAACTAAATCATAAAACACTAAAGTACAACTCATTCAAAGTAAGGTACAAGCTTCTAAAGCACAGAAACCCTAAATTCACTTTAACCCCTGATACAAACCCTAAATTCACTAAAACTATGATTTTATGTAATAAAATCACCAACCCTAATTACTATGTATATTTTTTCTACAAATTATAAGTGTACAAGTCTCTCAAGACAATGTACAAGCCCTTAATGCATGAAAACTAAATATTTATATAAATCTCATTATAAACTTCAGTGTACTCACTTTGAAGCACACAATACAAGGTCATTTTGCACAAACACTAACCCTAATATTTTTACAACATTCAAACTAAGTGTACAAGTCCCAAAACCAAAGGTACAAGTCATTGAAGCATAAAAACTTCAAACTACATTCATTTATCTTTAAACCTAATTAAACTAACATATATTAATCTAACTTAAGCAAACATTAAAAATGTATTTTCTATATTTCTTAAACTATAGTACAACCCTACCAAGCCTATGGTACCACCCTTTAAAGCACAATTTCATTTCCTTTTGTTTTCTTATTAATTCAACATTAATGTTAAACAAACAAGCCTTAGATTAATTTCTACCCAATAAATACATAAACCACGCCCTAAATTAAGTTTGTTACCTCACCTAAACCTCAATGTACTCATTTTAAAGCACATGTACAAACTATCAAAGCCCATTCGACCCATATGAAATTACCGTAGTTCAATTCTAACCAAGAATAAACCAAACCATTTCTAACTCACTCCTAGGTAAATTTTACACCACATAGATTTTACAAGGCCTAGAGTTACTACAAAACATCATGTCTTCAAGATATTTACCTTAGTCAAAATAAGTAGGTAAGTTTCATGGCTCAAGATCGAAACACATCACCCTTATTACATACAACCACACAACCTTCTATGCACCACCTCACCATGTCTCTCTTTTCATGACATGATGACTTAGCCATACTTAAAACCCTTACTTCCTTCCCCTATATAAAGTCAAGCCACATTTCTTCTTTACACTCACCATTCATTCGAAACATATAAACTACACCCACACTCAAACACCTACTGATCTTGAAGCCTTAATAGAAGCCAAAGAAAAGTTTAGAGAAGCCTAAGAGGATGGAGGAGCTCGTTTCCCTCTTAAAGTCTCTTTTGTCAAAAACCTGCTTTAATCGAGTTCTAAGCTTGTAAGTTTTTCTAACCCATTTCAACTCCTTTTGTAAGTCTTAAATATCTCTAAACAAGATACTAAATCAGTTTCAATAGAAAGCTAAGGTCAAAAATGAGGAACTATATGTTAACATAGGTTAATAAATGTTAAAATAATATACTTTTTATTCAAATTTCCTACTAAACCAACTACATATAAATTTGGTAGTTTACATATTGTTGTAGAAAAAATTATAACGAAGATATAGTAATTTGAATCACCTAAAACGAGTACACGAGTCAAAAGATACGGCCAATCGAAATTACTTAAAAATCTGTCGAAAACATTCTGTGACAGAATGTTAAAACACGCGAAACGAGGCATTTCTGATCCGTTTCATCAAAAAGTTAAAACACGAAAGTTGTTCGGAACGATGTTTTCTTCAATTAAAAAGAGGCACGAGTCCTAAAAACGTACGACAAGGGCTGGGCAGTAGGGCCTGTTTTAAACTCAAAACTATTTCATTTTTCTGTTTTTGTCGAGGAACCAAAACAAACACCTCTTGTGATATACTTTGATACGAGCTTTAAACTACTCGATAGAAGTGTATAAATGAGCTACTAAAACTATACACAAGCTATGGAATCAAACTCGTAAGTTTTTATAAAAATTCGAACTTGTTTTTCTCTTTTCTTTCTTTGTCTCAAAACGTACCAAACGCCCCTCTTAGGTTAATTATTTTGACCACCAAACAATACCCATAAAATCTGAAACTTGGCCATTTAAAAGACCTCATAACATAGATATTAAAGGAACAAAAACGTAATAAAAATCTTGCCTCACCCCGTCTTAAATTAAACCTTGTTTTGGGCTGCTCGCTCGTCAAAAACAAACACCCTTTTAAATCGACCCAACATCCCCTCTTTGAAAAATTATTGTGAGCAAACGATAAAGGTTTAGAACTTTGGGTTTGAACCATATAAAAGACCACCCAGCAAACTATTAAAAGAATCAAGAACGTTGTAAAATTATCGCACGGTCTCGCCTATGTTTATTTTTCTTTTGGGCGAGATGAACAAAAACCAAACGCACCCTTTTAATTTTTATTTTCGAAAAGCTATAAGCTAAAACACAAGTGAATAAGCCCTTATCAGCTTATTTTCAAACTTATTATAACTTATTTCAATAAGTCGTAGCAAGTCTCGCCTTTTTCTAAATTAAAAACGCACTTAAAACGTATTTAGGACTAGTAACGAAATGTATTAAATCCTTAAGGGTGAAAAATTGCCAAATCTAAAAATGGGAGTTTTCTTGGGCCAAAAGTGTAATTATTTCAAAATTATTAATATAAGGGCTGTTTTTGCCAACGATCCATAGTTGTGGGTACAAATTGCCACTTTTGAAATTATAGGGTAGAAACTGTCATTTAACCAAAGTTGAGGTATAAAAAATTGTTATTTTATGAAAGTTCAGGGTATAAATTGTCATTTTATGAAAGTTCAGGGGTATAAACTGTTAATATATGAAACTATAAGGGTAAAAAGCGTAACATTTTATAATTACTACGAGAAATATATTTCGGCTCGATTTATAACAAAAACAAGTAAACGAGATATATTTATCTCGATAACAAACAAACAAAAACATAAACATAAAAACATGAAATAAGATAAAATCTTATCATCCACCAACTTTTGAAGAGACTTCATGTTGTCTCATTTAAACATTTAACTGTCAACCAAAACGTTACGACACGAATACTAAAACTCACGTATATTTGAATAACGAATACTAAAACTTGACATACCAACCCAGGTCGCGTGCCGGAGACGTTTATCAACTATATTTAATTTGTTTTCCATCCAGACTGCTAAGGTGAGTTCATAGTCCCACTTTTCATACGTTTTCCAAACTTGTGGGGAAATACATGCTACAAACCGAACACAAGTATTTTTCTGTATGCTTTCCTGATTGATATTGCCTAAGTTTAACTGTTGCCCCAAAAAGACCCTCAATCATGAACCATTAATCACTTTCGGGTGAACGCGAATATAGTGAATAGATCTATTGGCAGTTGACGACCCATTTGTGTTGCTGGATAAGTAGCCAAATGCACTTTATTTGAGATCAATAAAGAGAATGGCAAACTGCTACTCGAGGGCAGTATTACTACATTTAATTATGTAGTAAATACATCAATAGTTCATTACTATGATGTCCATCCTGTTAATGTTTGCGTGTCATGAGACTTAGGGAAATATACTGAACTGCAATATTACTGATTTACTTTCTACTTAGCTTGTGTTCAATTGATTATTACTATAAACACTATGGATTCACTCAACCTTTGTGTTGACTTTTTAGCATGTTTTATCTCAGGTAACTAAAAGCATGACTTGGCACGGCGTGACAATGGACTTTCTTCTTATAAAAAGAGTGTTCATTTTGTTATCATTCAACAAATAACGTATCTTTTATAATGTATTTCAGAACTTCCCGTTGGGACCTCTATTATGTAACTTTGATTTAAATAAATGAATGATAACAATTTTATTTAAAACGTCTCTTTTCGAGTCGTTTTCTATTTTCATGACTATGATACCTGAAGTAATACCCCAACTTATATTCCGCTGCGTATATCGAAAATAGGGGTGTTAGAGATTGGTATCAGAGCCATGGTTATAGAGATCCAAATGTTTTCAAATATTGGACTATAACCACACTTACAAAATAAATGATTTTACACCATACCATTTTACGCCCTCCGTGCTTGCATATTACCGTGCTCAGTCCATTACCTATTAGGAATATTTTACACTAATCTTCACACACTTGATATTTACTCTCACACACTTGATTATTTCACTTTCACTCCCTTAATATTATTAATTACTTATAATTACTATTTACGGATTACTACAGTACCACGTCTTCCAAACCAGTTGATATTACCAAAACTACCCTCCGTGCTGCTCGTACATCACCTACCTATCAAAATATTCCAGATACGAAAGATCCCTACGTACTAATACCTCAACCACAACCTAATACGGAACCTATTCAAATACCACCATCATCACCTACCCACTCACCTCCACGTCAGAAACTTAGGAGAGCTACTTCAGATGAAAAGTTGATTGGTTGTCCGACAACATTCGAGGTTGGACAGAATTCACACCAAGAAACGATTCGGAAAGATGCTGAGCCAAACTCTCCACTACCTGACACTCCCGATTCCCCAATACCAGACATCCCGGACGACGTATCTTCACCTAATTCCCCTGACTATAATTTAAACCCTCGTGATTCCATATGGACACTTCTTTATCAACAAGCCAGCACCCTAGACATTCACACTGAACAGCTGAAAGGGTTACAACCATTATGTTTCGAATGGTCCGACCGTAACATTGACACTCTATTTAGAAAATCCAATGTCGAGAGACGAGCAGTGTTTGACTTAGGAATAAAGGTTGCTAAGATGAAGAATACTTACAACCATGAATTTAGAAGCTTGGATTCCAGAATCAGCTGTTCGAGAAGAGAACACGGTCAGACACATGGTAGAGTGGAAGACATTGAAAGGACCCTATGGGTGGCCAGAGACACGGAAAGAAACCAGGGTCAGAAGATTTCCGCCTTAGAAACCATGTTGGCTAACCAAATTAGGATGTACCAGGAATTTCAGGAACGCTTCTCAGAAATGAAAACTGCACAACTAAAACTTGAGGCCGAAGTTAAGCATCTACATCAAGAACGTAATTGATCTTAAATTCACATGTATCATTGTTGTGCCCACTAAACCGAATAGTTTTTGGTTAGTGTATCCTGTATTCTCCAATAAGCTCGAAACTTTCCGAGCTTGTAACCTACTTTTAAATCTATAACAACCTCCTTTTGTTATATCTCTCTGTTATAATAAATTCTTTCTATCATGCCCTACTATGATGCTATGCATGCATGTAATGACTTCTCATAACCTCATGCAAAATCCCACCATTTGTTACTCTCCTTAATAGACAAATGGCTCCACGCAAACCAAATCATACTCGAAACTCAATAAATGTCACTTTCCCCTTCCTCCGAACCTAGTCAACCGACCAACTTGTAGCACAGCAAGTAACAGAAATTAGGGCCACTGTTGTCAACAAAGGACCAAACACTTATACTAGAGACAGAGAATCCTTAACCTACCACATGGAACATTAATAAAAGACCCTGTATCAATTGTTTTGCAAAAACAATCGATCAAGTTATTAATATCATGTTATTTTCAGTGATTATATCCAGATCTACCATGACATTACTCACGATTATTATGATACCTGCCATAACTAGGCTATAACCATAGAATCCTCTAAGACAAATTTCGGAAGAAAACTTGATGAATGAAGAGAAAGTTGTTGAACTTCAGCTTTTGAAGATGAATTAGTTTGTTCCTTAGCAGTTTCATACCAAGAGTTAATCATTTACCTACGATACTAACCAAACACATCGTAATTTTATGATTCTCAATTGGTTATAACTTCGCATTGAAACCACTTGTTAGGACTAGTATACTCGAATTATGTTAACATGGTCATTACGTAGATTCTAAATTCGTGATTCTTGTGATAGTAATATGAGATAGCCAGCATGAACAATACAAATACCCTACCAGCACTAACCACACCAATGACTCCTGAAGCTATCCAAAAGTTGGTAATCAACATCATGGCAGCAGTACTCGATGTGACTACAGTAGCTCACCTGAGTAGCAACAATATGGCAATAGGAGAAAAGAAGATGGCTGTGTCTTGTAAGCATACCCATGAAAGTTTCACGGGTTGTAGACCAGCTCTCCATAAGGGTCCAGAAAGAATGACTAAACCTACCATCACCCTTACCCAAGGATTTCCCAACCAAGGAATTAAGCGAAGTACTACGCCCAAGAAAAGTGACCATAAGCGAAAGCTCGATGATAGGAAAACCACTATCCCCAACCACTGCGAGCACCACAATAACCACGACTGCTACCGCAAGCATCTACAAGATCGCATCGATTACCACCGCCAACTAGTGTTCCGACAGGTAGCAGGCAGAGACTGCATCGCCACACCTGCTAACGGAACTGGTTATCGTGGAAAACAACCTCTGTGCCCAAGATGCAAGATGCATCACACCGGACATTGCATTGTTAAGTGCAGGAAATGCCAGGAAACAGGCCACAAGACAAGAGACTGCAAAGCCATGGGCAAAAAGGAACAGCCATCGGCCGTAATATGCCACGGATGTGGTGGAAAAGGACACTACAAGAGTCAATGCCCAAACTACAATATCAATTGGAAAGCCAAGACTAGTGCAAGAGAATGAGAACTCGTTAAGATCCCAACAACGTCAAAGGAAGAGAAATTTTTGTTGTAGATAAATAAACCATAGTTTAAAACTTTCTAAGTTGTATTTCCTTTTGTACTCTACCTTAGTTACGATGGATGTAACCTAAGTGTAACAACTACCTTTCTACTGTATGGAATCTCTACCTTGTAATATTTCCGTAATAATCACAATCTACGTCTAATCTCAGTTTCTATTCCATTTACCCTGTTCATAGTCATTACGTAACAATACACTGTTATACCATTGGAAATTTGGTTAATATTATTTCTGACCGAACAATAGACTTTTACCACTCTGTAAGATTCTCACACGAACCCTAAGATTCATTTCAAGGATACCTTATTATCACCCTAGAGATTCCTAACTCATCACCATAGTGTGAACCAAAATTTTCTTATTCTTTTGAAAAATAATTATGTTGTTATTTTCCAAAAACAACACGTTGAACACCATCTAAAACTTTTTGAAAAGCATAAATACCACAGTGACTGAGCCAAACATCACATCATTCGGTCCTCAATTATACATAGCCTGATCAACTATGTCTAATTTATAAAGAATCATGTCATAAATGGAACATTTATCTTTTCAAACTTCCTAATAACAATCTTCATTCAAAAGCAAAATTTAGAAACAAAACAAACTGTTCATAAACATCCCTTTTGACCACCCTTAATAGATACCTACACCTATTACCCATCACCTCTATAGGAAACCGACAAGAGTACAAACATTAGAACCCTAAGAATTTACCAAGATTTATGGAAAACACAAATAACATAAATTTTATTAGAATCCACGAAAGTTAATACATAGTGATATAATTAGCATCGGAAGTGCTAATGGTACAAAGATTACAAGAAAAGGTATAGAATCTCCAATAGGTTGACCCGCCATGGCAACGAAGACCACCACCAACCCAACGATAGCGAGAGCCACCACGGGATGAATCACCTTGATTATCCTGTGTGATAAATACAAACAAACCATTAAAAACAATAGCAAGACTAGTCCTTAAACATAAAAACAAACAAGTTTTATTTCACTTTTATTAAGGATTACATAGAAATACAACAAGGACTCATTTTAACAACCCTAGCATAAGACTATTACCCCCATAACTTGTCCACACCAATAGCTAATAACACGAATGGCATAAGAGCCGCTAGAACGCAAACCATGAATACGTAATCTTCATAAGGAACGTACGCCAAATAGATAACCCCAAGAACGACATACACGATTGCTAGAATAGTAATGAGGTGCGGCATATTGGAAGTAATAAATGAGAGATATATGTTTGGTGGAAGAATGGAAATTAAAATGGAGTATATATAGGGGAAAAACTAGCCGTTGGACACAAAAGCTAGCCGTTAGCTTTTACTATTCACTACCGTTAGATTCCACTGTTCATAGTCGTTAGATTTTACTATTCCTGACCATTAGAAATCACTATTCACAGCCGTTGGATTTATTAGGTGGCAAAACATTCAAATTTATTTCATTTAGTATGAATAAATCTAGTGAAGTTACGTTTTCTTGAATACCGAATGGAAATTCCTCGACGACCCCTTTTTCCATAATCTCTTACCCTAACAACCACTTTAAACTTGAATTCCAGGACGAAATTTAGAATGACAAGGAGGTACTGTAGCAAACCGTAAAATTTCACTACAATTAGTAACAGTTAATTAAATATTAACCTCTGTTACTATTTCTAATTACCATTTTTATGGAAAAATTTAAAATTTTCTTTATTATATTATTTTAACACAAACACGTTATCACGTAATTTACCAATTATACACCAAATATTATCAAATAGGCTAAATAAATCTCAGCCCAACTCCTAGAGTCATCCACTGTTCACAGTAGCCCAACACAAGCCCAACTCCTTTTATACTTCACTTTTTCCCCACACCTCGACCAACACAGACTGAATCTCACATCCTTGATAAACGTGCTCACATCCTTGATCACGACTACTATCTAATGTGACGTAACTCACATCCTTGATAAACGTGCTCACACGCGGACCGACACCAACCTACTTAATGTTTATTTCACATAAACATTTACATATGTCAAGTATAAAAACTTACGATATTCCATTTGCCACTTTATGTTAATTCGTTAACGTACGATTATTAAACGTTCAAACTAAACGTTTCCTATCTATTAGAATTTTTACGAAACCCTAAATTATTATAATATTGATTATGAGTAACTAAATCCTAAAACACTAAAGTACAACTCATTCAAAGTAAGGTACAAGCTTCTAAAGCACAGAAACCCTAAATTCACTTTAACCCCTGATACAAACCCTAAATTCACTGAAACTATGATTTTATGTAATAAAATCACCAACCCTAATTACTATGTACATGTTTTCTACAAATTATAAGTGTACAAGTCTCTCAAGACAATGTACAAGCCCTTAATGCATGAAAACTAAATATTTATATAAATCTCATTATAAACTTCAGTGTAGTCACTTTGAAGCACACAATTGATGAACTCAAATAAGTACATTTTATTATCATCATTTATCCTATTTATTTAACTTGTTTTATGAGAATCGATACATTAATGTTTACTTTAGTAATTCTCAGGTAAAAACAAGCATTATGTGAAACTTGACGATTTTGCACTAATTATGGAGCAAAACAAGCGAGATGTCAAAAGTCTACTAAAATCCAGAAGATGCGCCGTATCTCACTCAACAGATACGACGCAATATCATACTTAGATGAATTCGAAGACCATTGCCTGACTTTGAAGAATGTGCCGCATGCAATTCTGTCATGCGCCGCATATGAAACTTTGGTCAAAGAAGAAGATCAAGCTCGTTCTACTCCAGATACGCCGCATTATACTTCTAACATACGGCGTATCACTATCAAGATTTCACCAGTTACAATCCAAGACAGCTAAAGTACATGCGTCGCATACGAAGATCAAGTTATGCCGCATCTAAAGACGGTGTACGAATATTCCAGAATATATAATCTTGGACCCCATGCAAAGTTAAGTCAATGCGCCGCATCTATCAACTCAATGCGCCGCATCGATCCCTCAGACTGAAAACTATAAATACCCCAAGGACAGACGAATTTGGGGGACGGAGAAAAAGGAGAGATAACCCTAGAGCTGAATTCAGATGACCAAGCAGCACAAGACACACCTCAAATAAAGATACAAGAGCTGTAAGAAGGTCTTGCATGTATTCAATTCATTAAGTAGTTTTGTTTTATTGTTTTAGTACACTTTAATTCATCAGGATTGATGGGCTTGTGTAATGTGACTACGGAAGATCATGCACTCCCCTTAATATTGCTTTCCCATTAATTAAAGTTTATATGTTGATGTCTTTGGTGACTTTTATTTGTGCATTGATAACCTCTGTGTCTAGCTGAGTCTTGCTTGGGTCGCCATGCCCCTTCCTCGCCTATTTATTAGAGACGCTTAAATAAATAGGATAGACATAAGTAATCATTAAGAGTTTACTCGCCGATAAGATTAGAGCCAACAAGAAAGGTTTAATTATATACACTTCATATAAAACTAGCAATAAAACAAGTGACAAGCTATTTAATTATCAGGACAGGTCTTCTTATTGTCTCGAGTATCTATCTATGTACGTGTGTGCTAATCGCTGATTCGTGCTCATTAGTTTAGTTTTCTATTTAATTATAACCAAATCGTGCCAGTCTCTCAGGCTGAACCCCCCTTGCGTTAGATTAGGTTGTATTACTAACTTAGGATATTGAAATATTGATTTGAATAACTAGATAATATGTTCTACTCTTAGTGATCGACACTCTGCTTACCATTATATTCATATTGACCGGGTACACTGCTCGTTAAGTGTGTGTGTTATTGATAAGTCGGCTAAATATAAATTTAAAACTTGAGTAGGCATTAATACTGCTAAATCGCAACGACACATCACGCTCCATCAAGTTTTTGGCGCCGCTGCCGGGGAGTGAATTGTTATTATCTGTTAATTTGATTAAGTATTTTAATTATGTTTTTCTTTTTAGTTTTTTTTTAGATTCTAACCACTAATCCTGTTGTGTATTAGATAGATTGCATTCATTGTATAATTTGCATATTTGCTGTTTTTGTGTGTTTTTGTTTTCTGTAATTTTTGTTTCTTTTTGTTTGTTTTTATTTTTGTTTTTCTTTTTTTCTATTTTTCTGCATTCTGCTGTCGTTGTATTGTGCTGATACAAACGATACGGCGCATCTGTTTTCACAGATACGGCGTATTGCGTTTAATTTTTATAAAATACAACGCGTTTAATAAATTCGAGTACAACGCATCTTTCCCCAAGATACGGCGTATTCTGTTTTTAATAAGAAATTTTTCTAAACCCTAACGCCATACGACGCATCTGTTTTAACAGATACGGCGTATTTTCTATTTAAATTAAAAACAGTTTTTCGAATTACTAAACAGAAGCGACGCATCGATCTTTATCGATACGGCGCATCTACTAAATCAAAAATCTTGTATTTTGAAATGTAACGAAAATACGGCGCATTAGCTTTTGTTAATACGACGCATTTAATTTAATAAATATAATTGATTTTTGATATTCACTTTGATCATTTCACTACTCTCGTGCAAGTTAGTTTACTTTCAGAATAAATGATGGCTTAAGCATCATTATGGAAGATTACATTCTGAACCTAACCAAGAGATGCTAGCTGGAGTGATCAAACCTTCGATGACTGGAAGGTTGTAATAAGACGACAAGAGTAGAGGAAAACTCAGTACTGGTAACATTGAGTATCTTAAATTCTTGAAATAGAATTCCAGGTATCCTTTACAATAATTCACCTAGCCTTAAGGAGAGTTCTCTACGAATCCTCTCCCGAATATTTGACGATAAAAGTAAATTTCCTTTACTTTAATCTAAGTATTACATGTTCATGTCTGAAAAGAAAATTTTTGAGAAACAGGTTACTAAAAAGTGAAAATTGCATGCTAAACACTGATATAAACCTCTCTTCTTATAAATTACCTAAATGCAAAAACACCGAATTCCACAACGAAAGTTGTGATTTCCGTAAGAGTTCTTCAGAAATTGATCTATGTAATACATCAGGTTCAAATTATAATCTTAATTTTGTAAGCTTAAAACGATATTTGCTCCTAACCATGGAATAAATCATTATCCACTAAACAATAAGATTATAATCATTAATAAAACGCTTATGCCTATTGCTCTTATCTTGAATTTATATATATCATATGGTATACCGTTTTACCCCAATTTGATGTATAAGGAAATGTGTTGCGGAGGCCAAGGTACGTTCCCTATTTAAATTTTGTTCACTGGCACAACAATACGGCGGATCTTAGTATTCTAAGCGCCGTATCTCTGACTAATTAACACTTATTGACCAGTCAATGAATTTAGATAAATACGGCGCATGATAATTATGCGATACGGCGCATCGTATTTGCCCTATAAATATGAAAGAGATGCGCCGTATTTTTACTTTTTACCCAAAAATTTACACACAGTTAAAAAAAACGCACACCACTTGTCTCGAATCAAACCCTTTAATCTGAGTTCTTGACCGAATCCTAAGCGTGATATAAGGTAATAATCCTATTTAATTTTACCGATTTGATTTGAATAAAAATTAGGGTTCGGGGAGATTGTTTTTGAATTTTGGAGGGAAAATGAAATCGTTGTGGTAAAAGGAACTTTTAGATTTTGATATGGGTAAATGGAACCGTGATGTTGAGTGGGAGTTTACGTCACGGGGCCGGATTCTTGGAAAACATGCCTGACCCCCTTTCTTTTATACTGATACATTGCTAGATGCGGCGCATCTAAGTTACTTGATACGGCGTAACAACCAATTTTTAATTTAAATATTTCCACTATTGTTGCGACGTATTACGTAATTTAGATACGACGCATCCTCCATACGCCGTATTTTATTTATTGTGATTATTACGGAAATATTACAAGGTAGAGATTCCATATAGTAGAAAGGTAGTTGTTACACTTAGGTTACATCCATCGTAACTAAGGTAGAGTACAAAAGGAAATACAACTTAGAAAGTTTTAAACTATGGTTTATTTATCTACAACAAAAATTTCTCTTCCTTTGACGTTGTTGGGATCTTAACGAGTTCTCATTCTCTTGCACCAGTCTTGGCTTTCCAATTGATATTGTAGTTTGGGCATTGACTATTGTAGTGTCCTTTTCCACCACATTCGTGGCATATTACGGCCGATGGCTTTTCCTTTTTACCCATGGCTTTGCAGTCTCTTATCTTGTGGCCTGTTTCCTGACATTTCCTGCACTTAGCAATGCAATGTCCGGTGTGATGCTTCTTGCATCTTGGGCACAGAGGTTGTTTTCCACGATAACCAGTTCCGTTAGCAGGTGTGGCGATGCAGTCTCTGCCTGCTACCTGTCGGAACACTAGTTGGCGGTGGTAATCGATGCGATCTTGTAGATGCTTGCGGTAGCAGTCGTGGTTATTGTGGTGCTCGCAGTGGTTGGGGATAGTGGTTTTCCTATCATCGAGCTTTCGCTTATGGTCACTTTTCTTGGGCGTAGTACTTCGCTTAATTCCTTGGTTGGGAAATCCTTGGGTAAGGGTGATGGTAGGTTTAGTCATTCTTTCTGGACCCTTATGGAGAGCTGGTCTACAACCCGTGAAACTTTCATGGGTATGCTTACAAGACACAGCCATCTTCTTTTCTCCTATTGCCATATTGTTGCTACTCAGGTGAGCTACTGTAGTCACTTCGAGTACTGCTGCCATGATGTTGATTACCAACTTTTGGATAGCTTCAGGAGTCATTGGTGTGGTTAGTGCTGGTAGGGTATTTGTATTGTTCATGCTGGCTATCTCATATTACTATCACAAGAATCACGAATTTAGAATCTACGTAATGACCATGTTAACATAATTCGAGTATACTAGTCCTAACAAGTGGTTTCAATGCGAAGTTATAACCAATTGAGAATCATAAAATTACGATGTGTTTGGTTAGTATCGTAGGTAAATGATTAACTCTTGGTATGGAACTGCTAAGGAACAAACTAATTCATCTTCAAAAGCTGAAGTTCAACAACTTTCTCTTCATTCATCAAGTTTTCTTCCGAAATTTGTCTTAGAGGATTCTATGGTTATAGCCTAGTTATGGCAGGTATCATAATAATCGTGAGTAATGTCATGGTAGATCTGGATATAATCACTGAAAATAACATGATATTAATAATCGTGAGTAATGCTGGTTTAGAGATTGAGGTGACCGGTTTTCCGGTTATTGGTCAGGATTATCTGGTTAGGTTAGGGATTTGTGAGATGATCATGGGGGGATGCTATTGGGTAGCATTGGGTCCCGTTAGACCAGTAGAGGTAGAGCCGGAGCAGGGAGATCCCCAGGGAGCTCCAGCTGCTGCTCCAGCTCAGGAGGAGCCACAGGTACCCCCGCCACCAGTTGTACGTACTGTCGGTCAGAGAGTAGAGCGAGTTGAGGAGGAGGTGAGAGCTTTGAGGGGTATAGTTGAAGATATGAGGGATGACGTTGCTGTAGTCAGGAGGGATGTAGGTTGGCTAGTTGGGAGTGTGAGTTAGATTCTGGAGCATCAGGGCACGAACCATACTCGCCCAGATGGTACTTACGTTAGAGGCATGATCACATACTCCCGGCTCCCTACACATGGCACACGCAGAGTCCGACCTAGGACCGATGATGCTAGCACCTCAGGGACTCGCTCGGCTGAAGGAGACGACTCCCTACATCCTTGATTTCATGTGTTTGAATTTATAGACATCGTTCCTCGTACATTTTTACTCTTTTGGGATTGTACTAAATACTATTATCATGTGTTTATTTAATGTTTCAGTTTATGTTTCTTATTATGTTTGATGGAGACTGGCATTAAGTTCAGCATGAGTGAACGAGAGAACCCGAGAGGTAAACCGTGAAACGTGCCAATTTTACAACAGACTGTTAACAGTCTGTTTGGTAACTACATGCGCCGCATTTAGTGAAACAGATGCGACGCATCCTATCCTTTATTTTATTTTATTTCGTATTTATTCCAGACTCGATACGGCGTATCTTCTTCCATAAGATACGGCGTATCGACTGACCTGATGATTTACAGTTTAATTTTTTAGGTTTTATTTTTACTAACTACTAATGTATTATGCAAGTTTGAACCTTCTTAACTCAGGTGTGTTAAAGTCTAAATGGTATTATAGATTCCTGCATTTTTGTGGATACATCATTTATGAAGCTTAAACGTTCTCATCCACAAGAAAGTTGATTTTTGCTCTTATACGAATAATGGAGGATCATACCGAGCAAATCTCAGGGGAGTTTTTTCTGTTCTAATTCTTTTATTTTCCAGTTTTTAACCTTTGACACAAACAACGAGGACGTTGTTTAACTTAAGTGGGGGGATGGAGAATTAGAACACTTACTTGTCCTAAACTTTTTCAAAATATGCTTAAAATGCGCTTAATATATCAAAATTTAAAATTTTTTTAGCATGTTTTTGTTTAAAGTCTAAATTACATAACCGCACACATAACTCTATTCTTTCAAAAAAAATATTAAAACTTTAGTGTGCCGGTGACTTGTAAACTTTAGAACTTGGCTTGTATACTATTCGAGACCACCATAATGAGTATTATCTATATAATTGGAGTGACTTGTCTAAATTGGTAAATTTCTAGGATTACACCCAAATAGCCTTTATATGTTATGTGATATTAACTAACTACACTGGTTAGTTAACCCCCATATAAACCATTTGTTTACTCTCACTTTTAGAGTAAAGATACCCCTAGAAAAACCCTCAGAGCCATTCCTTTCGTTTCTTACACCTTTGTTATAATGTTTCGATACACCCTTACACCTTAGCCTACCCTGTAGATTAAAATCCGTGGTTAATTGCTTTAGGCAAAGTGTGTTTCCTTACATTACCTGTGTTCGCGTGCGTAATTCATTATCTTTGGTTAGGTCGGGAAATTGCACAATGCAATTGGTATGAAAGTAAATATTGTATAACTTTTAGTTTATTTTTCGTGTGTTTACTACTTTCACTATTACAGTTATTTCTGAAAGTATGAAGAGTATGGAAAAATTATCCGGAAAAATAGTGATAGAAAAGTTGTGAAATTTTACACATATATGTTGATGTCAAAAAAAAAAAAATAGAAAAGAAAAAGAAAAAGGAAAAGTTGGAAGTTTGTTTTAACCAACTTATGTAAAGTTTTGTATTAAGTGGGAGATATCACCACTATTTGTTGTTGTATATTATATTTATGGATTGAATGGGAGTTGGCCGTTATGGGAACGCCAACTAAGGTTATTCTTTGATTGAGATTTTGTTGAGTATAATTTGTGTCTACCTAAAGCGTGTGTTTCAAGTGATAAAGCGTGAGTTATTCAATGATATGAGTCTTATTCATGGGATGGTTGGGAAAGTGATTAACCACACTTAGGATTTTAATTTATCTGTTTTGTTTATTTTTCATTTTACACCAATTTGTATCCCAAATATTATCCATACCCTATATCATTCTTCATTCAAACCTTTGATTTATTAAGATTAGGGATTTGAGCAATCTTAAGTATCGTAGTCGTGGATTCGGCTATGTATTTATGATTTTGTCGCCCTTTTTGATATAATATTATTGGTGAAGATTACTTGGTCCTATCTTTAGCCTATTCGAGTTAAGGAATTGAGCAATTGCAAGTATCGTGGTCGTGGATTCGATCATGTATTTGTAATTTTGTCCCCTTTTCTGGAATATGAGATCGATAGAGATTAAAAAGGATGATCAACCCTTAACTAACAAACCTTTTTTTACCGCTTTAGACTTGTTACTCCTTGGCTTTAGTGGGGGAGATGCGTATACTTGCCTAGCCTATGATAGAATATTCGTCACGACTAAGCAACTAAACAATTTAGAATTGATTTACATAAAAAAAAATTATTTTGGTTTCTACTTCGTTAAGTGTTTGGTAGTGTGATTACGATAAAACGAATACGTGCTTAAATATAAAAATAAATCCTAATATCATTTAGGATAAATTTTCATATGATTGATTCTAAGGTTTACTTGGGGACAAGTAAAGTTCAAGTGGGGGGATATTTGATGAACTCAAATAAGTACATTTTATTATCATCATTTATCCTATTTATTTGACTTATTTTATTATATTATATATGAGAATTGATACATTAATGTTTACTTTAGTAATTCTCAAGTAAAAACAACCATTATGTGAAACTTGGCTATTTTGGACTAATTATGGAGCAAAACAAGCGAGTTGTCAAAAGTCTACTGAAATCCAGAAGATGCGCCGTATCTCACTCAACAGATACGACGCAATATCATACTTAGATGAATTCGAAGACCATTGCTTGACTTTGAAGAATACGCCGCATGCAATTCTGTCATGCGACGCATATGAAACTTTGGTCAAAGAAGAAGATCAAGCTCGTTCTACTCCAGATACGCCGCATTATACTTCTAATATACGGCGTATCACTATCAAGATTTCACCAGTTACAATCCAAGACAGCTAAAGTACATGCGCCGCATACGAAGATCAAGTTACGCCGCATCTGTAGACGGTGTACGAATATTCCAGAATATATTAATCTTGGACCCCACGCGAAGTTAAGTCAATGCGCCGCATCTATCAACTCAATGCGCCGCATCGATCCCTCAGACTGAAAACTATAAATACCCCAAGGACAGACGAATTTGGGGGACGGAGAAAAAGGAGAGATAACCCTAGAGCCGAATTCAGACGACCAAGCAGCACAAGACACACCTCAAATAAAGATACAAGAGCTGTAAGAAGGTCCTGCATGTATTCAATTCATTAAGTAGTTTTTTTTTATTGTTTTAGTACGCTTTAATTCATCAGAATTGATGGGCTTGTGTCATGTGACTACGGAAGATCATGCACTCCCCTTAATATTGCTTTCCCACTAATTAAAGTTTATATGTTGATGTCTTTGGTGACTTTTATTAGTGCATTGATAACCTCTGTGTCTAGCTGAGTCTTGCTTGGGTCGCCATGCCCCTTCCTCGCCTATTTATTAGAGACGCTTAAATAAATAGGATAGACATAAGTAATCATTAAGGGTTTACTCGCCGATAAGATTAGAGCCAACGAGAAAGGTTTAATTATATACACTTCATATAAAACTAGCAATAAAACAAGTGACAAGCTATTTAATTATCAGGACAGGTCTTCTTATTGTCTCGAGTATCTATCTGTATACGTGTGTGCTAATCGCTGATTCGTGCTCATTAGTTTAGTTTTCTATTTAATTATAACCAAACCGTGCCAGTCTCTCAGGCTGAACCCCCCTTGCGTTAGATTAGGTTGTATTACTAACTTAGGATATTAAAATACTGATTAGAATAACTAGATAATACGTTCCACTCTTAGTGATCGACACTCTGCTTACCATTATATTCATACTGACCGGGTACACTGCTCGTTAAGTGTGTGTGTTATTGATAAGTCGGCTAAATATAAATTTAAAACTTGAGTAGGCATTAATACTGCTAAACCGCAACGACACATCACGATCCATCAACAATACAAGGTCATTTTGCACAAACACTAACCCTAATAATTTTACAACATTCAAACTAAGTGTACAAGTCTATAAACCTAAGGTACAAGTCATTGAAGCATAAAAACTTAAAACTACACTTATTTATCTTTAAACCTAATTAAACGAACATATATTAATCTAACTTAAGCAAACATTAAAAAATGTATTTTCTATATTTCTTAAACTATAGTACAACCCTACCAAGCCTATGGTACCACCCTTTAAAGAACAATTTCATTTCCTTTTGTTTTCTTATTAATTCGACATTAATGTTAAACAAACAAGCCCTAGATTAATTTCTACCCAATAAATACATAAACCAAGCCCTAAATTAAGTTTGTTACCTTACCTAAACCTTAATGTACTCATTTTAAAGCACATGTACAAACAATCAAAGCCCATTCGACCCAAATGAAATTACCCTAGTTCGATTCTAACCAAGAATAAACCAAACCATTTCTAACTCACTCCTAGGTAAATTTTACACCACATAGATTTTACAAGGCCTAGAGTTAATACAACACGTCATGTCTTCAAGATATTTACCCTAGTCAAAATAAGTAGGTAAGTTCCATGGCTCAAGATCGAAACACATCACCCTCATTACATACAACCACACAACCTTCCATGCACCACCTCACCATGTCTCTCTTCTCATGACATGATGACCTAGCCATACTTAAAACCCTTACTTCCTTCCCCTATATAAAGTCGAGCCACATTTCTTCTTTACACTCACCATTCATTCGAAACATATAAACTACACTGACACTCAAACACCTACTGATCTTGAAGCCTTAATAGAAGCCAAAGAAAATTTTAGAGAAGCCTAAGAGGAGGGAGGAGCTCGGTTCCCTCTTAAAGTCTCTTTTGTCAAAAACCTACTTTAATCGAGTTCTAAGCTTGTAAGTTTTTCTAACCCATTTCAACTCATTTTGTAAGTCTTAAATATCTCTAAACATGATACTAAATCAGTTTCAATAGAAAGCTAAGGTAAAAAATGAGAAACAATAAGTTAACATAGGTTAATAAATGTTAAAATAATAGACTTTTTATTCAAATTTCCTACTAAACGAACTACATATAAATTTTTTAGTTTGCATATTATTGTAGACAAAATTAAAACGAAGATATAGCAATTTAAATTACTTAAAACGAGTACACGAGTCAAAAGATACGGCCAATCGAAATTACTTAAAAATCTGTTGAAAACATTCTGTGACAGAATGTTTAAACACGCGAAACGAGGCATTTCTTATCCGTTTCATCAAAAAGTTAAAACACGAAAGTTGTCCGGAACGACGTTTTCTTTAATAACTCAAAAGCATGAGTCTTAAAAACATACGACAAGGGCTGGGCAGTAGGGCCTGTTTTAAACTCAAAACTATTTCATTTTTCTGTTTTTGTCGAGGAACCAAAACAAACATCTCTTGTGATATACTTTGATACGAGCTTTAAGCTACTTGATAGAATCGTATAAATGAGCTACTAAAACTATACACAAGCTATGGAATCAAACTCATATGTTTTTATAAAAATTCAAACTTGTTTTTCTCTTTTCTTTCTTTGTCTCAGAACGCACCAAACGCCCCTCTTAGGTTAATTATTTCGACCACCAAACAATACCCATAAAATTTGAAACTTGGCCATTTAAAAGACCTCACAACATAGATATTAAAGGAAAAAAAGTGTAATAAAAATCTTGACTCGCCCTATCTTTAATTGAACCTTGTTTTGGGCTGCTCGCTCGTCAAAAACAAACACCCTTTTAAATCGACCCAACATCCCCTCTGTGGAAAACTAGAAGGGGGGGGGTTGAATAGTTTTACGCCTTTTTAATTTTATTATGAAAACTTTGTTTACTTTTAAAAACTTAGATTCGAATTTATGTGAACTCAACTCTTGAACAATATGAACAAATATAAGTAAATCTAAATAAACAATGCAAGTAAAGTAATGAAATGAAATGAAAGATAGAGATGGAAAGATCTAACCGCGAGACAAAAGATTTATAGTGGTTCGGCTACAAGGACACCTTCCTTGCCATACTCCACTCCCCGAGCACCTAACTCGAGATTTTTCTTCACTATGTCAACAAGCTCCCTTATGGCGGAGAAAACCCTACACAACTTTTTCTTACAACGGTTTAACGACACAAAGCTAGATGTCGGGTTCTAATCGTAGCTAGAACCAATCTCACAACTTCTACACAACTTCTTCACAACTTATTCACAACGGCTTCACGACTTCTTCACAACTTCTTCACGACTTCTTCACAACTTTTTCACACCGGCTTCACAACTACTTCACAACCTAGCACTACTTATGTACTCTTCTACTTCTTTACACCTTCACTACTTACACACCTTAACTTCTTCACAACTTCACTACTTACACACTAATCTAGCCTAAGCAATTATGCTCACACCTATCTAACAAATATACACAACTTATACAAAAATGAATGAATGATTATACAAACAACTTAGGTAGCAAGATGATACTAAGTTGCAATACTTCTTCTCTAGTTGTTGAAGGAGTATTCTTCTTTTGCACTTGAATGGTAGAAGCTTGGATCACTTGGAAACCAATGCTTAAGAATATATGATCAAAGGATTTAGAAAGGATTTGGAAGGATAAGAAGAGATTTAGAACAGAAGGTTTGGGGGTGCAAAAGGTGAGGAAAAAGTCCAGTGATGAACCAGTATTTATAGGCAAATCTGAGGACCTAGAGGAGCGGGGCGGTCCCCTTAAATAGGTAGCCGGTCCCCTTAATTTTAAGGGGACCGCCTAGTGAATTAAGGGGGCCGCCCAAATCCGAACGTTGCTCAGATTTGTCTTTTTGTGGGGAAGGTTTTTCTGAAACATTTTTGCCATTTTTGGTTAAAAATTTGAATTCATAAATTTATAATGGATTAAATATTTTTATTAAATACCAAAAATGATTTTCTAAAAGATATAAAATGTTTGTGTCATTTTATAAAAAATCAAGTGATTAAGAAAATGTTCCTTTGATCATATAATGCATTAAGCATTTGTTTATTCATACCTTAAGTGATTAAGTTGTAGAAATGAATATTTGCAACTAAATACTTGTTTATTTAATAAGTTTATGTTTAATGAGTTTACATTTTGTGATTATCAAAACATAGAGATATCAAGAAGTATTAATAATATTTTTAGGCATTATTTATATCAACAATCTCCCCCTTTTTGATGATTACAAAACTTAAACTCATTAAATCCAAAACATTATTTTTGGACAAGTATTTAGTGAGTTTATATTCACTTCTCCCCCTTTTTATAGAATCAAAAAGGTTATGCCGATAAGTTTTTGATAGAAAAATTTTTGGAACGAGAACTCCCCCTTGATGTGTGCTCCCCCTCGTTTGAGGGCATTAAAGAATCAAGATATGGAATGCTTGCAAAAAAAATATATTAGAAATACAAGCATGCATAGCAAAATATGGAATATAAAAACAACAATCATGGCAAACAACAATCATGGCAAACAAATATTAAAAACACATAGCAAGACATTCATTAGTATGCTTGAAACATATAACAAGAAAAAGGTCCTAAATTGCCAAAGAGAGCTTTTCAGACTTGCTTGTGACACGAAAGCTTGGAAAATAAGCATATAGTTATGCTTAGATGGTTGATGGTAGAGTGTTTAAGATGGAATTGGTTGAGTGAGGGTAAGGATGTTTGATTAATAGAGGTATATTTTTGGAGGTGGAGAGTTTGGAGCGGAATCGGTTGAATGAGGGTTAGAGTGTTGTGCTAGTGGAGGTGTTGGATGAGATCTAGTAAAAAGATACTCAGTACAAGTGAAATGTTTATTTAAGGCAATGATTTGTTTTTGGAGAAGGACACAACAAGGACAATAGTTGACATGATTATCAACTTGATTCAAGTTGTGGGGGGGTGAAATAAGCAATTTGAGTAGGGTGAGGATGGAGGATGGAGGTTGGACCTTGTTGCAAGGTGCATAGCAAGGAGATCACCGCGGTCATGGATTTGGTTTATCTCTTCACGGAACTTTTCCTTTTCCGTGGGAATGTGGATTTGGTCATTTGGTGGAAGTGGATGAAATTGGGGTGTGTAGTTGGAATTAAAGTTGGATGTTTGACCAATATGATGAGGTTTTTGAAAGGTTTCAATAAGGTTGGTTTAAGGTTGAGATGTGTAGTTTGGAACGAAGGTGGAGGTTGAGGTTATTTTTTGATGAAGGAGGGCTAGAAGGGAGTTGATCCAATCTTGCGTTGAGTAAGGTGTAAGGCAAGAAGAGCACAAAGCTCATGGGCTTCTATAAGTTCTTCAATGAACTTCAAGTGTTTAGAAAAAGGTGATGATGGTGGAGTGTGGTTGTTATTTTGGATGGATGTTTGGATATACAACATAGAAGTAACATGTGAGTTGGTAGGAGGTGGTGGTGATACTCTTGGTGGTGGAGACATTTGTAAGCTTGGGTAATCATGAGTGGATGAGGATGGAGATATAAAAGAAGGGGATATTCCAAAAGTGGTGAGTGTTTTGGATGGTGCATTGGTAGGTTGAATAAGATGTGAGGTGTTGTGAATGAGATTGGAATCATTGTTTAGGGGTTGATCATGCTCTTCATATGAATCATATGGATGAGATGAAGGTGTATTTTTGGGAGTAAAGATGGATGGCTGGTTATTATGATGAGGTTTGTGAAAGGGTTCATTGGAATGAGCTTGAGGATTGGGAGTATAGTTGGGAACAAATGTAGGTGGAGGTGTTGTTTGTTTAGCCACATCATTTGTTGAGATGGACTTGTTTCGGGGGTTAGGTTTTCTTTTCCAAATGGGTTTTTCGGTCATCATTGCTAACCTTGAGGTTTTTGGCTTTGGTTTGATGGGAGATGGCGTGATGAGATGATGGAAGATTATGAGGAATGGGAGTGTTTATATTGTAGGATTGATGGGATTAAGGAATGGATAATTTGTTGGATGGATTGGAATAAGATATGTTTGTGAATTTTGGGAAGTTTAGGATAAAATGGGCTTAAGAATAGAAAAACGAAACAGCACCTTCGACCATCAGATGGCTGGTCCCCTTAATTAAGGGACCGGTCCCCTTAAATATTAAGGGGGCCGCCTTATGATTTAAGGGGCCGCCCATCTGTTGGTTTCAGATTACTGGAAATGGGTTTTTGGCAGAAAATTGTAGAAAGGGTTGTGTTTTTGGGTTTAGTTTCAAGCAAGTCCAACTCTTTGAGGCAATTAAGCATGTAATAGATATTTATGCAAAACATGTTAATTAAAGAGATTAAGCAAACAAGTAATTTCATCTAGCATGTAAACATACTCATCAAGCAAGTAATATATATGGACTAGGAAACAATAAACTACACCAAATATTTTCTTAATTATATGTAAGTGGGAAGATTAATGAACTATTTGAGGGATCCTAATGTGTGCCTATGTGCAATAAATGGGAACTTAAGATAGCATGGACTTTTAGACTTGTTACAAACAAAATCTTAATAGACAAACCATGGTCCGCTTGATTTGACTTAGTTCACTTATAAATGTCATGTACATAAATATAGATGACAAATATGAGATCACCATGCATGATTTTAAAAAAATGTTTTTAGCATTATTCAACAATGTTTGAAAGTGGGTTTTTATGTAAATGTTAAAGTTATTTGAATAAAATAGATTTGGTTTTATTTCAAAATGTGTTTTATGAAGAATGGGTAAGAAAAAGAATTCCCAATCTTTGACTTTGATCGAAACAGAATTATGGACATAGATTAAGAAGAAAAATGAGATAGTAAAACGTGTTAATTGAAAAGTGAAATAGTCATAAAAAATCATTTTTCCAAAATGTGAAGTTTCTGTATATTTTTAAAGATACTAGATTTTTGACAACAAATACCATTAATCCTAGATTTTTAAAAAATGGTTGTTAAAGATCTCATGCTCAAGGGAATTGGTTAAGGCTATTGTCACATGCTACTCTTTTCTACATATCCTATGGTCATAAGGAAGCGATGATGGAAATTCTATATGTTTGATGCGAGAGTGTTGAATGGGGTATAACCTAACATCTATAGCTCCTTTGTTGTCGCACACTTATCTAACTTCATGCCATAGTCTAGGAGAGCTTGTTTCATCCATAGTTTTCTAACGCCAGAAATCTAATCTTACTTCTATGTTAATGATTAATCCACTTAACTCATTTCACTTCATCACCATGAGTTTTCTAATAGTGGACATAGAAGATTTCCATTATAAACGTTATAGCTTAAGAGGGCCAAAGGGAAAAGAACAAGTGATTCTAGGTTCTAAGTAGATTCATATAAGCTATTATGTGTATATATATAACTAGGCATTATGAGCTAAATAGGCATGAAATAACTAGTCATTAATCTAAGCATATATTATAACAATAAACTTAAAAGGAAAGCGTACCTTTTAGTCTTCAGTAGATTTTCTTCAAACGCTTCAAGGTGTCATATTGACTTATGGAAGCCAAACATAGATGAGTTTCCGAATAATTCAATGAGTGACGATTTAGCCACTTGGTCCCCATTGTCCCATTTGTCCAAAATTGTTTGAACCAAACATGGTTTGCATTTGCATGTATGGTGAAAGTATTCCCCAAGGGTTGAAACTTGGTTGAAGTGAATAATTCCACATTGGGTGATTATTATTATTAGGAAAGTTTTGTCTACCTTGATTTCTTCTAGGTTGAGGGGTTTTAGACCGAGGATGAGGATTATTTGGTCTATTTGGAGGTGGAGTTTTAGATCTTAATTTCGGTTTAGAAAATCCGGTTTTGGCTTTTAATGATGGTTTATAAAAACTTTTTACTTCCTCATCACTCGCAATAGGTATTTTTCTATCTTTTATAAGTATATACTTAGGTTTTGACTCTAATGGTTTTTGTTTACTAGATTGACATTCAAACTTTACATTTTTATTTTCACTAGTTGAAACATTATTTGAGTTGAATCCTAGACCGGTTTTATCTCCCGAAGTTCCTTGAACACTTATTATTTTCTTAAGTTAGTTACTACTATTTTTAAACTTGTCAAGTTTGGAAATTTCATCTTTAAGTTTTTCGTTTTCATTTTTGACCTCTAGACATGTTTTACATTCTATAAAAACTTCTTTTCCTTTTTCTAAATGTTGTAGTTTAATTTTTAATTCGAGTACTTTATTTTCTAATGGATTATTAATATGTTTTAGTGATTTATTTTTAGCCATGACTTTTTGACTTAATTTGCATAACCTATTATATTCATTATCTAGATCTTTTTCGTCTAATGATTGATTTTTGTCACTAAAGTATTTGGTTTCAGAAAGTACCTCATTTGATGTCTTTTCCATAAGACATTTTTCGTCGTTTGCTTTGTCCGCTTCGTCTTTGTCGCTATCACTCCATGCTCCACTAACAAAGGCGCTTTGGTAATCATGACCCGGTGGCTTTGGACATTCGCCAATGAGATGGTCTGGGCTTCCACATCTAAAGCACTTTCTTTTCCCGTAGTTATCATTCCTATTTCTTTGAAGCAATCTTCTTTCATCTCGTGGTTGTCTTGTGAATCTTCCTCGTCTCTTTTAGAAATTTCTTGAACTCTCTTATAGCCATTGCATATTCTTCGTCATTACTTTTGGAGGTTGAGCTATCCTCTTCACTAGATTCCTTCCTAGCTTTCAATGCAATTGACTTGCTTTGCTCTCTTTTTCCTTTGACCATCTCGGAGTCTTTCTTTATTATTGCTTCGTAGACTTTCAAGTTGCCGATCAACTCGTCAAGTTGAAGAGTTGACAAGTTCTTCGATTCTTCAATCGCCGTAACTTTAGCTCACCATTTTGGATGAAGAGCCCTAAGAAATTTCCTAACAAAATTCTTACTAGAAAAACTATCATCAAGTGCTTTTAAACTTGTGATGATAGTGTTAAACCTAGCAAAAGCATTATCTATTGATTCCTCTTCCGGAATCATAAATTGTTCATATTGTTAAACAAGAAGATCTATTTTATTATCTTTGACTTGACTATTACCTTGGTGAGTTATTAGTAAGGAGTTCCAAATTTCTTTTGCGGTTTCACACATAAAGATCCTTTCGTATTCTTTACGTGGTAACGCATTATAAATAACCATTTTTGCCTCATTATTTTTAGCTAGTTTCTTTTTCAAATCATCATTTTGTTTTTCAAAAGGTACAATTTCATCTCTTTTAGTTAAAGGATTATTTTGAATAGGGGGAAAATCACCATAGGTAATAAAATGCCAAAGATCAAGATCTTTTGATTTCACATAAGTTTCGAATCTATTTTTCCAATAAAGAAAACCATCACTCTCGAATAATGGTGGTCTTTACATGGATTGCCCTTCTAAATATTTTTCTGATTCCATAGATCGTTTCAAGTTTTAAAATACAATTTATTTTAAAAATCTTGTTTGATGTGGCTCTTGATACCAATTGTGGAAAACTAGAAGGGGGGTGGGGGGGTTGAATAGTTTTACGCCTTTTTAATTTTATTATGAAAACTTTGTTTACTTTTAAAAACATAGATTCGAATTTATGTGAACTCAACTCTTGAACAATATGAACAAATATAAGTAAATCTAAATAAACAATGCAAGTAAAGTAATGAAATGAAAAGAAAGATAGAGATGGAAAGATCTAACCGCGAGATAAAAGATTTATAGTGGTTCGGCTACAAGGACACCTTCCTTGTTCTACTTCACTCCCCGAGCACCTAACTCGAGAGCACCTAACTCGAGAGTTTTCTTCACTATGTCAACAAGCTCCCTTATGGCGGAGAAAACCTTACACAACTTTTGCTTACACCGGTTTAACGACACAAAGCTAGATGTCGGGTTCTAATCGTAGCTAGAACCAATCTCACAACTTCTACACAACTTCTTCACAACTTATTCACAACGGCTTCACGACTTCTTCACAACTTCTTCACGACTTCTTCACAACTTTTTCACAACCTAGCACTATTTATGTACTCTTCTACTTCTTTACACCTTCACTACTTACACACCTTAACTTCTTCACAACTTCACTACTTACACACTAATCTAGCCTAAGCAATTATGCTCACACCTATCTAACAAATATACACAACTTATACAAAAATGAATGAATGATTATACAAACAACTTAGGTAGCAAGATGATACTAAGTTGCAATACTTCTTCTCTAGTTGTTGAAGGAGTATTCTTCTTTTGCACTTGAATGGTAGAAGCTTGGATCACTTGGAAACCAATGCTTAAGAATATATGATCAAAGGATTTAGAAAGGATTTGGAAGGATAAGAAGAGATTTAGAACAGAAGGTTTGGGGGTGCAAAAGGTGAGGAAAAAGTCCAGAGATGAACCAGTATTTATAGGCAAATCTGAGGACCTAGAGGAGCGGGGCGGTCCCCTTAAATAGGTGGCCGGTCCCCTTAATTTTAAGGGGACCGCCTAGTGAATTAAGGGGGCCGCCCAAATCCGAACGTTGCTCAGATTTGTCTTTTTGTGGGGAAGGTTTTTCTGGAATATTTTTGCCATTTTTGGTTGAAAATTTGAATTCATAAATTTATATTGGATTAAACATTTTTATTAAATACCAAAAATGATTTTCTAAAAGATATAAAATTTTGTGTCATTTTATAAAAAATCAAATGATTAAGAAAATGTTCCTTTGATCATATAATGCATTAAGCATTTGTTTATTCATACCTTAAGTGATTAAGTTGTAGAAATGAATATTTACAACTAAATACTTGTTTATTTAATAAGTTTATGTTTAATGAGTTTACATTTTGTGATTATCAAAACATAGAGATATCAAGAAGTATTAATAATGTTTTTAGGCATTATTTATATCAACACCCTCTTTGAAAAATTATTGTGAGCAAACGATAAAGGTTTAGAACTTTGGGTTTGAACCATATAAAAGACCACCCAGCAAACTATTAAAAGAACCAAGAACGTTGTAAAATTATCGCACGGTCTCGCCTATGTTTATTTTTCTTTTGGGTGAGATGAACAAAAACTAAACACACCCTTTTAATTTTTATTTTTATTTTCGAAAAGCTATAAACTAAAACACAAGTGAATAAGCCCTTATCATCTTATTTTCAAACTTATTATAACTTATTTCAATAAGTCGTAGCAAGTCTCGCCTTTTTCTAATTTAAAAACGCATTTAAAACGTATTTAGGACTAGTAACGAAATATATTAAATCCTTAAGGGTGAAAACTTGCCAAATCTAAAAATGGGAGTTTTCTTGGGCCAAAAGTGTAATTATTTCAAAATTATTAATATAAGGGCTGTTTTTGCCAACGATCCATAGTTGTGGGTATAAATTGTCACTTTTGAAACTATAGGGTAGAAACTGTCATTTAACCAAAGTTGAGGGGTAAAAAATTGTCATTTTATGAAAGTTCAGGGTATAAATTGTCATTTTATGAAAGTTCAGGGGTATAAACTGTCAATATATGAAACTATAAGGGTAAAAAGCGTAACATTTTATAATTACTACGAGAAATATATTTCGGCTCGATTTATAATAGAAACAAGTAAACGAGATATATTTATCTCGATAACAAACAAACGAAAACATAAACATAAAAACATGAAATAAGATAAAATCTTATCATCCACCAACTTTTGAAGAGACTTCATGTTGTCTCCTTTAAACATTTAACTGTCAACCCAAACGTTACGACACGAATACTAAAACTCACGTATATTTGAATAACGAATACTAAAATTTGACATACCAACCCAGGTCGCGTGCCGGAGACGTTTATCAACTATATTTAATTTGTTTTCCATCCAGACTGCTAAGGTGAGTTCATAGTCCCACTTTTCATACGTTTTCCAAACTTGTGGGGAGATACATGCTACAAACCGAACAAAAATATTTTTCTGTATGCTTTCCTGATTGATATTGCCTAAGTTTTACTGTTGCCCCTAAAAGACCCTCAATCATGAACCATTAATCACTTTCGGGTGAACGCGAATATAGTGAATAGATCTATTGGCAGTTGACGACCCATTTGTGTTGCTGGATAAGTAGCCAAATGCACTTTATTTGAGATCAAAAAAGAGAATGGCAAACTCCTACTCGAGGGCAGTATTACTACATTTAATTATGTAGTAAATACATCAATAGTTCATTACTATGATGTCCATCCTGTTAACGTTTACGTGTCATGAGACTTAGGGCAATATACTGAACTGCAATATTACTGATTTACTTTCTACTTAGCTTGTGTTCAACTTATTATTACTATAAACACTATGGATTCACTCAACCTTTGTGTTGACTTTTTAGCATGTTTTATCTCAGGTAACTAAAAGCATGACTTGGCACGGAGTGGCAATGGACTTTCTTCTTATAAAAAGAGT
Organism: Artemisia tridentata subsp. tridentata; assembly: GCA_021014915.2. Taxonomy (NCBI): domain Eukaryota; kingdom Viridiplantae; phylum Streptophyta; class Magnoliopsida; order Asterales; family Asteraceae; genus Artemisia; species Artemisia tridentata. Next base: position 186,410,845 of record CP139502.1, on the reverse strand, counting down.
GTCCATTTTGTTATCATTCAAAAAATAACGTATCTTTTATAATGTATCTCAGAACTTCCCGTTGGGACCTCTATTATGTAACTCTGATTTAAATAAATGAATGATAACAATTTTATTTAAAACGTCTCTTTTTGAGTCGTTTTTTATTTTCATAACTATGATACCTGAAGTAATACCCCAACTTTTATTCCGCTGCGTATATCGAGAATGGGGGTGTTACATGATGCGTCACAGTATTCCACGAAATTATCGATCCCTTCGAGTAGTGCTAAAATTGGCGCACTGCAAAGCTTTTGCTTCAATAACTGAAAAGCGGACTCTTGTTTCTTTCCCCACTCGTACTTCTGGTTCTTCTGTGTCAACTTGGTCAAAGGTTTAGCTATCTTGGAAAACCCTTCAATGAACCTTCTATAATATCCGGCAAGTCCTAAGAATTGACGAATCTCTGTAGGAGTCTTGGGCGTCGCCCAATCTTTAACAGCCTCGATCTTTGTAGGTTTAACCTGTAATCCTTGACTATCAATGGCATGACCAAGAAATTGTACTCTTCGGATCCAAAAATCACACTTCGAAAATTTAGCATACAATTTCTCTTTCTTGAGTAGCCCTAAGATCGTTTTGAGGTGTTCTCTGTGCTCTTCTTCGTTCTTCGAGTAAATCAAGATGTCGTCGATGAATACGATTACAAACTTATCCAGATATGGCTTGCACACTCTATTCATGAGATCCATGAATACCGCAGGTGCATTGGTCAATCCGAACGGCATTACTTGAAACTCATAGTGACCATAACGAGTTCTAAATGCTGTCTTCGGGATATCTTCCTCCCGAACTCTAAGCTGATGGTAACCTGATCTCAGGTCGATCTTTGAGTAAAAACTAGAGCCTTGCAACTGATCAAACAAGTCATCGATTCTGGGAAGTGGGTAATGATTCTTCACCGTTAGCTTGTTTAGCTCTCGATAGTCTATACACATCCTGAAAGATCCATCCTTCTTTTTCACAAACAAGACCGGTGCTCCCCAAGGCGAGGAACTTGGCCTAATGAATCCTTTGTCTAAGAGCTCTTGCAACTGGTTAGGCAACTCTTGCATTTCTGATGGTGCTAATCGATAAGTTGCTTGTGCGACTGGTGCAACTCCTGGCACCAAGTCAATCTGAAATTCTACTTGGCGAGTAGGTGGAAGTCCAGGTAAGTCTTCGGGAAAGACTTCTGGAAAATCTCGAACAATTGGTACATCTTCAAGTTGTTTCTCATCCGACTTCTTTTATGTTATATGTGCTAAGAAAGCATAACAACCCTTCTTTATGTATGTCTCGGTATTGAGGCATGATATGATACTGAGTCTAGTCCTACTTCGTTCGCCACGAATGATCAAGGTTTCGCCATCGTAAGGAAGTTGAACAATTTTTTCATCACAAATGATTCTTGCATGATGTCTGGATAACCAATCCATACCGATGATGACGTCGAAACTTCCAAGTTCTACGGGCATGAGGTCTATATTGAATGGGTGATTTAGGAAATTGAGAGTGCAACCACGGACAATGGTGTTGGTGCCAACTAAGCTACCATTAGCTAGTTTGATGTGGTAAGGAGTGTCTAGTGTGGTTGGTTCGATGTTGAGTAGAGGTGCAAATATAGTAGAAACGAAACTTCTATCGGCTCCTGAATCAAATAAAATGGATGCATAACGATTATTAATGAGGAACGTACCCGTAACTACATTCGGGTCCTCTTTGACTTCTTCTCCTCCCATAACATAAACTCTTCCTCTAGCTACTCCACCTTGGTTCCCGTTTCCCTGATTCTTCCTTTTTGGACAGTCACTCTTGAAGTGTCCTTTCTCTCCACAGCCAAAATATGTCACTGGGGGTATTTGATTATCAGCTACAATTGGAATCTTGCAATCCCTGTTCGAATGACCAACTTTCTTACAGTTACCACAAGGATTAGGACAATTTCCAGGGTTATGATGACTTTGACACTTGTTGCATTTGGGTAAGGTACCATTGTAACCTTTCTTCTCAGTCGGGCCTGCAGCATAGGCCTTAGCAACTTCTTGTCTCTTTGGTGGTTGTTGAGTAGCATTGCCACCCTGATTGTTGTTGATGCGTGGTTTTGCGACCTTACAACAGGTTTTACCTCTCAAGGGATCTCGAGAGGCTTACAACCCCACCAGGCAGTGTACCTGACCGATGTAGTATAGTGTAGTGGTAAGTACGGGGGATTGATCGTTCTCCACAGGGAATAGTGTTGTTAGGATTGAAAAACTACTCTAATAGGTCTAAGGGTGAGAGAAGATTCTTTTTGTATTTTTATAATTTTAATGAAAGCAAGTAAAATCTCGGGTTTGAAAGAGTGGGCGGAATTAGTTGCTAGTCAACTAACCCAAATAACTACGAATGCAAATAAAATAAAATAACAGAAAATGAAAAGGTGGAGAAACTTATGTGAAGAGAAATGTGTTTACTTAGATTTCCTTACTCCCTAACTATCTTTTACCGGTTGATTAGTGTGTATTAATTGCGTGGATGACGGGTGTATTCCTTAATACCAATCGTGGGGTGGCGTACGTACTTCCCCAACTCTATAAGCTCCTACTTCACTCCTATGTCGAGCCGGCTAAGAAGCTCCTAACATGGGATCACTAGAATTCGCTCATGCATTAAATACAACCATAAAAACCTTAGTACGCATTGGTTCATGTTTCTTAAGACGTTCAAGCAAGTTACCGAATAGGAAGTTAGCCAGTTTTCTTAAGCCTAACATCGATGAACAATCATCCAATACAATTAATAACACACTAATAACCAATAATCAATAGCTAGGTTTCATTAGATCTAAGCAAACACAAGATAAATCTAGCCTAGCATGTTAATTAAAAGACAAGAACAAGATGTAATCAAACAACACATAGACATATTGAATGATTAAATAATCACTTATCTTCAATTAAACATGGGAGATCCAAGGGTATGAAAACCCTTGAAAATGGCAGAAATTCGTCTTAGGGTTTCTCCTCCAAAATTACACACAATAAGTTCCACACTAATGACAAAAAAATTGCAAAACTATATATAGAGTTTAAGGGCTGACGGCGTCACGTTGTAGATTCTGACGCCGTCACCTCGCCGCTTTTAGGGTTCCCGGATGGCCTTCCTGACGCCGTCCCTCTTTAGACCTCCAAAATCCGCTCTGGCTTATCAAAGCTTGACGCCGTCAGAAATGAGCTTGACGCCGTCCCTCTTAATTTAAACCGTGACGACCTTGATCACTTCAAAGGGTGACGCCGTCAGATTTTTCATGCAAAATTCTCTGGCCTATCATGAGTAATTTTCATATCCACCACTTTTGCCAAGCCATGACGCCGTCTGGACCAATCCCTGACGCCGTCAAAGGTACTTTCCAGCATAATTTTGAGACTTTGTCGTTTTCTTCACTTTTATGCTCCAAAAACGTCCAAAATGCTTCCTTTTCCAGATTTCTTCTCCAAAGTACCTAAAATGACAAAAGGAACGATTTAGGGCAATATTTGATCAAATAAATACGATTTAGGGCTTAAATGACCCCCTAAAAGCGGTACACTTTTCGCTTCATCAAATACCCTTACACTTGAGATTTGCTTGTCCTCAAGCAAATGCGCTTTTATTCTAATCAAAATACAAGTTAGGGGTCATTTAACACTAATATAAAAGTAATTAAAACAAATAGTCGTTCCACTTTAATCATAATAAGCACGGAGATTACAAACTAGGACCTCACAAGTAGTGTTTAGATACTCACATCTCTCAAGTGTCATCAAAATAAATCTCATAAATGAAAACGGATAATATCTCTCACTACCTGTCATAGCAAATAGATTACCATAGGCTTGGGAAAGGATCGAAAACCTCCTCCACTAGGTGTAAGCACCTAAGATAAACTATCAAAGAGGGCTTTTACATGGGTTATAACGTGAGGTGTAGGGATATGATAATCACGGATTTGTTGGATACGGGATATTTTACTGGTGGCGAGTTAAAGATCTTGATTAATTACATGTACTATACAATGTTGCTAAGCCAAGACTAAACTCGATCTTAAGCTAAAAACAAAATAACAAAAACATAAAATAAACATAAAATGAAACGGGATGGTAGTCCGTATGATTTTTTTACTTTTCTTTTTCTCATTTTTTGTATTTTTCTTGATTTTTTTTTTTTTTTTTTTCATACACTCTTGCCCTACCATCCAAAATAATACATCATAGGGGCGTTGCATTCCCCTTACACTTGAACTTTTACATAACTTTACAAATAACTATTCTAATGACTCGAATTAAGATAATTGAAAAACTTGGAGTACTTTTAAAATATTTAGCACATATGGGGGTAATAATGTTGTTCTTCCCCATTACTCCATTACACTAGTACTTTACCCATGAGTCCCAATCGTCCCAAAACAATATGTACAAGGATATGACTCGACTTAGCAACCATGTAATCAATTAGATAATTAACTAAGGGTTTAAACAAATGTTGTCACAATAATGCACTAAAAATGAGCGCATACAAGGTAGGCTAAGGCGATTTGGGTGTACATTTAGGTGGGGTGTAACAAATTCTTCCTTTAAGTAAAATGCTTAAAGGTCAAAATGAAAAGATAGGCTCTGAGGGGTGTACTAGGGGTATCGTGTACTAAAAATGAGTACAACGCAAAGGGTGTGGGAGAATTACTTGACCAATGTAGCCAATGTAATTATAACAAAAACACAGGTGTAAAACAATGGGTTAATCCTAATGCCTCTTATCATGTAGTAAATCAAACTACACGGATGTAGTCTCACTTGTGGCCTCGGAATGGTCCTAACGCAAGTTCTAGAATCTAAGTGCTACCGGTACACACATCATAGCATAAATGCTTTTCCTACCAATTCTAGGGGCGAACCTCACATATTTGGGGTGGAAAAAATTTTTAGTGGTACGGTTTTGTGCTAGTCATATAACTCCTATCCGTGAGATGCTCATTAAGATCAAAGTTTCACTCCTATATGTTGTAAAAAATTTTAAATTTGGCACTAAAATTGCCCTAACAGGTATTTATCTCAGTTTTATTACACATCTACTATTAAACAAACAAAAATCAAGCGTAAAAGCATTCTCTAATCGTACTTTACCCCCCCCCCCCTCACACTTAAGATGAACATTGTCCTCAATGTTCAAATAACAAGATGTAAAAGTAATAAGGTAAAAGAATGAAATCAAATACTCCCCTGATTCGTTCGGTGGATAAAGAAGTAACATGGTTAAATCTTCTTCCAAGAGAATGTAGAAGCTCCAAGACTAATGCATCGCCATAAGCTTGATTCCACATACATTTCCTTGTCCAAAATAACCTGTTAAACCTGAGAAAACAAACACGAAAACCTGCATAACATCGGCGGGATAAATTCTATATATAAGGATATAATGCTTGTGGAATGATAATTTTGCAGATTCCTGGAGATTATAAGTTAGAGATTTAATAAAAACTTTTTATGAAAACAAAACTTTCAAAATTTTCAGAAAATTAAAATCTGACGCCGTCAGGTTGTAAAGCCTGACGCCGTCAGAAATGATCTGACAGAATTCTCATGTTAAGTTTCCGGAAAATTTCTGGAAAAACCGATACCTTACTTCCTGGAAATCCTGCAAAATATCATTATGACTCGATACAAGCATTTGACTCAAACAAATACGAATATGTATGTTAATTTATTATTATTATGATTCATGTTCATTTGTGTTCTAATAAACCGATTTGGATTTCCCTTACACTTAACTTTTGCAAAATACCTTTATATGTAGTTAAGACGAAGTTAAAAACAAGATAAAGCATTTTCACAATTTAATTTTTAACATGAATCAATAATAATAAAAATTAAACACACATACGGAAACAAATAAAATCAAACAAACAAATAAATAAACACACAAAGCAAATAAAGCTTGGGTTGCCTCCCAAGAAGCGCTTTTCTTTATTAACGAGTCTTGTAGCTAGACTCAAAGTCCTTCTACCCTATGTAAGTGAGTTCGTCATCGAGGACGTCTTTAGGGTTAAGCTTGGATTGAAGTTTCTTATTGGTCCGCTTAGTACAATATATCCTTTCAAACTTCTCTCCATCCGGGTCATACAATGTCATCTTAATATGCCATGACCCATCTCCATCTTTGGGTGGTTTGTCCCAATCCCACTTATGATCATCGTCCTCACAATTCCACTTATTCATTCCTAGGTTAATTGGCAAAACTCCTAGGAAATCAATCATCTTCCTAAAAACTAGAGGGTCTTCAAATGGATCTAATTCGGTATCCCTAGCTAAGAGTTGCTCTACCGTATGTGTTCGGTTCACAAAGTCCTCTTCTAGGTAAAATGGGCGTTGGGGTCCTATGAAGTCTCTATCGATCCAAGGTCCATATCTAGATGGTCTCCTATTTAATTCTAACCAATGGGGTGTTGGTTCCTCACTAGTATCATAGGCATGTTTCTTCACATCATAGACTGACCAAGTATCTCCTTCCCCTACCGCTATCTTGGATTCCTTACAATCAATCATAGCACTAGCGGTCGCTAAAAATCCTCTACCTATCAACAAGGGGCATGTAGGGTCGCTAACCATATCAAGGACGTGGAAATCGGCTAAAATGGTTAGTTTTCCTATGTGTACTAACACGTCCTTGACTACTCCAACCGGGTAAGCAACACTCCCATCCGCTAAGCCTATTATCACCTCGGTTTCTTCAAGTTTTCCTAGTTTTAGAGAGGTGTAGAGAGGTAACAGAAGTAGGTTAAGGCTTGATCCAAGATCGGCTAATGTGTCATAAGCCTCCGAATTACCGATCTTGCAAGGTAGAACAAATAAGCCCGGATCATCTAACTTCTTAGGTAGCTTGTTTTGAACAAAGGCGGTCCCTTTTTCGCCTAACTTGAGCTTCTTCTCATCCAACACATCAACAACCGGACTTTCAAGGTGGAGCTCCTTGAATTCATTGTCAAGGTTTTGAGTGGGAGGTGTCTCAACTATGTTGTTGACCAATTTGGATGTCATAACTTCTTGGTCATTTTGAACGACTTGGGTTTGTTTGAAACACGTGCTCATGGAATTGACCGAATAATATTATGGACAAGAACTAGGGGACGAAACCGATGAAATGGCATTGACGTTTAGTTTCGGGTTCTTGACCGTGTTGCTAGGGAGTGCTCCCATTTCTCGGTCATTGAGGGCTTTCAACAAAGTGTCAATCTTATTGGTCATCTCGCTTTGTTTTTGTTTGAAATCGGATTCAAACTTGGCCAAACGAGCTTCTTGAGATGCCATAAATTGGGACGTCAATCCTTCAAAGTTATTGGTACTACCATTGCCGGAAGGATTGTTGTTGAAAGTACGGTTCGAGTTGGAACCGCTTGATTGGAAACGATTAGGTGGGTTGGAAGAATTGGTTTGTTGTGCGTTTTGGTTTTGTTTCCACCTAAGGTTTGGGTGATTTTTCCATGAGGGGTTATATGAATCACCATAGGTGTTTGGCTCGGGTTTGAAAGTGTACCACTTGTCTCCCGCTCCGTCGGTACGCGAGGATGCGTAGTCCGCAAAAGCTTGTTCGGGGAGTTCCATGCAATCACGAGTGTCGTGGGGACCACTACATAATTCACACGAAGAAGTGATTTTGTTCACTTGGCTTGAAGGTTTAGGAGCCTCGTAGGATTTCATAAGAAACTTGACTTGGTCTTCAAGTTCTATGATCCTACGGTCGGAAGTGCTTGAATTGTTCAAAGGCAAAGATATTGCCTTGACCGTTTTATTCAAATCACGGGGATCACTCCAACTTTCGTTGTCATAAAGAGCAAGATCTTCTAGGAGAGCCCATGATTGTTCCGCACTTAGATCACGTAGCTTACCACCGGCCGATTGGTCAATGGTTTGCCTCGTGGAGAGATTGATATGGTCATAAAAGATTTGGACTTGGAGCCAAAGTTCTATGCCATGGTGAGGGACTTTTTGGAGTAAGTCCTTGAATCGAGTCCATGCCTCGTAGAGGGTTTCGCCTTGACGTTGTTGGAACATCAAGATATCATTCCTTAGCTTGGTAGTTCTTCCTGGTGGGAAAAACTGAGCAAGGAAACGAGTGGTGAGATCATCCCAAGAGGTGATGGATCCTGCGGGTAGACGCTCTAGCCATTGACTAGCTTGGTCCCGCAGAGAGAATTGAAAGAGACGCAGTCGGGTCGTCTCTCGAGTGGCAACATCAAGGTCTATGGAATCAACAATTTTGAGAAAGTCCTTGAGATGTTGATTAGGATCTTCTGAACGAAGTCCATGGAATACGCATCCGCTTTGCACCAACCGGATGGTGTCGGATCGCAAGGGAGTGACATTGGCTCCTTGAGTGAGCTCAATGGTGTTTCGATAGCCTTGGTGGCTAGGACGGGAGTAGTCTCCTAAGGTACGGGCTCTAGGAGGTGGTGGTGGTTGTTGTGGTGGTGGGTTGTTGGGATCAAGGATATTACCACCTTCCATGATGTCGGATGGTAATGGATACGAACAAAGAAACTAAGAAAAAAGATAGACTAAAGAAAATCTAGAAAAATAAAATAAAAATCTCACTAGAAAGGAATCTAGTGAGTAGACCTATAAAATAAAAATTCAACCTAAACAATAACTATTCCCCGGCAGCGGCGCCAAAAACTTGATGCGTGGTTTTGCGACCTTACAACAGGTTTTACCTCTCAAGGGATCTCGAGAGGCTTACAACCCCACCAGGCAGTGTACCTGACCGATGTAGTATAGTGTAGTGGTAAGTACGGGGGATTGATCGTTCTCCACAGGGAATAGTGTCGTTAGGATTGAAAAACTACTCTAATAGGTCTAAGGGTGAGAGAAGATTCTTTTTGTATTTTTATAATTTTAATGAAAGCAAGTAAAATCTCGGGTTTGAAAGAGTGGGCGGAATTAGTTGCTAGTCAACTAACCCAAATAACTACGAATGCAAATAAAATAAAATAACAGAAAATGAAAAGGTGGAGAAACTTATGTGAAGAGAAATGTGTTTACTTAGATTTCCTTACTCCCTAACTATCTTTTACCGGTTGATTAGTGTGTATTAATTGCGTGGATGACGGGTGTATTCCTTAATACCAATCGTGGGGTGGCGTACGTACTTCCCCAACTCTATAAGCTCCTACTTCACTCCTATGTCGAGCCGGCTAAGAAGCTCCTAACATGGGATCACTAGAATTCGCTCATGCATTAAATACAACCATAAAAACCTTAGTACGCATTGGTTCATGTTTCTTAAGACGTTCAAGCAAGTTACCGAATAGGAAGTTAGCCAGTTTTCTTAATCCTAACATCGATGAACAATCATCCAATACAATTAATAACACACTAATAACCAATAATCAATAGCTAGGTTTCATTAGATCTAAGCAAACACAAGATAAATCTAGCCTAGCATGTTAATTAAAAGACAAGAACAAGATGTAATCAAACAACACATAGACATATTGAATGATTAAATAATCACTTATCTTCAATTAAACATGGGAGATCCAAGGGTATGAAAACCCTTGAAAATGGCAGAAATTCGACTTAGGGTTTCTCCTCCAAAATTACACACAATAAGTTCCACACTAATGACAAAAAATTGCAAAACTATATATAGAGTTTAAGGGCTGACGGCGTCACGTTGTAGATTCTGACGCCGTCACCTCGCCGCTTTTAGGGTTCCCGGATGGCCTTCCTGACGCCGTCCCTCTTTAGACCTCCAAAATCCGCTCTGGCTTATCAAAGCTTGACGCCGTCAGAAATGAGCTTGACGCCGTCCCTCTTTAATTTAAACCGTGACGACCTTGATCACTTCAAAGGGTGACGCCGTCAGATTTTTCATGCAAAATTCTCTGGCCTATCATGAGTAATTTTCATATCCACCACTTTTGCCAAGCCATGACGCCGTCTGGACCAATCCCTGACGCCGTCAAAGGTACTTTCCAGCATAATTTTGAGACTTTGTCATTTTCTTCACTTTTATGCTCCAAAAACGTCCAAAATGCTTCCTTTTCCAGATTTCTTCTCCAATGTACCTAAAATGACAAAAGGAACGATTTAGGGCAATATTTGATCAAATAAATACGATTTAGGGCTTAAATGACCCCCTAAAAGCGGTACACTTTTCGCTTCATCAGTTGTCCCAAATTCTCTTGTTGTTGTTGTTGTTGTTATAGTTGGTATTCTTCCAGTTGTTGTTATAGTTGTTGTTGTTTCGGTAGTTGTTGGAGTTGTTATTGTTGTTATTGCGGTTATTGTTGTTGTTGACAGTAGCTCCCTTCTTCACTACTTGAGCCATAAGCTTTTGAGATATTCTGATTGCTTCGTCCAGTGTGTGTGGATCAAAAGAAATTACATCCCCACGGATGCTGTGTGGTAGCCCACCAATGAAGTTTTCCAACAACTTCTCGTTATCAGGAACCATAGTTGGACATAGCGTGGCCAACTCTTGAAATCTCCTGATGTAGGTTTCGATCTCATTACCTATAGTCACCAACTCATAAAATTATGTTTCCAGCTTCCTTACTTCGGTGCGTAGACAAAACTTCTTAGTCAGTAGCTTCTTGAATTCTTCCCACGTGAGCTTGTAAGCGTTTTCCATACCAATAGGCTGTGCATAAGAATTCCACCATGACTTAGCTTCATCAATGAGTGTGCTGGTAGCGAACTTTACCTTGCTGTCATCTGGACAATTGCATAGAAGAAATACAGATTCTGTCTTCTCAAACCAACGGATCATCGCAGTGGCTCCTTCGGTGCCTTTGAATTTCGTGGGATCGCCACTCTTAAAGTCCTTGTATGTACATTTATGAACATTAGTACCATTAGCAGCCAGCCCTGCAACTTCTGCTCTTTCTGCCCGAGAAGCGGCTTCAGCAGCCCGAGCGGCTACGGCCTCTCTTTCAACTACTAGTGCTGCCTCTATACTGTCGACAACAAGTTTTCTAATATCAGCTGGTGTCATCGCTTGAGTAGTTTTCTTTGGTGGCATGATTCTTCATAATCACAAAAGATAACAATAATGAGAACTCACAAATAGAAATGATCATCATACACAATATACAACCACAACATGTATAAATACAATGAAATCACAATGAGAAGCAACCACGAAATATCATAAATATAATCACAACACACATGAATATAATACATGAAAATTTCGGCCTACATGGACCGATATCATATATAGCACAACCATTCCTACATAGTAGAGTCACACTTGATACATTTTGTTTCTACAACAACCAAAAGACATACAAGTTCTTTAAACTATGTCACACACCCCGTGACTAGGATAATAATAGTAAAAGCTAGCATGATATAAGTCTAGTCTAGGAATCTCCTGGTGCTCCGCCTGATCGAATCTGAAGCTCTCGGATCTCTGCAGCTAGTCTGACCACAATCTCGTCCAGATGTTGAATCCGAAGCTGTGTAGCAGCATCCCTGCTATCTAAAGTAGCAATCATCGCACGTGCTGAAACTAACTCACCTGCCTGTTGCTGCTGCTCCTCCTGTGACATCTGGGCTCTGTCAAACAACTCTGGCGTCTCCTGTCTTAGCTCAGTGATACGCTCGTGATCCTCCTACTGTCTAGCCTCTAAACCCTGATAGGAAACATCAATGGAAACCCTGTCTAAAACCAAACGCTCTATCTCCTCCTCCATCGCCTCAACTCGGCTCAATGGAATCTCCTCTAACTAACCTAAGGCTCTGTCAATCTGCTCCTGCTGATGGTCTAATCGTGTCTCAAGTGTAGGAGCAGTAGGCTGTCTAGCGGCAGCAGCTCTGGAACTCTCACCGATCTCAAACCTACTAGGTGGTGTAGTCTCTGAAGTCTCAGTAGTAGCTGGTGATGGTGTGTCAAATCATGCACGCTTCTTGAGCGGCAAGTCAGATATGGGTGTAGGGTCTCTGGGATGTGATGGTGCTGATGGTGCTCCAGATGATGGTGAGGATGGGGATAATGATGATAGAGATGATGGTGATGATGGTGGTGATGGTGTACCGAATACTACTCTCTTTCGCGCTGTCAAGCGGCGTCTAAGAGGATAAGATGCAGTAAACACTCTGGGACGAACACTAGTGTTCGGGATAAGTGATGGTGGTGGTAGTGGTACATAAGCAGCTGGGGATCTAGGAGTACGAGTAAGAGAACGTACTCTCTTCCTAGCAGTGAGCTTCATAAGAGGCCCATTCGGAGACAGTCGGTAAACTCGACCGAAAGGTATCGGCTGTCCTGGCAGAATGATAGGAACAGCTCTAGCCCTACGGCGAATCAATGGTGATAAGGGTGGTGTAGGTGCAACTTCGCCCTCCTTGAAGGGTTCAGTCTCAGCATCGGATGGTATGGGTGATGAGTTTCGTGTAGGGTCAACTGATGCTAGAACTATAGTAGGTGGTGACGAGACATCCTCCATGTCAGAGTCTGAAGTAATGATGATAGGATGGGTATCTGAAGACATTTTGTGACAATCGACGTAAAATGAAGGTAAATAACCCGCATAATGTATGTATGAAACTACATGTATAGTGAATATGCACTTATGATGAAATGATAAGATGCTATGATGATGTGGTTATAGTCTAGGGTATCATGGACAACCTAGTTCGCTATAACCTTAGCTCTGATGCCAATCTGTCACACCCCCAAATATCTGATTTGCAGCGGAATGGAACACTTGGGGGCATAACTGCCATAGCATCACAGTTACAGTTATATTGAACGACCTAAAGTGTCATTTTAAAAATACATCGTTTGATTTCATAAAACATTCAGAGTTTACAAAAGCTAGGTCCCAAAAGATGATTCAAGTTTGCGGAAATAAGTTTGTTACAAATCAAACGATAGTTAAGTGCATAAAATACGAGTGAGACGCGTCGTCACCACGACTCCATGATATGTCCACATGCAGGCCATGAAAATGAATGCCTTAGTTACCTGAAAATACATTGCTAAAACGGTCAACAATAATGTTGGTGAGAACCATAGGTTTATGTAAATGATAAGTCTCTACGGTAACCACAAGTATAAAGTGAAATGACAAAAATGCCACATAAAATAATACATTGGCTCTTAAGCTCATGACCCCGAAGCTAGACGGAAATGAATGCCCCAAACTGAGTGTTTTTCCAGTCACTCTGATGTGATACAAATGAAATGAGTTCGTAGACTAGTTGGCGCTACCAACCCGAACGGAGGCGTCACCCTCAATAGATCTATTCACTCACTCTCGCTTACTCCGTAATTAATGGTTCATGATAAATAAAAGGGGACTTTAACTGGGCAATGATGTAACTTAAGCAATGCAAATGAATTTGATACTTTGGTCCGTATGAAAAATGGTGCAATGTATTCTCCCCCGTAAGTTTAGAAATGAAATAATAAATTGAAAACGGGGCTATGAAAACTCACCTGGTGCAATAGTAATGATGACAATAGTGGATACACTGAAATGAGGCACGATCTCTAACCGCAACCTAATATGAATGATATGATCTAATGTAAGTCATGAAATGATGCTACACATGCAAATACGTATGTTATCGATACCACTCGTGAAATTTGAAAATAACGTTTATCGTCGAAAAATATATTTTTGACGTCTTGTTAAGTCATAAAATATTTTACGTGTAAATACGTTGTAACGATATCCCATGATCGTCGTTTAATGATTTATAGTAAAATAATAGAGTTTTCCGTCGTAATTTAATATTTTTCAACAACTATTAGAAAATTACTAAGTAGCCTCGCAAAGCTAGTCGTAAGTTGGTGAATATTGAGTGTTAGGAAATGATTTTCGTGGTTTTAGAAAGCTTGTGACAATATCTTAAATTCGTATCATCGAAATTTGGTCCATACGAGTCCCGATTATAAAGAAAAATAATTGTTAAGTTAGTTAGTCAAGCTAAATTGGCTGTTTTTGTGTAGTTTTCGGGTATATTTGGAAGGTCGTATTTTACTCGTTACAAGTCCGATTGACGAACAGCTGGTCAATTTGGAAAATAGGCCGGGAGTACTTGATTTCACTTCAAAGTGTTAATGTCTCAAACTTACTGGATCAATGAGAAAAATGGCTCCAAACTTGATTACTCCCAAAAACAGTTTTACACTTAGAACATTTTTAATAAAAGCTGATAAAAATGTGTTGTGAACGTCGGGTTTCAAACGCTTGTATCTCGGTCGTTATAAGCTCGTTTTCTACGTTCTTTATGTCCTCGGCTTCGTCTTAAAGTGAACTAATATATTTTTGATATGTCGGCTTCTCTAGTTCGCGTTCAACGCCTCGTTTTACCCATTGAAAATCGTGTAACAGCACACTATTTTTCAGAAAATAGTTTTTAGTCGTCAAACTTAGAATTAACGTATCTTTCTAGTCGTAAGCTCGTTTTTACTCATTCCAGCGGCCATAGATTTGGTTTTGAGTGTATTTTCTAAATATATAAACCAAAATAACCCATGGTCTACTGAGATTTCCAGATTTTGCAAAAACGGACAGAACCTCATCTATATTTTGGTAAAACCATTTTTATTAGTTCAATACTTGTACAAATCACTTCCAATCAACACCAAAGCTATTCTAAGCCTACCATACACCTTCTTAGGGTGTCATGGGTTCCTAATCTTCACCAAAAATGATGGAGTTCATAAGATTACTCATAAAATTCTTTAAGTTCATTTTAGTGACAAAAATAAGTGGTAAGTGGTATATAACATAACTATATTTGTATGCTTTGCTACTAGAACTTAAAAATAAATTAAGTAAGAGTATAAATGAGTAGGAAAAATACTTAGAACACTTACTTGAGATGATGAGTTTTTGTAGCAAAATACTTAATTAGCCTAGAGGTTTATATTTCAAAACCTTAAAATATAGAACTAATGGAACTTGTATAATACTTGATCTTGGAATTTTGATGAACTTTTCTTCTTCTTCTTATGTTTGCCAAACCACAAAGATGGTGGGGAAGATGAGAGAATTTCTTGCTAGTCGATTTGGTTACTTGAAGTATTAAATGAGGAGATATAGGAAAATAAGTAGTGATAATTAGTTAGACACTAGCCTTGGTCTAAGTTAAAGTCAAAGTGGGCTAGGAGGAGGGGGCAAGGGGCGGCAAATGGGGGAAAGTGGGATGAGGTGATGGTTGATCTTAATTAATCTTGTACTTGTTGTAAGATTTAGCTAGATTTTGATGTGTTATCCTGTGTTATCGGGTATTGAGTTAGCTAGAAATAAATTTTGACGGAACAAAATATAGTATGACGAAGTTGTAAAAATTATAAAATCGCATTTCTTGCAAGTATCGGGTGTCAAATTAGTTATCGTGTTGAAATTTCGTAAACCGTCGTAGTTATAAGCTTTTAACGGTATATATAGTAAATGATTTCAAAACACCGGGTAAACTAATAATATAATTTTTATATCATTTTAATAAGTGTGAAAATATATTAGGATCATAGTCGGGAGTGTCGGGTATATTGTTCGTAGTAAATGATTGAGTGATAGCGTTTATTTAATAAATAAATATACGTGAATTGAAATTATGCAAACCCGTGAATGACCTAACATGAAGATGATGTTACTGATGATATGTAGACTACTCTAGTCTATATGATGTGTCCTTAGCGATGCTCCATGAATACGCAGCTAAACCCTAAAGGTTACGCGAATTTTGAATACCCGTAAACCTAGTTTACGAAAGGGTGAATGATAACCATGAATAGTGATTTCCCTCCGGGAATGAATAGTGAATCATGAATAGTAAATTTTTTTATAACGTCTCAAAGTCGCAAACTGACTTCAAAAACGATGAATAATGAAATGATGAATGGTAATACGTGAATAGTAAATTTTGAAGTTTGGAAAATGACCTGGAATTACGATTTGTCACAAGGGGGGAGGCGGGATTTTGGACTAGGATTAGGGAAAGGATTTGTAACAAGTTTATTTATTTAGTTATCTTATGTTATAATTCATATAATGTGCTATTATCATATCACCTATAGTTTAGGTAATTATTAATTATTACATCACTTAGGTTAAAATTCAAATTAGGTGGGAAAATGAGAAATCAAAATTTAGGGTTTTACAAAAGTCCTTCCTGTTTACAAGGTGAGGTCGAGTATCAATAGTTGCTTTGTAGGCTAAGATCTCTTGGCATCCCGGTGCAGAAGTCGTGTCACATAAAAGAAAGTCAGAGCTTTGCAATGAAGCGGGTTACATAAAAGAAAGGGGTTTCGAGTCTGTGTTGTCTAGAATTCCTAGAGGGTACAATATCTTAAGAGCGATGGTATATTGACAACCTAGTTCAACGCATGCACTACTAATCAGGGAATCTAATCGCATGGAGCGAATGAGGTAACTAATTTAGTGATCAAATAGTATCAAGTCTTGTTAGGTTGTTATCTATAGTTTCAGGCGAAAGTGTGGAATCCACTTCTAAGGTTTGATCTATTTTCAAAAGGAAATATTGGTTATTCTGTTTATGAAGTAATAGTATAAAAACACTTTTCATGAAAGTAAAAAGGTTCACACGGTGATTGTAAAATACTTTGTAAAATAGTTTGTAGGACAGTTTATAAAGTGATATGGAGCGATTTATTATTTATAAAATAATGACAAAACCATAGTTAAATTTGTGATATATTAGAAAGATGAAGATCGGGTTACACAATAACTTGTGAGATGATTCGTAAGACAATGCATAGAGTAAAATTTCAGCAAAGTTGTAGTTTACTTAGTGATTTAGTAGCAAAACGGTTCGTCGGATGACAGTAAAATAGTTTTGGGAAGTAATGGCGAAATGATTTATAAGATAATAATAACGCATTTTTACTGTTTTTAAATCAACAGTGGCTAAATCTGTTCATAGGAGACTAAGATAGACCATAAGGCTGTAGTAAAACTTGTTGGATAATTGTAACATAATTTATAATTTTTTTGTGAAACTGCTCGTTCGTTCATGAAATAGTAGTAAAGTAGCGAATCGGTTTGTTATTTAATAATAAGATAGCTCGTACAACGAGTTGTAAAACAATTTATAGAGCAGCAGGAAAAACAATTCATTTTATAAATTAGTAGTAAAATCGCAGTTTGTGATATATTGGTAAGACAGTAAATCGGTTTATAAAATAATTGGTAGAATGATGTTAAGAAATCAATTCATTGTTTATAAAATAGTGGTAAGGTCAAAATTTTGTTTTTAGAATATAGTAGTAAAACATTTGTAGGTTGACCGCAAACGGTCGGTAAAATAATTGAAAATGGTTTGCGTGAATGTGTGTGTAGTGGTAATAATAATGGAATGTGAAATAATGTAGTAAGTGGGTTGGTTACTTATAGAAAAGCTTGATTAGAAAATTGTAAAGATAATGAATTAAAAGTGAAATAATATGATGATAAGTATGTTATAATATGTAGTAATATCATAGTTGCATTTGACACTTTGATTATTAAATGTTCAATAATAGCGAAAATATAGAATGTAATTGAAGTATGATGGTTCGTAAAAGTTGAAATAGAATGATATTGCTTAAGTGCGTAAATAACAAAAATGGGATGAGCCAAAATATGAGAGTAAAAACGCGGTAAGTTACGAATGTATGTGAGGATGAGATAAGTATATACGAAGTTAAGGTAATGATTTGAAACTATTTATATCGCGGCTAATATGCCCCATCAGCGGCGACTATTAAAACGAAAATGTTGAAAAATAAAACATGTTTAGGATGTGTAAAAAGGATAATGAATGCTATTGAGTGCACTATAGTTGACGACCTATGGGTTATGGGCCCACGGTCAAAGTGTAAAGGTGTGAAATGGTTAATGATCTTTCGAGGTAAATGGTTTATGATCCATGGTGTGTACGAAATCCTAACCAACAGATTTCAAATTATCTAAAGCAGTATCAACTTCGAAACACGAATACTAGGGCGAACCTCGTTATCATGGTTAATACAGGTAACTCTACTTACCGCCTAAGGTTAATGCTTTCTTATGAGTACTATTATTTCCTTTACAGTCTTCAATGTCCAATTCGTACGACTAAACCATTAAGGTGTCCATTTCAACTGACGCGTAACTTCCTAAGGCAACTAATGAGGTCGTCCGACTCATCAGCTTATAATGCGGTGTACTCGAGATTTCTCACAAATTGAGGGGTCGGGGGAAATGAGGCGTGTGACATAATGGCCTAGGGAAATACCATAGTAACCTTGTTTTCAAAATAGCTTTTGGATAGCATTCTAAAATTTTGTTTCCAAAATAATACTTCCAAAATAGCGTGTCTCAAAATGGTGTGTTCAAAATAGTGTATCCAAAACAGTTCTCGAAATAGTATGCCAATAGTGTATCCAAACAGTTCTCAAAATATTATATCGATACGACACGTCTTCAAAATAGGGTAACTAGTGTTGACCGTCCAAAATAGTATTCGAAATGGTATGTCAGAATAGCGTTGCCAAAATAGCATTCCAGAATAACGTATCCAAATTATTTTTTCCCGAAATAACGTTTTCCAAATAACGTATCAGCATATTCATATCTTTCGTAAAATAAATAGTGTATCTCGAAATGGTGTGTCCAAAACAGTTCCCAAAATAGTACATCAATATAATATGTTTTTAAAAATAGTGAAACCAATGTTGACCATGCCAGATAGTTTTAAAAACAGTATGTTGAAATAGCGTACCCAAAAAAACGTATCCAATATAGTTTTCCCCAAATAACGTTTTCAAAATATCGTATCGATTTATATATACATATCGTAAAATAACGTATCGTAGTTCATTATTTTATAAGGGGTAATAAGGTATACATCCGTTATTCCCAAGGGATAAGTGAAGGGTTAGGTATCCTTTCCAAAAATGGTAGCTCGAGTTACTTCATGAGGTCCTAAGGCTTCTGCTGGGTTACAATTCAATCTATTGTATGTTTTCCAGGTCTTGTCAAAGATTCATTGGTTACTTCGTTGTTTACTTCCAACAAGAGGTTCATCATACAAGTGCTATGGAAGAGTCATTCTTACACGACTAGTGATCTAACTTGGTTCATTCATTAAGTGTAAGGTTTGGGGTAGCGATGACTGTAACATAACCAGAAGCAAAATGAGGCTAAAGAAGCAAAATCAAATCCACAACGAGATCCAAAAATCAAGAAATCAAGCAATCCAAATTCAAATAAAGCCCAAAATCAAGCACTATAATAAACTCAAACATGCTTATTACAATATCAGACGAGTTAAAATAAACAACTTGAATTCAAGACGGTGACTGATCGGTTCTAACCCGACCCGATGCGTATATAATTAGACGGCGGCGGACAAGCACTCCATATATGCGGAAAGGTATAGCGATTCGACGGGTCTTTCAATTCGTGAAGTTTCACGATGTCGGTATGTCATGTGTAGGGGTAAACCTTCGTGATATTTGGTGCTCGTGTACATATGACAAACTTTTACCATTCCCAAAATTAAAGATAGAAAGTCAACCTGAAACATAATCCTGTTATAACTACTCCCAATATAGCAAAATTCATTTCTAAGACATAGGTGATCAGGCTATGTAACACCCCCAAAAATCTGATTTCAGCGAAAGTATACATGTCACTAGGGTGCTACTAAATTGGTATCACAACACAAAGTATAAAGAATGGTTTTACCTCAACCATTTAAAATAGATTTCATATTCAAAAGTGATTTGTTTACAACATTTCAAAAATGGTGCGGAAATATAAGCCCATAAGAGAATCAAGCGGTCCTAAATATATCAGACTCTTCTATGACCATGCCATGCAATGGCAAAAGCCGTCACAAATAGATTATCGCCTTATACCTGAAAATAAATGCTAAAAGTGTCAACACGAGGTTGGTGAGTTCATAGGTTTTAGTATAGAGCAGTAAAAATATTGTGTGTTCCATAAGAGTTTTGTGACCATTGTGTCACTCACAATGTCACGAGAATAGTGTTTACCTTAAAGTAAATATTTGTGATGTGGACCAAGTGTAGGGTATGCAACCCAAAATAAAATAGTTTATTACGCTAGCTCTAAGTTCATGTAACCGAAGCTATAACTTGTGTTCATGCTCTAGAAGCATGTTAAATATCAGTGGCCCGGCAAGTGTGTATCCCAGACACTTGTAGTTTCGATATGGTATACGTTCGTTTGCCTATCCGGTCAACCCGAACGGGGACGTTACTCCCAATAGATCTATTTATAACATTCACTACTAGAAAAACAGCCATTCTTGACTCCAAATGCGAGTCAAGAAGAGCCTTTATGACGCGCAAATGCGAGTCAAGGAAAGACCCGTCATAAAGCTTCATGACTCGCATTTGTGCGTCATCCTTCTATGACTCGCACTTATGACCCACGTTTTATGACTCTCCTTTTTGCGAGTCATAACCTAATTTTTTTTTATATGACTCACGTTTTATGACTCTCCTTTTTGCGAGTCATAACCTAATTTTTTTTTTTTTTTTTTAAATTAATTTTTTTTTAGTTCCTAATTTTCTATTAAATGACAATTAAAAACCTGATAATCCAAAATTAAAAACACAAATATCAAAATAACGCATTTCATATATATATACACCAAAGTAAAGTATCAAAACAGATACATAAAATCTAAACTCATAATCCATCATGAAACAATTGTTTTCACAAGTGTTCCTCACAAAAGCCAAGATAAACCACTAGAAACAAATACCATAAACCTTCTTCAACGATTTGCCTTGGCAACTCGTTCAATCTCGTGATATAGAGAAAAAAGGTGATGCCACATACTTTGCAAATACTGAGTACGACGCCAGCTTTGAGAAGACGAACGGCCACAGCTTCGCTGGTGTATACCTATAAGAAAAGCAAAGATTCCGTATGAGACAACTGTTATAGCATCGATAGTAACAAACAAATGCAGATGGTTCTATCCGAAAGTGGCAGCTATTACTAACCATCAGATGTGCTTGCACCAACATCAGGCGAGGCACTTGCATGAGCCAAAGACGTACCGGAGGGCTGCTCATCAGTTACTGAAACAAAACCTTCGGTTCGCTGACCACTTACTGAAATAGAATCGCTGCCCATAAAACGGACGCACCCTGATTCGAAATTTAAAATCGTTGGTACATGGGCCGACCCTGCAATAAACAACGAAATCATTAATAACAACTTATAAAGCAGCAGCTGAATGTTATAGGATTGATAGTGACAAACAACTCGAAATGGTTGTATACAAAAGTAGTAGCTATTACTAACCGTCGAATGTGATTGCACCAACACCGGGTGAGGCAGACACATGAGGCAAACACGTACCGAAGGGCTGCCCACCAGTTCTGTAACAGTAGATGCATCAGGAATTGCAGATGCTGCTGCTTCTGCATCAGGAATTCCTTCTGTCAAATAGTAACATAAGGCATCATCATGAAATTTGTACCACAATAAAAATCTATTTCAAAGTGTGTAATGTCGAAATCAAACATTCAGGTATTGTCTCTTTTGGTTTACTGTTTCAAACTCTGCTACATTATATAGATTATTATAATCACACTATTTTTTTTCATTAATGGCCAGAACAGCATAATGGGTAAAAACCGTAAAAAAATATTGGAGGTTGTATTTGCTGGCACTTATCTTGACCCTATACATTGCTTCAAAGTGAACTGTTATCTCAGAGTTTGTTTGTTGCTTCTACAAGACTGTTACCAGTTTGGATGGTACTAGCTATTCAAGGCCTAAACACATGGTAAACGTAAGTAATTTCTTGATTTTGTTTCAGTTTATACCAGTTTGGATGGTACTAGCTATTCAAGGCCTAAACACATGGTAAACGTAGCTATTCAAGGCCTACACACACCTTCACCGAAGATGAAACACGAATACTACTACCATAACAAACTAAGCACGCTCACCACATTAACAATATAATAAGATCAGATGATTACCAATCTGTTAGCGGTTGAATCCCAAAGCTGCACATCAGAACTGTTTAAGCCAACTGAGATGTGACGACCATCGGGTGCCCATTTAACACTTGTAACAGGACCGCTTTCATCATCAACTGTCACGAGTTCTGATGTGTTACCATCGGTAGCATCCCATAGATACACTGTGTTTCATCATCAACTGTCACGAAAATCTAAATGTAACAATAAATTTAGCTAAAATAGATGGATTATTACCTGAGGAATGTATCTACGGGCTTTGACTGTCTTCGGCTGATGGACCGGTGCAGCAAACAAGTCACTGCATGAACATTTAACATCACAATTAGCATAAACAGCTTCAAAATAAGATGTATAATGAGGTTTAATAGATAAAAGGGCATACGCTTTCTTTTATGTGTTCATATACTGAGAATCATAATAAGATTTCGTTCGATGCCTTCGCATTCCATCAACTGCAGAACTTTAACTGTCTGCTCACACAAACCCTGCGTAAAATATTACTCCGTAATTAAGAACACTTTACGAAAGTTTTATAGCTAATGTTTCTACCTATTTTTATATATAGCTATTGGAAAATGATAAACGTGTTAAGCAAAAACTCAATGTGATAATAGCTCAATATACTGAAAAAGGTAGAATAGTAACTTGCCTGTTGGGCATAAGCATTTGCGAGCACACAGAAAATTCTAGCCGAGAGGGCCACTCCTTCCAATTTCATCATATTTCTTCAACTACGGGTCTATTATTTTAAAGCAGAACAGTTCGTAGTCATCACAGCCTAGAAAAATTAGCATTGTTATCACTCATGTATCTGCCATACCCACAACAACAATACGCCGGCCTGGAAAACATCCACCTATAACAGTTTAACGAAAGTGACATCATTAATCGTCTGAGTATATGAATCAGTTAAAATAGATGTGTGCACTGGTAAAAATGGTCGTAGACGCTCTCCTATAAGATATATATTATATATATATATATATATATATATATATATATATATATATATATATATATATATATATATATATATATATATGATTATATGTTAATCAGCCAACTAATTTAGAGTGTCATAATCAGTTGTTGGTGCAAGCAAAGACAAAGGCACTAAACTTCTCACGCTTAACAGAATTAAAACAAAACTCTTTAACTACCTTAACTTTACAATACTTTCATCATTCTTCACCTATAACTTTATATGCCCGTTCAAGTAATCAGGTCAAACGATTCTAGAGAAGATGAATATACCTTAGCAATAACTTCAGCAGTCTCCCTAAAATCAACACACCTCGTCACATTCGACTTGGCGAGAAACTCATCAATTAGCCGTATTCCAATATTATAACCCCTGTGGCGGTTGGTGGTGATGATTCCTGCAGCGGTTGGTCATGATTCCGGCGGTGGTTGGTGGTGATGCTTCCGGCGGTATTAAAAAAGAAAAAAGGATCCGTAGTTGATCTATACAATTAAACTGAATATTATTAGATCTAAACCAAAAGAAAAAAAACACCTTATTATGAAACCTTGGAGAGAAAGCATCGAGATTCAAACCTTGGAGATGAGATCTGTCCGTGGTGGTTGGTGGTGATGGTAGACGGCTGTGATGATTCCTGCGGCGGTTGGTCATGATTCCGGCGGTGGTTGGTGGTGATGACATATACCGGCGAGCGAGATAGAGAGTAAAGAGGGAGTGTGTGTTTTTTTGTTTCAGTGGGAGTTGTTGAAAATATGGGGGTGACCTAGATAAGATGGAGGGACAATGAAAATCATTTGATTTTAGGGAAAAAAAAGTGGGCGGGAGTTAGCCAAATGTGATTATGACCCATATGTTATGACGCTTCTTAAAGCGAGTCATCTCCAATAAAAAATTTACTCGTTATGACTCTTATTTTATGACTTCGCTATTTGCGCGTCATCTTGTAGTGAGCGTCATAAAATGCGAGTCAAGGATGGCTGTTTTTCTAGTAGTGATTAGCGCATCCCAGCCGGAATTGACGATTCATGAGTTTGGGAAATTTGGGACATAATAGTGCTTAGGCTAATCCGCGTAATAGTTTGATAACAACAGTGTTGGTCCATAAAATAGTTTTGCATGTTTCTCACCCCGATTGTAAAACCAGTGTAAATAGAGTGGGGCTATAAACTCACATGCATATTAGTCAATCACATATCTCTTTCAAATAACCAATTCAAATAATTCAGCCAATCAGTCATATGTTGAGTAAACAACTCTCATATTCCAAATAAACAGTCATTGAGTTTAGTTAAAACGAGCATGTATTCTCCCCCAGAAACAGTTTAAAAACCAGCAAGAGTAGGGGTCATGAACTCACCTTAGCTTGCAGCAACGCAAAATTTCACAAGGTTCACAACTGGCATCAAGAGCAAAACATAACGATATCAAGGGTACAGGCACAATGGTGCCGGATCGGCACAACCTAATATATATATAGTTATCTCAGAATACGTCTCGTAAAGTAAAAGTGTTTTCAAAAGACAAGTGTCTTAGTTTTCGTGGATTATTCGTATCAAAGTTGTAAAAAGTTTAGCGTTAACGTTTCGTGTGGTGGTAAGACAGTATAGACTCAAGAATACTCCCGCCAAATAGGAATAGAAAATTGACACAGTCGAGCAAAAATACGGACAAGAACTTGAGTAGAGAAAGGAATGACAAACGAAGTCAAGGGGAATAGTGACAAAGGAAAATGTCAACAAAATGAGTCAATTAATACATTTTCGGTGTTTTCCCACTGAATAATCAATAAAGTTTTGGAAAGGTAATTTAAGTTTTAAAAGAAAAATTAAATCAGTATATTACATTTTTCGACATCCAAGTATAAGTCTAGTGAGTTTTATAAAATTTGGCATAACACGTCCATTTATATAACTTTTCACAAGTCGACGTGACTTCAAGAAAACTCAGTTTCTTAAAATAATGTTCTCGACAGTTTATAATTACCCATTTGTTATTAGTTTAATAAGCGCCAATTGAATATTTAGGTCCGATACGAGTCCACGGAGTCCAAATATAATAGCAACATTTCAAGTATTTATTCCGTTATGTATATGTATCATCCAAATCCAAATCACAATCCAAATAAGCCACAAGGTTCAAAGTATAAATAATAGTCTTAGAAGTTCAAACTGTTTGGTCCTAATAGGCGGTTTTAATATATCTTATTGAAATAAAATCAAAACTATATATGTCATTACGAGAAGTGATGGTTTTATGGAGCTCAAGTCTTGTGTAACTGGAAATTATGTTCGTTTATATGTCGTTCCCAAGTCGAAAGACAAATAAATTTACCCAAACCAATAAACCCAACACTACTTGTAAATAATGAACATGGTACAGGTTCATGTAAGATGGTTATTAACTGGTTTTGCTGATCCAGAATAGGTGTTTGGGTGAGCACTACATTTCAAGTAATAAAACATGGTTTGTGTTTCACCCTGTTCATTGAATCTTAAATTGAACCCGCTAGTACATATTTGTATCAGAAAAGTGGTTTTGGTTCTGTATCGGCAATTAAACAAAACAACACCAAATTTGTTTTTGGTTTACCAATATGAATTTCTAAATTGGTTTTGCTTAAAGAGACACAAATCCATTTTCAATATTGAAATAAGTTCATTGTTTTAAAACTTAAATTCTATTTTACAAAAAAAACAATAGATACAACTTTGTATCAGCATGTTGTTTTACTGATATGTTTCACCACCTGTATTGCAGTTAAACAAAGAATTCGATGTGGCATACATAACTCATTCATATTTATAACATTTCAACTTGCAAAACGAACCATGCATACTTACAAAACATCAAATGTATTGGTAAATTGATATACATTTTAATATCTTAGAACTTGACACAGAAACCAAATCGAAAGTGCCTCGAAAGGGTTCGGGTTAACCCAACCCGAGAACAAACTACACCAGACTCAAGATTTTTCCACACGAATTTAATATCAAAACGTTTCCATTCGGTTTTTGAATTCTACGAATAATATGACAATGATAAATGGAACTGACCACGCAACGAGGTCAAGAAGCTAAGCTAGACCCAACACAACCGAGACTAAACCATCTCGACAACATTAACAACAGCAAAAATGGCGAGACATAGAACAAGAATAATTTGCGAGTTGGCTCACTCACTGAGTTGACTCAGTGAGTCGACTCGATACAATAACAAACAAGCACCCTCTTAGAGCCTTTTGACGACACGAATAGGATAATTAACATGTTTTAAATTCAACTTTTAATCCACAAAAATTATTAGCCCGTATATATATATATAATCGGTTAAAGAAGAAAATATATAAATGTGGGTTTCGCGATTTACCATATTGAGAAACAAAAGGGAATTGAGGCAGTGACGTTGGTGGTGGAGGTGGCCGTAGCCGTGGTGGCTGTGGTGGTACCCTCAAACCAAACGGCTCAACCACAACTCGAACTCAAATAAGGCCCTAGATTTGACCTCCTTTTCTTTATCTACACGTGCACGTCACAGATTTGACTCGCCAGAAGTTGGCCGGAAAAACAAAGAGGCTACTGAAACCCTAAAGAGATGTGAATGACTTATGGGATTTGAGTGTGTCTCATTCTATGGCATCGACTATATTAAAAAGAAGAAATAGAAGCAATCTTTGACCAAGCTTTCTTGGTGTGATTCCCGTAAAGAGACGCGTTTGAGAAAGGTCACCATCAAATTCCCCCCCCCCCCCTTCCGACACCCTCTCGTGTAGTTGCCTGGGAAGTAGGAACGAGGGACAAAAAAAAGAGATAATGGTGACTGATCTATGGTGTTATCGAGTAATATACAGTGAAAAGGGAAAGTAAGAATTAAAGAAAGAAGAAGATAAGGGAAGTGGGACTGTTGGGGTTTATTTATTACTCCTTCCGTCTCAATTTAATTGTCCATATTTCTTTTTTTGATGTCTCAAATTAATTGTCCACTTTCCTTATTTAGTAAAAACTAGAGAATCTAGTGGAGGAATATTCTATTTTAGTGGTTGAAAATTAAAGTGGCCCCACTTTTATTAAACTTTGTGTTTTCTCTTTCCTGACAAATAAATTGAGACGGAGGGAGTATATGGTTAGGTGGAGTTTTTATTGATACCCCGTGTCCGTTGAGCTAAATTTTAAACGTGATTCCTCGGTTTGGTAAAAATACAAGAAATACATTTCTGGGAAACGTTTTTGTAAAAATGGTTCAAAAACAAGGTCATTGACTCAGAAAATTAATTATAAAATTTAATCCATTTCTTCTGTGGAGTCGGTACACGTGTGGTGTCGCATTTTTCAGAAAAGCGAGATAACTTCTCGGTTTTCTAAATAAATTGCCAGTAAGTGTCAGGAAGTGATTACTTCACTTTTTTTGGTAAAATTAAGCAGCTTGGAGGGTTACCGTATGCTACAGTGTGCGAGATAACCTCCCGAAATAATCATGTAAGCTCCAAAAAGGCTCCAATAAATTGCCAAATAATAATAAGTTAATTTTTATCATTAAAATAATGTTTGGAAAATTACGGGTGGTTACAGTCTACCCTCCTTAAAGTGAAATCCGTCCCGGATTTCAGTTTATGTTATCTGATAAAATGGTGTCTGGGAAGAGATGTTGGTACTCACAACAGATTTGGGTCTCACCAGGCTGTTTAGGGGGGTTTCTCTTTGTTGGTGCGTGGGTACCCAGGTTGTCTACCATTGGTTTTCTCATTTTTGTGAGTTGGTGAGATAAATGTTCTGATTTAGAGTGATAAGATAGCATGATGACTGGTTGTCAAGGTTTGATCCGGAGTTGTGTTTTTCCCAGTGTTGCAAAAAATGGCCTACAAGGCCGATTAATCACCACCTAGGCGCTACTGGGCCACCAACCTTGCCGATTCATGTAAATCGGTCAACCATGGTCAACGTTAGTCAAACTTGCCGGAAGCTTGCAAATCTCGCTTGAAATACCCAAAACTCATCATAAACTAGTTTTAATCACTTATAGTCGCTTTTATATCTATTACAAAATGTTATTAAGGAAAATCCTGCCAGGAATACTCAAAACTCACTGGAAATACCCAAACTTGCTAGAAATGTCAATCCAATTAATCACCGATTCGCGATTTTTGAAACCTTGAACAAATGTACTCACTTATAGTTGTTGTTTATATATATATATATACGATCATCAGATCTGAAGTATGAGAAAAGTTCAATACGAAACAACATTTATCTAAAAAACAAATAACAAGATCTCAATCATCCATCATTCTTTCATCCAACGGTTTAGATTAAAATGAACAAATATACTAAGGGGCATTTTAGTCATTTCATACTTTCTACTTAACCCCCTAAAGACACCCATTGTACACACACTCACACTCGTCTCTCTCATCTCTCTTTCAATTATCTCATATCCCGAAACCACCCTAGACTATGTTCTTTGAAAATTCAAGTTAAATCTGAACAATAAACCCTCCGATCGGAAAATATAACCTCCGATCTGTGACGGCGGAACCTTTACCGGAAAAGTTATGCGCCTTTGCGAAGCCGACTTCTGATTCACGCGCCGCCCTGGATGAGAAGCCGACTTCGAAACGCTTAGAGAGATTAGCAGTGAAACGAAACCTTCGTTTCTTATTTTTAACTAACCAACAGAGCTTCCTCCATCGCTCTAAAGCTTCTTCCGATGAGTTTTTAGCTTTCACTTCAAAATTATCATTCAAATAACTCTCCATAAATACCTATACTTCAGATCTGATGATCGTATTTTTATACATATTTTTGGAGATTGAGGGAGGCAGTTGACCTGTTTTTGTGCTTTTTAAGTATAGTTTTTTTAATGTTGAGGTCTCCTAGATGAAAAAGTTAATGGTCTGCTAGAAGTTTATTTCAACTTTTTTTACAACTAGAGGAAAGACTATTTGATGGTCATTGATTTCTTTTTTCTAATGTTTTTCATTGTTTAGAGATATTTATTGGGTATAAGTTTGACTTCCTCGATAGTAATGTAATGTGAGATGATTGGATTAATGTAATTGTCACTGCAAATTCATAAAAAAATATTCCCTTGTGATTTCATACATAATCTCATGGGATGCACCAAAGAATCCAATGGGATTCATACAGAATCCCATGGGATGCACCAAAGAATCCCATGGGATTCACAATGAATCCCATGTGATTCACCAAAGAATCCCATGGGATTCATACTGAATCCTTTGTGATTTATCGTCTTTTTACGAATCCAGTGGGATTTTTCTAGACGGAAATTTTGAAGAAAAAAAAATTTCGTATTTTTACGAATCCCATGGGACTTTTACGAATCCCATGGGATATTTCTGGACGAAAATTTTGAAAAAAAAAATAATCTTTTTACGAATCCTGTGGGATTTCTTTACGAATCCCGTGAGATTTTTCTGGACGGAAATTTTGAAAAAAAAATTCGTCTTTTTACGAATCCCGTAGGATTTTTTTGGACGGAAATTTTGAAAAAAAATCGTCTTTTTACGAATCCCATGGGATTTTTTACGAATCCTGTGGGATTTTTCTGGACGGAATTTTGAAAAAAAAGTTCGTCGAAAGTATATACCAATTCATATCTATAGAAAGATAATTTTTTTCTCGTCGAGATGGTGTATTTTTCGTAGCTTGAAGATTTACCGTTTGCAAGATATGTTGTTTTAAAAAAAAAACGTGGAAAGTGGGTTTTTATATTAAATGAACTAAAATGTCAATTTTGCCCTCCCTTTTTTATTTTTTGATTTGATCTTAGACATTAGATGAAAGGTGGATAGATGGTTGAGATTGATTTATTTGTTTTTTAAGTGATACTTGTTTTGCATCGATCTCACCTCATATATATATATGTGTGTGTGTGTGTATATATGTGTGTGTGTGTGTGTGTGTGTGTGTGTGTGTGTGTGTGTATGTGTGGAAAACTAGAAAGGGGGGGGGGGGGGGGTTGAATAGTTTTACCGGTTTTTAAATTGTCTCAAAAAAACTTTTACTATTGGAAAATTTTGATTCGAGTCTTATGTGCAATCAATCAACACCAATATGAACAACACACTAAACTAACTAATAATAAGTAATGAAAGTAAAGACAAGAGATAGAAAGGTCAAACCGGGACAAAAGGATTTATAGTGGTTCGGCTACGAAGCTCTTCTTCGCCCTACTCCACTCCCCGAGTACCACACTCGAGAGTTTCAAGCACTATGTCAACAACCTCCCTTTAGGCGGAGAAAACCGTACACGTCGCTTATCCTATTTCCGACACTAAGCTAGATGTCGAGTACTAATCTTAGCTAGCACCAATCTACGAAGATCCACTTGATCCTTTCTACTTAACACAAGACTCGATCTACCCGATCTACCAATGATCCACTTGATCAATCACACAAGCCCAATGGCTTTAAGAGATCTCCAAGATCTCGACACGATCACAATGATCAACCCTCACTTGACTCAATCTATCCTATCAACCCTTGATCAATCTTGATCAACACATAAGCCCAATGGCTACAAGAGATAATCAATATCTCTATAAGATCAGAATGATCTTTCCTCACAAACTCTCAAAAGAAAAATGATCTTGATGTATACTATGATACAATCAAGTGTGTAACAAATGTTACAAGTGCTTCTACCTACAACTATAACACTTTGTATCCTCTTGGATATCTTGTGTTCTTCTCTTGCACTTGAAGAGGAATGAAGAGGATCACTTTAATGGATGATTGGATCACTCTTAAACAAAAGAAAAACCTAATTAAATGATCAAGAAGAGAAAATGTGATAAGGGTATTGAACTCATAAAGTTCTATGTGAAAAAGGATGCCCAAAATCTGTGAAGTGAGCTGGTATTTATAGGCAGAAAAAATATGGCCGTTACAGGAACACGGTACCACTAAAGTTCACACGGTACCACTAAATTTAGTGGTACCGTGCCAGACAAAAATGCTCCTCTTTTTGTCTTTTCTGGTGAAACTTATTTGGGGAAGTTTGGAGCAGATTTTGGGGGAAAAATAGCAGTTATGTTTTTTGAACTTATTTTTCCATTAAAACATTTCTTAATTATTCAAAAATAATGTAAAGTATATTTTTGAAAGAAATGTTTTGTCACATAAAAATGTGATGTCTAAAACTCAAATTCACTTCTTTGATCATTTGTCAAGTTGTAAATTTGTTCTAGAGTGATTTGCGTAGAAACGGGAACTTTCGATTAAAAACTTGTTTACGTTAATTTTAACGTAACGTGTTTTCACATTTTGTCATCCTCAAAATGTGAA
This sequence comes from Artemisia tridentata subsp. tridentata, assembly GCA_021014915.2. Taxonomy (NCBI): domain Eukaryota; kingdom Viridiplantae; phylum Streptophyta; class Magnoliopsida; order Asterales; family Asteraceae; genus Artemisia; species Artemisia tridentata. The sequence continues at coordinate 186,379,549 of CP139502.1, read as the reverse complement.
GTTATCGAAAGATAGAAATAACATTTTTAGAACATTATTTGCATCAACAATCTCCCCCTTTTTGATGATGACAAAACATAAACTCATTTTAGGTTAAAATTAGTTTTAACAAGTTTTTAATGAGTTTACTCCCATTTCTCCCCCTTTTTGTCGAAGCAAAAAGGTTGCTAAGGCTCCCCCTTGATGTATACTCCCCCTCGTTTGGAGGAAACCAAGGAATCGAGCAATGATTTGTGCTACAAAACAAGGTTAGAAAGCAAATATACAAGTTCTAACATGTAGCACGTATGACAAATATCCAACCACAAAAATATGGCTAAGTAGCCAAAAATAAACATGAAACAACCACATGAAAGCCCATTCACTCATGAATATAAAACAAATGTCATACATAGGTATGACTACATCATAGAAGCAAAACAAATTACAAGAAAGCACATAAACATCTTTAGTGATATGAGACTTCAAGATTTGCTTCAAATGTCAAAAGGGTCCTAAGCTTTTATTTGAGAAACTAAACATAAACATGTTTAGTTGGTTGGGCTATTTGGTGGTGGAGGAGGTGGTATGATGGGTCCTTGTGGTGGTGTGAGATGGTGCTCAAGATAGGAGAATTGAAGGCTCAACTCATCCCTAAGGCACACGATGAGGTGTTTGTTGTGATGACAACAAGGACAAATTAGGGTATGTGGTTGTAGGGGATAAAGAATGGAATGACCCATTAGTGGTTGTGGTGATGGTGAGAGGGAAGATGATGATGTGTTACTCCCAAGCTCAAAGGGAGTTGATTGTGATAGGGTGAGTGTTAAGGCTAGTGGCAAATTGCGTCAACTTGGCGCCAAAAATCTTAAAATTGAAAAGCTTCAATGTCAATCATTCCAAATCCAATTTTAAGTATCCTAGACATGATTCCACAAAAAATATTTAATCTTAATCCGATTTAACTAGTAAAAAATCGGACTAGTATATATAATATAAGTGGGTTTATGCAAATCCTATGATTTGGGAATCATGTAAGTTCTACATTGTCTAATCCTAGTCTTAATTGCATAAATCTTCAATTAAAATTGAAAAACCCCAATTTGATTTTATGCATAAGAACAAACCCTAGACTCAAATTAAAAAGAAATTAAGGTTAATTAACTTACAATTTGTGTTGTAGTGATTAAGATTCTTTGATTGCAATGCCTCGATCTTGAATTACAAGAGTGTAGTAGGATTTGGGAGTTGTGTTCGTTTTTTACAGTAGTTCACAGTGGGTATGTTTGTTTGAAATGATTGTGCAGAGGGAAAATAGAAGAAAAACGAGCTTCAATAGATACACGGTACCACTAATTTTAGTGGTGTCGTGCCACTTTAATGGTGCCGTGTATGTCTAAGACCCATTTTTGTTCTGTTTTGAGTTTAGAAGAATTAATCTTACTTATTTAGTAAGACTTTTTGACCCGAAGAAAGAGTTTACACCTAATAAACTCATTTAACGGAAACGATTAGGTGGAATGACAAGGAATGACCTTAGTATTTCTGAGGAAATGCATAAGTGATCATTGGAGGAAAATGAGGATTGACTTTTATATTTCCCGTGAAATATGTAGAAGTCATGAGACGAGATATAAGGAATGACTTGATATTTCCAGTGAAATATTCAGAAGTCATGGAATGACTTAGTATTTCCAGTGAAATATCTGAGAGTCATGAGACGAGGCGGAAGGAATGACTTAATATTTCCAATGATGTTGGGAATTAGATTTGATGATTACAAAACTACATATGCATAAATGAATTAATATGAAACGAACGGGACTTAATGTAATATATTAAATAGCTTCCTATGGAAGATAGGTTTTCTTGTAAACCCTATTTATAAAGGGTGGTAGGCGGCAGTATTAGGAATCTAGAAACATAGAATTCTCAATGAGCGTCTAATAGTAACGTGTGTGTGTACACGTTAATTAGTATGTAATAGTTAGTTTATTATTTAGTATTGAATAAAGATGAGCGCGCTTGAATAAAAACCTTGTTTAACATTATTGATGTTTGGTTAATTCCGCTGTGCATATCAATGATGTTTGTAAAATTCTTCCAAACAGGGGAGGAATTTAGGTGAAGAAGAAATCTCTCAGACTCCTGCACAAGCCAAATCAACAAGTGGTATCAGAGCCTATAGAGGGACTTTGAGTACGAAGAAACACGAACCACAAACACTCATTCACTCCAAAATCCTGCATAATGTCTCAACATGCCAATGATGATTACTCAAATCATCTTAGTGATGATGAAGTTTTGAACCATGATGATCATGCATCAGACACCAGCAGACAAAAACCACAACAACAAAACATCCCTGCAACAACCACTATCTCAAACATCAAACTCCCTATTCTAAAAAAGGAGGAGTATGACATCTGGGCAATGGAGATGGAGCATTACCTTGAGTACATTGACAATGATGTATGGAAGGTGATTCAGAATAGAAACTCAAAGAAGAGGATCTCCGTTGGTAAGGATGGTGTTGTTAGGGTGCTTCCACCAGTCTCTGCTGCAGAGATTCATGCTATGAAGAAGGAGAGGAAGGCGAAAATCCTCTTGCTGATGGCACTTCCCAAGGAGCACTTAAGAAGATTTCATGGAATAGATGATGCTAAGGAAATTTGGGAAGCAATCAGAACTAGGTTTGGAGGAAATGCTAATTCAAAGAAGATGAAGAAAGTTGTTCTCAAGCAAGAGTTTGAAACATTCACTGTGACCAGTTCTGAAGGATTGGAGAAAGGGTATGACAGGTTCCAACATCTCCTCTCACAGTTGGAAGCTCATGGTGCTGCTATATCTAATGAAGATGCAAATCATAAGTTTCTCAGATCTTTGCCAAAAGAATGGTCAAATGTAGCAATGAACATGAGAATGAAAGATGATGTTGACACTTTGTCAATTGATGATTTTTACAACAACCTTAGGGTCTTTGAACATGAAATCAAAGGTGTTTCAAAGGCATCTTCAAGTGCTGCTAATGTTGCTTTTGTCTCCCAAAGCAAGAGCAGTACTAGCAAGGTTAATTCTAGTGGCTTTAATTCTGGTGTCTATGAAACTTCTTCAAGCAATACGAGAGAAAGAGAAGTTCCTGCTGGTTTTGCTGATGAAGTCGTCTACTCACTCTTTGCTAAAAGGTCAGAAGAGAAGGACCTCATTAGTGAAGATCTTGAACAGATAGATGATGTAGATATTGAAGAGATGGACATAAAGTGGCAGATAGTGTTGGTCCACGAATTGTATGTGGATCTCTAAGTAGTCTTGAATACCTAGTAGATGGTTAGGATAATCCAAACCAATCTAAGTGAGAAACCCTAAGTGATTGTTGTTGTTAATGCGGAATTTTAACAAGAACAATGAAGAACACACACAGAGATATCACTAACTTCGTATATTGATTATAATCACAATAGTGAACTCGTACAACTCACACACCGAACTAACAATCTTTAGGGATCCTTTTATAACACAAGGAAACCCTAATACTAACCGACTCAGAAGATATTCACAAATCTTCTATAAAGATACTTACACGTTTTGTATCTTTTCCTAACTTATCTCTAACAGACTTTCCTAGCTTCACGACCAGACTTAACATTATAAGTCAACCAGACTTAAACATACTACCAGACTTAACTTTGCATTACCAGACCTAATTACAAAGACAGCCCTAACTCTGACATACTACCAGACCTAAGTTGTCTTCTCTTGATTCGTATCATAATTCCCAACAATCCTCCCCTAACTTGATCTTCATGCTTCATGAACTTCAAGTTCTTTTGATTAAGCCTTCTGAGGATTGAATCTTGAACACTTTGAATTGTATTTAGGTCTTAATCCTTTCTAGCAGCTTGAATCTTGATAAGCTCTTCTGATATGATCTTTGCAGCAACAATGACTATATGTACATCAAATTCATTTAAGTTTCAGACTATTCTCATCACTTCCAAATGTGTTACCATCTGTGAAAGGTGAATCATTGAAAATGTAATGGATTTGAAATCTCTTTACCAATAGCCATTACCACTGGAGTAGCCAATGTTTTGGTGTGTAAGACCATGGTACATTAATAACCATATGATTTTTAGCAAATCATCAGCTTATCAACGGATTTGTTAAGTCTTTACCAAAAGCCGTTTGCTTCTGGACTAGTCAATTCTTTAATGGAAAAACACCTCATTATGGTGAATTGATTACCATTCATGGTTTTCCACAGCCTTTACCACAAGCCATAACCTTGTGGGCTAGCCAACTCTTCACTTATCTTAGATATGGTGAGTTGAATACCATACAATTTTTGGCAAATTGTCAACCATAAACGGATTTGAGCAATCTTTACCTGTTAGCCGTTTGCTCAGGATTAGCCAGTCCTTGTGTTGATGAGACAAGGTGGACTGATAACCTTTTGATGTGTCAGTGCAAAGCACCTCCACCAAGTGAGAAGTTCCAATAGTCTCACTCAACAACTTGTGAAAATATTACTTAATCCAGCATTATCTAAAATAGAAGACAATTTTTTTTTTTTTTTTTTTTTTTTTTTTTTTTTTTTTATCACTAACAGAACTAAAAACTAAACTACAAGACTTAAAGATAACCTAAATGCTGGTAAGTACTCATACTTAACATACTTTACAGTTTGACCTCCCCTTAAGCCAAACCTCCCCTTAACTCAAACTAGGGGTTCATCATACCAATGTTAACTACCAGATAATTGAATCTAGGACCATCAAATGCCTTAGTTAACAGGTCAGCAACATTAAAATTTGTATGTATTTTCTCCACTCTAATCAACTTCTTTTCAAAGCAATCTCTAATGAAGTGATGCCTGATTTCTATATGCTTAGTTTTAGAGTGATATACTGGGTTCTTAACAATACAGATAGTACTCTTATTATCTATGTGGATAACAGTATTCATAAAATTCAAACCATAGTCCAGCATCTGATTCTGAATCCACAAAACTTGTCCACAGCAATGTGCAGCTGCTACATACTCAGCCTCAGTAGTTGAATTGGCCACAATTGTCTGCTTCTTGCATTGCCAAGATATCAACCTCCTTCCAAGGAATTGACAACCTCCTGTTGTGGATTTCCTATCCATGCTTGCACCAGTATAGTCACTGTCTGAATAAGCTGTCAGGTCAAACAATGACTCCTTAGGATACCAAAGGCCCAAATTTGGTTTGCCCTTTAAGTACCTAAAGATTCTCTTCACAGCATGAAGATGTGAAGTCTTTGGTTGTACCTGAAGACGTGAACAGACACAAACTGCATACATAATGTCAGGTCTAGAAGCAGTAAGATACATGAGGGAACCTATCATGGATCTGTAGAGATGCACATTCACATCAGCAGCATCTTCATCCTTTGTTAAAGGCACCTTGTTCTCCATGGGAGTGACTGCTGTCTTCACATTTGAGAACTCAAACTTTCTCAAAATTTTTGCAACATACTTGTCTTGAGAAATAAAAAGTCCATCATCCTTTTGTTTAACTTGCAATCCCAAGAAAAATGTAAGTTCTCCCATTGAGCTCATTTCAAACCTGCTCTTCATTAAACCTTCAAATTCATCACACCAAGACTTTCTTGTTGATCCAAAAATGATATCATCCACATAAATTTGAACAAGAATGATATCCTTCTGGTCTCTCTTAATGAATAAAGTCTTGTCAATTACACCCCTGATGTATCCATGTTCTTCAAGAAACTGTGAAAGAGTTTCATACCAAGCTCTAGGAGCTTGATGAAGACCATATAAAGCTTTAATAACCTTATACACTTGATTGGGGTTAGCAGGATCCTCAAAACCAGGAGGTTGATGTACATACACATCTTCTTCAATAGTGCCATAAAGGAAAGCACTTTTGACATCCATCTGATACACCTTGAATCCCATGTATGATGCATAGGCCAAAAATAATCTGATAGCCTCAATTCTTGCTACAGGAGCAAAAACCTCATCATAATCTATGCCCTCCTCCTGTTTGTATCCTTGTGCTACCAGCCTTGCTTTATTCCTTACAACTACCCCTCTTTCATCCCTTTTATTCCTGAAGACCCATTTAGTACCAATAACTTTAGCTCCATTAGGTAGGTCTACAAGAACCCATACATTCTGTAGCTTGAACTGCAACAACTCTTCTTGCATAGCTTCTACCCAACTTTCCTCCCCTAAAGCTTCAGAAACTGTAGTGGGTTCACTTTGAGAAAGAAAGCAAGCAAATAAGCAATGTTGCTGGTCCTTATGATTGACCCTTTGTTGTTGCTTAATCAGGCTAATGAGTGCAAGTGAATCAGACTGATGTTGCACCCTACTTCTTGTTTGAACAGCAGATTTGGGATTACCAATTATTTGACTCTTGGGATGAATGGTGTGAATCCTGAGAGTGGGAGTTGGACTTACCTCCACTTCAGTGGGTAAGTTGTTGAAATCAGTAACAATACCTCCTTCATCATATGAAGCCCCTTCAAAGATACCTTCATTAGGATTTGGAAATACTTCAAGTTCTGGCATCTCAGAATCAGCACAAGCAGTACTTGAAGAAAGGTCTGGTTGAGCACCACTACCAGACTTAAAATGAGAAGTACTGGTAATGTTAGGGGATACTACTTTGCCAGAAACTTGAGATTTGAATTCAGAATCCTTTTCTTGAGAGGAAGAAGTTTTGATTTCTGCTTCAGCTGCAACAGACTTGTTCTCTTTAGATGGAATCACAACAAGCTCAGCCACATCATCAGTGTCCCCTGTATTAGAAGGATCTTTGGTACCTGCATTGTTAGTAACTTCTTTGGTACCTGCAATAGGGTTAATTTGATTCTCCATGGAGACAGGAATATAATTCATAGAATCAGTTAAATAATCAATATCAAACATCCATCTATGACCAATTCCCTTGACATTGGGTTTTTCTTCAAGAAAGTTTACATGCAGATTTTCTTCTACTTTCTTGGATACTAGATTGTAAACCCTAAAGGCTTTACTATTTAATGCATACCCAACTAAAAACCCTTCATCAGACTTTCCTTCAAATTTTTCAAGAACACTTAAAGTATCAAGAATGGTAACATGACACCCAAAAGGTCTTATATGGCTAACAACTGGTTTATGGCCAAACATAAGCTCATAAGGGGTTTTATTTTGAGGCTTGGTCACTCTAACCCTATTAAAGATGTAACAGGCATTGCTGACTGCTTCAGCCCAAAATGTTGTAGGTAAAAGTGAATCTGCTAGCATAGTCCTAGCTGCCTCAATAAGTGTCCTGTTCATTCTCTTAGCAACTCCATTTTGCTGAGGAGTTCTTGCATTACTGAATTGTTGCTTAATTCCTCTATTACCACAGAAGTCTAGCATGCTTTTGTTTTTAAACTCAGTGCCATTATCACTCCTAATGATTTTAACTCTTTTATCAAGAAGGTTTTTAATCTGCCTAATGAAAGTTTGAATCAAAGGAGTAGCTTCATCCTTCCTAGACATAAAGAACACCCAACAATATCTAGTACAATCATCTGTAATGACAAGGCAATAGCATGCATGATTTATACTATGGACAGATGTAGGGCCAAAAATATCCATATGTAAGGTATATAAAGGCTCAGTGATTAATCTTTCTAATTTAACCTTACAGGATGCCCTATGTTGTTTTCCCTTGTTGCAAGCCACACAAGTATGATCATTTTTAAACAATTTTGAAGGCAAACCTCTCACAAGATTATTCTTCACAAGTTTATTCATGTTTTTGAAATTCACATGGCCTAACCTTCTGTGCCACAACTTAGATTCATCCAAAGTAGCTTTTTCAATAAAACAGGTAGCACCTTTTGCAGGATTAGATGCTTTCATATCAAAAATGTACATTTTGTGTTGTCTAGGAACTTTAAGAAGAATCTGATGTTCTTCAGGCATCTTAAAGTCCGGAGTCAACACAAGACAATCAGTTTCAGTAAAAAGCACCTTATGCTGAGTATCACAAATTTGTGATATTGAGAAAAGGTTGAACTGCCCAAGTTCTTTCACAAAGGATACATTTTCAAATTCTATGTTGCCCACAATAATTCTTCCTTTACCAGTTATCTGTCCCTTGCTTCCTCCAAAAGTAACAGAACCTCCTTCGAATTCATGAAAATCATTTAGATAGTTCTTATTACCAGTCATGTGCCCAAAGCATCCACTGTCAAGAATTCCTCTATCTTCCATATAGCAAAGTGGATGATCCTGCACAAAAAGAAGAGAAATTAGTTTCTCTTAGGAACCCAGGCCTGAGTAGGCTTGGGTCCGCCTTGTGGATCAACATGCTTAAATTTCTTAATTGAACCTGATCCACTGTTGTTTTGGGATTTATACATGGATTTATTTTTGTTTGAATCCCAAGACATACATGCTGAGGTCTTAACAGCAGACCCTCCATTCCCCTTTAAAGGTTTTGCTGTTTGCTTTATAGCTTGTCTTCTCACAGGTGAATGAGTTTTATAAAAATTATTTCTTTGAAAATTTGCTTTCACCTGAGGTTTTTGAAAAGGTTGTTTGGGTCTCACAAAACCAGTGTTCACATTAGGCCTCATAAAATTAACATTTTGCCTATTCACATTAAAGTTCCTGTAGCCCGACCTAAGATTTTGTCTACCAGAATTAACATAAGAGTTAGGTCTGGTAGAGTTATTGAGTTGGACAGGTCTGGGAACAAACTGGTTGGCATGATTAATTCTACTAGCATTATTCCAAACTGGTTTATTTGAACCATGACCCATATTAACATTCATTCTCTTTTGCTCAGCCTCTCTCTTCATTCTCTTTTCATGGAAGTCACAATCTCTTATTAAATGACTCAAACTTCCACACACAAAGCATCTTTTAGGAGCATAAGTATAACTACTCCTACTTTCTTTGTGAACACTATTGCTTCTAGGTGACTCACTCATTTTAACAGATTCCCTAGGAGTTTTTATGTGATTAACACAACTAGGTTTGACTGTCTTAGCCTTTGGTTCAGTCACTACAGGTTTAGTAACAACAGGTTCACACTTCTTAATAACCTTAGGTTCAGGATTCTCTTTTACCTCACTTTTTGACTCAGACTTAGAGTGATCAGAGGAACCATCAATAGATCCTTCAGAGTCATTGGATTGACAAGAAGAATACATACTGGATTGGTCCTCTGAGGTGGTTGGTTCAGGCACTTGAGGACCTTTCTTACCATACACAAAGAGTGAATCATCCAACTCTTCTTTTTCAAGAGGAGTATAGTCATCACTCAAAGGTGGTGGTACTCCCTTAAAGTCACCAGTCTTAACAAACCTATTATACAAAGGCTTATCAGTATAGTCCTCTTCTTTATTCTTAAATATAGCCTTATTCTCATTTTCCTCATATCCTAAGCCACATTTTTTATTTGACTTAATTTGAGAATCCCAACACTTAAACAAGTTATTATTTGAATTGTTCCACTGATCAACCCTTTTTCTCAACTCATCCCTCTCCTTCTGAATTTTAAGGCCCAATTGTCTATACCTTTTAAGCTTTTCATCTTGTTCATATATTTTATTAGCTTGAAAGTATAGTTTTTCATTTAAAGCAGCATGTTGGTTTTGAAGGGTGACCTTTTGTGCCTCTAATGTTTTTACAGCATTTTTATGTGCTAATAGATTTACTTCTAGGTCACCTATTTGTTCTAGCTGCTCATCACACAAAGCCTTAACATGATTATATGAGTCAGTGCATAATTTAAAGCATAATGATACCTCATTACCAATGGCCATGAGAGCATGATCAGACTCCTCATTCACTCTTGGATGCTCACCCCAGTTGACTCCTCCAGCTTCCATTGTCAGCAGGCTCATCTGATTCTTTTCCATCTTCCCATCATCATCTCTTTTCTTTTCAGTAATGGAAGTTTTATGTTTGAGATTGTGGTTGTGGAAGGGATGGGTTGTTGTTGTGTTTGGGAGTTACTGGTTTCGGTTTTTCCTTCATCTTCATGGTTTGACTTCTCATCCTCACTGTTATGGATTGAGAAAGTTTCAGGCTTATCGAATTCAGACATTGTGTAGGGTGATTAGAGTGAGAATTAGGTTTTTGAGATTTAGTGTTCTTCGAATTCAGAGTCTCTCGCCTTGCTCTGATACCACTTGTTGGTCCACGAATTGTAAGTGGATCTCTAAGTAGTCTTGAATACCTAGTAGATGGTTAGGATAAATCCAAACCAATCTAAGTGAGAAACCCTAAGTGATTGTTGTTGTTAATGCGGAATTTTAACAAGAACAATGAAGAACACACACAGAGATATCACTAACTTCGTATATTGATTATAATCACAATAGTGAACTCGTACAACTCACACACCGAACTAACAATCTTTAGGGATCCTTTTATAACACAAGGAAACCCTAATACTAACCGACTCAGAAGATATTCACAAATCTTCTATAAAGATACTTACACGTTTTGTATCTTTTCCTAACTTATCTCTAACAGACTTTCCTAACTTCACGACCAGACTTAACATTATAAGTCAACCAGACTTAAACATACTACCAGACTTAACTTTGCATTACCAGACCTAATTACAAAGACATACCTAACTCTGACATACTACCAGACATAAGTTGTCTTTTCTTGATTCGTATCATAATTCCCAACAGATAGCAATGATTGCTCTCAGAGTGAAGAAGTTCTACAAGTAAACTGGAAGGAATATAAGATTTGATGGAAAGACAGCAGTTGGATTTAATAAAAAGAATGTTGAGTGCTATAGGTGTCACAACACTGGCCATTTTGCTAGGGAGTGCACAGCAAAGGTGACTACTGATGGGAAGAAGAAGAGAGATTCAGACTCTCAAGAAGCAGACAAGAAAGAGAAGAATCAAATGGGTATGCTAACTATGGAAGTTGGTGCTGTTAACTGAGGATAACACACAGATGAAGAAACAGAACCAAATCATGCATTCATGGCTATTGGCTCTAGTACTGAGGTATCCTTGTGTTCCAAAACTTGCATTAAGTCATATAATAGTCTTCAAACATTGTGTGATGAACAATTGCAACATATATGTGATCAGGAAGCTAAAATACTTGCTTATACTAATGCTGTTAAAACTTTAGAAGCACAAATTGTCACTTATCAAAAAGAGCAATCAGCCTTAAATGAAAAGCTTACATTTCAAGCAAATGAAATCTATGAAAAAGATGAAAAGCTTAAAAGATATAGGAGAATTTGAATGAAAGCTGTAAAAGATAGAGATGAATTGCAGAAAAGAATAGACTCATGGAAAAGTTCTTCTAAAAACCTGGATAAATTAATAGATTCTGGTATGAGCTCAACTTGTAAAATTGGTCTAGGATATGAGATAAAATCAGATAGTGAGATTTTAAGTTATGAAGAAGAAATGGAAAGAACTGTGTTCACTACTAGAGATGATGACTTTGCTGGTAAACCTATATACAATAGATTCACAAAAAATGACAACTTCAAAGGAGTTCCACCTCTATTAAATGGAGATTACACTCCTAAACCAGTGAATGATCTTGATGATTCTCTGTTTGTTTATGGTAAGAAGGGACCTCAAAAGCCTGAAACAAGTAACTCAGATGATAAATAAAGTGAGTATTCTACCTGTTAATCTAATGACAGTGGAGGATCCATTGGAAATATATCTGAGCACTCTGAATCAGAACCAGAAGGTGAACCAAAAGAGATGTCTAAGTCTAAACCTGTTAAGAATAGTGAACCAGTGATGTCTGCACCAAAACTTAAAAAAATTGAACCTAGTTGTGTCTCACACATAAAATCTCCTAGGCAACATGTTAAAAGTCAAGAGTCACCCAAGGTTGATAGAAAGAAAAGAAAATTAGGGAAAAGTCACTCTTTTTCCCCTAAAAGATGTTTTGTGTGTGGTAGCCTTAGTCATTTAATTAAAGATTGTGACTTTCATGAAAAGAGAATGGCTAGAGAGGCTGAGATTAAGAAACAAAGAATTGTTAATACTGGCAATGTGATGGCCAAACCAGTGTGGAATAATGTAAACAGAGTTAACCAGGAAAATCAATTTGTTCCTAGACCAGTACAAATTAATTCTGGTAGATCAAATGTTAATTCTTGTAGGTCATATGTTAATTCTGGTAGGCCAAATGTTAATGCTGGTAGGCAAAATTTTAATTTTGGGCAAAAGGTTAATTCTGTTAAGCCCAAAGTTAATTCTGGGTATGTTAATGCTGTTAGACCCAGCCAACCAGTTACACATAGACCACAGGTGAAAAATTTAATCAAAGAAACAATTTTGCTAAATCACACTCACCTGTGAGGAGACCCATTATTAATAATACAGCAAAAATGTCAAATTCTTATGCTGTAAAGGGAAATGGGGGGTCTGCTGTTAAGGCCTCAGCATGTTGGTCTTGGGATCCATTTCAGAATGAAATTACCTATAAATCTCAAAGCAACAGTGGATCATGTTCATATAAGACTTACAAATATGCTGATCCAAAAGGCAGACCCAAGCCTGCTCAGGCCTGGGTCCTTAAGAGAAGCTAATTTCTCTTCTTTATGTGCAGGATCATCCACTCAAGAACGTGAGAGATAGAGGCATATTTGATAGTGGGTGCTCTGGGCACATGTCTGGTAACAAGGATTACCTAAAGGATTTTGAAGAATTCAAAGGAGGTTCTGTTACTTTTGGAGGTAGCAAAGGCTACATTACTGGTAAAGGTAGAATAGTAGTAGGCAATTTAGAATTTGATAATGTGTCTTTTGTGAAAGAACTTGGGCAATTTAATCTTTTCTCAATATCACAAATTTGTGATAAGCAGCATAAGGTGCTTTTTACTGAAATTGAATGTTTTGTGTTGACTTCTGACTTCAAGATGCCTGATGAAAGTCAGATACTCCTAAAAGTCCCTAGACAACACAATATGTACAGCTTTGATATGAAGACACATGATCCTGCAAAAGGTTTTGCCTGTTTGATTGCAAAAGCCACTATTGATGAATCTAAATTGTGGCACAGAAGGCTTGGTCATATAAACTTTAAGAATCTAAACAAACTTGTGAAGAATAATCTTGTTAGAGGGTTACCTTCAAAGGTTTTCAAAAATGACCATTCATGTGTTGCATCTCATAACGGTAAACAGCATAGGGCTTCATGTAAGGCTAAATTAGAAAGGTCAATCACTCAGCCTTTACACACCTTGCATATGGATCTTTTTGGCCCTACTTCTGTGCAGAGCATAAATCATGCTAGCTATTGCCTTGTCATTACTGATGATTGCACTAGGTTTTGTTGGGTATTCTTTATGTCTACAAAGGATGAAACCACTAGCTTGCTTCAAACTTTCATTAGGCAGATAGAAAACCAGCTTAATCATAGGGTTAAGATTATTAGATCAGATAATGGCACAGAGTTTAAGAATAGAAGTATGCTTGAATTTTGTAGGAACAAGGAAATAAAACATTAGTATAGTAGTGCTAGAACTCCACAACAAAATGGAGTTGCTGAAAGAATGAACAGGACCCTAATTGAGGCAGCTAGAACTATGCTAGCAAAATCACTTTTACCAACCACTTTTTAGGCTGAAGCAGTCAATACTGCTTGCTACATATTTAATAGGGTAAGAGTGACTAAACCTCAGAACAAAACTCCTTATGAGCTTTTATTTGGCCATAAACCAATTATTAGTTACATAAGACCATTTGGGTGCCATGTTACCATTCTAGATACTCTTAGTGTGCTTGGCAAGTTTGAATGAAAATCTGATGAGGGGTTCTTAGTAGGATATTCACTGAGTAGTAAAGCCTTTAGGGTATACAACTTAGTGACAAAAAGGGTAGAAGAGACTCTACATGTTGACTTTCTTGAGGAGAAACCTAATGTGAAAGGAATAGGTTATAGATGGATGTTTGATATTGATTATCTGACTGATTCTATGAATTATATTCTTGTTTTTATGGAGAATCAAGCTAACCCTGATGCAGGTTCCCAAGAAGTAACTAACAATGCAGGTACTTATGTTGATTCTGATGCAGGTGCTTCTGAGCAAGAAGAGGAAACTGAGGAACTCATTGTTGTTCCCACGCCATTAGTTAAGTCTCATGCAGCTCAAGGTGGCACAAAGAAATCTTCTGTAATTTCAAAGAAGAAGGAGTCTATTACCAAAACTCAAGTACAAGGGAAAGAGGCTTCTCCTACAAATGTTTCAGAAGATATTCCATCTTTCAGAGATGAATTGAATGCATTGGCTGACAAGCATCTTGGAAAGAAGACTACCAGTACTAACTCAGTTAATTCTGGTAGTGCTTCAGTTAATTCTGCTGAGTCTTATCCTACTCAAGTTGATGTTTTTGATAATCCTGAGATACCAGAACTTGAAATCTTTGACACGCCAAGTGAAGGGATCTTTGATGAAGCTTCTTATGATGATGAAGGAGTGATTACTGATTTCAATAACTTACCCACAGAAGTGAATGTCAGTCCAACTCCTACACTTAGGATTCACAATATTCATCCTAAAAGTCAAATAATTGGTGATCCTAAGTCAGCAGTTCAAACTAGAAGCAAAGTGCAGAAACAGTCAGAAGCTCATGCACTTCTCAGTTTTGTTAAGAAGCAACAAAGGAACAATCATAAAGATCAGCAACATTGTCTGTTTGCATGTTTCCTTTCTCAAAAGGAACCTACCAAGGTTTCTTAAGCATTAGAAGATGAGAGTTTGGTGGAAGCAATGCAGGAAGAATTGTTGCAGTTTAAGTTGCAAAAGGTATGGGTTCTGGTAGATCTACCTCATGGAGAAAAAGTTATTGGCACAAAGTGGGTCTTCAGAAAACAAAAAGGATGAAAGAGGAGTAGTGGTAAGAAATAAAGCAAGATTGGTGGCCCAAGGGTACAGACAAGAGGAGGGGATAGATTATGATGAGTTTTTTGCTCCTGTAGCTAGAATTGAAGCTATCAGGTTATTTTTGGCCTTTGCATCCTACATGGGGTTCATCGTCTATCAAATGGATGTCAAAACTGCTTTTTTGTATGGCACTATAGAAGAAGTGTATGTTCATCAGCCTCCTGGTTTTATTGATCCTGCTCATCCTAAGAAGGTTTACAAAGTAATCAAGGCTTTTTATGGATTACATCAAGCTCCTAGAGCTTGGTATGCTACACTCTCCAAATTTCTAGAGGAGCATGGATACAAGAGGGGTGTCATTGACAAGACCTTGTTCATCAAAAGAAACAAGAAGGATATCATTCTAGTACAAGTCTATGTAGATGATATCATTTTTGGCTCCACAAAAAGGTCTTGGTGTGAAGAATTTGAGGCCTTGATGAAGGGCAGATTTCAGATGAGCTCTATGGGTGAGCTCACATTTTTCCTTGGACTGCAAGTGAAACAAAAGGAAGATGGACTTTTCATTTCTCAAGACAAGTATGTTGCTGAGATGCTGAAGAAGTTTGATCTTGCAAGTGTGAAGACAGCAATCACTCCAATGGAGAACAAGGTGCCATTAACAAAAGATGAGGATGCTGATGATGTGGATGTACACCTATACAGATCCATGATAGGTTCTCTTATGTATCTAACTGCTTCTAGGCCTGATATTATGTATGCAGTCTGTGCTTTTTCTCGTTTTCAGGTTACTCCCAAGACTTCACATCTTCATGCTGTGAAGAGGATCTTCAGATACCTAAAGGGCAAACCCAATGTGGGTCTTAGGTATCCTAGAGAGTCATCATTTGACCTGGAAGCCTATTCAGATAGTGACTATGCTGGAGCAAGTCTTGACAAGAAATCCACAACTGGAGGTTGCCAATTTCTTGGAAGAAGATTAATTTCATGGCAATGCAAGAAGCAGACCATTGTGGCTACATCTACAACTGAAGCAGAGTATGTAGCTGCTGCAAATTGCTGTGGACAAGTCTTGTGGATTCAGAATCAGATGCTGGATTATGGTTTGAATTTCATGAACACTATAATTCACATTGATAATGAAAGTACTATCTGTATAGTTAAGAACCCAGTGTATCACTCTAATACTAAACACATAGAAATAAGGCATCACTTTATAAGAGATTGCATTGAAAAGAAGTTAATTAGGGTGGAAAAGATACACACAGACTTTAATGTAGCTGACCTATTGACCAAAGCTTTTGATGGACCTAGGTTCAATTTCTTAGTGGTTAATATAGGAATGGTAAACCCATAGTTACATTTAAGGGGAGGTTAAATGTATAGTTTGTAAAATAGTACAAGTATTAAGTAGATTTAATTCTGGTAGTAGTTAAATCTGGTAGCTTTAAAGTTAATTTTGGTAGTTAATATGTGTTAGTTCTGCTTGCAATATGTATATTTTCTTGGTTTTAGACTAATTTTTCCAAGAAAAGAATGGATTGATGGTGATTGGAAGCCTTGCTAATGAATTTTATTCGTGTTTGTCTGGTATTTTTGTTTTTTTTAAATCTGGTGAATTGTTGGTTAAGTCTGGTTGACCAAAGTTAATTCTGGTAGTGTTAAACCGTAATTAATTCTTTTTACCGTTAGGTCTGGTCGTACATTTAATGATTTTTCCTATTTAAATAATACCGTTGATATTTTTTGGGAAAAAGGAGTATATATGGATAAAATTTGATTCATTTTTCATCTTTATCCATTATTTACTACTATTTTAAAAAAAATTTATTATCGACCAAATCACTCTGTTTTTAACCACCAGCATAAAACCCTAATTCGAAAGTCAACCAGTACTTACCAATCATCTATGGCGCAACTAAAATATTGTGATAAACATAATCAAGTGGGTTTCTTAAAGAAACCAACCAAAGGCGCATGCTTTGAGCAGATAGTGGACTTTTTGAAAGGCTCTCACATAAGGTATGCCTTGACTCATTCTCCCACTATCTATGATTCCCTAGTCAAACAGTTTTGGGAGACTGCTACTTCCGAAACTCTTGCTGATGGGACTCTAAATTTAAGGGCAACCATTGATGGCACTGACTATTCAATCACTGAAGCATCCATTCGAAGTAGTCTTCATTTGGATGATGCTTCAGGGGAAGTTATGCTATCAAATAATATGATTTTAGAGGGTATGAATAACATAGGATATCCCACTGATGGTACATTTACTTTTTGGAAAAGCCATTTTTCACCTCAGTGGAGATTTTTCATTCATCATTTACTACATTGTCTGAGTCCGAAGAGTGGAGGATGGGATCAATTTGGAAGCAATATTGCTTCTGCTTTGGTCTGTCTTTCACTTGGAAAGACTTTTAACTTTTCCAAATCAATTTTTGATGGCATGGTAGCAAATGTAAAAAGTAAACATAAGTTTTTAATGTACCCTCATTTTCTACAAACGGTTTTAAATGTTGAAACTGATAATAAATTGCCTTACTTGTATGTCTCCTACAAAGATAAAATTTTTAGTAACATGAAAAGGGGATTTCAAGGTACACATAAACCATTGTTAGCTGCTATGGTGTCTGTTGGTACTAACATTGTAGGTTCATCATTCTCACAATCTGGAGGTACAGAGCACTCTCAACCACATCATGAGGAGCAAACAGATATTCCCAGATCACCTACACCACAACCACCATCACCTACACCTCCATCACCTTCACCTCAACGAACCCAGGTTTCAACTCCAACTAATCAAGAGGAGTCAGTTCAAATGTCTGTGGATGATCTCTTAAAGCTGGTTCCTACATTGGTTACAAGGATTTCTGAATTGGAGAAGGCAAACCAAACCATGGGTAAAGCTATTGTAACCTTGGTCAGAAAGGTCAAGAAGATGGAGAAGGTTATGAAGGACAAAGGAGTTGCTTTCAGTGATACAGAGGGTGCTGAAGAAGAAAATTCTTCCAAACAGGGGAGGAATTTAGGTGAAGAAGAAATCTTTCAGACTCCTGCACAAGCCAAATCAACAAGTGGTACTGACATAAGTCCTGAAGGAATGGAAGCAGCAGAAACCTTAGCCAAGACTCTTAGTCAAATTAAAGAGAAGAAGAAGAAAAGGCTAAGAAGGAAGTTGGTGATTGATGAGGTTAATTCTGATGAGGATACAGTTAAGTCTGTTGATCAAGTTAGTACTGGTAAAGAAGATAAGTCTGGTGAAACTCAAAGGGAAGGAAAGCAGATACTTGAAGAAACTCCTCAGGCTAAGAAATCAAAGAAGCAACTCAGAGAAGAAGAAGCAAGCTTAGCTGAGATTGCAAGGATTCAAGCAGAAGAAGCAGCTGAAAAGGACAGACTTGAAGAGATAAAGAAAAGAGATGAACTTTTTGCAAAGAAGCTGCAAGAGGATTTTAATGATGATCCATACATGTCTCTGATTGAAGATGATGATGAACTTAAGGCAAAGATGGAAGAACTCAAAGCTGATGCAAGTTTAACAGTTGATGAAAGGGCAACAAAACTTGCAGACTTCATGAATGCAAGAATGGAAACAGACACTCTTGGAGGTTTGATGGAGAAAATCAAAAGGACACAAAAGAGGAAGAGTACTACCAAGAAGCTCACAAAGCAACAAAAGATGTTTGATATGAAGATATATTTGAAGAACATGATGCATTCTAGTTTTGAAAAGATGAGAGGAATGTCTTATGAAGAAGTTGAAAGTTTGTACCTCAGAGCATATGAAAGAGATCACAAGTACAAGCCTATTGACTATGAGGATTCTATTAGAAGAAGTTTCAAAAGGCAAAAGGTGTCTGAGGTAGAAAAAGTGACTGAAAAGGTATCTGAGGTTGTAAAGGAAGAGACAGAAGTCAAAAAGCCCATTATAACCTGGACTAGAAGAAAGAGAGCAGCTAGGAAGGGTAAATTAGGTTCTAAGGAGAATGTGCAAGAGGAAGAAGAACCCTCTTCTGAGGAATTTACTATGGGGTCAATTCCAGAAAGCTCAGCTCAGCCTGCCAAGGTTGTAAATTGGCAGATCATCAAAACAGGTAAGAAAGGAGCTTATAAGATAATCAGAGATGATCTTAAGGAGCTATACAAGTTGATGATGATCAAATATGGGGATAACAGACCTGAAGAAGAATTTGAAAGAGTTCTTTGGGGAGATTTAAAGACTATGTTTGATCCACCTTCTAGGACTGACAAGATTTGGAAGCTGCCATTTCAACAAGAGATAGTAAGATGGAGGTATTTTGATAGTTGTCAAGTACATTGTTTGACCTTGCAGAGTGCTTATATATATATGTTGGCAGAAGTTGAATATCCTTTACACCCAAGGGTATGCAAGGAAATGCTTGAGAAGAAGTTGTTAGGTTATAAGGATGATGAGGTATGTAATCAGCTTTTGGAACTAATTGAGATGCAGTCCCAAAAGGAAGCTATTTGGGGTGTTTGAAAGAATTTTCCAAGTTGATAAGTGAGATTAATGAAAGTTCTCACTTGGTGAAGGTGCTTTGCACCAACACAACAAATGGTTATCAGTCCACCATGTCTAATCCACATAAGGACTGGCTAATCCAAGAGCAAATGGCTCTAGTAAAGATACCTCAAATCCATTTATGGCTGACAATTTGCCAAAAATTGTATGGTAATCAACTCACCATATCTGTGATAGTTAAGAGTTGGCTAGCCCACAAGAGTATGGCTTGTGGTAAAGGCCGTGGAAGTCCATAACTGATTATCAATTCACCAAGGTGAGGTCTGCATTCCACCAAAGAATTGGCTAGTCCAAAAGCAAACGGCTTTTGGTAAAGACAAATCAAATCCGTTGATAGCTGATGATTTGCTAAAAATCATATGGTATTTCAACTCACCATGTTTCACGTACAAAGAGTTGAAATGGTTATCAATGTACCATGGTTTTACACCAAACATTGGCTACTCTAGAGTTAATGGCTAACTGGTAAAGAGACATCAAATCCATTAATTTTCAATGATTCACCTCTCACAGGAGTTAACACATCTAGAAGTGATGAGAATAGTATGAAACTTTAAGAATTGATGTACAAATAGTCAATGTTGCTGTGAAGATCAGATGGTGAAAAGATTGCTGATATATGGTTGCTGCAAAGATTCAGATTTGATGATTTGAAGAACTGGAGTTCAAAATAATTCTAAGAGTTAGAGTTCAACATCCTCAGAAAGCTTATCATGAAAAAACTTGAAGTTCATGAAGCATGAAGATCAAGTTAGGGGAGGATTGTTGGGAATTATTGAAGAACAGACTTAAGTCTGCTAATGTATTCGTTAAGTCTGTTAGTTAGTTAAGTCTGTCAGTACAAAGTTAAGTCTGGCAGAACATAGTTAAGTCTGGTGACCAGAATATAGTTACGTCTATTTATGTTTTATAGCAGAATTAGTTAGCTATATATTAGGAAAGGATATAGTCGTATTAGTTATCTTATTAGAAGATATGTTTATCCTTTCACACTTTTTGTAACTAGGGTTTTCCTTAGAGTATAAAAGGAACCCTACGGCATTGTGTTATGTACGCATACAATTCAGTCGATTAGAAAATTTTAATAGTAATACGAAGTTAGTTATCTTAACTGTGTTCTTTATACTCATTGCTTGTTAAGATTCCGCATTAACAATCAATACACAGTTAAGAGTTTCTCATATAGATTGATTTGGATTTATCCAAGTTGTCTATTGTCTTATACAAGGCTACTTAGATCCATAATTTGTGTAGACCTACAAATGAAATATTTATCAAGTCATGAGATAAGACGTAAGGGATGAATTTAATATTTCCAGTGAAATATTGAAATAGTCATGAGTAGGATGAGAAGGATGACTTAAAAAGTTATGAGGGGAGACGTAAGAAATGACTTCAATATTTCCGAAGAGATATTCAAATAGTAATAAGATGGATGTGAAGAACGTATTGATTAGGATATCAACGCTGTTGTCCTTTGAGGGAAACTTTTCCAAGAAAAAGATTCCTATTTGGAAATTATCGCGACGGAGGAGATGACGTACTTCGATGTGCATCATGCATGAGAAATCCACGGGGTTCTCGGTCAAGTCTGTTTGCACTTCGGTTGCCGCACTTCATAGGGGATTGTTTCATTCATAGTGCTTGTTGTCATGCCTTTCCGGCACTTACGTATTCGGCTTCGGTCGTGGAGATAGCAAGAGTGGTTTGTTTCTTGGAGAACCAAGAAGTTTGACAACAACCTATGAAGGTACAAATATCACTTTCTCTTCATCAATCCACATTATCTCCCGCATTATCAGAGTTGGCATAGACAACAGTTTCTACACCAATCTCCTTGAGATATCATAATCTCAAGTGTATACATTAAATGCTTTAAGGTAAGAAGTTTTAGGATCCTTCTTACAAGTGGGCACGAAGCCAGACACTAGACATGATATTGGGACTACTTGCCGGTAGGTAAAATACATTACCTATAATGCCCTAACCTAGTATTATCCGCGTACTCACCTTCATCGTCTCTTGTGAGATTCGTTTCCACGGATATGGGCGTTAGTATAGATTAAATTTTTTCTAATCTAAGTATCTTCTATATATATATATATATATATATATATATATATATATATATATATATATATATATATATATATATATACTTTAGTATACTTAAATTTAAGAAGATGCTATTTTCGAGTGATATATTGAAAGGGCTTGGGAAGAAACTTGACTCACTCATCATGCTCATCTCAAAGTTTTCACGCATGATCTTTGAGCGATCATTGTACATTTTTGGACAAGTTGAGTTTGTCATACTTGTCTTCGACAAATATTTGAGTCATGATGAAATGTGAATTTCGTTTCTTTGTGATAGTGCCTACTATGTTAGATTCTAATAGCACTACATGCTTAGCATTTCTACTAACAAAGGATGTTTTAAGAAAGCGTACCATTGCCTGAGGTGTTGCCCTTAAAGCTAGAATACTAGACTACCTTTGTTGAAAGCTAGGCATACGAGACACGACTTGACTTTACAAGATTAGTGCAACCACTAATCATACTCTATTAGATGGACTTCAAGTTGCTTCAATACCATCTCTATCTAGCAAGACAGAAGCTCAAACATTTGGTCACCAATTTCTCATGGGTCCAAAGTTGTTAGTGTTAAACATCCTATGCATTTGTCGCATTTGTTTAGGATGTGAGAATGGAGGACATATTTCCCATGGTAAGTAACTTTGTGGTTGACCGTTATTCCAAGTTACGGGAAAGTTACTTGGATAACCTTGTCTTCTAAAGTTACCTCTCGGCATAGGAGTTATTGACCGAGGTTTAGGAACATTTGTTCTCCCAGGTGAAGGAGTCTTTGATCTAACATCAAGTTTTACAAAACCAAGTCCGGGGGTTGACAAGGATTTGTAAATACTTTTGACTTCCTTTTTACTAGTACTAGGTACTTCTACATTATTAATAACTAAGTGACTCGGTTTATGGCTTAAGTTATTTTTCAAAATTGACTCAGTTCTGTCTTCAGCACCAGATGGTACCACGGTACCATTAAATTTAATGGTGCCGTCTGTGCCTTTAGTGGTGCCGTCCACCTGTTCGACAGAACTTGAGGTTTTGACAAATTTTACTTCTTTTGTTTTACTTGTCGAAGCTTTATTCGGGTCAAATCCTAAGCCCGCACGGTCATGTTCACTAAACCTAATGTTGTCAAGCATATCATTAAATATCTTTGTTGCTTCTTCAAACTTAATGATCTTTAACGCATTTTCTTTGAGTTCTTCATTCTCTACTTGAAAACTTATGCATGACCTACATTCTACGTCTACTTCTTTATTATTCTCTAGTCTTTTGACTTGATCATTGAGTTCTAAAACTTGCATTTCGAGTTCATGCAATTTTAATTTTAGTGTTTTGTTTCTACCTAAAATTTTAGAACTTACCTCACATAGTTTATTATATTCGTCATGTAATCTATTGTCATCTATTGACGAATTATCATCACTATAATAAGAAGACTCGGAATGTACCTCATTAGAAGCTTGAGCCATAAGACATGTTTCGTCCTTTAGCTTCTCCTCTTCTTCTTCACCACTATCACTCCAAGAGCCTCCTATGAAAGCTCTTTGGTTGTTGGATTTTGGTGGTTTAGGACATTCTCCAATGAAGTGATTAGGATCTCCGCATCTAAAGCATTTTCTATCACTTGTCCCTTTCTTTTCGACTCGGTTCTTGTGTGATGGCTTCTTGTCATCACGAGGTTGCCTAACAAACCTACCTCTTCTCCTAAAGAACTTTTTAAAGTCTCTAACGGCTAACGCATACTCTTCATCTTCACTATCAGAACTCGAACATTCCTCATCACTAGACTCCTTCTTGGCTTTCAATACTAGAGATCTAACTCTCTCGCATTTTCCTTTAACTATATCGGAGTCTTTCTTGATTATCATCTCGTGAACTTTCACGTTTCCTATTAGTTCACCGAGTGATAACGTCGCCAAGTCCTTTGACTCTTCAATGGCAGTGACCTTTGCTCTCCATTTAGGATGTAGAGCCCTAAGGAACTTCCTAACATAATTCTTGCTAGAGTAACCTTCATCAAGAGCTTTAAGTCTAGTGATAAAAGTATTAAATCTAGCAAAAGCATTATCTATTGATTCATCTTCCGAAATGGAAAATTGTTCATATTGTTGGACAAGAAGATCTATCTTGTTTTCTTTGACTTGATTATTACCTTGGTGAGTGTCACACCCCCAAAATATCGCAGCGGAACGATAGTGTCAACGGGGTGCAACCGTAAGGCACAAAGTACAAGATATAGAAAACGACCTCTAAGTGAGACGTTTTAAAAAGTTACCATTCGAATAAATAGAAAATCAGAGTTTACAAAACAAGAGATCCTAAAGTGTACTAATACATAAGTTTTTAAAGCATATCGAATGGTAAACTGATGAGTGTCTAAATACTCATCATTTTATTCACATTTAAACTGCAAAAACATTTAAAAACACTCAGAAATGCTTCAAAATATAAAAAATATCATAGAATGTGTTTTTATATGATTCAGGAACAAAAAGATTGAAAACAAGTGAAAAACATGCAAAGTTCACAAAATTGTCATTTTCAGTCCCTGAAGTTTCAAAAGTTGTCAAAATTAGTCCTTGGTTTTGAAAAATGGAAAATTATCAGTTATGGTCCTTGGAATTTATTTTCAGCAGTGTACATGATTGGTCCCTGGATTTTCAGAAGTTACAATTTTAGTCCCTAAGGTTTACCAAAAATCCAATTCCCAATCCTAAATAAAAACCCAACTGCTAATTTAAATTACCCAACCCACTTAAAATAAAACCCAACCCCTTAATACTAAACCCAGCTATCAAGCCCAATCCACAAAACAAATAACCCGGCCCACCTATTTTTACCCTTAGCTAAGACAAATTTGACTCAAGTCAAACTTGTCTTCTTCAACCCACTGACCCGCTAAAACAATACCACCACACCCACCGTTTCTCTGCAATACCACCTCTAATACCTGACAATCCACCACCCCCTCCTCCAATGAGAATACTTCACCTTCTTACACCCCAACTTGCTCAGAAGAAGCTAAAAATCCCACTTGACCTTTTTCCCGCCAAAATGGCAATTAACGACCAAGATTGAATTACAACTATTTCAATGGTGGGATTAACTCGGATTTGATCAAGGAAGCTTTTGGGATTGCTATATAAAGAAAAGAAGGGCAGAAGACATAATTGTCAGTAGTTTAAGACCACCAGTAGTGTAGAAAGTAGTTAATGCTTAAATCTAGTTTCAAGTTAAGTTGTTATTGTTAATTCAAGTTGTTTCAAGTCATCTTGTACTTCTGTATTGTAATTATTCCAAGTGTTATGATATTTCAAAGTTTTCATGTTTCTTGTAATTCGTATTAAAATTGTTCAGTTATTAAGAACCAATCAAAAGCTTTAAACACCCTTGCTATAAGCTTATGAAAGCTTTTCATATCTTTTTGTAAGTTTATATAGTGATAATCTGTTCTAATTCAAGAAAAATGAGAAAAGTCAAACAAAGTCAAAGTAGCTCATAATAAGCAATTTGGTGGGATAAGCAGTTGTGATTAAGCTGGAATGGGGTCTAAACTTGGTAAGTGACAATCCAAGCTCATTTCTGATCTAGTTCTATCATGTTTCTTAAACCATTCAGTTGTAAGTTTTTTCCATTTTTTTTGCATAATTTTCCATATCACTGTATTAATGCTTATCTATAGCTTATTTGAGTATTTTCTGCTTATTAAATAGTTTATAAGTATATTCCATCTGTTTCTTCAGTAGTTAAATAGTATTTTCTTTATTTTGCTTAAATAACACTTAAAAAGCCAAAATAGCTTAACTTGGGTATTGCTTATTACATAGCTTAATTCTGTCATAATATTGCTTTTTAGTACTCATAATAGTTAGTTGTTAAGTTTTCAGTCAAAAAGCTAGGTCTACATAGCCTGTTCTAGTTGAAAAGCCAATTCAGCCCTTTTATAAGGGGTGTTTGGTATTAAGCAGTATTGATCTTTAAAGCTTATGTACTGTTCATTGACCACTAGCTCAGTTTTAATCTTACATAAATTAGTCCATATAATCTGTTTCTAAGCCCTATTAAGCTAATTAGATTGATTTTATAGTTTTGAGCCAACGGTGGTGATTTAAGGTTCCAAGATAATCAAATAAGCTTCCTATAAGCTTAAGCTTATTCTGACCTTTTCATTGGCTTTTCTAAGTTGCATATGATCCATATAATTCAAGTAAGATAGCCTAGTTTGGTCCCTTTTTGTTTTGTGCCTTCTGCACAACTCTGCATACACAGCAGAACACCATAGTTATAGCTGCTGTTCTCAGCTTTCTATCTGCTTAACCAATTAAGCTCTCTGGCTGATTTTTGGTTTCCAAGTAGATTACCTAGCTAGTTTTTAGCTTATAATCTGGTATTCCACTTTTCTGCTTATTTCCTAGCTTAAAATTAGTCTGCAATTTTTCCCCATTTCACTGCCCTAAACCTGCATAGCTTATTCAGATTTAACACATCTGAACTTGTGCTTAATTGAAGTTCAATTGGGCTTTTAAAATTGGGGCTTTTTGTGTTTTTATATAGCTTATAGTACAGGTTAGCTTTGGCCCCCATAATATTCTATTTATCAGCTTATTTAGTTGCTTAAAAGTTCTCTGCAAGTTGGGGCCTTATCCTGAATTTTCTGCATAATTATTGAATCTTCCAAACTGCTTATCAGCTTATTCTCTTATGCTTATTTGTGTTTTGTAAGTTGTTTTAAGCTTCTTTTAGTATATTAATATATTTCTGAGCCTTTGGTACTTTTTAGTGCTGTTTAGCTTATTTTTGGGCTTATTCCCGAACTGCTTATCTGCCCATCTGCTTATTAGGGTTTAGTAGACTTTTGATTTTAATTTTCCTATATTAAGAATATTAATTTAGACTTATCCTGAATTTTTCAGATTTTTCCTAAGTCATTTGATATTTTTAATTTTTTTTAATTAGTTTATAATAGTAATTAAATCATAATAAATAGAATAATAATTAGAAAAATATAATTTTAATTTTCAAAATTTTCTTTTATTAAGTAGATTCTAGGAAAAATATAATCACATCTGTAGACCTTAAGAAAAATAAAATAGAAAATAAGTGATAGCTTCTATTTAATAGATTTTATCTTTTTAAATTTTTAATTAAGCACTTTTCATTTTTATAATTTTCTTAGCTTCTTTTTACCTCATAATATTTATAGAAAAAGTTTTAGATTTTTCTTTGTTCATTTAGTATTTATTATAAATTAAAATAGTTTAAAAAGTAATTAAATAATAAATAATTAATAATAGTTTAATTTTCTTTTGTATATTTATTTCTCATTTGTTAATTAGATATAAAAAAGCAAAATCCAAAATATCTAATCATCAGTCACTCTAATCCAAACTTTCCACAGTTTGCCCATTCACACCTCGTTGGGAAACGATCCGGGTAATCACTTACCTGGTTTCACACTACACACGAACGTGAGTTTTTGCAAGTATCCTTTTTCACAAAGGGGTGATTTGTATTTATTCACGTGTATCCGTCATTGCATAATATTTATATATACGTTTTAGCACGGATCAAATTTTGGCGCCGCTGCCGGGGAGGTTGTGTTGCGACAATATTGTGTAGAGTTTAAGCGATTAGTGATTTGAGATCCTTCTTCCAGAAGTTCCTATTTCCCATAAACCATATAAAATACAAAAATATTTTCCTTTCTTTTATATATATAATATCATATAAAAAATAAAAAACCCAAAAACATTTTCTGTTTTATTGTAAAATAAAAGATAAAAGCAAAATTAATATAATATTCCTCAACTTGGGTATTATCATAATAAGTTCCCAAACCAAAGATTAAAACTTGCCTTTGTGTCGCTTGCGAATTCGGCTCACCTTTGATTGATAAACAAACTATAACGGAGGTTTAAGGATAGTTTGACATTAAATTGTCGAACTGAAAGAAGCGGGTTTTTAAGGAGCATAATTGCCCAACTTTGCTTCTCCGCCACTCTGTGCGTTTTTCAGTCAGAGAGCTACCGTACGCCTGTTGATTTAAGGTTTAAGTTCCTTGTGTTTTGCTTCGATCTTGTTTTAATTAAATTGTCTCATTGTTTAATATTTTTCCAAAAAACCCATAATATTTCCTCATCCTCTTAAACCGTTTGATTCTATCTTCTTAACCCTCCTTAATATTTAATTCTCATGTCGTCACGGGGCTATCACTGTGTTGATTGTAAAAGTCCACTGGATGATAATAATCGTTGTTCCAAGTGTAAGTGTGAGCAGTGTGGAGAGCATGCACCAAAAGGATTTTGTTATTGGTGTGAAGTAGCCTGCAAAAGAGAGCTTAATTCCATCGATAATACTCAAAGTCCTCCCGAACACCCTCCACAACCCCAGCCATCTTCACCCACTCAGATTAATTGTTGTATATGTGAAGGTCCGTTGGGGGATGATTCACAGTGTAAACGATGTTTTTGCACTTTTCAATCCTTCACACTTGATTATCCAGATTTTCACAACGATTTCAGTACCCCTTCTCAGGATTCATTTTGGCAAGAGCCGTCTAATCAAAACTTCAATGATACATCATTTCAAAATATGCCAAATGATCCTTGTGAGTATTATGGAGGTCCTCACCCAAGTTTTGATTGTCAAGCAGGAAATACGTCTGTCTATGAACAAGATCCATGTAATCAAAACTTCGGGTATGACCAATATCCATATGATTCACCGAATCAGTCACAGCAAATGTATTGTTGTGAGTACTGTGGTGGTCCACATTATGAATCCGATTGTCAAACAAGGACCCCGCTTGTCTATGAGCATGTCCCTTGTAACAATTACGACTATTCTTGTCATGACCAACCTCCACAGTATCAAATGATTCAACCTCAGCCATCTCCTTTTGAAAAATCTTTTGAAAATGTATTCCAAAAACTCCAAAATATGATGGATACATTTAATGATTTGGCTGTTAAACCTACCCAAGAAGATCCTCATCAGAAAACCATTGGAGAGCTTCTAGCTGAAGAAGAACAAACAGCTAGAATGAGTTCCAAATATCGTCAAACTTTCATTTGCGATGACGATGATGAAGATTCTATGTGGGGAGTTTGCGAGAATTCATCAGCTGCAATTACACCTGTCCAGAAAAGGCAGGAAGACAAGACTATTGCAGAATTGCTAGCCGACGAGCAAATGAAAGCCATTTATGCTAGCAATATTGATGAGGAGGACGACGAGGAGAGTATTATTCCTTTGGGTGGCATCATTTCTCAACTCCCTCAGTCTATTGCACTCCCATCATTCTTTCCAACTTTGGACCTCAAGGACTCTCTTATTATGGGGGATGAGCATATTAGCACTATTCCTGAAAAGGAATCGGACGAATTCATAAAGTCTAGTGCTGAGAACCTTGTCCCAATCCCAAGTAAGTCCGAGGGTATTTCTGATAATATGTGTGATTTGCCTCCTCTTGACATTTCACATGATCATGTTGAGATGTTTTCCAATTCTGACGATGATTGTACTTCAAGTAATGATGATTCTTTATTTTGTGAGGACATCGATTATGTTGAGGAATTACCTTCTGAGCTTGTCAGCTTAGAAGAAGAGAATGATGAAGAAATAATCAAAGACGAAACTCTTCGTGAAACATTATTAAATGTTAATCTTCTCATTTCTAAAATCGAGGCTTTCAATGAAAAATCCATTTCATCTCCTATCCCCATAAAGGATAGTGACCTGTTTTCCGAGGACTCTATACCGGAATTTGAAACCTTTCATTTTGATCATATGGGAGAGAAGACTAGTGGCAGAGCCACTTCTCATTCTCATATTTCTCTTCCCGAATATGAATCATTTGCCTTCGAGGAGTTCTTCGATGAACTCACTCATATCATATCTCCGCCGGAGTATGATAACTTCTACTTTGATCTTGACAAAGATTATCTTTATGTCCCGGAGGGAAATATTCTCAACACTGAGAATTTGCTTGATATCAAAATCCCATCCCTCCCGCCCAGAATATGTCTTGATCAGCCGAGCTTAAATGATGAGATTCATGATGTAGAAATCATGAATTCTCCTTCTAATGATGATGAGTTAGTCATGATTTTTATCATGACTTTCTTTCTTTTCTTCACCTACACGGTGACTTCTCCTGTTCTTCACTCCTTAGGGAATGAAGACACTATCTTTGACCCCGGCATTTTCATTTATCATTTGTGAGCCGGGTCTGTGTATATCTCATCGGAGTGGAACTTTCAAGAACTTCAATGTTTATCCAAACATTTTGAATGAAAGTCCGATGGAGATGGTTTCTTCCACTTGCTTCCCCATGAACCAATGAATTCGGGGTCGAGTCAAGCTAGCGACTCGGTTAATAAAAACAGTAGTAAAACATGGGTTTTCACCCATGTCTCACCTAAGTGTGGGGGAGATGCCCCACATGTTGTATATATGTACATTTCAAAAAAAAAAAAAAAATGGCTATTAGTATTTCCTTTTTACGTTCTAAGTGTTGGTTTAACAGCCGGTGCTTTGAATATTGAGGGCAATATTCAGTTCTAAGTGTGGGGGGGGGGGAATTCTAGCGAATTTGATCATATGTACCATCTAGTACCCCCATTTTTGCCAAAATTTTAAAATTTTTCACTTAGAACGCAATAAATGGTTATCAGTCCGCCATGTCTAACCCACATAAGGATTGGCTAATCCGAGAGCAAACGGCTCTTGGTAAAGATGTCTCAAATCCGTTTATGGCTTACAATTTGCCAAAAATTGTATGGTATTCGACTCACCATATCTTTGATAGTGAAGAGTTGGCTAGCCCGCAAGGTTATGGCTTGTGGTTAAGGCAGTAGAAAACCATGATTGGTAATCAGCTCACCAAAGATAATAACTGTATTTTATCTAAGAGTTGGCTAGTCCAGAAGCAAACGGCTTTTGGTAAAGACAAATCAAATCCGTTGACAGCTGATGATTTGCTCAAAATCATTTGGTTATCATTGTACCAAAGTATCACATACTAAAACATTGGCTACTCCAGAAGTAATGGCTTTTGGTAAAGAGATAAAATCCATTAAATTTTCATAAAAGATTGCTAGGGACTAGCAATAGTTTAGTGTGGGGGATTGATGAGTGTCTAAATACTCATCATTTTATTCCCATTTAAACTGCAAAAACATTTAAAAACACTCAGAAATGCTTCAAAATACAGAAAATATCATAGAATGTGTTTTTATATGATTCAGGAACAAAAAGATTGAAAACAAGTGAAAAACATGCAAAGTTCACAAAATTGTCATTTTCAGTCCCTGAAGTTTCAAAAGTTGTCAAAATTAGTCCTTGGTTTTAAAAAATGGAAAATTATCAGTTATGGTCCTTGGAATTTATTTTCAGCAGTGTACATGATTGGTCCCTGGATTTTCAGAAGTTACAATTTTAGTCCCTAAGGTTTACCAAAAATCCAATTCCCAATCCTAAATAAAAACCCAACTGCTAAATTGAATTACCCAACCCACTTAAAATAAAACCCAACCCACTTAAAATAAAACCCAACCCCTTAATACTAAACCCAGCTATCAAGCCCAATCCACAAAACAAATAACCCGGCCCACCTATTTTTACCCTTAGCTAAGACAAATTTGACTCAAGTCAAACTTGTCTTCTTCAACCCACTGACCCGCCAAAACAATACCACCACACCCACCGTTTCTCTGCAATACCACCTCTAATCCCTGACAATCCACCACCCCCCTCCTCCAATGAGAATACTTCACCTTCTTACACCCCAACTTGCTCAGAAGAAGCTAAAAATCCCACTTGACCTTTTTCCCGCCAAAATGGCAATTAACGACCAAGATTGAATTACAACTATTTCAATGGTGGGATTAACTCGGATTTGATCAAGGAAGCTTTTGGGATTGCTATATAAAGAAAAGAAGGCCAGAAGACATAATTGTCAGTAGTTTAAGACCACCAGTAGTGTAGAAAGTAGTTAATGCTTAAATCTAGTTTCAAGTTAAGTTGTTATTGTTAATTCAAGTTGTTTCAAGTCATCTTGTACTTCTGTATTGTAATTATTCCAAGTGTTATGATATTTCAAAGTTTTCATGTTTCCTGTAATTCGTATTAAAATTGTTCAGTTATTAAGAACCAATCAAAAGCTTTAAACACCCTTGCTATAAGCTTATGAAAGCTTTTCATAGCTTTTTGTAAGTTTATATAGTGATAATCTGTTCTAATTCAAGAAAAATGAGAAAAGTCAAACAAAGTCAAAGTAGCTCATAATAAGCAATTTGGTGGGATAAGCAGTTGTGATTAAGCTGGAATGGGGTCTAAACTTGGTAAGTGACAATCCAAGCTCAGTTCTGATCTAGTTCTATCATGTTTCTTAAACCATTCAGTTGTAAGTTTTTTCCATTTTTTTTTTATTAATTTTCCATATCACTGTATTATTGCTTATCTATAGCTTATTTGAGTATTTTTTGCTTATTAAATAGTTTTTAAGTATATTCCATCTGTTTCTTCAGTAGTTAAATAGTATTTTCTTTATTTTGCTTAAATAACACTTAAAAAGCCAAAATAGCTTAATTTAGGTATTGCTTATTACATAGCTTAATTCTGTCATAATATTGCTTTTTAGTACTCATAATAGTTAGTTGTTAAGTTTTCAGTAAAAAAGCTAGGTCTACATAGCCTGTTCTAGTTAAAAAGCCAATTCAGCCCTTTTATAAGTGGTGTTTGGTATTAAGCAGTATTGATCTTTAAAGCTTATGTACTGTTCATTGACCACTAGCTCAGTTTTAATCTTACATAAATTAGTCCATATAATCTGTTTCTAAGCCCTATTAAGCTAATTAGATTGATTTTATAGTTTTGAGCCAACTGTGGTGATTTAAGGTTCCAAGATAATCAAATAAGCTTCCTATAAGCTTAAGCTTATTCTGACCTTTTCATTGGCTTTTCTAAGTTCCATATGATCCATATAATTCAAGTAAGATAGCCTAGTTTGGTCCCTTTTTGTTTTGTGCCTTCTGCACAACTCTGCATACACAGCAGAACACCATAGTTATAGCTGTCGTTCTCAGCTTTCTATCTGCTTAACCAATTAAGCTCTCTGGCTGATTTTTGGTTTCTAAGTAGATTACCTAGCTAGTTTTTAGCTTATAATCTGGTATTCCACTTTTCTGCTTATTTCCCAGCTTAAAATTAGTCTGCAAGTTTTCCCCATTTCACTGCCCTAAACCTGCAAGCTTATTCAGATTTAACAAATCTGAACTTGTGCTTAATTGAAGTTCAATTGGGCTTTTAAAATTGGGGCTTTTTGTGTTTTTATATAGCTTATAGTACAGGGTAGCTTTTGCCCCCATAATATTCTATTTATCAGCTTATTTAGTTGCTTAAAAGTTCTCTGCAAGTTGGGGCCTTATCCTGAATTTTCTGCATAATTATTGAATCTTCCAAACTGCTTATCAGCTTATTCTCTTATGCTTATTTGTGTTTTGTAAGTTGTTTTAAGCTTCTTTTAGTATATTAATATATTTCTGAGCCTTTGGTACTTTTTAGTGCTGTTTAGCTTATTTTTGGGCTTATTCCCGAACTGCTTATCTGCCCATCTGCTTATTAGGGTTTAGTAGACTTTTGATTTTAATTTTTCTATATTAAGAATATTAATTTAGACTTATCCTGAATTTTTCAGATTTTTCCTAAGTCATTTGATATTTTTAATTTTTTTAATTAGTTTATAATAGTAATTAAATCATAATAAATAGAATAATAATCAGAAAAATATAATTTTAATTTTCAAAATTTTCTTTTATTAAGTAGATTCTAGGAAAAATATAATCACATCTGTAGACCTTAAGAAAAATAAAATAGAAAATAAGTGATAGCTTCTATTTAATAGATTTTATCTTTTTAAATTTTTAATTAAGCACTTTTCATTTTTATAATTTTCTTAGCTTCTTTTTACCTCATAATATTTATAGAAAATGTTTTAGATTTTTCTTTGTTCATTTAGTATTTATTATAAATTAAAATAGTTTAAAAAGTAATTAAATAATAAATAATTAATAATAGTTTAATTTTCTTTTGTATATTTATTTCTCATTTGTTATTTAGATATAAAAAAGCAAAATCCAAAATATCTAATCATCAGTCATTCTAATCCAAACTTTCCACAGTTTGCCCATTCACACCTCGTTGGGAAACGATCCGGGTAATCACTTACCTGGTTTCACACTACACACGAACGTGAGTTTTTGCAAGTATCCTTTTTCACAAAGGGGTGATTTGTATTTATTCACGTGTATCCGTCATTGCATAATATTTATATATACGTTTTAGCACGGATTATAAACGATAAAAGCATAAGTCTCCAAAACATGCCCTAAGACTCTATGCTTCATGCTTCCGTTATCGCCTTACTAACCTGAGACAAACATGCTCAAAAGTGTCAACACAAAGGTTGGTGAGTTCATAGAGTTTATTTTAAATAAGCTGAATAGCTTTTAGAGAAAGTCTCCACAGCAAAGGCATTGTAAATCCACTCAGTTGCAAATCTCGCCCATACAAAACTTACAACCTGTGTGTTCACAACCCACTGCTAAAACATAGTATGAGTGAGGCATGAGTGTATACGATATGAATGCACTTAGGGCTGTAAACGAACCGGACGAACACGAACGGAGCCTTGTTCATGTTCGTTCGTTTAATTTTAACCGGACAAATAAACGGACACGAACGCTTAAACGGACTGATTTTCTTGTTCATGTTCGTTTATTAATAAAATGAATTGTTCATGTTCGTTTATGTTCGTTCATTAAGATACTAAATGAACACTAAACGAACATAAACGATCGAACATGAATGAACATAGACAAACAAATATAAACTTTATCAAATTATGCACAATATATTGTTTTATAAGTGTTGTTTTGTTTAAACAAACCAATTTTAAAATTATACAATTAAAAGATATGATATACGGACATAAATAAATAAATGAACATAAATGAGCGCATAATCGGACGTTCACGAACATAAATGAACGGAAGCGACTTTTGTTCATGTTCGTTCATTTAACTAAACGCACGTAAAATATTGTTCATGTTCGTTCATTTAATAAATAAACGAACATAAACGAACTTTTTACCGAACGGTTCATGAAATGTTCACTGAACGTTCAGTTCGTTTACAGCCCTAAATGCACTTAATGTAAAGTATAACAACCAACTGAACCTCATGACAAGAATAAACAAGAATATAGCATAGCTGGATTATATTCACCCTAGGCCAAGAATCGCTGACCAAAGGTGGGGGCGTCAGCCCGATAGTAATATCAATACCTCTCCGTCGGCTCCATCCAGGAGTTAAACAGTGGTTAAAGAATATAGCGTATAGAATAGTGTTCACACATTAAGGCACATATCGTAATAAAGCTACACATCATGTTTAAGAGTATAAAAGTATAGCGTAGCATATTGATGAGTGTCTAAATACTCATCATTTCTGTCATATTTAGACTGCAAAAACATTTAAAAACATGCAGATATGCTTCAAAATACAGGAAATATCATTTGATTGTGTTTTTATGTGTTTCATGTACAAAAGGATTAAAAACAGTTCAAAACAAACATATTTTGCATAATTGTCAATTTCAGTCCTTTAACTTTCAGAAATTGGCAAAAATAGTCCCTGGTGTTAAAAATATGGAAAATATCATTCAAGGTCCCTAAACTATTTAACTTTTACAAAATGGTCCTTGGATGAAAGTTTTAAAGAAATGGCAGTTTTGGTCCTTCAACTTTTAAAAATGACATAAAAGGTCCCTGAACTTTCAGAAAATGGCAATTTTGGTCCCTGAAATTTAAGCAATTCAAAATTCCATTTTTCTAAAACCCTTAACCCATTTCTATTCCAAAAAATCCAAAATTACCCAAGTTTGACCACAGAAAAGTCAAAGCAGGATTAAATAAGAAGAAGTCAAACTGCTACAGTAACCTGGAAAGTCAAACAAGCTCTAAACCGCCATTCCACCTTCCAGCTGCTACCCTTCTTCCACCTCACCCCCAGCTCACTACCCACTTCACAGAATTGTCCCCTCCACCTCCACATCCTCCCAAAATCCATTAATTGATAAAAAAACTAATCAAATCAACTTGGCGCAAAAAGTACAAATGGACGTATGGGATTAATTGAAGACATTTCAAGAGCTGGGTTTGATCAGAGGTCCTCAGGGAAGATATTTTGACTATAAAGATCTCCACAACAAGCAGAAGCAAGTGTTAGATTTTTAGAGTAGATTTTAGAGTAGTGTAGTTTTTTTAATTAAATGTCGACTAGATAGTTTAATGTAAAAACCTTTCTGGGTTTTGTTGTTTTTCAATTATTCAAGTTTAATTAGTTGTAATTTATAAGTTTTATCAATCAATTTCATGTTTCCAGTTAAAACTGAATTTCCCGCCAAAATCATTCTTCTTTGTTTTTGATGTTATAACCTGTATTAAGTGTTCAAATAAGCTTTTATAAGCTTATTGAAGTTACTAGAAGAAGTATTGAAGGTTCCTGATGTTCTAAAACCAAGTTTCCAGAAAGTCAACAGTTGGTCAACATAAGCTCAAAATAAGCTTCTGGGTGGAAATAAGCTGTTCAGGAAGGTTTCTTGGGTTTTCTAGCTTGTGTGAACAAGCTAGGGGTGTTCTAGTTCCTTGTTCCTCAGTTCCATAAGCTCAGTCAGTTGTAAGCAGTTTTTATATATTTGAATGATTTAATCTTTCACTGTTACATAGCTTATCTTTAGCTTATTTCTTGAATTTTCTGCTTATTTATAGTGTATAAGTTCTAATTATCTGTTTTATAAGTTTATAATAGCAGTTGTTTCATTTTCCTTAAAAAAAAAACCTATAAAAAGTCATAAAAAGCCAAATATAGTATAGCTTAATATATTGCTTATTTCTGTTTTAAAAGTTGCTTAATATAGTTAGATTAAGTTAGTTATCCAGTTAAATTCAATATAACAGTTAAAATCAGCTTGTTCATTTGAAAAAACCAAAACAGTCCCTTATTAAGGGGTGTTTGGCACTAGCAAGTCACTTGGTCAATTTAAGTTGTTACTGTAGATTTGCAATAAGCTCACATTTGATCATGCATTATATAGTCCCTATAAGCCATTTCTGAGTTCAAATTAGCCACATAGATAGATTTACTAGTTTTTCATAACATGTGGTAATTTCAGCCATTTGAAGACCTTGATAAGCCATAATAA
Source organism: Artemisia tridentata subsp. tridentata (assembly GCA_021014915.2). Classification (NCBI taxonomy): domain Eukaryota; kingdom Viridiplantae; phylum Streptophyta; class Magnoliopsida; order Asterales; family Asteraceae; genus Artemisia; species Artemisia tridentata. Next base: position 186,342,800 of record CP139502.1, on the reverse strand, counting down.
GCAATTAGCTCTTTTGGACCTCAACCATGGCATTTATGAGTCCCCCTAGGTTCATTTAGTGAGTACCCAAAAGCCTAGAACCTTTGCGCAAGGTCTGCACAAAAATAGCCATAACAGTCTAAATTTTCGTAACTTGCATTCTGCAGCAGTTTTCGTCTATTTTTCATTTCTTCATCTTAAGGAGTTATTAGCTAAAATTTGGCACGCATATAGTTCCCTAGCTTGTGTACTTCGCCATATTTTTAGTTTATTTTTAGGATTTTTTTATCAATGCTTTTCAACAGCTCAAAGTGGGCTGTTTTTGCCCTGCACCACAGAAAAATCAGCAAACTACTAGCTTATTGAGAGCTTTACAGCTTATTTCCCAGCTTTTTCTTGAAACCCTTAGCTTATTTAAAGTCACCTCAGTACCTTTTAGCTTTTTCCAATAGCTTTTAGCTTATTTTCTAGCTTATAGCTTATTTTCAAAAATCCTAGTACTAAATATCCTAAAAAGCAAACTGTTGAGATAAGACAGCTTAATATGGCTTATTTCTTAAGTTCTAAAATTAATTCCTTTGTAAAAGTTGCTTATTGTTAGCTTAAAAATAAGTAGCAAAAAGAAAATTAGAAAAAAAAATAAGTTTTAGTAAAAAGGTCTGGGTGAGGTTCGAACCCCAGACCTCTCGTTCACACACTCAACACCCCAACCATTGCGCCCTTGGGACTTTTTCAGTATAGGTTTACAACGTTTATTATTTAAGTAGTATTTCAGTTTTAAGCTTATTTAACTAATTAGCTTATTGCAGCTTTTCAGAATAACTGACACCACCTTTTTATTTTTCTTAGCTTTGTAATCACTTAAAGTAATTTAGGAAAAAGTTTCATAATTTTCTTAATAGTTTTAATATTTTTAATCTTTTAATTAGTTTAAAATAGTAATTAATTCATAATAAATAGAATATTAATCAGAAAAATATAATTTTAATTTTCAAAATTTTCTTTTGTTAAGTAGAATCTAGAAAAAATATAATTATCTCTGTAGACCTTAGGGATAATAAAATAGAAAATAAGTGATAGTTTCTATTTAATAGATTTTATCTTTTTAATTTTTTTTAATTAAGAACTTTTCATTTTTATAATTTTCTTAGCTTCTTTTCACCTCATAATATTTATAGAAAAAGTTTTAGATTTTTCTTTGTTCATTTAGTATTTATTATAAATTAAAATAGTTTAAAAAGTAATTAAATAATAAATAATTAATAATAATTAGATAAAAAGTGTAAAAATATATAATTTTAGTTTTAAAATAAGCTTTAAGTTATTTTAGATTTTTAAAAGTTAAACTTTCATTTTTCTAGTTTTATTTCACGTTTTCTTAGAGTTAATCACTCATAACCTTATCCGTTCAATCTTCACCCGATCACAAATTCAATCTATTTCAGTTTACACACCTCGCTGGGACATAAAGACCCGGGGAAACACTAAACTCCTTTGGTAAATTGCATTGTGCCCTAGATTGTTTGACTCTTGTTGACCAATATCCTTGGTCAATATAAGTTGACCGTTTGGGGCCGATCAAATTTTGGCGCCGCTGCCGGGGAGGTGTGCTGCGTAGAACGAATTTGAAGTATCAGTGATTGTTGAATATACACCCATTGTATATTTACCATCTTTGTTCATATTTCCTTATTTTCATATAAAACCAAAATAATCGTGAAGTTAATTCGTTTGACTAAACGATTACCAAAAACATTTTTATTCAAGTTTTCAACGAACACAAAAAAAAACCCAAAAATATTCATCTTTACCCTCTCACCCTTTTTGATTCTTTATCCCTTTACCCTCTATCCATTTGATTCTAAACTTCTTATACCTTTCTTCTATGGCGTCTCTCGGCTACAAATGTTTTGATTGTAAAAGTCCGTTGATTGACAGCCTTCATTGTTCTAAGTGTAAGTGTGAACGGTGTGGAAATCATGCACCAAAAGGATCCTGTTATTGGTGTGAAGTAGCCCTCAAAAGGGAGCTTAATTCCATCAATGATTCTCAAAGTCCTTCCTACTACCCTCCACAGCCCGAGATACGTGCTATTAATGACAAACCGTCGAGAATCGATCCTAACCTTTCAGGATTTACGGTTAAAAGTTTGTCAAGCAAACGTACAGAACTTAGAACAGTGACTAAAAAGAACGACTTGCCTAATCTTCAAGTTTATCAAAAACAAGAACCAGAGACCATAACGGAAGTGGTGGAAATTCCTAGCTCTCAGAGCACACCACTTGTCCCACCTCCGGATTTTATTCCTTGTGTCGGTTGTGGTGAGCCGCTTTTCGGTTTGCCATGTCATTGGTGTACATGTGAACAATGTGGTAATGATATTCGAGACGGAAGTTGTTTGTTTTGTGGTTCGAGGAATTCATTTGCTTATGATCCGAATCCGAACTCATTCAACGACTCTTCAAATTTTTCCAACTACCCATCACATTCATATGAGCAAGAATCATATTATCCAAATATCAATGATGCATCATATCAAAATACACCAAACTTTTCTTGTGAATTTTGTGGAGATTGTCCTCATCCGGAATATGATTGTCGAATGGGAGATATGCTTGTCTATGAGCAGAACCCTTATAACAATCAGACATCATCCGGATTTGACACATCTCCATATTATCCACCACCACCACAACAGTTTTACTGTTGTGAATACTGTGGAGGTCCGCATTATGAATCCGATTGTCAAACGAGAACCCCGCTTGTCAATGAGCATGGTCCTTGTAACAGTTACAATTATTCTTATCAAGACCAACCTCCACAATATCAAACAATTCAACCACCACCTCAGCCATCATTACAAGAACTTTCTCAAGACACTCTTGAAATTCTTAATTTACTCAAAAAAATTAAGGATTCAATTAAAGAACTTCCCCAAGAAGATCGTCATGAGAAATCTTGTGCAGAACTTCTAGCCGAAGATCGAGCAGCACACAATCGTTTCTTGTTTAAACAGGCGTGCATGCTCGATGATGATGATGATGATGAGGATGAAGAAGACGAAGAGGAGGGTGCTATTCCTTTAAATGATACCGTTTATCAACTCCCTCAGTCTGCTGTTATCACACCCAAAGTTCCCACTAATTCTCTTATTATGGGGGATGAGCTTCTTAGCACTGTTCCTGAAAAGGAATCGGACGAATTCATAAAGTCTAGTGCTGAGAACCTTGTCCCAATCCCAAGTGAGTCACAGGGAATTCTTGATCATGTGTGTGATATCCCTTCCCCTCTTGAGTGTTCAAAAGATCATTTTGAGACTTTCTCCGATTCTAACGATGAATATACATCTTATGGAGAAGTTGAGTATGTTGAGGCATCACTGCCCCATTCTGATGTTGACCCTCTTCTTGAGGAGTTTACTGATGAACTTACTCACATTGATCCACTTCCATCAGGAAGTGATGATGATCTCTTTGATTTCGAATCCAATCTGGAAGAAATCGAAAGTCTCTTATATCATGATCCATCACTCAATTCTTATCCCAACCCCGAGCTTAGTGATTCATATACTGATGAAAATTCTTTATCTTGTGGAGACATCAGTTATATGGAGGAACTACCTTCTGAGCTCGTCAGTCCAGAAGAGAATGTTAATCAACTTGTTCCCGAAACATTCAAAACAACTTTCACCAATCCTCTGTTTGAATTCGAATCCGAATTCACGTTAATTTCTGATAATCCAATCTTTGATATTCAGAACGAGGACAGTGATGAGTCTGTAACAGAACAAGGGTTCACAAATTTACATCATGTGAATAATTCTCTTTACGAGGAGTTCTCCTTTGAACTCACTCATATCATATCTCCACCGGAGTATGATAACTTCCACTTTGATCTTGACAAAGATGTTTTGTGTGCCCCAGAGGGAAATGATCTCAGCCATGAGAACTTGCTTGATATCAAAATCCCATCCCTCCCACCCAGAATATGTCTTGATCAAATGAGCTTAAATGATGAGATTCATGATCCAGAAATCATGAATTCTCCTTCTGATGATGATGAGTTAGTCATGATTTTTATCATAACTTTCTTTCTTTTCTTCACCTACACGGTGACATCTCCTATTCTTCACTCTTTCGGGAGTGAGGATACTATCTTTGACCCCGGCATTTCTATTTACCATTCTTTGTGAGCCGGGCATATATCTCATCGGTGTGGAACTTTCATGTACTTCAATGATTATCCAATCATCTTGAATGAAAGTCCGATGGAGATGGTTTCTTCCACTTACTTCCCCATGAACCAATGAATTCGGGGTCGAGTCAAGCTAGTGACTCGGTGAACAAAAATATTAGCACACCATATGGGTTTTCACCCATATTTCTGTCTTCTTTCTCTGTTCTACCACCTAAGTGTGGGGGAGTTGCCCCTGCTGTTGTATATATATATATATATATATATATATATATATATATATATATATATATATATATATATATATATATATATATATATATATATATATATATATATATATATATAAAATAATAATAATAAAAAATAAATAAATAAATAAATAATTGTTGTGTTACCACACTTGGCTAGTAATGTTATCTTTTTACGTTCAAGGATTCGGCATAATAGCCGGGACTTTGAATATTGAGGGCAATATTCAATTCTAAGTGTGGGGGGGGGGGGAGGGGGGGGGGGAATTCTGGCGAATTTGATCAAATATGTACCTTTTAGTGCCCAAATTCCCCCATTTTGGCCAAACTTTTAAATTTTTTTTTCATTTGGTGGAAGTGCTTTGCACTAACACAACAAATGGTTATCAGTCCACCATGTCTAACCCACATAAGGACTGGCTAATCCTGAGCAAACGGCTGCAGGTAAAGATATATCAAATCCGTTTATGGCTGACAATTTGCCAAAAAATTGTATGGTATTCGACTCACCATATCTTTATAAGTGAAGAGTTGGCTAGCCCGCAAGGTTATGGCTTGTGGTAAAGGCATTGGAAAACCATAATTGGTAATCAGCTCACCAAAGATAATAACTGTATTTTATCTAAGAGTTGGCTAGTCCAGAAGCAAACGGCTTTTGGTAAAGACAAATCAAATCCGTTGACAGCTGATGATTTGCTCAAAATCATTTGGTTATCATTGTACCAAAGTATCACATACTAAAACATTGGCTACTCCAGAAGTAATGGCTTTTGGTAAAGAGAAAAATCCATTAAATTTTCAAAAAGTATTGCTAGGGACTAGCAATAGTTTAGTGTGGGGGATTGATGAGTGTCTAAATACTCATCATTTCTGTCACATTTAGACTGCAAAAACATTTAAAAACATGCAGATATGCTTCAAAATACAGGAAATATCATTTGATTGTGTTTTTATGTGTTTCATGTGCAAAAGGATTAAAAACAGTTGAAAACAAACATATTTTGCATAATTGTCAATTTCAGTCCTTTAACTTTCAGAAATTGGCAAAAATAGTCCCTGGTGTTAAAAATGTGGAAAATATCATTCAAGGTCCCTAAACTATTTAACTTTTACAATATTGGTCCTTGGATGAAAGTTTTAAAGAAATGGCAGTTTTGGTCCTTCAACTTTTAAAAATGACATAAAAGGTCCCTGAACTTTCAGAAAATGGCAATTTTGGTCCCTGAAATTTAAGCAATTCAAAATTCCATTTTTCTAAAACCCTTAACCCATTTCTATTCCAAAAAATCCAAAATTACCCAAGTTTGACCACAGAAAAGTCAAAGCAGGATTAAATAAGAAGAAGTCAAACTGCTACAGTAACCTGGAAAGTCAAACAAGCTCTAAACCGCCATTCCACCTTCCAGCTGCTACCCTTCTTCCACCTCACCCCCCAGCTCACTACCCACTTCACAGAATTGTCCCCTCCACCTCCACATCCTCCCAAAATCCATTAATTGATAAAAAACTACTCAAATCAACTTGGCGCAAAAAGTACAAATGGACGTATGGGATTAATTGAAGACATTTCAAGAGCTGGGATTGATCAGAGGTCCTCAGGGAAGATATTTTGACTATAAAGATCTCCACAACAAGCAGAAGCAAGTGTTAGATTTTTAGAGTAGATTTTAGAGTAGTGTAGTTTTTTAATTAAATGTCGACTAGATAGTTTAATGTAAAAACCTTTCTGGGTTTTGTTGTTTTTCAATTATTCAAGTTTAATTAGTTGTAATTTATAAGTTTTATCAATCAATTTCATGTTTCCAGTTAAAACTAAATTTCCCGCCAAAATCATTCTTCTTTGTTTTTGATGTTATAATCTGTATTAAGTGTTCAAATAAGCTTTTATAAGCTTACTGAAGTTACTAGAAGAAGTATTGAAGGTTCTTGATGTTCTAAAACCAAGTTTCCAAAAAGTCAACAGTTGGTCAACATAAGCTCAAAATAAGCTTCTGGGTGGAAATAAGCTGTTCAGGAAGGTTTCTTGGGTTTTCTAGCTTGTGTGAACAAGCTAGGGGTGTTCTAGTTCCTTGTTCCTCAGTTCCATAAGCTCAGTCAGTTGTAAGCAGTTTTTATATATTTGAATTATTTAATCTTTCACTGTTACATAGCTTATCTTTAGCTTATTTCTTGAATTTTATGCTTATTTATAGTGTATAAGTTCTAATTATCTGTTTTATAAGTTTATAATAGCAGTTGTTTCATTTTCCTTAAAAAAAAAACCTATAAAAAGTCATAAAAAGCCAAATATAGTATAGCTTAATATATTGCTTATTTCTGTTTTAAAAGTTGCTTAATATAGTTAGATTAAGTTAGTTATCCAGTTAAATTCAATATAACAGTTAATATCAGCTTGTTCCTTTGAAAAAACCAAAAGAGTCCCTTATTAAGGGGTGTTTGGCACTAGCAAGTCACTTGGTCAATTTAAGTTGTTACTGTAGATTTGCAGTAAGCTCACATTTGATCATGCACAATATAGTCCCTATAAGCCATTTCTAAGTTCAAATTAGCCACATAGATAGATTTACTAGTTTTTCATAACATGTGGTAATTTCAGCCATTTTAAAGACCTTGATAAGCCATAAGAAGCAATTAGCTCTTTTGGACCTCAACCATGTCATTTCTGAGTCCCCCTAGATTCATTTAGTGAGTACCCAAAAGCCTAGAACCTTTGCGCAAGGTCTGCACAAAAATAGCCATAACAGTCTAAATTTTCGTAACTTGCATTCTGCAGCAGTTTTCGTCTATTTTTCATTTCTTCATCTTAAGGAGTTATTAGCTAAAATTTGGCACGCATATAGTTCCCTAGCTTGTGTACTTCGCCATATTTTTAGTTTATTTTTAGGATTTTTTTATCAATGCTTTTCAACAGCTCAAAGTGGGCTGTTTTTGCCCTGCACCACAGAAAAATCAGCAAACTACTAGCTTATTGAGAGCTTTACAGCTTATTTCCCAGCTTTTTCTTGAAACCCTTAGCTTATTTAAAGTCACCTCAGTACCTTTTAGCTTTTTCCAATAGCTTTTAGCTTATTTTATAGCTTATAACTTATTTTCAAAAATCCTAGTACTAAATATCCTAAAAAGCAAACTGTTGAGATAAGATAGCTTAATCTGGCTTATTTCTTAAGTTCTAAAATTAATTCCTTTGTAAAAGTTGCTTATTGTTAGCTTAAAAATAAGTAGCAAAAAGAAAATTAGAAAAAAAAAAAGTTTTAGTAAAAAGGTCTGGGTGAGGTTCGAACCCCAGACCTCTCGTTCACACACTCAACACCCCAACCATTGCGCCCTTGGGACTTTTTCAATATAGGTTTGCAACGTTTATTATTTAAGTAGTATTTCAGTTTTAAGCTTATTTAACTAATTAGCTTATTGCAGCGTTTCAGAATAAGCTGACACCACCTTTTTATTTTTCTTAGCTTTGTAATCACTTAAAGTAATTTAGGAAAAAGTTTCATAATTTTCTTAATAGTTTTAATATTTTTAATCTTTTAATTAGTTTAAAATAGTAATTAATTCATAATAAATAGAATATTAATCAGAAAAATATAATTTTAATTTTCAAAATTTTCTTTTGTTAAGTAGAATCTAGGAAAAATATAATTATCTCTGTAGACCTTAGGAAAAATAAAATAGAAAATAAGTGATAGCTTCTATTTAATAGATTTTATCTTTTTAATTTTTTTTAATTAAGAACTTTTCATTTTTATAATTTTCTTAGCTTCTTTTCACCTCATATTATTTATAGAAAAAGTTTTAGATTTTTCTTTGTTCATTTAGTATTTATTATAAATTAAAATAGTTTAAAAAGTAATTAAATAATAAATAATTAATAATAATTAGATAAAAAGTGTAAAAATATATAATTTTAGTTTTAAAATAAGCTTTAAGTTATTTTAGATTTTTTAAAGTTAAACTTTCATTTTTCTAGTTTTATTTCACGTTTTCTTAGAGTTAATCACTCATAACCTTATCCGTTCAATCTTCACCCGATCACAAATTCAATCTATTTCAGTTTACACACTTCGCTGGGACATAACGACCCGGAGAAACACTAAACTCCTTTGGTAAATTGTATTGTGCCCTAGATTGTTTGACTCTTGTTGACCAATATCCTTGGTCAATATAAGTTGACCGTTTGAGGCCGATCACATATGAGTAAAATTGTCTTGAGTAAAAGCGAAAGCAAACAGTTTAAGCATGTATCTCCCCCAAAGAGTTCAAAACGTATAAAAATAGGGGCTATGAAACTCACCTGATGTGATAGCAACAATGACAATAGTGGATATGATGAAATGTGGCTCGGTCTCTAACCGCAACCTATTATGAATGATGTATCTAATGTAAGTCATGAAATGACACTACACATGCAAATACGTATGTTATTGATACCACTCGATGATTTTGAAAAATAACGTTTATCGCTGAAAAATACATTTTTGACGTCTCGTTAAGTTAATAACCACTTTTCGTGTAAATATGTTGAAACGGTACTCCACGATCCTTGTTTGGTGTTCTATCGGCAAATATAATGTTTTCGTCGCAAATTAATATTTTCTTAACTTGTGAAAATATGCCCAAATGGCCTCGTAAAACTAGTCGTGAAATATTGTACGTTAAGTGTTAGTGACTAACCTCGACGCTTTTGAAAACCTTGTATCATTATCTAAATGTCGTGTTATTCAACTTTTGATCATACGCGTCTCGATCAATTAGGAAATCGGCTATCAATGTAGTGTCTTGTAAAAATTACTAGTTTTTATACTTAGAAAATATTTCTATTAGTGCTGTCAAAAATAAAGTAGAGTTCGTCGGGTTCAAACGCGTGTATCTCGGTCGTTATAAGCTCGTTTTCTACGTTCTTTATATCCACGGGTTTGTACAAATATGAACTAACATATTTTCAATAGGTCGGCTCGTCCAGATCACGTCTAACGTCTCGTTTTGTCCCTTGAAGTTCGGAAAAACAGCAAGCTATTTTCAGAAAATAGTTTTTCGTCGCCTAACTTTGAAAAATCATATCTCCTTCGTTATAAGTCGGTTTTTAGTGATTCAAGCGGCCACGGTTTCGTTTTTGAAAGAACTTTCTGAATATGAAGGCCAAAATATCTCAATGTTTACTGAAATTTCCAGATCTCACGTTTTTGGACAGTAGGTTCATTTACTTGCTAAAAACACATTTTTCTAGTTCAAGTCTTGTCTCTACCACTTCCAATCAACACCACAAGTACTCTAATCCTACCATACACCTTCTCAAGGTGTCATGGGGTCCTAAACATCACCAACAATGGTGGGTTTCATGAGGATACAACTAAAAATCCATGGATCTGTAGATCTATGTTAAAAATGACAAATTAAACATTTGAGTGGTATGTAACATATATATATTTGTATGATTTGTTAATAGATCTTGAAAATACATCAAATGGAAGGTATGAAAAGTTTGAAAAGTATATGTAGACACTTACTTGAAGATTGATGAGATTTGGTGAGAAATGCTTAAGAAACTTTGAGGTTTTATTCCAAAACCTTAACTAGTGACACAAATGGAGATTAGATGATACTTGATCTTGAAAAATTGATGGGTTCTTGTTGTTCTTGGTTCTTGGTCGTGGGGTATGATGAAGATGAAGAGAGAATTTGAGTTTTTAGCTTGTTAAATTATGTAGTGTATGTGTTATTGGAAATAAATCAAGGTTATGCATTAATGAAGCATTAAATGGGTTTTGTTGTATTATACATAGGGGAGGGGCGGCATGTGACTAGAAAAAGAAGAGATTTGATGTGCATTCAAAGCTTATGTCCCCATTTAATTAGAATTAGTTAGTTTTGGGTATACAATAGGTGTTATCGTGTACCGAGTTAACTAGAAATAAATCACGACGAGGTAAAATAAAATACGACGAAGTTGTAGAATTTGTAAAATCATATTCCTTGCATGAATCGGGTGTTAGAATGATTATCGGGTTGAAATATCGCAAACCGACGGAGTTATAAGCGTCAGACGAAAAATATAGCGATTGGTTTATAAACACCGGGTAAAGTAATAATATAGTCTCTATATCATTAAAATTAGTTTGAAAATGTATTGGGATCATAGTCGGGAGTATTGGGTATAATGTTAGTAGAAATGACTGAGTGGTAACGTTAATTAAACAATTAATCATACGTTAATGAAAATCACACAAACCCATGCATGAACTGATATGATAATGATGTTACTAATGATATGCAGACTACTCTAGTCTGTATGATGCGTCTTTACTGATGATGCATGAATACGCAGCTAAACCTAACTGGTTAGGCACATTTGAATACCCGTAAACCAAGTTTACAACATGATGAATGATGCCCATGAATAGTGATTTCCCTCCGGGGATGAATAGTGTCACGTGAATAATAAAATTTTTGACGACTTCTCGGAATCTCAGACTGACTCCGAAAATGATGAATAGTGAAATGATGAATAGTGATCGGTGAATAGTAACCTATGAATAGTAAAAACCCGAAAAATGCGAATTGTGACAGTCTCCACCCGTTAAAGGAATTCAGTCCCTGAATTCAGCTCGTTCGTTCTACGTACGTTCTCGTGGTCAGATTCGATGGGGCAAACTTTCCCATTCTCGAGCGTAGCCCTCAAAAGGCCTTTAGGTTGTCGATTCAAATTTAATCTCACAACTCATCAGACAAGAACTGTCATGAGATTAAACTGAATCGGCTTGGGTAACAACCTGACTCTTAGCTTGATTTCCGCAACTCATCAAACAAGAACTGTCACTAGATCAAGCTAGGAAACAAGTTGTCAGAAAGAATGGATTCAACATCCTGAAATGAGGTCTTTTGAAGGATTGGCTCGATTTTGGAATTGCTTACACCGATCAAATCAATTGGTAAGTGAATATAACTAAGGTCAATAACATTAGGTATGGACTTAGTAGGGCAAAGCTATACTTCAATGGAATTTAACAATGTGGTAGAATACTTAATTGTCTAGGGAAAACATACCCGTTACGCGTTGCGGGCTACCTCGGTACCCAAATAGAATGCTCGACCCCTTGGTGGACTAATATTGATTTCAGACTTTGGGTCGTTTCCTTCAATTGCTAAAGCTAGAGTCGGGTTACCCTGCATTTGTCTTGGTGCCCTATTCAACCTAGGACAGGCATTCCGGAGGTGATCCGGGCTGTTACACTCATAGCATGTCCTTTGGTGATTCTTCATGTTGCCCACATTCACTGGCGCTTTACACTGATTTGAAAAATGACCCAACTGATTGCAATTTGTACACACACGGCATGGTACAGACCTCTGGTGATGATAAGTACATTTCGTACACTTAGGATGTGGACCTTCATACCCTTTCTGACCCGAACTAGTTGCCGCAAAGGTTCTTGCCTTCTTGTTGTCAACCATCGTGCCCATTTTCTTTTCCGACTCACTCGCTCCCTTCCTTTTATCACTGTTTTTCAAAGTTCCATTCCTAACCATCTCATCTGTGAGGGCTCCAGCCTTCAATATTGCACTCTGGATTGTGGAAGGCTCAGTTGCTTTTACAGTCCCTCGAATTTCAGGAACAAGGCCATAGATGGACCTTTCGATTCTCTTGGATTCAGGGGTAACCAGATGAGGAACTAGTTTCGCTAACTCATGGAATCGATCCGTGTAGGCTGCATGGCCAGCTCCTATCATAGAGTGATGGTAGAGTTCATTTTCCAGCTTCTGCATCTCATTGTCCGGGCAGTACTCCTCTTTCAGCAGCGCCTTGAAGTCATCCCACGTCATTCCCACAGCGGCTTCTCTGCCTCTAGCTTGAATCTGCGTATTCCACCATGTTAACGCCTTTCCTGATAGCGAGCATGCCGAATACTTCACCTTTTGATCCGTTCCACAGCTACTGATGTCGATCACTGACTCCATCTTTTCAATCCAGCGGGTACATTCCAACGCACCTCCGTTACCATTAAACTCCATTTGCTTGCATGCCATAAATTCCTTATACGTGCATCCAGTTACACGGGTGGCAGTCTCATTCACACCTACCCCATTGGTGTCGTCATTTCTGCTTTCGTGGTTTCCTGAGTTGTTGATATGATTGCCAACTTGAGTGAAAATAGTGGGAAGCAAGTTTTGAATTTGTTGAGTGATGATGGCGGCAAAATAAGGAATTCCACCATGGTTGTTATCATTGTTTTCAATGCCGCGACCACCTCCTCTACCTTCACGTCCACCAGTCCTTCCACCCCTTGACGCCGCACATCCTCGGCTAGTGCTGCGAGTTGTCCTCCTTGGTGCCATTTCCTACAAGGAAGGACATACAGTGAACGTTAGAGATGAGGGAAACCGTTGACTACCCAATCTATACTCATCGTTCTTATACATAGTACCGCGTCACAAGTTGCCTCCTAAATGGTGCCAACGCCGATCAACGTAAACATGGTCACATATGTCCAAGTGTGTCGTGATGTATTTATAATTATGTTGGCCACCCATAATTATAACTGCATCCTTTCACACGTGTACATATTACCAAGCACACATATCTCAGCGGTTGATGTTACTTAAATAGGTAGTCATTCTATCGTCCGATTGGTGAAGGAGTAATGTGGTATGGGTAATTAGGGAGTGTCGCACTCGGTACATAGGAGCCTCTCTTAGGTGCTAAAGTCATGGTAAGGTTTAGTCTCTAAAAAGTATCTCCAAGAGAACTCCCATCCTTCGCGGATCATCAAATCTCTACAGCTAAATAATAACCTTTATTTAACTCAATCTCATGTCTCATCAAACAAGAACTGTCACAAGATTGAGTTAAATAACCAGTTATTATTGAGCTCCACATTTTTGATGACTCGACCAAATTATGGGATTTCCCTATCAGTACAAAAGCATATCATCTAACAGCGCGGATCTAGACGAAAAATTTATCGGAAAGCATGTGTGCACAAAGAGTGTGTAAGGCGATAAGGAGGAGAGTCTCAACGTATATAGTAGTTATAGTCTAGGTACTAAATGCAACCTAGTTCTCTATAACCAAGTCTCTGATACCAATTTGTCACACCCCCAAAATATCGCAGCGGAATGATAGTGTCAACGGGGTGCAACCTCAAGGCACAAAGTACAAGATATAGAAAACGACCTCTAAGTGAGACGTTTTAAAAAGTTACCATTCGAATAAATAGAAAATCAGAGTTTACAAAACAAGAGATCCCAAAGTGTACTAATACATAAGTTTTTAAAGCATATCGAATGGTAAACGATAAAAGCATAAGTCTCCAAAACATGCCCTAAGACTCTATGCACCATGCTTCCGTTATCGCCTTACTAACCTGAGACAAACATGCTCAAAAGTGTCAACACAAAGCTTAGTGAGTTCATAGAGTTCATTTTAAATAAGTTGAATAGCTTTTAGAGAAAGTCTCCACAGCAAAGGCATTGTAAATCCACTCAGTTTCAAATCCCGCCCATACAAAACTTACAACCTGTGTGTTCACAACCCACTGATAAAACATAGTATGAGTGAGGCATGAGTGTATACGATATGAATGCACTTAATGTAAAGTATAACAACCAACTGAATCTCATGACAAGAATAAACAAGAATATAGCATAGCTGGATTATATTCACCCAAGGCCAAGAATCGCTGACCAAAGGTGGGGGCGTCAGCCCGATAGTACTATCAATACCTCTCCGTCGGCTCCATCCAGGAGTTAAACAGTGGTTAAAGAATATAGCGTATAGAATAGTGTTCACACATTAAGGCACATATCGTAATAAAGCTACACATCATGTTTAAGAGTATAAAAGTATAGCGTAGCATATGAGTAAAATTGTCTTGAGTAAAAGCGAAAGCAAACAGTTTAAGCATGTATCTCCCCAAAGAGTTCAAAACGTATAAAAATAGGGGCTATGAAACTCACCTGATGTGATAGCAACAATGACAATAGTGGATATGATGAAATGTGGCTCGGTCTCTAACCGCAACCTATTATGAATGATGTATCTAATGTAAGTCATGAAATGACACTACACATGCAAATACATATGTTATCGATACCACTCGATGATTTTGAAAAATAACGTTTATCGCTGAAAATACATTTTTGACGTCTCGTTAAGTTAATAACCACTTTTCGTGTAAATATGTTGAAACGGTACTCCACGATCCTTGTTTGGTGTTCTATCGGCAAATATAATGTTTTCGTCGCAAATTAATATTTTCTTAACTTGTGAAAATATGCCCAAATGGCCTCGTAAAACTAGTCGTGAAATATTGTACGTTAAGTGTTAGTGACTAAACTCGACGCTTTTGAAAACCTTGTAGCATTATCTAAATGTCGTGTTATTCAACTTTTGATCATACGCGTCTCGATCAATTAGGAAATCGGCTATCAATGTAGTGTCTTGTAAAAATTACTAGTTTTTATACTTAGAAAATATTTCTATTAGTGCTGTCAAAAATAAAGTAGAGTTCGTCGGGTTCAAACGCGTGTATCTCGGTCGTTATAAGCTCGTTTTCTACGTTCTTTATATCCACGGGTTTGTAAAAATATGAACTAACATATTTTCAATAGGTCGGCTCGTCTAGATCACGTCTAACGTCTCGTTTTGTCCCTTGAAGTTCGGAAAAACAGCAAGCTATTTTCAGAAAATAGTTTTTCGTCGCCTAACTTTGAAAAATCATATCTCCTTCGTCATAAGTCGGTTTTTAGTGATTCAAGCGGCCACGGTTTCGTTTTTGAAAGAACTTTCTGAATATGAAGGCCAAAATATCTCAATGTTTACTGAAATTTACAGATCTCACGTTTTTGGGCAGTAGGTTCATTTACTTGCTAAAAACATATTTTTCTAGTTCAAGTCTTGTCTCTACCACTTCCAATCAACACCACAAGTACTCTAATCCTACCATACACCTTCTCAAGGTGTCATGGGGTCCTAAACATCACCAAAAATGGTGGGTTTCATGAGGATACAACTAAAAATCCATGCATCTATAGATCTATGTTAAAAATGACAAATTAAACATTTGAGTGGTATGTAACATATACTCCCTCCGTCCCAATTTTATTGTCACATTTTCCTTTTCCGTCTGTCCCAAAATTATTGTCACATACCATAAATAGAAAGTGAATTGGTAGTGGAGTTTGATAAAGTTTACTATATTACCCTTGGTTGAAATTAATATTGCAAACTTTAAAGAAGTGGTAATTAATTGATTAAGGGTAAACTTGTCATTTGGCAAAAAAGTAAGAGAGAGAATGTAGCGATAGTGACATTTTTCTAAAAGAATGTGTTTTTTGTTGTGTGACAATAATTTTGGGACGGAGGGAGTATATATTTGTATGATTTTTTAATAGATCTTGAAAATACATCAAATGGAAGGTATGAAAAGTTTGAAAAGTATATGTAGACACTTACTTGAAGATTGATGAGATTTGGTGAGAAATGCTTAAGAAACTTTGAGGTTTTATTCCAAAACCTTAACTAGTGACACAAATGGAGATTAGATGATACTTGATCTTGAAAAATTGATGGGTTCTTGTTGTTCTTGGTTCTTGGTCATGGGGTATGATGAACATGAAGAGAGAATTTAAGTTTTTAGCTTGTTAAATTATGTAGTGTATGTGTTATTGGAAATAAATCAAGGTTATGCATTAATGAAGCATTAAATGGGTTTTGTTGTATTAGACATAGGGGAGGGGCGGCATGTGACTAGAAAAAGAATAGATTTGATGTGCATTCAAAGCTTATGTCCCCATTTAATTAGAATTAGTTAGTTTTGGGTATACATTAGGTGTTATCGTGTACCGAGTTAACTAGAAATAAATCACGATGAGGTAAAATAAAATACGACGAAGTTGTAGAATTTGTAAATCATATTCCTTGCATGAATCGGGTGTTAGAATGATTATCGGGTTGAAATATCGCAAACCGACGGAGTTATAAGCGTCAGACGAAAAATATAGCGATTGGTTTATAAATACCGGGTAAAGTTATAATATAATCTCTATATCATTAAAATTAGTTTAAAAATGTATTAGGATCATAGTCGGGAGTATTGGGTATAATGTTAGTAGAAATGACTGAGTGGTAACATTAATTAAACAATTAAGCATACGTTAATGAAAATCACACAAACTCATGCATGAACTGATATGATAATGATGTTACTGATGATATGCAGACTACTCTAGTCTGTATGATGCGTCTTTACTGATGATGCATGAATACACAGCTAAACCTAACTGGTTACGCGCATTTGAATACCCGTTAACCAAGTTTACAACATGATGAATGATGCCCATGAATAGTAATTTCCCTCTGAGGATAAATAGTGTCACGTGAATAGTAAAATTTTTGACGACATCTCGGAATCTCAGACCGATTCCAAAAATGATGAATAGTGATAAGTGAATAGTAACCTATAAATAGTAAAAACCCAAAAAATGCGAATTGTGACAGTGAGTGACTAACAAAGTTTTCCAAATATCTTTTTCCGTATTACACGTAAAAATTCTTTCAAATTCCTTTTTAGGCAAATCATTGTAAATCATCATTTTAGCCTCATTATTTTTGGCTAGTTTTCTTTTAAGTTCATCACTTTGTTTGTCATAAGAAACTATTTCATACTTTCTAGTTTCTGGATTCTTTTGAATTGGTTGAAAGTCATCCTCGGTAATAACATGCCAAAGATCAATGTCTTTTGATTTCACATACGTTTTGAATCTTGTTTTCCAATAGATAAAATAATCGGTTTCAAAAAGTGGTGGTCTTTGCATAGACTGCCCTTCTAGATATTTGTCGGAATTCATCGATCGATTCAAGTTTTAAAATACAATTTACTTTAAAATCTTGACTGACGTGGCTTCTGATACCAATTGTGGAAAACTAGAGGGGAGGGTTGAATAGTATTACCGGTTTTTAAATTGTCTCAAAAAAAACTTTTACTATTGAAAAACTTTGATTCGAGTCTTATGTGCAATCAATCAACACCAATATGAACAACACACTAAACTAACTAATAATAAGTAATGAAAGTAAAGAGAAGAGATGGAAAGATCAAACCGGGATAAAAGGATTTATAGTGGTTCGGCTACGAAGCTCTTCTTCGCCCTACTCCACTCCCCGAGTACCACACTCGAGAGTTTCAAGCACTATGTCAACAACCTCCCTTTAGGCAGAGAAAACCGTACGCGTCGCTTATCCTATTTCTGACACTAAGCTAGATGTCGAGTGCTAATCTTAGCTAGCACCAATCTACCAAGATCCACTTGATCCTTTCTACTTCACACAAGACTCAATCTACCCGATCTACCAATGATCCACTTGATCAATCACACAAGCCCAATGGCTTCAAGAGATTTCCAAGATCTCGACACGATCACAATGATCAACCCTCACTTGACACAATCTATCCTATCAACCCTT
Source organism: Artemisia tridentata subsp. tridentata (assembly GCA_021014915.2). NCBI lineage: Eukaryota > Viridiplantae > Streptophyta > Magnoliopsida > Asterales > Asteraceae > Artemisia > Artemisia tridentata. The sequence goes on along the minus strand of CP139502.1, from coordinate 186,324,917 downwards.
GATTAATCTTGATCAACACACAAGCCCAACGGCTACAAGAGATAATCAATATCTCTATAAGATCACAACGATCTTTCCTCACAAACTCTCAAAAGAAAAATGATCTTGATGTATACTATGATACAATCAAGTGTGTAACAAATGTTACAAGTGCTTCTACCTACAACTATAACACTTTGTATCCTCTTGGATATCTTGTGTTTTTCTCTTGCACATGAAGAGGAATGAAGAGGATCACTTGAATGGATGATTGGATCACTCTTAAACAAATGAAAAACCTAACTAAATGACCAAGAAGAGAAAATGTGATAAGGGTATTGAACTCAGAAAGTTCTGTGTGAAAAAGGATGCCCAAAATCTGTGAAGTGGGTTGGTATTTATAGGCAGAAAAAATCTGGCCGTTACAGGGACACGGTACCACTAAAGTTCACACGGTACCACTAAATTTAGTGGTACCGTACAAGACAAAAACGCTCCTCTTTTTGTCTTTTCTAGTGAAAACTTATTTGGGAAAGTTTGGAGCTGATTTTGGGGGGGAAAATAGCTGTTATGTATTTTGAACTTATTTTTCCATTAAAACATTTCTTAATTATTCAAAAATAATTTGTAAAGTATATTTTTGAAAGAAATGTTTTGTCACATAAAAATGTGATGTCTAAAACTCAAATTCACTTCTTTGATCATTTGTCAAGTTGTAAATTTGTTCTAGAATGATTTGCGTAGAAACGGGAACTTTCGATTAAAAACTTGTTTACGTTAATTTTAACGTAACGTGTTTTCACATTTTGTCGGGAAGTTATCGAAAGATAAAAATAACGTTTTTAGAACATTATTTGCATCAACAATATATATATATATATATATATATATATATATATATATATATATATATATATATATATATATATATATGAATTTATATATATATCAAGATGTTTTTTAAATGAAAATTTTGTAGAGAATATCCAAAACTCACCGGAAATACCCAAAACTTGCCAAAAATACCAATCCGATTAATCCCGCCTAGACCGATTACAAGCTACAAGGGGGTCGACCGCTCGACTACCGATTCGCAATTTTTGCAACCTTGGTTTTTCCTCCTCATAGGGTTGGATAGAAATCTTGTTCGAAAACTTTATTTGAGTAGGTCTTTATATGAATTTGACCAAAATAACTTTTCAGCTAATACACATTCCTTTGCTAGAGATCAATAGATACGTAGGATGACACATTTTCAAAAGATTCAAAATTTCGTAAAACGGTTCTTAGTCATGGTGTGGATGGGATAATTTCCACCAAAAGTTAGCGTTTGACATTCCTTAACAATAGTTTGATAAAGTTTGAGCAGAAAAATTTCACGCATCCAAGTGATTGTTTTAGAAAGAGATCACTACATATTTCATAAACATAAGTATTCAATTTACATTAACGGTACCAAAAGGTAGTAATATAAATGCTTTCCAGGTGGGTGGATAATTCACCGGGTGATTGCAACACAGTTTATAAAACGATTTGTTAAAACATTTTATAGAGTAGTGGGAAAGAATTTATTATTTACAAAATAATAGCAATCTGCAGTTTAGTTTGTGATATAGTAGCAAGGCAACAAATCGGGTTATGAAATAACTTGTGAAACGATTTGTAAAATAGTTCATAGAACGAGAACCATTCGTTGTTTACAAAATAGTTGTAAGGTCCGGATTTTTGATTTCGTAATGTAGCGGTAAAACATTTGTAGGGTGACCGCAATATGTTCTATAGAATAATCGAAAGCAGTGTTTATGGTGTTAGCGACATGGTTTATTATTTCATGAGAGGGTAGCAAAATTAAATGATGTCCCTGAGATGCGAGAGGGGAATTAGGTGGTTGCTCCAAGGAACGCAGTTGAGGTTACTCCTTAAAGTCTTAGGTTTCTGTCGGGAGTAGAATCTCTGCCGAATGGGAAGTTTATCAGGTTCAAGGTATGACCCCGAAGGAGGGGGTTTATTGCTACTAGTAATCAGTTGGCTGTCTCAGGAGTGTACTTAGTACTTAACGCAGAAAGTACAACATCGATTGAGTGTAGGGTTTGAGGTGGAGGTGACTGTAACAAAGCCACAAAAAAACAAAGCTAGATAACAAATCCAAGTCCAGCATGAGGTCCAAAATTGCGATCCAAATTTCAAACATAGCTCAAAACCAATTCCAAACGTAGCCAAATTCAAATTCAAATGTAGCTAGAATCAAATCCGAACGTTCCAATAAGCTCAACTGGCTTATTACCATATCGAGGAGTTACAAATAAGTATCTCGGGTTCAAACGGTGCCAATCGGTTCTAACCGACCCGATGCAAATTACGGTGAGACGGTGACAAACAAAAATTCCATATCATGGAGAAGTATAGCAATGCTGGTGTATTACGGTTCATAAGGTGCTGTGATGCCCGTGTGTTGTGTGTAGATGTGAATGTTCATGTTAGGCAGTGATTATGTACACACACAGAATTTTGAGTCTTTCAAAAATCGAGTACATAATTCTAGTATAACCACTCTGAGTATTGCAAAATTTGCCTCTGAGTCGGACATAGGTGATCAGGCTATGTCCCACTGTCCCTGGTCGAATATAGGTGATCAGTCTGTAGTCCACCGAGGTTAAATAAATTTTGGAATACTCAGCTCAGTTACACCAATAATATGTCCCTTACTTTTAAAAGCTGCTTAAGTAATTAAGGCGGATGTCCACACTCAAGGACGATTGATGAGATTTCGTAGAGAAAAGGCATAAAGCGATGACGAGTATGATGCGTGTGTATAAGTATGTCGAAGATACTTATAATAGATAGCGAAAATAGATGGATATTGTAAAACCCAAAAAAATTCTATTCCTTGAAATTTCCCATTTTGCCCTCTAATTTTGAAATTATAAGAACATATGAATTATTATATAAGAGTAATGTTAATAAAAACAGCACAACCTTTAATTCGTAAGTATTTATCACACGTTACTAAGTCCTTGATTGGACCGAATATATTTAAAATTTTTGTAACGACCTAAAAATCCGAGATTCCTTTTTACGATTTTGAATTAACTTTTAAACAATACGTTAAGATTTGAATTTTAAAAACGTGGGACATTAAACTATAAAAACATGAAACGATACAACCTAATTATTCTAGCAAGCATATCACATGTTAATAAGTATTGCATAGGGCCGATTGCATTTTTTTTGTGACACACATCTAATTCAAATTTTGGTAACTCTTGATTGGATAAACCACTCATAATCACTCTATCAATCACTAAAATCTCGGTTCAATCACCCAAAAATTTTTGACCCTAATTCGTCCCTACCAAATCCTTGATATACAACCCTTTCCTAAGTTGTGACACCTCCCTCTACTCATTTTTATTAAACGCTAGTCACCTCTCCAATTTTTATGTTGTACTTGTGGCCCTTTTGTGTCGAGTGTAGGTTGTATTGTTAGTCATTTTGAGGCTGTTTTATTTCATGTTCTATCAGCCTTATCGACACATAAATATTTCAACTAAGATTAAAACATGTTAAGTACATCGTTAGAATCAGGTTGGTAAGCTATGTTTGTGTATCGTTAAAACTTTGTCACATGAAATCGCAAGTTTAGAAAGGTATATGCCACATTTGTTTTGGTTTTGTGTCACTATGTATGTGCACACTTTGGTGTTGAATATGGCTTAACTCATGTCAACTTAATAAAACTAAAACAAGTAATGAAGGTTTCGAAAATGATTTCGGTATTAGGATTATACGTAGGAGACGATTGCATGCATGGAATGTATAGTTAATAGGTGATTTACATGATAAAGTTAGAACTTTGATTTTTGACATTTTAAACCCTAATCTTTGGAGGTTTTCACATTAAACCCTAAACTTTGATAATTTATACAATTGACCCTAGACTTTACTAAATGTCCTCTAAAACCTTAAACTATGTGAAGTTGTCACTTTATACTTGCTAATATGTGTTCAAACCTAATTGTGATTAAGATTTTCTTTTAAAACTTAATTAAATGTCTAAGAAACCCTAATTTGGCCATTTATGAAGTCAAATGCGTTTTTAAACCTAAACCTAGTTATTTACTTATTTGGAAACCTTAAATTGGCTAATTATGAAAACTTACTAATTATGGAAACTTACTAATTATGGAAACCTACAATTATGGAAACCAGCTAAATTTGGAAAAGTACTAAAAATCGAAAGTTTCTAAAAATAGAAAGAAACCCTCATCTGGATAACTATACGCACTAACTTGTGCAATAAACTTATCAGTAATACGCGATCATTAAGTCGTGTAGATTCACTGAAAAAGGAGTAACTCCCGATCCTTGTGTTTTCTAATATGGTTTCATTTACGATTTAAGGTACAGATATTCTGACCTTTCTTATGAGGTTTCTCATGACCTTTTCACATCTTTTGATTTCTTAACCTCTGATTTTGATGACTTTGCTATGAGCCTTTCTATTATGACACTTCTGATATAATACGATGACATAAGCCTTTGATATGAGCCTTGCAATGCACCCTTTGATATGAACCTATGATTATGATATTTCTGATGACCTTAGATTCTGTGTCATTACTATGACATTCTGTTTGACCCTTCAGTTTGATACCCGAGCTATCACTAGTCATGGGGGTTCCATGACCATGTCATTGATGCACCAATGGCATGACTCTAGGGTGGTCGAGTGATGTTCCACCCCGTCCCTTTTTTGTTATGTACTATGTTTCTGGCCATTATGATTTTCTGCAGGGGCGTATGGATGCAACCTAGATCTGATCTGTTATGTTATAAGTTATATTTCTGGTGATTGGTTCTGTGTGCAATACATGCCCTTCACATTTTTGGGAGCTAGCTACTCCATTATGTTACTTATGTTATTTATGAAGACCATGATTATGATGTTTATGATATGATATATTTCTGGGCTCGTGGTAGATTTCTGACAACCTTTACACCTTTGATACATTTTGATATACCTTCTGTTATTCCCCAATGCACCATATTCTGTTTTCTCCATTTCAGGTGACTTATGATATTTGATCAGATGATCTTGACCTCTCATCCTTTTGACAGATGATATTCGTTTCAGCAGGAACTTGTGTTTCCTCTTTCTTTACATATATATGTTTGATTATTCGTTTGTTATATATATCTGTTCACTGGGCTTTTTAAGCTCAGCCGCATTTCTTTTCCTGCGGTAGGTTTTAGGTTGGAAGCTGGGTTTGAGTGAAGAGTGCGGAGGAGCTCTTAGTGGACTACCCTGATGATAGATTCCCTTTGCATTTGGATTAGACTTTGGAGTTATTTCCATTTAGATTTGATTCGGTCTTGTATTCTAGTTTGATAGACATTATTGTTGATCTATTATGTCCTTAGTTTCATGACTTACCTTTGTAACCTTAATAATTATAAAAGTCTTCCGCTTGCGTTTGTTCTGTTGACACCATAATGTGGCATTTTGACCCTTGTCGGGTTGGAGTGTTTCAATTATGGTATCAGAGCCCAGGTTGCGACTTGTAGTACGTAAGTTATGGCCTGTGAAGATTTGGACCCTTAAGTTTGCACTATAGGATTTTTTGGAACAACCCTTGAAGTCTTGCCTTAGGTTTTCCCTATAGAAACTTTAGTTATGACCGGTTAGGATTGGGTAGATTATGCGATAAGACATTGATTATTTATCTTCCTTTCGCACCACTCTGATTTATGCCTCTGCTTTCAGTTAGGCCCTTATAAGATAATTCGTTTCGGAGACTTAGGAAATTTAGCAAGATACGCAATATAAGTTTAGTAATCACATAAGTTTAGAATACTTTGAGACTTTTGTAGTAATGCCTTACAGGTTTCACTTTCTGATGTGACTGCATTCTTTCGAATTTCGATCTCCGATTCATTTATGATTCGTTTAGATACCTTTTCATTCATTCAGAGAATTCGTATATGTATGAATCCGATGTGTTCAACACATTCTGTAGTTTCCCTCACTTTTGCTAAGCATATTAAGGTCCCCTCCGCACTATTAGAATCTGCTTTACTCATTTCTATTCCTATGAGAAAACTTGTGATTATCCGTCACGAGTATCAGAAATTATCCGTTATATTTTGAAGATATTTGAAAATAAGTTTCGTTCTGCTAATATGTTTCCTTTGGAAATATTCGATTCGATATTATTCTGGATATGGAATTGTTGACTGAGCACCGATATGTTAACAACGGTCATATTAGATTTGTCATCCTTGGCAATTTAAGAAACTCAAAATTCTGTACCATGGTTTCCCAACCTGGTAAACAATTATGATCACCTTTGCTTTGAAATCTCGTATGTTAATCCCTCATGATTGTGAAGATACTTCATTGATGAAACTCGCCTCGAGAGTTATTCAGTTGTTTGAAATTTCGCAGTGTGTTCCTGGTTTAACTATCAAGATTTCCATCTGATTGAGAAGATGTTTTGATCTGGTTATGAGAATTGTTTAGTCACGACTCGAGGTAGACTGTGATTGCAATAAAGGCATGTGTATATGATGCAATTATTATGACGCCTGGCCAACGTGATAATAGTTACATCATATAACTTGAATTTATTGGGATCATAGGAGATCTTGAGTAGTGCCTGAGATCAGTAAGTTGGTTGATTCAGAAACTCTATCCACATAAGAGCAACGTTTTTCCTAAATCTGAAACTCCGTATCTTATGACATCAGTTGAATGGAAAGAATTGAAGGACCAGCCTTTAGAAAGTGGTTTTATCCGTTTGAGTGTGTATCCGTGGTGTACTCAAGTTGTATTCATAAAGAAGGATGATGACAGCGTGAAGTTGTGTAGTGATCTTGGGAAGCTGAATAGTATTGTGGTTAGAGCCGTTATCCGTTACCTCGAATCGAAGATTTGATTAATCAACTCCAGAGTGTGAAGTTTTCCCAATGATGAATTTGAGATCTGATTATTTTTCAATTACGTTTAAATGAGCAAGATGTTCCTAGAATTGCTTTCCGTATTCGTTTTGATCTCTATGAGTATTGTGATGCCAATCGTATTGGCTACTGCTCCGACTGTTCCTATGAACTTGATGAATCGTGTCTTTCATGAATACTTGGACAATTTGTCATAGTATGACATATTGGTATATTCAGAGACGAAAGGGAAACACGGAAATCATCTTCGTATTCTGTGTTGAGGTTTCTACGTCAGAAGAAGCTATATGTTATACTCTCGAAGAGTAAATTTTGGATTGGGATGAAGAATGAGAGGAGAAATTTTGAGAAGCTGAAAAGAGAATTGTTTCTACTCAAGAAGGGGACTTAGTTATCCGACGCATGACTTGGGAGTGATTGGTGACAGGCATGAAGAAGCTCGGGAGCAAGACGGTGGAGCATGATCTATGTTAGAAGACTTGAAGGAAGCGGTTTTGATTGAAGCACACTATTTGCTCTATTCATCTTAGTTGTACTATTATGTGTAGAGACTTGCAGCAGAAATTTTGATGGAATGGTATGAAGACGGTTGTGACTACATTAGTGGTGAAGTGGTTGGCGTGTCAACAGGTTAAGATTCAGTATCAGCGTACAAGTGGTTTTCTTTAGTGTTGGATGTTCGTATGTAGAAGTGAGATTAAACTTTCCATGCACATTTAGGAAGGACAACACGAATTGAGTTGTAGAGGACGGTTTGACTAGGTCGGCTCACTTGGAAGATTGGCAGTGATTTCTTTCGGCAGAAGATTATTCAAAACTACATGGCGCACCTGTAGTGATCGTGTCAGAGATTCGCGTTTCAACATCACATTCCTAGGAAGGGCTACCGAAGGCTTGAGGGACCAGACTCGAGTTAGTAATGCTTTGCACCTCCAAACCGATGAATAAGCAGAACAACTATTCGAGCTTGGAAGATGTGTTGAGCAGGATTTTTGACAGAGATGAAGAACACCTTTTGGGTTAAATTAGGTTAGGGAGCTGTTTATTGAAGGACCTGAGTAAATTCAATGACTAATGGATTAGTTATCATGTTGGAAGAGAAATTCTGAAACTCTAGACCGGGAATTAGTGTGTTCCGTGTGATGTTCCGTACAACAGTGTTGGGCGTTTTGGCATATGAGGAAGATTTAGTTCACGACACGTTAGACCTTAGATTTATTCTGATCCGTGCGATTATTCTACCTATTCCATTAGACTTCTGATACGTTTTGATATTCTGATATGTGCTTAGCTGATCGTCGATACGAATATGTTACCCACCTCTATATGAAACTCTTGAGACGTTTAGTAATTTTGATATGTGCTTCTCTGATTATTAACCAGTTCCTCAGTTCACTCAGAATCTCGATAGAGTTGATGAGGTTTTACCATTTAGCACCACCTCCGTATTTGCCTCATGTGTACATGTGTCTCATGTATCTCTTGGTGAGATTACAAATATTATCTGTCATGTATATGTTCCGCATTCGTTCGATCGAGATTTGTTATGATTTGTCTGTTATTGAAGAGCCTGAGGCTATCTTGGAGCGTCAGGATCGGGTCATGAGAAATTGAAGAATTATACGTATATGTCATCCACACATCTTCTGTGATTCAATACATTTCCATCTGATCTCTCTACTCCAATTTCGAGGACGGAATTTTTCTTTTAGAGGGGAAGAGTTGTAAAACCCAAAAAAATTCTATTCCTTGAAATTTCCCATTTTGCCCTCTAATTTTGAAATTATAAGAACACATGAATTATTATACAAGAGTATTATGAAAACTATAACCTATGTTAATAAAAACGGCACAACCTTTAATTCTTAAGTATTTATCACACGTTACTAAGTCCTTGATTGGACCGAATATATTTTAAATTTTTGTAACGACCTAAAAATCCGAGATTCCTTTTTACAATTTTGAATTAACTTTTAAACAATACGTTAAGATTTGAATTTTGAAAATGTGGGACACTAAACTATAAAAACATGAAACGATACAACCTAATTATTCTAGCAAGCATATCACACGTTAATAAGTATTGCAAAGGGCCGATTGTATTTTTTTTGTGACAAACATCTTATTCAAATTTTGGTAACTCTTGATTGGATAAACCACTCATAATCACTCTATCAATCACTAAAATCTCGGTTCAATCACCCAAAAAATTTTGACCCTAATTCGTCCCTACCAAATCCTTGATATACAACCCTTTCCTAAGTTGTGACACCTCCCTCTACTCATTTTTATTAAACGCTAGTCACCTCTCCAATTTTTCTCCCATTTGTGAAACATTGAAAACAAAACACACAACATAAACAACTACAACAACACCGATCCACTTTGAGAAACAAGACATGATCCAACTGTTCTTGATAACTAGAAGTCGACAAGAAGGAAGGCTGATCGTGGAATGTTTAGTTTGAAGGTATTGGTGATACGCATGGCTTGGCGATCGTGACTATATCTTTGGTCTTTGTTCCATTCGTATATCCGATCAAGGTATTCCCCATATTCGTTTAATGATCTTTTGTTTTGCCTCAACATTGCCTCACATAATAAGATACGAAAAATCAACTTTCTGTCTCGTTTAATTCATGTTATACAAAGTAGATGCATATGTCACGTATACATAAAACACAACTCATATATATATAATCACATGGGATTGTTTCTGTTTCATAACTAAGAGAGAGTTATACGAAGATAACTAAAACATGTCATGTAAACATACAACACATAATTCGTATAAGACTACTTGTGTTGGGGTTGTTTCTGTCGCAAAATAAAAACTACCATGTGTCGTTAACCTGGATATGAAATGAATATACGTCACGTTTTATACCAATCGTATACATGGTGTGAGTCGCGATTATTAGAACACTTTTTATGTTGTGCTTGTGGCCCTTTTGTGTCGAGTGTAGGCTGTATTGTGAGTCATTTTGAGGTTGTTTTATGTCATGTTCTATCAGTTTTATCGACACATACATATTTCAACTAAGATTAAAACATGTTAAGTACATCGTTAGAATCAGGTTGGTACGCTATGTTTTTGTATCGTTAAAACTTTGTCACATGAAATCGCAAGTTTAGAAAGGTATACGCCACATTTGTTTTGGTTTTGTATCATTATGTATGTGCACACTTTGGTGTCGAATATGGCTTAACTCATGTCAACTTAATAAAACTAAAACAAGTAATGAAGGTTTCAAAAACGATTTTGGTATTAGGATTATACGTAGGAGACGATTGCATGCATGGAATGTATAGTTAATAGGTGATTTACATGATAAAGTTAGAACTTTGATTTTTGACATTTTAAACCCTAATCTTTGGAGGTTATCACATTAAACACTAAACTTTGATAATTTATACAATTGACCCTAGACTTTACTAAATGTCCTCTAAAACCTTAAACTATGTGAAGTTGTCACTTTATACTTGCTAATATGTGTTAAAACCTAATTGTGATTAAGATTTTCTTTTAAAACATAATTAAATGTCTAAGAAACCCTAATTTGGCCATTTATGAAGTCAAATGCATTTTTAAACCTAAACCTAGTTATTTACTTATTTGGAAACCTTAAATTGGCTAATTTTGAAAACTTACTAATTATGGAAACCTACTAATTATGGAAACCAGCTAAATTTGGAAAAGTACTAAAAATGGAAAGTTTCTAAAAATAGAAAGAAACCCTCATCTGGATAACTATACGCACTAACTTGTCCAATAAACTTATAAGTAATACGCGATCATTAATTCATGTAGATTCGCGGAAAAAGGAGAAACTCCCGATCCTTGTGTTTTCTAATATGGTTTCATTTGCGGTTTAAGGTACAGATATTCTGACCTTTCTTATGAGGTTTCTCATGATCCTTTTCACATCTTTTGATTTCTTAACCTCTGATTTTGATGACTTTGCTATGAGCCTTTCTATTATGACACTTCCGATATAATACGATGACATGAGCCTTCGATATGAGCCATCCTATGCACCCTTTGATATGAACCTATGATTATGATATTTCTGATGACCTTAGATTCTGTGTCATTACTATAATATTCTGTTTGACCCTTCAGTTTGATACCCGAGCTATCACTAGTCATGGGGGTTCCATGACCATGTCATTGATGCACCAATGGCATGACTCTAGGGTGGTCTAGTGATGTTCCACCCCGTCCCTTTTCTGTTATGTACTATGTTTCTGGCCATTATGATTTTCTGCAGGGGCGTATGGATGCAACCTAGATCTGATCTGTTATGTTTTATGTTATATTTCTGGTGATTGGTTCTGTGTGCAATACATGCCCTTCACATTTCTGGGAGCTAGCTACTCCATTATGTTACTTATGTTATTTATGAAGACCATGATTATGATGTTTATGATATGATATGTTTCTGGGCTCGTGGTAGATTTCTGACAACCTTTACACCTTTGATACATTTTGATATACCTTCTGTTATTCCCCAATGCACCATATTCTATTTTCTCCATTTCAGTTGACTTATGATATTTGTTCAGATGATCTTGACCTCTCATCCTTTTGACAGATGATATTCGTTTCAGTAGGAACCTGTGTTTCCTCTTTCTTTACATATATATGTTTGATTATTCATTTGTTATATATATCTGTTCACTGGGCATTTTAAGCTCAGCCGCATTTCTTTTCCTGCGGCAGGTTTTAGGTTGGAAGCTGGGTTTTAGTGAAGAGTGCGTAGGAGCTCTTAGTGGACTACCCTGACGATAGATTCCCTTTGCATTTGGATTAGACTTTGGAGTTATTTCCATTTAGATTTTATTCAGTCTTGTATTCTAGTTTGATAGACATTATTGTTGATTTATTATGTCCTTAGTTTCATTTTGAACCTTTGTAACCTTAATAACTATAAAAGTCTTCCGCTTGCGTTTGTTCTGTTGACACCATAATGTGGCATTTTGACCCTTGTCGGGTTGGGGTGTTACAGATATACTTATCCGATAATAGTGTGCACATCTCATCAATTATATTAGCAATAAAAATCACAATGAGGCATCAGCTTGGCAGGCAGGCATGTGGTGGTCATAGGGTTGAGTTTTCGTAAAAGCAGTTTTAGTCTAGGTTTTAAAAATACCCAGTTCTCTATAACCTAGGCTCTGATGCCAATCTGTAACACCCCCAAAAATCTGATTTCAGTGGAAGCACACATGTCACTGGGGTGCTACTAAATTGGTATCACAACACAAAGTATAAAGAATGGTTTTACCTCAACCATTTAAAATAGATTTCATATTCAAAAGTGATTTGTTTACAACATTTCAAAAATGGTGAAGAAATATAAGCCCATAAGAGAATCAAGCGGTCCCAAATATATCAGAGTCTTCTATGAACATGCCATGCCATGCCAAAAGCCTTCACAAATAGTTTATCGCCTTATACCTGAAAATACATGCTAAAAGTGTCAACACGAGGTTGGAGAGTTCATAGGTTTTAGTATAGAGCAGTAAAAATACTGTGTGTTCCATAAGAGTTTTGTGACCATTGTGTCGCTCACAGTGTCATGAAAATAGTGTTTACGTTAAAGTAAATATTTGTGATGTGGACCAAGTGTAGGGTACGCAACCCAAAATAAATAGTTTATTACGCTAGCTCTAAGTTCATGTAACCGAAGCTATAACTTGTGTGCATGCTCTAGAAGCATGTTAAATATCAGTGGCCCGGCAAGTATGTATCCCAGACACTTGTAGTTTTGATATGGTATACGTTCGTTTGCCTATCCGGTCAACCAGAACGGGGACATTACTCCCAATAGATCTATTTATAACATTAGCGCTTCCCAGCAGGAATTGACGGTTCATGAGTTTGGGCAATTTGGGACATAATAGTGCTTAGGCTAATCCGCGTAATAGTTTGATAACAACAGTGTTGGTCCAGAAAATAGTTTTGCATGATTCTCACCCCGATTGTAAAACCAGTGTAAATAGAGTGGGACTATAAACTCACATGCATATCAGTCAATCACATATCGATTTCAAATAACCAATTCAAATAATTCAGCCAATCAGTCAGATGTTGAGTAAACAGCTCTCATATTCCAAATAAACAGTCATTGAGTTTAGTTAAAACGAACATGTATTCTCCCCCAGAAACAATTTAAAAACCAGTAAGAGTAGGGGTCATGAACTCACCTTAGCTTGCAGCAACGCAAAATTTCACAAGGTTCACAACTGGCATCAAGAGCAAAACATAACGATATCGAGGGTACAAGAACAACTGTGCCGGATCGGTGCAACCTAATATATATATAGTTATCTCAGAATACGTCTCGTAAAGTAAAAGTATTTTCAAAAGACAAGCGTCTTAGTTTTCGTGGATTATTCGTATCAAATTGTAAAAAGTTTAGCATTAACGTTTCGTGTGGTGTTAAGACAGTATAGACTCAAGAATACTCCCGCCAAATAGGAATAGAAAATTGACACCGTCGAGCAAAAATACGGACGAGAACTTGAGTCGAGAAGGGAATGACAAACAAAGTCAAGGGGAATAGTGAAAAAGGAAAATGTCAAAAAAATGAGTCAATTAATACGTTTTCGGTGTTTTCCCACTGATCCCAGATAGTTCAGCAATAATCAATAAAGTTTTGGAAAGGTAATTTAAGTTTTAAAAGAAAAATTAAATCAGTATATTACATTTTTCGACATCAAAGTATAAGTCTAGTGAGTTTTATAAAATTTGGCATAACACGTCCATTTATATAACTTTTCACAAGTCGACGTGACTTCAAGAAAACTCAGTTTCTTAAAATAATGTTCTCGACAGTTTATACTTACCCATTTGTTGATCCCAGTTGAGCTTCACGATCATATTAATTACTTTAGATATAAACCTAAAGCAATCAGTATAGAAACTGATCTTGAGTTGTATATCAAATATTATGCGGAACTTAATATTTGATCTTAAGAAGAATTAAAACACAAACGAATTCTCAAACAACACTTCAATATATTAATACGATTGCTCGATAGCAATAGGGTTACAAGAAACCTTGAAGTGTAAACAATAATGATACGTATATCTAACCTAACCCTAGATCCTCCTTTTATAGCGTAAGGAGTCCTAGTCGGTTTACAAGACTTTCTATACAAGAAAAATATTCTTACGTATCTTTTCCAAACTTATCTTAACAAACTATACATATCTAATAAGCAGCAGAGTAACTAGTCTAGCAGCAGAGTCTTCGTGGGCTAGCAGCAGAGTTACACTTTGCTTATTATTCCAATCCAGCAGAGTTACAAAACAGCAGAGTTATAGTCTAATCAGCAGAGTCACTTAACTGATCAGCAGAGTAATACTTAGTGTATTTCTCAAACAGCAGCATCTTTAGACCCAACAATAATTACCCATTTGTTATTAGTTTAATAAGCGCCAATTGAATATTTAGGTCCGATACGAGTCCACGGAGTCCAAATATAATAGCCACATTTCAAGTATTTATTCCGTTATGTATGTGTATCATCCAAATCCAAATAAGCCACAAGGTTCAAAGTATAAATAATAGTCTTAGAAGTTCAATCTGTTTGGTCCTAATAGGCGGTTTTAATATATCTTATTGAAATAAAAACAAAACTATATATGTCATTACGAGAAGTGATGGTTTTATGGAACTCAAGTCTTGTGTAACTGGAAATTATGTTCATTTATATGTTGTTCCCAAGTCAAAAGACAAATAAATTTAACCAAACCAATAAACCCAACACTACATGTAAATAATGAAAATGGTACAGGTTCATATAAGATGGTTATTAACTGGTTTTGCTGATCCAGAATAGGTGTTTGGGTCAGCACTTTATTACAAGCAAATGGGGTTTGCACATTGGTTTTGTGATATGTTAACATTTCTCAGTCAGTTATGATACATTTCAAGTAATAAAACATGGTTTTTGTTTCACCCTTTTCATTGAATCTTAAATTGAACCCGCTGGTACATATTTTTATCAGAAAAGTGGTTTTGGTTCTGTATCGGCAATTAAACAAAACAACACCAAATTTGTTTTTGGTTTACCAATATGAATTGATGAAGCGAAAAGTGTACCACTTTTAGGGGGTCATTTAAGCCCTAAATCGTATTTATTTGATCAAATATTGCCCTAAATCGTTCCTTTTGTCATTTTAGGTACTTTGGAGAAGAAATCTGGAAAAGGAAGCATTTTGGACGTTTTTGGAGCATAAAAGTGAAGAAAACGACAAAGTCTTAAAATCGGCTGGAAAAGTACCTTTGACGGCGTCACAAATTGCTCTTGACGGCGTCAAGGCTTGGCAAAAAAGGTGGATACGAAAAATACACATGATAAGCCAGAGAATTTTACTATGGAAAATCTGACGGCGTCACCCTTTGAGATGATCAAAGCCATCACGGTTTAAGTTAAAGAGGGACGGCGTCAAGCCCATTTCTGACGGCGTCAAGCCTTGATAAGCCAGAGCGGATTTTGGAGCACTAAAGAGGGACGGCGTCAGGAAGGCCATCCGGGAACCCTAGACACGGCGAGGTGACGGCGTCAGGATCTACAACGTGACGCCGTCAGCCCTTAAACTCTATATATAGTTTTGCAATTTTTTGTCATTGGTGTGCAACTTTGTGAGGAGAAACCCTAAGACGAATTTCTGCCATTTTTAAGGGTTTTCATACCCTTGGATCTCCCATGTTTAATTGAAGATAAGTAATTGTTTAATAAATCAATATGTCTCTGTGTTGTTTGATTATATCTTGTTCTTGTCTTTTGATTAACATGCTAGGCTAGGTTTATCTTGTGTTTGCTTAGATCTAATGAAACCTAACTATTGATTATTGGTTATTAGTGTGTTATTAATTGTATTGGATGATTGTTTATCGATGTTAGGCTTAAGAAAACTGGCTAACCTCCTATACGGTAATTTGATTGAACGTCTTAAGAAACATGAACCAATGCGTACTAGGTTTTTATGGTTGTATTTAATGCATGAGCGAATTCTAGTGATCCCATGTTAGGAGCTTCTTAGCCGGCTCGACATAGGAGTGAAGTAGGAGCTTGTAGAGTTGGGGAAGTACGTACGCCACCCCACGATTGGTATTAAGGAATACACCCGTCATCCACGCAATTAATACACACTAATCAACCGGTAAAAGATAGTTAGGGAGTAAGGAAATCTAAGTAAACACATTTCTCTCCACATAAGTTTCACAACATTTTCATTTTCAGTTATTTTATTTTATTTGCATTCGTAGTAATTTGGGTTAGTTGACTAGCAACTAATTCCACCCACTCCTTCAAACCCGAGATTTTACTTGCTTTCATAAAAAAAATCTAAAAATACAAAAAATAATCTTCCTTCACCCTTAGACCTAATTAGAGTAGTTTTTCATACCTAACGAACACTATTCCCTGTGGAGAACGATCAATCCCCCGCACTTACCACTACACTATACTACATCGGTCAGGTACACTGCCTGGTGGGGTTGTAAGCCTCTTGAGATCCCTCGAGAGGTAAAACCTGTTGTAAGGTCGCAAAACCACGCATCAAGTTTTTGGCGCCGCTGCCGGGGAATAGTTATTGTTTAGGTTGAATTTTTTTTATTAGGTCTACTCACTAGATTCTTTTCTAGTGAGATTTTTATTTTATTTTTCTAGGTTTTCTTTAGTCTATCTTTTTTCTTCGTTTCTTTGTTCGTAACCATTACCATCCGACATCATGGAAGGTGGTAATATCCTTGATCCCAACAACCCACCACCACAACAATACCCACCTCCTAGAGCCCGTACCTTAGGAGAGTACTCCCGTCCTAGCCACCATGGCTATCGAAACACCATTGAGCTCACTCAAGGAGCCAATGTCACTCCCTTTCGATCCGACACCATCCGGTTGGTGCAAAGCGGATGCGCATTCCATGGACTTCGTTCTGAAGATCCTAATCAACATCTCAAGGACTTTCTAAAAATCGTTGATTCCATAGACCTTGATGTTGCCACTCAAGAGACAACCCGACTGCGTCTCTTTCAATTCTCTCTGCGGGACCAAGCTAGTCAGTGGCTAGAGCGTCTACCCGCAGGATCCATTACCTCTTGGGATGATCTCACCACTCGTTTCCTTGCTCAGTTTTTCCCACCAGGAAGAACTACCAAGCTAAGGAATGATATCTTGATGTTCCAACAACGTCAAGGCGAAACCCTCTACGAGGCATGGACTCGATTCAAGGACTTACTCCAAAAAGTCCCTCACCATGGCATAGAACTTTGGCTCCAAGTCCAAATCTTCTATGACCATATCAATCTCTCCACGAGGCAAACCATTGACCAATCGGCCGGTGGTAAGCTACGTGATCTAAGTGCGGAACAATCATGGGCTCTCCTAGAAGATCTTGCTCTTTATGACAACGAAAGTTGGAGTGATCCCCGTGATTTGAATAAAATGGTCAAGGCAATATCTTTGCCTTCGAACAATTCAAGCACTTCTGACCGTAGGATCATAGAACTTGAAGACCAAGTCAAGTTTCTTATGAAATCCTACGAGGCTCCTAAACCTTCAAGCCAAGTGAACAAAATCACTTCTTCATGTAAATTATGTAGTGGTCCCCACGACACTCATGATTGCATGGAACTCCCCAAACAGGTTTTCCAAGAATTCGCATCCTCGCGAATCGATAAGGCGGGTGATAAGTGGTTCATCACTGATTATGGACCCAAGAATTCCGAAGATAGGTATGAGGCATGGAAGAGTAAGCCAAATTTTAATTGGAACCAAACTCGAAGCGTATCATTCAATGACTCTCCCCCACTCACCTGGTCTGAACATTATACTCATCAGCATACGCATAAACAACAAAATCACGAGGAATCACTGCAAAAATTCATTCTCTCTCAAGAAACATAGCTCTCCAAACTTGAGAATCAATTCAGACAACAGCAAGTTGATATGAACAACAAGGTTGATAACCTGTTAAAGGTAATTAATGATCGCATTGCTGGCAAGTCAACTTGTGAGTTGGCACGAGTTAATGAGATCAAATCTGTCACGGTGACTCACAAAACACCCCCTCCTGTAAAAATCAAGCACCCTAGTAAACTTTTCAAACACATATCACAAAACAGAAAAGAAACTAGAGATACTCATACCCCTTCAAAACCACTCCACTTCGTGAACACCATTACAACAATGCCTATTCCTAAACCCCACCTGGGCCAACAATTAACCGAGAATGTGGACAATGAAATGGAGGGTGAAGTTCCCGAAATGAACGCCGAGGCGCCCGGCGAATACCTAGACTCACCAAAGAACTCGAGTACAAGAGAGTTGAATGATAAGGAGGGCTTGGAAGAGAAATCCGAAATACCTCATGGGCTCCCAGGACTGCTAGACCGCCCCCTGGTGGAGGAACTTGAGAGGGGCATAGCAAAGCTGCCGATGGGATTTGGAGAGAGAATAGAGGATGGCGCTCTGATGCGCGTGATGTGTCGTTGCGGTTTAGCAGTTTTAATGCCTACTCAAGTTTTAAATTTATATTTAGCCGACTTATCAAAAACACACACACTTAACGAGCAGTGTACCCGGTCAGTATGAAGATAATGGTAAGTAGAGTGTCGATCACTAAGAGTGAAACGTATTATCTAGTTATTCTAATCAGTATTTTAATATCCTAACGCAAGGGGGTTTCAGCCTGAGAGACTGGCACGGTTTGTTTGCAATTAAATAATAAAATAAACCAATAGGCACGAATCAGCAAGTAGCACACACGTACACAGATAAATACTTGAGACAATAAGAGGGCTGTCCTTATGATTAAGTAGATTGTCACTTGTTTTATTGATAGCTTTATATGAAGTGTATGTAGTTAACCCTTTCTCGTTGGTCCTATTCTTATCGGCGAGTAAACCCTTAATGATTACTTATGTCTAAAAGTTATTCCTAAGTGATCAATTTAGTAATAACCGTGGGAGCCACATTATGTCCCGCAGTCAAATGCCCGCAAGCCACTAATAAACACAGAGGTTATCAATGCACTAATAAGTAGTAACCAAAGACATCAACATATAAACTTTAATTGATGGGAAAGCAAGTATTAAAGGGAGTGCAATCTTTCGTTGTCACATTACACAAGCCACCAATCCTGATGAATTAAAGCTTGCTAACACAATAAAACAAAACTAC
Source organism: Artemisia tridentata subsp. tridentata (assembly GCA_021014915.2). Lineage (NCBI taxonomy): Eukaryota > Viridiplantae > Streptophyta > Magnoliopsida > Asterales > Asteraceae > Artemisia > Artemisia tridentata. The sequence goes on along the minus strand of CP139502.1, from coordinate 186,305,779 downwards.
TTAATGAATTAAACACATGCAGCACCTTCTTACAGCTCTTGTATCTTTGATTTGGGTGTGTCTTGTGCTGCCTCCTTGACTGAATTCGTCCTTTGTTTCTCCTGTTCGGACTTCGGTTTTTAGGTTTTCCGGAACTTGTAATTCGTCTGGTCTACGGGGTATTTATAGTTTTTGTCTGAGGGAAGATGCGGCGCATCTACTAAGTAGATGCGGCGCATGTACTTAACTTCGCGTGGGGTCCAAGATTATAATATTCAGGAATATTCGTACACCGCCAGAAGATGTGGCGTAACTCCATGATTAGATGCGGCGCATGTCCTCTTGTATCTTGGATCGTATCTGGTGATATCTTGATAGAGATGCGGCGCATGTCGAGAGTGAGATGCGGCGCATCTGGAGCAGAATTGACTTGATCTTGTCCATGTCAGTAGACCTTCAACTTTATGCACGTTTTGCTCCATAATTAGTCCAAAATCGCTAAGTTTCACCAAATGCTTGTTTTTACCTGAGAATTACAAAAGTAAACGATTAAGTATCAATCCTCATACATAATATAGTAAAACAAGTCAAATTAATAAGATAAATGATAGTAATAAAATGTACTTATTTGAGTTCATCAAATATCCCCCCACTTGAACTTTACTTGTCCCCAAGTAAACCTTAGAATTTCTTTTATGAAAATGTATCCTAAAAGATGTTAGGATTTATTTTTATATTTAAGCATGTATTCGTTCATTTCATAATCACACAACTAAACACTTAACGATTCAGAAGTAAAATAAAATAAGTCGATAAAAGCAAATCTAATCGTTTAACTGTCCGAGTCGCGACGAATATTCTATCATAAGCTTGGCAAGTATACACATCTCCACCACTAAAGCTAAGGAGTAACAAGTCTAAAGCGGTAAAAAGGGTTTTTAGGCTTAAGGGTTAATTATTCTCTTTCACTATCGATCTCAAATTCCAGAAAAGGCGACAAAATCACAAATACATGATCGAATCCACGAACACGATACTTGCAATTGCTCAAATCCTTAACTCGAATAGGCTAAAGATAGGTCCAAACTTCACCAATAATAATATATCAAAAAGGGCGACAAAATCATAAATACATAGCCGAATCCACGACTACGATACTTAAGATTGCTCAAATCCCCAATCTCAATAAATCAAAGGTTCGGTTGGATAAAGAATAATAAAGGGTATGGATAACATTTGGGATATAAATTGGTATAAAAATAAAAATAAACAAAACAAATAAATCAAAATCCTAAGTGTGGTTAATCACTATCCCAACCATCCCATGAATAAGACTCATATCATCGAATAACTCACGCTTTAACACTTGGAACACACGCTTTAGGTAGACACGAATTATACTCAACAAGATCTTAATCAAAGAATAAACCTTAATTGGCGTTCCCATAACTGCCAATTCCCATTCAATCCATAGATATAGTACAACAAATAGTGGTGATATCGACCACTTACATAACTTTACATAAGTTGGTTAAAACTAACTTCCAACTTTTCTTTCTTTCTTTTTCTTTTCTCATTTTTTCGATTTTTTTTTTTTTTTTTTTTTTTTTTTTTTTTTTTTTTTTTTTTTAAACATAACCATAGATGTGTAAAATTTCACCACATCACTATAACTTTCTTTCCGGATAATTTTTCCATACTTTTCATGACTTCAGAAATAATGGTAATAGTGAAAGTAGTAAACACACGAAAAATAAACTCCAAAATATACAATATTTACTTTCACTCCAATTGCATTGTGCAATTTCCCGACCTAACCATAGATAATGAATTACGCACGCGAACACAGGTAATGTAAGGAAACACACTTTGCCTATAGCAATCAACCAACCACGGATTCTAATCTACAGGGTAGGCTAAGGTGTAAGGGTGTAACGAAACATTTTAAACATAGGTGTAAGAAACGAAAAGAATGGCTCTGAGGGTTTTTATAGGGGTATCTTACTCTAAAAATGAGAGTAACAAAAGGGTTTATACGGGGGTTAACTAACCAGTGTAGTTAGTTAATAACACATAACAAATAATAGGCTATTTGGGTGTAATCCTAGAAATTTACCAAGTTAGACAAGTCACTCCAATTATATAAATAATACTTATTATGGTGGTCTCGAATAGTATACAAGCCAAGTTCTAAAGTTTACAAGTCACCGGCACACTCATAGATTTGTGAATTTTGAAAAATCACAATTTTTGAAAATAACGTCATGTGTGCAGTTATGCAACTTAGATCTTAAACAAAAACATGCTAAAAAAATTTTTAAGTTTGATATATTAAGCACATTTTAAGCATAATTTTTGAAAAAGTTTAGGACAAGTAATTGTTAAGTGTTCTAATTCTCCAATCCCCCTACTTAAGTTAAACAACGTCCTCGTTGTTTGTATAAAAGGTTAAAAACTGGAAAATAAAAGAATTAGAACAGAAAAACTCCCCTGAGATTTGCTCGGTATGATCCTCCATTAGTATAAGAGCAAAAGTCAACTTCTTGTGGATTAGAACGTTAAAGCTTCATACTTGATGTATTCACAGGAAATCCAGGAAACTATAATACCACCAATACTTTAAAAACACACCTAAGATAAGAAAGGTTCAAGCTTGCATAATACATTAGTAGTTAGATAAAAATAAAACTTAAAAATTAAAACTGAAAATCATCAGGTCAGTCGATGCGCCGTATCTTATTGAAGAAGATACGCCGTATCGAGCCTGGAATTAATACGGATCAGAATAAAGATGCGCCGCATCCTTAACCAGGGATGCGCCGCATTAAAAATAAACTGATAAATAGTTTTAAAGTCGAAAATAAAAATGCAGAAAAATAAAATAAGATATGACCATTGCAGGAGATGCGTCGCATCTCAGAATTGAGATGCGCCGTATCTTCATGCGGGCCTGACTGACTCAATACAAAATCAGAAAATAAAATAAAATAAAAGATAAGCATGGGTTGCCTCCCACGAAGCGCTTGTTTTTGTTCGAGTCACGAGCCTGACTCCACCCTTATTTACTGTGTAATAGGGTGTTGTTCCCCCCACTTGGGATCAAGTGTGGGTGATAATAGCAATAAACACGAAAAGAGTGTAAATTTGCTATTAAAGATGGAAGAAATAAATAAAGATCATACCTTGGCAATATATGTACATCTTCCCTAATCTTACCCGGTTTGGTTGATAAATTGGATGACTTGACCATTCCATCTGAAAGAGTAGTGTGTTGAGGAAAAATGAGTCTCCTTTCTTCTTGGTTAGTTTCTTGGGTAGTAAGGCGTCCCTTAACTTCCGCAGAAGATGAGAAAGGGTCTTTAGCGAGTAAAACTTCGAGTTCCTCAATAACCTTCATAGGGTCGACATCATCATCATCTTCGATCACAGCAATGTTTAAGAGCTCATCACCAAATTCTTCTTCGAGCTCCACCAAATACGGGTTGATCACAGGTGCTTCAATAGGTAGTGTAATAAATTTCACCTCATCATCTTTATGTTTTGCAACCTGTTTAGGAAAACTAGCAAGATTATTAGTAACGGGATTAATAATATTAAATAAATTTGTACCACTTTGTGTTGTAAGTGACTCCAATTCATCATTTGAATCTCCATCTTCAACTAATGGTCTTGCAATTTCATCTTTATCCCGAATAGCCGCCTCAAATAAGTCATCCCACATTTCTTCAAAATCCTTTGTGGGGTCATAATCTGGCTCATCCGCTCCACACCTAAATATTTCCGTTTGTTGTGGTAATTGCGGTATGTTATCGTACACAATAGCATCAAACTTTTCAATATCAGAATACTTATTATCTCCATCCGAAGGGGTATTATCATGGTGTTTTTGATAGGATGAGAATATATTTTCCACCTCGGGTGGAAAATTACAAGTAATAGCACTATACACCATTGTCCCACATTCATCTTCATTTTCATCATAAGCACTTTCGGATGAATAAGCTTCTTTGTAAATAATTGCCGGATTATCGTTCAAATCAAACACTTGTGACTCTTCTTCATCTTGGGCAACGTCCGGAGAAATAACATCATCAATAACTATTGCCGGAAACCTAATTGCACCAAAATCGTATGACTCTTCTTCATCATTATCATTTGATAAAGTCCAAGTGTATCGGAATGGCAATTTGTTTCTTTCATGCCTTGACTTTTCTCGTCCTAAAATCAAGTATTCTTCCATAGTGATTTCTTCCGTCTCAATGACCTGTGCACCATATCTTGCTCTTTCCCAATCATAGATCCCATTATTGCTCAAGGCTCTTTCCTTTTCAAACCTAATATATTCTTCCATTGTAATATCCGGATCGTCCATCTTCCTGAAATAAAACTTACTCGTGCAAAAGAAGGGTGAAACGATCAAAGTAAAATAAAAGCTTCTGATATCTGCTGTTGATGCGCCGTATCCTATAAATGGGATACGCCGTATCTTAATACGTTAAAATTAAATCAGACTTTATTCAGAAAATAGATACGCCGCTTTAGAATTTAAGAATGCGCCGTATCGAATCAATCAAGAATCAACTTATCTAATTAAAATTAAATGCGTCGTATTAACGAAAGTTAATGCGCCGTATTTTCGTTACGTTTAAAAATAAATATCGATTTTTGATTCAGAAAGATGCGCCGTATCGATATAGATCGATGCGTCGTATCTGTTTAATAATTCGCAAACTGTTTTTAATTAAAATAATAGATACGCCGTATCTGCTAAAGCAGATGCGTCGTATGTCGTCAACGTTTAGAATTTTTTTTTTTTATCGAAAAACAGATACGCCGTATCTGCTAAAGCAGATGCGTCGTATTACTTTATCGCTTAGAAAAATTTTCTTATTAAAAACAGATACGCCGTATATTGGGGAAAAGATGCGTCGTATCGAATTAATTAAACGCGTTGTATTTTTTTTAAAAAAATTAAACGCAATACGCCGTATCTGAGAGATCAGATGCGCCGTATCGTTTGATTTAGCACAGTACAACGATAGCAGAACAGAAAAATACGAAAAATAAAAACAAAAATTAAACACACAAACGAAAATAAACACACAAAAATAAAAGAAAACAATTAACACACAATACAACAAATATGCAAAATAGTACAATGATGCAATTAATCTAATAAAAAAAAACTAATTAAAATACTAATTAAATTAACAGATAATAACAATTCACTCCCCGGCAGCGGCGCCAAAAACTTGATGCGCGTGATGTGTCGTTGCGGTTTAGCAGTTTTAATGCCTACTCAAGTTTTAAATTTATATTTAGCCGACTTATCAATAACACACACACTTAACGAGCAGTGTACCCGGTCAGTATGAAGATAATGGTAAGTAGAGTATCGATCACTAAGAGTGGAACGTATTATCTCGTTATTCTAATCAGTATTTTAATATCCTAACGCAAGGGGGTTTCAGCCTGAGAGACTGGCACGGTTTGTTTGCAATTAAATAATAAAATAAACCAATAGGCACGAATCAGCAAGTAGCACACACGTACACAGATAAATACTTGAGACAATAAGAGGGCTGTCCTTATGATTAAGTAGATTGTCACTTGTTTTATTGATAGCTTTATATAAAGTGTATGTAGTTAACCCTTTCTCGTTGGTCCTATTCTTATCGGCGAGTAAACCCTTAATGATTACTTATGTCTAAAAGTTATTCCTAAGTGATCAATTTAGTAATAACCGTGGGAGCCACATTATGTCCCGCAGTCAAATGCCCGCAAGCCACTAATAAACACAGAGGTTATCAATGCACTAATAAGTAGTAACCAAAGACATCAACATATAAACTTTAATTGATGGGAAAGCAAGTATTAAAGGGAGTGCAATCTTTCGTTGTCACATTACACAAGCCACCAATCCTGATGAATTAAAGTTTGCTAACACAATAAAACAAAACTACTTAATGAATTAAACACATGCAGCACCTTCTTACAGCTCTTGTATCTTTGATTTGGGTGTGTCTTGTGCTGCCTCCTTGACTGAATTCGTCCTTTGTTTCTCCTGTTCGGACTTCGGTTTTTAGGTTTTCCGGAACTTGTAATTCGTCTGGTCTACGGGGTATTTATAGTTTCTGTCTGAGGGAAGATGCGGCGCATCTACTAAGTAGATGCGGCGCATGTACTTAACTTCGCGTGGGGTCCAAGATTATAATATTCAGGAATATTCGTACACCGCCAGAAGATGCGGCGTAACTCCATGATTAGATGCGGCGCATGTCCTCTTGTATCTTGGATCGTATCTGGTGATATCTTGATAGAGATGCGGCGCATGTCGAGAGTGAGATGCGGCGCATCTGGAGCAGAATTGACTTGATCTTGTCCATGTCAGTAGACCTTCAACTTTATGCACGTTTTGCTCCATAATTAGTCCAAATCGCCAAGTTTCACCAAATGCTTGTTTTTACCTGAGAATTACAAAAGTAAACGATTAAGTATCAATCCTCATACATAATATAGTAAAACAAGTCAAATTAATAGGATAAATGATAGTAATAAAATGTACTTATTTGAGTTCATCACGCTCCCAGGGTCTTTAAGATATCTTGCACCACTAGGAAAAAGTTTATAAAAGATGCCTACATAAACCCCAACTCTTCTATGAATGCGATATCCCTTTCTCTATATAACGAAGCCTTCACCGAACAGGTCAAATATGAAGGGTTTAATACCATCGGGGTAATAAGAAGGGTACCAATTTTGATAGAAAAGTTCCTCTTTCATATCGAGCTAACTGTATTTAATAACATGAACTCTATCATCAGCCCATCCTTAACTAGCCTTGTTCTAGGCAAACCATTCATAAAAGAAACGGGAGTAATACTCGATGAGGATGATAGTAGTGCATTATTTACCAATGGTGTCAGGAAAGTGATTTTTCGGGATGGCTGTGAGGAAGTGTATGAGTATCAACCATCAGCAAGTGGCAACACATGGGGACTACACGGTAGAAGGCCTGGCCGAATTAAGCGATGTGATCCGAATAATCTCAAAATACCTTGCATGATTGGTCACAAGCATTTTTATAATGTTTACATTGACACATGTTTACCCAAAAATGTGATGTCCTTGTTTCATTATAACAACATTTGCAGATGGGGAATGATTCATAAAGGGAAGGATGACGTTGGCATAGATGATGATGTACAGGTGTTTGTAGGAAATATGACATTCACTATGAGCTTCGCAATCGTCGATAATATCGAAAAGTACATCGATCCCAGGTTATCACAAGTCGTTTTTGGGGTACCTTTCTGCAAGGCCACAAGCTTGGTTGTGGACGAGCTCAATGGGATCATGACTTTCACCGATGGGATTAGGGAAATCTCATACCAAACGCCTTACAAGATGAGAGAATTCAAGGAGATTGATTATGGAGGGCTCGATAGGTTAAGTTCCCAACTCGTGTTATGTGATGATGATGTGAGAAGAGGATGTAAGGACACTTTTGACCTGTCAAGAGGATTCTTTAAGCATGATAAGGAGCTTAGTTCTAAATACCAAAACAATCCTTTTGATCTCGAGGACCCGAAATACCTTTACTATGAGAGTGATTCTGATAGAGAATCAAAAGAGAATGGCCTAGGAACCGTGACCAATGATGGAGTCACGCAAGGTACGCGACTTAGAGTCTAGCTACAAGACTCGTTAATAAAGAAAAGCGCTTCTTGGGAGGCAACCCAAGCTTTATTTGCTTTGTGTGTTTATTTATTTGTTTGTTTGATTTTATTTGTTTCCGTATGTGTGTTTAATTTTTATTATTATTGATTCATGTTCAAAATTAAATTGTGAAAATGCTTTATCTTGTTTTTAACTTCGTCTTAACTACATATAAAGGTATTTTGCAAAAGATAAGTGTAATGGAAATCCAAATCGGTTTATTAGAACACAAATGAACATGAATCATAATAATAATAAATTAACATACATATTAGCATTTGTTTGAGTCAAATGCTTGTATCGAGTCATAGTGATGTTTTGCAGGAATTCCAGGAAGTAAGGTATCGGTTTTTCCAGAAATTTTCTGGAAACTTAACATGAGAATTCTGTCAGATCATTTCTGACGGCGTCAGGCTTTACAACCTGACAGCGTCAGGTTTTAATTTTCTGAAATTTTTGAAAGTTTTGTTTTCATAAAAAGTTTTTATTAAATCTCTAACTTATAAACTCCAGGAATCTGCAAAATTATCATTCCACAAGCATTATATCCTTATATAGAATTTATCCCGCCGATGTTATGCAGGTTTTCGTGTTTGTTTTCTCAGGTTTAACAGGTTATTTTGGACAAGGAAATGTATGTGGAATCAAGCTTATGGCGATGCATTAGTCTTGGAGCTTCAACATTACCTTGGAAGAAGATCTAACCGTGTTACCACATTATCCACCGAGCGAATCAGGGGAGTATTTGATTTCATTCTTTTACCTTATTTACTTTTACATCTTGTTATTTGAACATTGGGGACAATGTTCATCTTAAGTGTAAGGGGGGGTAAAAATACGATACTTTAGAGAATACAATTGCGCTTGATTTTTGTTTGTTTAATAGTAGATGTGTAATAAAACTGAGAGAAATACCTGTTAGGGCAATTTTAGTGCCAAATTTAAATTTTTTTACAACATATAGGAGTGAAACTTTGATCTTAATGAGCGTCTCACGGATAGGAGTTATATGACTAGCACAAAAACCGTACCACAAAAAAAAAAATTTCCACTCCAAAATATGTGAGGTTCGCCCCTAGAATTGGTAGGAAAAGCATTTATGCTATGATGTGTGTACCGGTAGCACTTAGATTCTAGAACTTGCGTTAGGACCATTCCGAGGCCACAAGTGAGACTACATTCGTGTAGTTAGATTTACTACATGATAAGAGGCATTAGGATTAACCCATTGTTTTACACCTGTGTTTTTGTTATAATTACTTTGGCTACATTGGTCAAGTAATTCTCCCACACCCTTTGCGTTGTACTCATTTTTAGTACACGATACCCCTAGTACACCCCTCAGAGCCTATCTTTTTGTTTCGACCTTTAAGCATTTTACTTAAAGGAAGAATTTGTTTACACCCCACTTAAATGTACACCCAAATCGCCTTAGCCTACCTTGTATGCACTCATTTTTAGTGCATTATTGTTACAACATTTGTTTAAACCCCAAGTTAATTATCTAATTGATTACATGGTTGCTAAGTTGAGTCATATCCTTGTACATATTGTTTTGGGACGATTGGGACTCATGGGTAAAGTACTAGTGTAATGGAGTAATGGGGAAGAACATCATTTATTACCCCCATTTGTGTTAAATATTTTAAAAGTACTCCAAGTGTTTCAATTATCTTAATTCGAGTCATTAGAATAGTTATTTGTAAAGTTATGTAAAAGTTCAAGTGTAAGGGGAATGCAACGCCCCTATGATGTATTATTTTGGATGGTAGGGCAAGAGTGTATGAAAAAAAAAATGAGAAAAAGAAAAGTAGAAAAAAAAAACATACGGACTACCATCCCGTTTCATTTTATGTTTATTTTATGTTTTTTGTTATTTTGTTTTTAGCTTAAGTCGAGTCTAGTCTTGGCTTAGCAACGCCATATTGTACATGTAATTAATCAAGATCTTTAACTCGCCACCAGTAAAATATCCCTTATCCAACAAAACCGTGTTTATCATATCCCTACACCTAACGTTATAACCCATGTAAAAGCCCTCTTTGATAGTTTATCTTAGGTGCTTACGCCTAGTGGAGGAGGTTTTTGATCCTTTCCCAAGCCTATGGTAATCTATTTGCTATGACAGGTAGTGAGAGATATTATCCGTTTTCATTTAAGAGATTTATTTTGATGACACTTGAGAGATGTGAGTATCTAAACACTACTTGTGAGGTGCTAGTTTGTAATCTCCGTGCTTATTATGATTAAAGTGGAACGATTATTTATTGTAATTACTTTTATATTAGCGTTAAATGACCCCTAACTTGTATTTTGATTAGAATAAAAGCGCATTTGCTTGAGGACAAGCAAATCTCAAGTGTAAGGGTATTTGATGAAGCGAAAAGTGTACCGCTTTTAGGGTTCATTTAAGCCCTAAATCGTATTTATTTGATCAAATATTGCCCTAAATCGTTCCTTTTGTCATTTTAGGTACTTTGGAGAAGAAATCTGGAAAAGGAAGCATTTTGGACGTTTTTGGAGCATAAAAGTGAAGAAAACGACAAAGTCTTAAAATCGGCTGGAAAAGTACCTTTGACGGCGTCACAAATTGCTCTTGACGGCGTCAAGGCTTGGCAAAAAAGGTGGATACGAAAAATACACATGATAAGCCCGAGAATTTTACTATGGTAAACCTGACGGCGTCACCCTTTGAGGTGATCAAGCCCATCACGGTTTAAGTTAAAGAGGGACGGCGTCAAGCCCATTTCTGACGGCATCAAGCCTTGATAAGCCAGAGCGGATTTTGGAGCACTAAAGAGGGACGGCGTCAGGAAGGCCATCCGGGAACCCTAGACACGGCGAGGTGACGGCGTCAGGATCTACAACGTGACGCCGTCAGCCCTTAAACTCTATATATAGTTTTGCAATTTTTTGTCATTGGTGTGCAACTTTGTGAGGAGAAACCCTAAGACGAATTTCTGCCATTTTTAAGGGTTTTCATACCCTTGGATCTCCCATGTTTAATTGAAGATAAGTAATTGTTTAATCAATCAATATGTCTATGTGTTGTTTGATTATATCTTGTTCTTGTCTTTTGATTAACATGCTAGGCTAGGTTTATCTTGTGTTTGCTTAGATCTAATGAAACCTAACTATTGATTATTGGTTATTAGTGTGTTATTAATTGTATTGGATGATTGTTTATCGATGTTAGGCTTAAGAAAACTGGCTAACCTCCTATACGGTAATTTGCTTGAACGTCTTTAGAAACATGAACCAATGCGTACTAGGTTTTTATGGTTGTATTTAATGCATGAGCGAATTCTAGTGATCCCATGTTAGGAGCTTCTTAGCCGGCTCGACATAGGAGTGAAGTAGGAGCTTGTAGAGTTGGGGAAGTACGTACGCCACCCCACGATTGGTATTAAGGAATACACCCGTCATCCACGCAATTAATACACACTAATCAACCGGTAAAAGATAGTTAGGGAGTAAGGAAATCTAAGTAAACACATTTCTCTCCACATAAGTTTCACAACATTTTCATTTTCAGTTATTTTATTTTATTTGCATTCGTAGTAATTTGGGTTAGTTGACTAACAACTAATTCCGCCCACTCCTTCAAACCCGAGATTTTACTTGCTTTCATAAAAAAATCTAAAAATACAAAAAATAATCTTCCTTCACCCTTAGACCTAATTAGAGTAGTTTTTCATACCTAACGAACACTATTCCCTGTGGAGAACGATCAATCCCCCGTACTTACCACTACACTATACTACATAGGTCAGGTACACTGCCTGGTGGGGTTGTAAGCCTCTTGAGATCCCTCGAGAGGTAAAACCTGTTGTAAGGTCGCAAAACCACGCATCATTTACCAATATGAATTTCTAAATTGGTTTTGCTTGAAGAGACACAAATCCATTTTCAATATTGAAATAAGTTCATTGTTTTACCACTTAAATTCTATTTTACAAAAAAAACAATAGATACAACTTTGTATCAGCATGTTGTTTTACTGATATGTTTCACCACCTGTATTGCAGTTAAACAAAGAATTCGATGTGGCATACATAACTCATTCATATTTATAACATTTCAACTTGCAAAACGAACCATCCATACTTACAAAACATCAAATGTATCGGCAAATTGATACATTTTAATATCTTAGAACTTGACACAGAAACCAAATCGAAAGTGCCTCGAAAGGGTTCGGGTTAACCCAACCCGAGAACAAACTACACCAGACTCAAGATTTTTCCACACGAATTTAATATCAAAACGTGTTGGGAATTAAATATTCTGAAGTTAGAGTATTTAGAATTTACTCTAATATTTAGAATTTACTCTAAGTCAAAGGTACTGCTAGTTCATGATCAAGGTACTGCTAGTACATGAAGGTACTGCTAGAGCAAGAAGGTACTGCTAGTTCAAGTTGAAGGTACTGCTAGTTGTATATGGTACTGCTGATCAGTGACTCATAGGATAAGATCGAAAAGATATTTATTGTATTTTGGTCAAACATATACGGTAGATAATATCTTACTCCATGTGCTTAGTTAACAAGTTGTATACATAGATACATGTTGTATCTTATGTACTGACACCAACATGCATAAGTTAACCAAGTAAGTCGGTCAAGACTTTTAAGCAATTTGTAAAGATCTTTTGCAACTATAAAAGAGATCTTAGATTAGTGAATATGTGTGAATATCTGTTAAGACATAGAACAAACAAAAATAACATATTACAAATCTAGAAGTATAAGATTCAAGGTTTTTGTAACCCTAGTGAGTAAACAAGATCACTCGTATTATTTGGAATAATATTGAATCGTTTAGTGAAATACTTTCTTTGTTCATTGTTAAGTAACAAATATAATTCTTCCATTTCCATAACATACATAACCTTCTAAGTGTGGTTAAGTAAATTCCGCGTGCTTAATCATATTAACTCAATATATCTCATACACAAAGACACAAGGTTTAACCACCTTAACCGTGTATCAAACAAGAGGACCTCACAGTTGATATCAGAGCTAGAGGTTGATATATTTGAATTAGAAGAAACAGAAATGGATGCACATGATGCTCAAACAAATGTTGCTGCAAAGTTGCCCATGATCAAACCCAGTGAGTTTGAGTTATGGAGGATGAGAATGAGCAATATTTCATGGTCCAAGATTATACCCTTTGGGATATAATTATATATGGTGATTCCTTTTCACCAAGCTACTCAGACGTTGTCCTAGAAGGTAAAACAAGTAGGAAAAGAAATACTGGACCAGTGTCAAATGAAGAGAAGATACTGAAGAGAAATGATCAGAAAGCAAGAAACTTGTTGCTCATGACCATTCCTGGTGAGCAGATGCTATCATTTAACAAGTATCTTGATGCAAAAACTCTTTTTGAAGAGATTTGTGCATATTTTGGTGGTAATGAAACTACCGAAAAGACACAAAAGACACTACTAAAGCAACAATTTGAAAACTTTACTGCTTTTAGTAATGAGTCTCTTGATAAGCTATTCTCAAGATTACATAAGCTTGTCAGTCAGTTAGCTGTGTTAGGTGTTGAGACAGAGAAGGAAGATCTCAACATGAAGTTTTTAAGAAGTCTACCTGATGAGTTCCACACTCATGTCATTGTCTGGATGAACAAACCAGACATTGAAACAATGAAGCTCAATTATTTGTACAACAACTTCAAAATTGTTGAACAAAGTCTTAGAAAGTCTGGAACTTATGGTACTAGTTCTGGGAACGTGGCACTTTTGTCATCTCCTAGTATTGGTAAGGTTGAAGAGGTAGAAGAAGTTGAAGGTGTTTCTAATGCTACAAATGGTGGTCCTTCTACTAGTGCACACAAGACTGTTGCAGGACTTGGTGATCCAGCATTCTATGTTTTTATATCTAGTCAGTCTAGTGGTTCTCCTCTAAATCATGAAGACCTAGAGCAGGTTGATGGTGATGATTTGGAAGAGATGGACATCAAATGGCAGGTTGCTTTGCTCAGCATGAGAGCCAAGAAGCATTGGCAAAGAACTGGGAAGCAAATTACCATAAATGGTAATGATACTGCTGGGTTTGATAAAAAGAAAGTGGAGTGTTTCAACTGTCATAGGTTAGGACACTTTGCTAAGGAGTGTAGAAGCCCAAGAAAGCAGGAGAATAGAAACACATGGTATAAGCAAGATAGGAGAAAGGAAGTTACTGTTGAAGAGCCAAAGGCTTTGTTGGCTATTGATGGTATTGGTCATGATTGGAGCTCTATGGCTATTGAAGAGGATGCACCACCAAATGCTGCTCTTTTGGCCAATGAATTTGCTCTAATGGCCCATTCTGATTCAGAGGTAAACAATATTATATCTTGTACTGAATCATGTTCTAATCTTAAAGCTTATGAAGACCTTAGTAAGAGATTTGAGGCTCATAAAGAAGAGCTACTTAACTCTCTTTTTAATTTGGCTAATCATAAAAGAGGTCTTGGTGTTTTAGAAAAACAAGTCTTACATTTTAAAAATAATGAAATTCATTTTGCTGATGACATCAATATACTAAAAAATGACATTAAGATCAGAGATGAGTGTATTGTTGAGTTGAATGATTCATTAGCTAAACACAAAAATGAAAGAGAAAATGTAAAGGTTTCTGTGGATGTATTAGCACATTCCTCAGAAGGATTCAATAAGCTTTGGGAAGCCCAAGTTATTGATAAGGTTAATTCTGGTGTTGGATTTAAGTTTGTACCCCCACCATACAGAGGTGTTCATTCACCTCCAGGTATTGATTTAGCACACACAGGGTTACCTGAGTTTCAAGAACCAATTATGGAATATGGTTCTAAGGTCACTAAATCTCCTAAGATAGAAAAGGTAAGTAAAAGTTTAGATAAAACTTTATCTTATCAGGACAAGGTGTCCTTTGTTAAGAAAGGAGATGCTATAGTTGTTGAAGATTGTACAACTGATAGTGATAGTGAAGAAGAACAGGTTATGTCTAAACCTATATTGGTTAAGAAAGTAGGAACAAGTCTTCCTAAGATAGTCAATCACAACACTAACAGGCCTAAGTCAAATGTTAAGACAGTTAGGAAACCAGTTAGATATTGTGAACAATATAGAACTACAAACAAGCCCAGAGGTAACCAAAGGAATTGGAACAACCTCAAGTCTAACCAATTAGGTGATGACTTTGCATTTTACAACAAAGCTTGTTATACATGTGGTAGTTTTGACCATCTTGCAGCTTTCTGCAACCAAAGGGTAACTGGGTATGAAAACAATAGGGTGAACTACAAAAGGCAAACTCCTCAAACTCTTTTTCACTCTAACACTCATAGAACAAAACCCAAAACAGTCTCAAACAAGTCTGGACCCAAAGGTCCTGATAGACAAAAAGGTCCTGTTAATACAGACAAAAAGGTACTACCAGTTCAAATTAAAGGTACTGGTAGATCAAAAGGTACTGTTAGACCTATGATGACTGTTAACCCAAAATCAACAGCTAAGGATGCAAAAACAACTTTCTTACATGCATCTAAAACTGTTCTAAGACCCATTCAAACAAAAGCAGTGGTCCACAAACAAATTTGGAGACCAAAGGGTGTGATTTCAAAGTTAGCAGACTCTGCTGAACATGTTATTCACTCTGCTGCTAAGGGTAATAAGGCAAATGCTGTTAAGGCCTCAGCATGTTGGATTCAAAAATCCAATGTTGCATCAACAGTCCTTAAAAGATTAAATTACATTGATGCAAGAGGCAGATCCAAGTCAGTAATGGCTTGGATCCCCAAAGAAAACTAACACTCTTATTTGTGTGCAGGGACATTCTATTGATCATCAAAATCAAGGATACTCAGATAGTGGATGTTCCAATCACATGACAGGAAACATGTCTTATCTTTCAGATTTTCAAGAATTCAATGGAGGATATGTTACCTTTGGAGGTGGTTTTCGTGGCAAAATTTCTGGTAAAGGTACTATTAAAACCGGAAATTTAGATTTTGAAAATGTGTACTATGTACAAGAGTTAAAGTATAATCTTTTTAGTGTTTCACAAATGTGTGACAAAAAGAATAATGTTCTTTTTACTGACACTGAATGTCTTGTTCTATATAAGGATTTTAAGATGCCTGATGAAAATCAAGTACTTCTTAGAATTCCTAGAAAGGCCAACATGTATAGCGTTGATATGAAGAATATCATTCCTAAAACAGATTTAACTTGTCTTGTATCAAAGGCCACATTGGATGAATCAATGTTATGGCATAGAAGGCTTGGTCATATTAACTTCAAAACCATAAATAAAATTGTTAAGAATGGTTTGGTAAGAGGTTTACCTCACAAAAGATTTGAAAATGATCAAACATGCATTGCTTGTCTAAAAGGCAAACAACACAAAGCCACTTGTAAGCCCAAAATTTTTAACTCTATCAATCAGTCATTGTTTATGCTGCATATGGACTTATTTGGACCAGTTTCAGTAAGGAGTATACAACATAAAAAATATTGTATTGTTATAACTGATGACTATAGCAGATTTACATGGGTTTTCTTTTTAGCTACTAAGGATGAAACATCAAGCATTCTTAAGGAATTCATTACACTGATAGAAAACCAAGTAAGCAAGAAAGTAAAAGTCATTAGGAGTGATAATGGGACAGAGTTTAGAAATAGAGTTATGGATGATTTCTGCAAAGAAAAGGGTATTAGGAGAGAATATAGTGTTGCTAGAACACCACAACAGAATGGAGTGGTTGAAAGAAAGAATAGAACACTAATTGAAGCTGCTAGAACAATGTTAGCTGATTCTAAGCTACCTATAATCTTTTGGGCAGAGGCAATCAACACTGCTTGCTATGTTCAAAATAGAGTTTTAGTTGTGCAGCCTCACAATAAGACATCATATGAACTCTTTAATGGAAGAACTCCTGCAATAGGATTTCTTAGACCTTTTGGATGTCATGTGACAATTCTCAATACCTTAGACCATTTAGGAAAATTTGATGGTAAAGCAGATGAAGGTTTCTTAGTTGGATATTCTCTTGTTAGCAAAGCTTTTAGAGTTTACAACTTAAGAACTGAGAAAGTTCAAGAAGAACTACATGTGGAGTTTCAGGAAAACAAATCCAATGTAGTAGGTCAAGGACCAAAATGGATATTTGATCTTGATTATCTAACAAATTCTATGAATTATATACCTGTTGTTGCAGAAACTAACAATTTTTCAGGTTCACAAGCAACAAATAAGGTGGAGTTAGATAAAGATCATTCTGATGTCATTATGCCATTGTGGTCAAGTACCAGTGTGGATTTAGCTTCAAACAATGATGAATCTTCTTCTGATAAAGCAAAAGAAGATGTTGAGGCTCAAAGAAGAGATGTTGGAACAGAGGAACAACTCAATATGTTAAATATTGATGGTACTGCTGAGTCAGAGCAAGGTACTGTTAGTACTTCTCAAGGTACTGGTAGTTCATTTGAAGGAACTGTTAGTTCAGTTGAAGGTCCTGCTGGTCCTTCACACTCAAAAGATGCAGAGTTCCAAGAAGATGAAGTGGATGTGACTAATCTTACACCATCTTATCATGTTCCTACAACACCACACACAAGAATTCACAGAGTTCATTCCCTTGATAATGTGATAGGAGATATACAATCTGGTGTGAAGACAAGAAAACAACTAGTCTCTTCAGACCAAAAAGGGATTCTTGATGCCCTTTATGCTTCAAAACAACATGAACTTTCAAACTCATGTTTATTTGTATGTTTTCTCTCTCAAAAGGAACCAAAGAATATTCTTACAGCCCTAGATGATTCAAGCTGGGTAGAGGCTATGCAAGAAGAGCTTCTTCAGTTCAAGATTCAAAAAGTTTGGGTGCTAGCTGATTTACCTATAGGTGAGAAGCTAATTGGCACTAGATGGGTTTTTAAGAACAAAAGGGATGACAGAGGAATTGTGATCAAGAATAAGGCTAGATTAGTAGCACAAGGGTACACACAAGAAGAAGGAATAGATTATGATGAAGTTTATGCTCCAGTAGCAAGGATTGAGGCAATTAGGCTGTTTCTAGCTTATGCTTCATTTTTAGGCTTCACAGTCTACCAAATGGATGTCAAAAGTGCATTTTTATATGGTAAAATTGAAAGAGAGGTGTATGTTTCACAACCTCCTGGTTTCATTGATCCATTACATCCAAACAAAGTGTACAGAGTAGTGAAAGCTCTCTATGGCCTTCATCAGGCACCAAGAGCTTGGTATGCAACACTTGCTTCCTATTTATTAGAAAATGGATTTCAAAGAGGGAAGATTGATCAGACACTTTTCATCAAACAGCACAAGAAGGATCTACTGTTAGTGCAGGTGTATGTGGATGACATTATCTTTGGATCTACAAGGAAGGAAATGTGTTTAGAATTTGAGAAGCTTATGAAAGATAAGTTTCAAATGAGTTCTATAGGAGAACTTACATTCTTTTTGGGTTTGCAAGTTAAGCAATCATCTGAAGGCATATTTATTAGTCAAGACAAATATGTTGCAGAGATACTTAGAAAATTTCAATTTGCTGATTCAAAAATAGCAAGCACACCAATGGACTCAGAGAAGCACCTTCTGAAAGATGAAGATGGAGAAAATGTAGATGTACACAGTTACAGATCTATGATAGGCTCCTTGATGTATCTTACATCATCTAGACCTGATATCATGTTTCCTGTTTGTGTATGTGCAAGATTTCAAGTTACTCCAAAGGTTTCTCATTTAATTGCAGTCAAGAGAATTTTTAGATATCTCAAAGGTCAACCAAGGTTGGGTATATGGTATTCTAGAGAATCTCCTTTTGACTTGGTAGCATATTCGGATAGTGATTATGCTGGTGCTAGCTTGGACAGAAAGTCAACAACTGGAGGATGTCAATTCCTTGGGTGTAGACTTGTCTCATGGCAGTGTAAGAAGCAAACAAGTGTGGCAAATTTAACAACTGAAGCTGAATATATAGCTGCTGCAAGTTGCTCTAGTCAAGTTCTATGGCTTCAAAACCAACTTCTTGATTATGGGTACAATTTCTTAAACACTGTTATTTATATTGATAATAGTAGTACAATTTGTATTATTAAAAATCCTGTACAACACTCTAAAACAAAACACATTGAAATTAGACATCACTTTATAAGAGATTGCAATGAGAAAAGATTAATTCAAGTTCTTAAAATTGTTTCAAAGCATAATTTTGCAGATCTGTTAACCAAAGCTTTTGATGTTTCAAGGTTTCAGTATTTAATGGCAAGTATTGGAATGCTTAATCTTTAAATTTTCAATATGATGTGTTTTTGTACATAAATTTTTGTTGGTACTGCTGGATTTATAAGGTACTGCTATATCAAAATTTGAATTGTGTTATTCATACAGTTGGTTTTATGATTATTCTAATGCAAGACAAGTACTTTGTACATTGTTCTTTTGGTTTTAGACTAACTATTTCAGGTATGAATATGTGAACACAAAGGATATTTCAAGTGAAATGGGAACAGCAAAATGTTTTATCAAATTGCTGACCATAATAGGTTTATGATGGACTGAGTTTAGGAATTAAACCTCCTTAAAACTTCTTTCTTGAAATCTAGTTATGATATTTCACATTGAATTGATGACTTAGTTGATCAGATAGTAACTGATACAACTCACTTTCTATCATTTTATACTTTCAAGTATAATGAGTTAGTCTAAGGACATCTGATAGAAATAACAGCTAGTGAAAGTGCATCTAACACTTGTGTTGGAGGTAACAATTACTATGAGCTGGAAACCCTGTCAAGAAAATCTTTTGAATAGATTTATCTTTTCACAGGCAGTTAGTGATAACTGAAATACATTGGTTGTCACACAACTAGAGGTTATTTTAAACCGAAATTTTGTTTAGGTGACTGTTATTCACTTGATTTCTTCAAAATGGTTGGAAGTAGTATGATTTTTCAATTCTCAAAATCATGAACATACTACTAAGTTAAATGATTTCTTAAAAGGATTTTCAAGGATTCAGAAAAACCATACATTTATGGACTATGAATAAAAAATGTCCACTGATTCACCTCTCATAGGAGTTAACACACCTAGAAGTGATGAGGACAACAACTTAAACTCTTAAGGAATTGATGGCTTCATGTACAATATTGTCTGACAACAAAAGTTACATATTGATGGATCAGTCAAAGGTACATAGTGAGATCTTCCAAACAAGGGGAGGAAACAAATATTATTTGCTTCAGGGGAGGAAATAATTGCCCAGAAAAGGAAGAATAAACCAATATATGGAAGGAGAAGACAAGAGCATACAAGATGATGATGTAGAGGTTGAAAATGATTAGAACAGATCAAATATCTAGAAGGGATGAAGCATTTCTAAAGGAGAAAGTTCTATCTAGATCAAACGAAGGAAAGTTTCAATTTCAGTTCATTATGTTTGTTCATCACTTGCAAAGGCATGCTGATAGATGATTTCACTTGTTGAAATCATTGCCTCTTACAATTCCTCCATCCAAGGAAATTGCACCATCTTTTGGTACAATGTTTTGATATTGCTGAAGTCAAAGAAGAACAAGGCAGATGAGTTCAGAATAGAAGAATAGTTCAGATTCATGAATTGTTTGAAAGATCTTCACAAGTCCACATTTAATTTAGAAAACATGTTTGAATTAATTCACATGTTTAGGGGAGGATTGTTGGGAATTAAATATTCTGAAGTTAGAGTATTTAGAATTTACTCTAAGTCAAAGGTACTGCTAGTTCATGATCAAGGTACTGCTAGTACATGAAGGTACTGCTAGAGCAAGAAGGTACTGCTAGTTCAAGTTGAAGGTACTGCTAGTTGTATATGGTACTGCTGATCAGTGACTCATAGGATAAGATCGAAAAGATATTTATTGTATTTTGGTCAAACATATACGGTAGATAATATCTTACTCCATGTGCTTAGTTAACAAGTTGTATACATAGATACATGTTGTATCTTATGTACTGACACCAACATGCATAAGTTAACCAAGTAAGTCGGTCAAGACTTTTAAGCAATTTGTAAAGATCTTTTGCAACTATAAAAGAGATCTTAGATTAGTGAATATGTGTGAATATCTGTTAAGACATAGAACAAACAAAAATAACATATTACAAATCTAGAAGTATAAGATTCAAGGTTTTTGTAACCCTAGTGAGTAAACAAGATCACTCGTATTATTTGGAATAATATTGAATCGTTTAGTGAAATACTTTCTTTGTTCATTGTTAAGTAACGAATATAATTCTTCCATTTCCATAACATACATAACCTTCTAAGTGTGGTTAAGTAAATTCCGCGTGCTTAATCATATTAACTCAATATATCTCATACACAAAGACACAAGGTTTAACCACCTTAACCGTGTATCAAACAAGAGGACCTCACACGAATTTAATATCAAAACGTTTCCATTCGGTTTTTGAATTCTACGAATAATATGACAATGATAAATGGAACTGACCACGCAACGAGGTCAAGAAGCTAAGCTAGACCCAACACAACCGAGACTAAACCATCTCGACAACATTAACAACAGCAAAAATGGCGAGACACAGAACAAGGATAATTTGCGAGTTGGCTCACTCACTGAGTTGACTCAGTGAGTCGACTCGATATAGTTGATGCAAATAATGTTCTAAAAACGTTATTTATTTCTTTCGATTACTTCACATTTTGAGGATGACAAAATGTGAAATCACGTTACGTTAAAATTAACGTAAACAAGTTTTAATCGGAAGATCCCGTTTCTACGCAAACCACTCTAGAACAAATTTACAAACTTGACAAATGATCAAAGAAGTAAATTTTGGTTTTAAGACTTCATATTTTAATGTGACAAAACATTTTTTTCAAAAATAAACCTTACAAATTATTTTTGAATATTTAAGAAATGTTTTAATGAAAAATAAGTTTAAATTAGATAACAGCTATTTTCCCCCCAAAATCAGCTCCAAACTTCCCCAAATAAGTTTTCACCAGAAAAGACAAAAATTGGAGCGTCTTTGTCTGGGACGGCTCCACGGTTCCACTAAATTTAGTGGAGCCGTGGGTGATTTAGTGGAGCCGTCCACCTGTAACGTTCAGATTTTCTTTGCCTATAAATACCAACCCACTTCACAGATTTTAGGCACCCTTTCACACACAGAAACTTCTGAGTTTAAATCACTCACACCATTTTCTTTTCTTGATCATTTAGTTTAGTTTTTCTTTTGTTCAAGAGTGATCCAATCATCCAACCTAGTGATCCTCTTCATTCCTCTTCAATAGCAAGAGAAGAACACAAAGTATCCCATTTGATACAAGGTGTTGTCATTCCTCTTCAAGTGCAAGAGAAGAACTCAAGGTATCCTAGAAGATACAAGAGTTATAGTTGTTAGGTTATTTGTAACATTTGTTACATCCTTGCTGTATCATAGCATACATCAAGTTTATTTTTCTTTGTGAGAGTAAGAGTGAAGATCATTGTGATCTTATAGAGATAGTGAATATCTCTTGAAGCCATTTGGCTTGTGTGATTGATCAAGAAGATCAAGGGTCGATAGGATAGAGTTAGTTGAGTGAGTGTTGATCATTGTGAACGTGTCGAGATCTTGGTGATCTCTTGAAGCCATTAGGCTCGTGTGTTTGATCAAGTGGATCGTGGTAGATTGGTGCTAGCTAAGATTAGCACTCGACATCTATTTTAGTGTCGAAAATAGGATAAGCGACGTGTACTATTTTCTCCGCCTTAAAGGAGGTTGTTGACATAGTGCTTGAAACTCTCGAGTGTGGTACTCGGGGAGTGGAGTAGGGCGAAGAGGTGCTTCGTATCCGAACCACTATAAATCCTTTGTCCCGGTTTGATCTTTCCAACTTTTCTCTTTACTTACTTTACTTATTATTAGTTAGTTTAGTGTGTAGTTCATATTGGTGTTGATTGATTACACATAAGATTTGAATCAAGGTTTTCAATAAGTAGACTTTTAAGAAGTTTTCAAAAGAGCTTAAAAACCGATAAAACTATTCAACCCCCCCTTCTAGTTTTTCACATATACAATAACAAACAAGCACCCTCTTAGAGCCTTTTGACCACACGAATAGGATAATTAACATGTTTTAAATTCAACTTTTAATCCAGGAAAATTATTAGCCCGTATATATATATATATATATATATATATATAATCGGTTAAACAAGAAAATATATAAATGTGGGTTTCGCGATTTACCATATCGAGAAACAAAAGGGAATTGAAGCGGTGACGTTGGTGGTGGAGGTGGCCGTAGCCGTGGTGGTACCCTCGAACCAAACGGCTCAACCACAACTCGAACTCAAATAAGGCCCTAGATTTGACCTCCTTTTCTTGATCTACACGTGCACGTCACAGATTTGACTCGCCAGAAGTTGGCCGGAAAAACAAAGAGGCTACTAAAACCCTAAAGTGATGTGAATGACTTATGGGATTTGAGTGTGTCTCATTCTATGGCATCGACTATATTAAAAAGAAGAAATAGAAGCAATCTTTGGCCAAGCTTTCTAGTCTTAAAGCTCTTGTTGAAGGTTACTCTAGCAAGAATTATGTTTGGAAGTTTCTTAGGGCTCTACATCCTAAATGGAGAGCAAAGGTCACCACCATAGAAGAGTAAAAGGATTTGGCGACACTATCACTCGATTAACTGATAGGAAACTTGAAAGTTCATGAGATGATAATCAAGAAGGACTCCGACATAGTCAAAGGCAAAAGTGAAAGAGTTGGATCTATAGCATTGAAAGCCAAGAAGGAGTCTAGTGATGAGGTATGTTCGAGTTCCGACAGTGAAGATGAAGAGTATGCACTAGCCGTTAGAAACTTCAGGAAGTTTTTTAGGAGAAGTGGTAGGTTCGTTAGGCAACCTCGTGATGAAAAGAAGACATCACAAAAGAACCGAGTTGAAAAGAATGGGACAAGTGATAAGAGATGCTTTAGATGCAGAGATCCTAATCATCTCATAAGAGAATGTCCCAAACTACCGAAATCCGACAACCAACGAGCTTTCATAGGAGGCTCTTGGAGTGATAGCGGAGAAGAAGAAGAGAAGAAGCTCAACGATGAAACATGCCTAATGGCTCAAGCTTCTAATGAGGTACATTCCAACTCTTCTTACTATAGTGATAATAATTCGTCAATAGATGACAATAGGTTACATGACGAATATAATAAATTATGCGAAGTTAGCTTTAAGATTTTAGGTAGAAACACAAAACTAAAATTAAAATTGCAAGACCTTGAAATGCAAATCTTAGAACTAAAGGATCATGTCAAAAGACTTGAGAAAAATAAAGAAGTAGACTTAGGATGTAGGTCATGCATAAGTATTCAAGTAGAAAATAAGAAACTCAAAGAAAATGCTTTAAGAATCGTTAAGTTCGAAGAAGGAACAAAAGCACTTAATGATATGCTTGAAAACATTAGGTTTAACGAAAATGACCGTGCGGGATTAGGATATGACCCAAATTAGGCTTCCACAAGTAGTACTAAACAAGTAAAATTTGTAAAGCCTGAAGTTTCTGAGTCTGAAGGTGACGGCACCACTAAATATACAGACGGCACCACTAAATTTAGTGGTACCGTGGTACCGTCTGGTGCTGAAGTCAGAACTAGGTCAATCTTGAAAAATAACTTAATTCCTAAACCAAGTCACATAGTTGTAAATGGTACTAGAGTACCTATAGCTAGCATAGAGGAAGTCAAAAGCCTTTACAAATCCCCGTCAACTCCTGAACTTGGATTTGTAAAGCCCGACACTAGGTTAACGACTCCTCCACCTAGAAAAATAAATTCACCCAAACCTCGATCTAGAACTCCTCTACCGAGAGGTAACCTTAGAAGACAAAATCATCCAAGTGACTTTCCCGTAACTTGGAGTAACCGTCAATCTCAAAGTTACCTACCATGGAAAATGTGTCCTCCATTCTCACATCCTAAACAAATGCAATGAATGCGTAGGATGTTTAGCACTAACAACTTTGGACCCATGAGATATTGGGGACCAGATGTTTGAACTTTTGTTTTGCTAGGAGAACATGGTTGTAAATAAACTTGAAGTCTAACTAATGGAGTATGATTTGTGATCAAACAAATCTTGTGACGCAAAGTCAAGTCGTGTCTCATATGTCTAGCTTTCAACAAAGGTAGTCTAGTCTTCGAGTTTTAAGGGCAATACCTCAGGCTCAGGTACGCTTTCTTAAAACACCCTTTGTTAGTAGAAATGCTAAGCATATAGTGTATTTAGAATCTAACATGGTAGGCACTATAACACAGAAACTTAATTTACATCTCATCATGACAAACTCAACTTGTCCAGAAATGTACAATGATCATTCAAAGATCATGCGTGACAAGTATGAGATGAGCAATGATGAGTGAATCATGTTTCTTCCCTAGCCCGTATATAATACTACCTGAAGAAAGTATCCCTATAAACTTAAGTATACTATATGTATAAGATACATAGCTTAGAAAAATCTTAATTAACATTAACGCCCATATCCGCAAAAACGAATCTCACAAGAGACGATGAAGGTGAGTGCGCGGATATCACAAAGTTAGGGGCATGATAGGTAAATTGGTTTACCTAACGGCAAGTAGGCCCGTCATCATGTCTAGTGTCTTGCTTTGTGCCCACTTGTAAGAAGGATCCTAAAACTTCTTACCTTAAAGTGTTTGATGTATCTTCCGATGCATTAATGGCACTATACACTTGAGATCATGATATCTCAAGGGGATTGATGCACAAATTGTTGTCTATATCAACCATGATAATGCGGGAAGGAATGTGGATTGAAAAAGTAAAAGTGGTGTTTGCACCTTCATAGGTTGTTGCCTAACGTCTTGATTCTTCAAGAACAAACAACTCTTGCTATCTCCACAACCGAAGCCGAGTATGTAAGCGTCGGAAAGTCATGACAATAAGCACTATGGATGAGGCAACCTCTAATCAAAAGAGACGTCCCTCTCAATAACCCTCCTGTGAAGAGTAGCAGCAGAGATGCAAATAAACGTGACCGGGAACCCCATAGTTTGCTCATGAACGAAGCTCATCGAAGTACGTCATCTCCTCCGTCACGATAATTTCAAAAGAAAAATCTTTTCTTAGAAAAGTTTATCTTAAAAAGTCAACATCGTTGATATTCTAACCTACATGTTCTTCACACTTCTCTTATGACTATTTAAATATTTCTCCT
Organism: Artemisia tridentata subsp. tridentata; assembly: GCA_021014915.2. NCBI lineage: Eukaryota > Viridiplantae > Streptophyta > Magnoliopsida > Asterales > Asteraceae > Artemisia > Artemisia tridentata. The sequence goes on along the minus strand of CP139502.1, from coordinate 186,279,841 downwards.
TAAATATTAAAGTCATCGTCTATTCCTCGTCTCATGACTTCTTAATATTTCATTGGAAATATTAACGTCATTTCTCACGACTCGTCAAATGACTTCTTAAGTCATTCTTCCCATCCCACTCATGACTATTTCAATATTTCAATGTAAATATTAAAGTCAACCTTTGCGACATACCTCGTAACTTTTCATCTCTCCTATGACCTCTCGAATATTTCACGGGAAATATTGAAGTCTTTCCTTACATATCACTCACGACATTTTAAAGTCATCCATCATATCTCATCTCATGACTTTGTAAATGTTTCACTAGAAATATTAAAGTCATTTCTTGCATCTCGTCTCATGACTTCCTAAGTCATCATTTTCATCCCACTCATGACTATTTCAATATTTCACTGGAAATATTAAAGTCATCTCTTACGTCCTATCGCATGACTTACTCAATATTTTATGGGAAATATTAAGTCACTTCTCTCTTATCGCCCCATGACTATTAAGTCACTCTTCCCATCTATCTCATGACTTTTAGATATTTCACCAAAAAATTCTAAGCCATTCCTTATGTCTCGTCTCATGACTCCTAGATATTTCATTGCAAATATTAAGTCATTCCTTACGTCTCGTATCCCGACTAATTAAATATTTCATTGGAAATATTGTAGTCATTATCCTAATCCCGACTCATGACTTCTATTTATTTCACGAGAAATATTAAAAGTCAATCCTCATTTTCATCCAAAGACAACTTAGGCATTTCCTTGGAAATACTAAGGTCATTCCTTGTCATCCCGCCTAATCCTTTTCGTCAAAGAGTTTATTAGGTATAAACTTTTTCCTCGCGTCAAAAAGCCTTACTAAATAAGTAAGATTAATCAGTCAAGAGTCGAAACAAAACAAAAATGGGCCTTACAGACCCACGGCTCCACTAAAGTGGCACGGCACCACTAATGTTTAGTGGTACCGTGTATCTTAGAAAATGCCCGTTTTTCTTCCACTTTCCTCTGCACATTCATTTCAAACAAACAAACTCATTCCCTCCTGCTGTCACAAACCAAACCCACAACCAAAATCCCATTACACACTTGCTAATCAAGTTCAAGGCATTGGAATCACAAATCCTAATCAATTCAACACAAAATGTAAGTCAATTATCTTTAATTTATTTTCAATTTGAGTCTAGGGTTTGTTAATATGCATAAATTCGAATTGGGGATTTTCAATTTTTGATGAACTTTTGTGAAATTAGGACTCGGATTAGACAATGTAGTACTTACATGATTCCCTAAACCTAGGATTTTCATAAACCCACTTATATTGCATAATCTAGTCCGAATTTTCCTATTTAAATTGGATTAAGATTAATTGTTTTCAATGGAATCATGCCTAGGATGATTAAAAATGGATTAGGAATGATTAACTTTGAGGCTTTTCAATTTTTAGATTTTTGGCGCCACATTGAGCCGTTTGCCAAACACCCCAATTCCATTGTTTTCGAAAAAGTTCACGAGTCTAGGATCATGAAACATTTTTTCGTGCATTGTTGATGCAAATTAAAAATGTTTTGGGCATGCATACATGAACTCTTAAATATGGATCGACCTACATAATTAATATGTATTATTCGACATATTTGATTGAGCAAAAGTGAAGTTAGGAGTGTTTGGGTAATCTCATTAGGTTTATTTTAGAGTCGAGATTACCGCACCTCCACATCGTTTGCATTTAGGCACACACACATACTCAAAATGTGATCACTAAAATGCAACAAATTAACATGCAAAATATTATATTTTTGTAGGTGACAATGCCTCGTATTGATTACAAAGATACCAAACCTTACATCCCTCCTCTTGTAGACGATCCAAACATTCCCATTGAGCAAAAAGCTCATCTTGCCAAAGTTCAAGATCGATATATACACGAAGGACGTGTAGTCGATCCTCTTTATATTCTCGCGGATAACATCCATGTTTGTTTCCCGACTATTGATTTTGATTGTTTATACAAAATAAACGATCAAATTTGTCCTCGTTTTGTTCTCGAGTTTTATAGTCGAGTCTGTACCTTCAATGACCTTGAGGATAATGTCTTCCTTGATTTTTGGATCCAAAACCAAAACATCATGTTGTCCGTCTCCTAGATTGGTGAGATTCTCGGTGTTCCTTCGTATGGTCAGTGTGCATACACTGAAGACCATTCCTTAGAGTCACTTCACTATAATCTCGAAAGTCATGGTACTTATCGTACCAAAATCCCCGACCTTGAAAACATCAAACAAGTTATCCAAACTCCTTGAGTCGCCCACACGTATCAAAAACGTGATGGTTCCATTGTCTATCTTGACCCCAAAAAAATCTATCTCAAAGAACTCCTTCCCAACCTTAGAAGTTGGGAACTTCTTCTTCGTGAGAACGTGTTGAGCCTTGCAGGCAACCGTGATCACGTTTCGGCGAGCGTCGCCCACATGCTCTATTGTCTTAGTATCGAGGAACCTTATAACCTCACATACTACATGGTCAAAAGGATGGCCAATATTCATAGTCGTTCCGATAAGCTCATGCCATATGGTATGTTGCTTACTCGTCTCTTCCATTGGGTCATGGAAAATCCCTGATCTCAATAATGTCGACTATGTCCTAGTCAATCCGGTCATGAAACCACTTGGTGGATCACAACGTCGCACAAAGCAACGTAAGGACAAAGGGTCCAAATGTGGTCGTAAATCCACTTCCGATATCCCTCTTTCTTCTTCCTCCTTTGGTCATGATTCATCTTCTCAACCTATGGATGAGGACGATGATGAGGTGAACGAAGAAGGAACATCTCATCCTCAAACTCCCTCACCCGAAACCTACTTTCGTAACCTTAACACCTCATCGTTCACACAAACCTCCGATATTGAATTCGGACAAACCAACTTATCCACGATGATGAGAAGGCAAACAACCATGTACAATCGACAAGTCTCGATGCATGAGCAAACAATTGGGGGGTTCAAGTCCATTAGCAAGGCGATCAAAGGGCTCGAGAACAAGATAAAGAAGCTGGGGAAGAGAAAAGACTAGGGATTACTAACTTAAGTAGTGTTACTAACTTAAGTATTATTATTATTAAGATATTATCTATGGGTTTATGGCAATGTCCATTTAACATAAACTAGTTTAAATTATCTTGACATTTTTTGCTTGATTATTGGTTACTTTGATAATCAATCTTGATATTTTATGAGCTTTGTTTAGTTCATACATTTTCTTTAATTTTATTGCATGCACTAGATGATAAAATTGCTTGATGCATGCTTAATAGTTGCCTAAATGCATAGATGATCACATGATGATATTAGTTGCTAGTTGAGACTAGTGTTAGGAATTCTATGTGATTATTCTTTAGTAGATTGAGGCTTTGAGATTTGCAGCAAATGGGTTCCCCAGAATTTCCCCATTTAGGCAGCCTAGAACCTGCAGACCTGGAAAAAGAGTCAACTGGAGGCCACGGCTCCACTAAATTTAGTGGTGTCGTGGTACCTTTAGTGGTACTGTGCCCTGGGAAGACGAATTCTACTGTCCTCTTCCACTTTTTGACTCTCTTTTCCTGAAAATCTGCAAACATAACCTGATTCCAATACACCCAAATCCCCAAATCCAACATCCCATCCAACATTGCATGTTTTTGATTTGGCTATATAAGCTAACATCATACATTGCCATCCTTACCACTATCACACTCACCATACAACTATCATGTCTTCAACCATTGCTACCACTTCACACAAAGCCAAGAAACCAAGGCTTAACATCAAACCAACCAATGAAACCACTCTTATTGATCAATGGATCAAAAGTGTTCACACATCACAAGCCTCAACCAAACCAATTACCAAAGGGATAACTTTCATTGATCTCACCTTGGATGATGAAGATGATATACACACACCCATAACCTCAACCAAATCAACATCTTCCATATCTACACCCCAAGCTTCATCCAAGGCAACCTTAACCAAACCAACATCTTCATCCTCAACCTCCATTAGAACCAACACACCTTTAACCTTCACCCAATCACCATCACCATCACCACAACCTTTGGCTCTCACACTAACCCTATCACCTACATCACCCTTTGAACTTGGCACCAACACATCATCCTCATCACTATCACCATCACCACAACCTTTAATGGGTCATCCCATTCTTTATCCCCTACACTCACATACCTTGAGTTGTGCTTGTTGCCACCACAACCAAAATCTCATCATGAGCCTTAGAGATGAGTTAAGCTTTAGGTTCTCATACCTTGAGCACCTCCTCACACCACCAATAGGACCCATCATCCTTCCACCTCCACCACCACACAATAGCCCAAACTAAACATACTTATGTTTAGTTGTTCCAATAAATACTTAGGAACCTTTTGAAGTTGGAAGCAAATCTTGAAGCCTCATACTACTATGATGTTTATGTGTCTTCTTGTTATTTAATTTGCTTCATTGTTGTAGGCATACTCATGTATGACATTTGCTTTATGTTTATGAAATGGGCTTTAATATGGTTGTCTCATGTTTATGTGGCTACTTAGCTAATTTTTGTTGGATATTTGTCAAAAGTGCTACTTGTTAGATATTGTATATATGTCTTCTAACTTTGTTTTGTAGCACGAATCATTGCTCGATTCCTTGGTGTTCTCCAAATGAGGGGGAGTATACATCAAGGGGGAGCCTTGCAACCTTTTTGCTTCGACAAAAAGGGGGAGAAATGGTAGTAAACTCATTAAAAACTTGTTAAAACTAATTTTAACTTAAAATGATTTCATGTTTTGTCTTCATCAAAAAAGGGGAGATTGTTGATGCAAATAATGTTCTAAAAACGTTATTTATATCTTTCGATTACTTCACGTTTTGAGGATGACAAAATGTGAAATCACGTTACGTTAAAATTAACGTAAACAAGTTTTTAATCGGAAGATCCCGTTTCTACGCAAACCACTCTAGAACAAATTTACAAACTTGACAAATGATCAAAGAAGTAAATTTTGGTTTTGAGACTTCATATTTTAATGTGACAAAACATTTTTTTCAAAATAAACCTTACAAATTATTTTTGAATATTTAAGAAATGTTTTAATGGAAAAATAAGTTTATATTACATAACAGCTATTATCCCCCCCAAAATCAGCTCCAAACTTCCGCAAATAAGTTTTCACCAGAAAAGACAAAAATTGGAGCGTCTTTGTCTGGGACAGCTCCACGGTTCCACTAAATTTAGTGGAGCCGTGGGTGATTTAGTGGAGCCGTCCACCTGTAACGTTCAGATTTTCTTTGCCTATAAATACCAACCCACTTCACAGATTTTAGGCACCCTTTCACACACAGAAACTTCTGAGTTGAAATCACTCACACCATTTTCTTTTCTTGATCATTTCGTTTAGTTTTTCTTTTGTTCAAGAGTGATCCAATCATCCAACCTAGTGATCCTCTTCATTCCTCTTCAATAGCAAGAGAAGAACACAAAGTATCCTATTTGATACAAGGTGTTGTCATTCCTCTTCAAGTGCAAGAGAAGAACTCAAGGTATCCAAGAAGATACAAGAGTTATAGTTGTTAGGTTATTTGTAACATTTGTTACATCCTTGTTGTATCATAGCATACATCAAGTTTATTTTTCTTTGTGAGAGTGAGAGTGAAGATCATTGTGATCTTATAGAGATAGTGAATATCTCTTGAAGCCATTGGGCTTGTGTGATTGATCAACAAGATCAAGGGTCGATAGGATAGAGTTAGTTGAGTGAGTGTTGATCATTGTGATCGTGTCGAGATCTTGGTGATCTCTTGAAGCCATTGGGCTCGTGTGTTTGATCAAGTGGATCGTGGTAGATTGGTGCTAGCTAAGATTAGCACTCGACATCTAGCTTAGTGTCGGAAATAGGATAAGCGACGTGTACGATTTTCTCCGCCTTAAGGGAGGTTGTTGACATAGTGCTTGAAACTCTCGAGTGTGGTACTCGGGGAGTGGAGTAGGGCGAAGAGGTGCTTCGTAGCCGAACCACTATAAATCCTTTGTCCCGGTTTGATCTTTCCAACTTTTCTCTTTACTTACTTTACTTATTATTAGTTAGTTTAGTGTGTAGTTCATATTGGTGTTGATTGATTACACATAAGATTCGAATCAAGGTTTTCAATAAGTAGACTTTTAAGAAGTTTTTAAAAGAGCTTAAAAACCGGTAAAACTATTCAACCCCCCTTTCTAGTTTTCCACATATACAATAACAAACAAGCACCCTCTTAGAGCCTTTTGACCACATGAATAGGATAATTAACATGTTTTAAATTCAAATTTTAATCCAGGAAAATTATTAGCCCGTATATATATATAATCGGTTAAACAAGAAAATATATAAATGTGGGCTTCGCGATTTACCATATCGAGAAACAAAAGGGAATTGAGGCGGTGACGTTGGTGGTGGAGGTGGTCGTAGCCGTGGTGGCTGTGGTGGTACCCTCGAACCAAACGGCTCAACCACAACTCGAACTCAAATAAGGCCCTAGATTTGACCTCCTTTTCTTGATCTACACATACACGTCACAGATTTGACTCGCCAGAAGTTGGCCGGAAAAACAAAGAGGCTACTGAAACCCTAAAGAGATGTGAATGACTTATGGGATTTGAGTGTGTCTCATTCTATGGCATCGACTATATTAAAAAGAAGAAATAGAAGCAATCTTTAACCAAGATTTCTTGGTGTGATTCCCGTGAAGAGACGCGTTTGAGAAAGGTCACCATCAAGTCCCCCCCCCCTTCCGACATCCTCTCGTGTAGTTGCCTGGGAAGTAGGAACGAGGCACAAAAAAAAAGAGATGATGGCGATGTGGTGTTTTTTGCTCTAATTCTTTTATATCCACGGCAGCGGCGCCAAAGACTTGGTGCGCGCTCGTGTCGTTGCGGTTCAGCAGTATTAATGCCTACCCAAGTTTTAAATTTATATTTAGCCGACTTATCAATAACACACACACTTAACGAGCAGTGTACCCGGTCAGTATGAATATAATGGTAAGTAGAGTATCGATCACTAAGAGTGGAACATATTATCTAGTTATTCTAATCAGTATTTTAATACCCTAAGTTAGCTATACAACCTAATCTAACGCAAGGGGGTTCAGCCTGAGAGACTGGCACGGTTTGGTTATGATTAAATAGAAAACTAAACTAATGAGCACGAATCAGCGATTAGCACACACGTACACAGATAGATACTTGAGACAATAAGAAGACTTGTCCTGATAATTAAGTAGCTTGTCACTTGTTTTATTGCTAGTTTTATATGAAGTGTATATAATTAACCCTTTCTCGTTAGCTCTAATCTTATCGGCGAGTAAACCCTTAATGATCACTTATGTCTATCCCACTATCCTAGAATATTGAGCATTTGTGATGCCCACGTTTCGTATACGCTAGAATAGATAGGCGAGGAAGGGGCATGGCGACCCAAGCAATGCTCAGCTAGACACAGAGGTTATCAATGCACTAATAAAAGTCACCAAAGACATCAACATATAAACTCAAATTAATGGGAAAGCAATTTTAAGGGGTGGACATGATTTTTCGTAGTCACATGACATCAGCCCATCAATCCTGATGAATTAAAGTGTACTAATACAATAAAACAAAACTACTTAATGAATTGAATACATGCAGGACCTTCTTACAGCTCTTGTATCTTCGTTCAGGATGTGTCTTGTGCTGCTTGGTCGTCTGAATTCGGCTTCTAGGGTTCTTCTGTCTTCGGTCTCTAAAGTCTAGTCTCTCGAAATTCGTCTGGCCTTGGGGTATTTATAGTTTCTGTCTGAGGGAAAGATGCGGCGCATAGGATAAGTAGATGCGGCGCATTGATTTAACTTCGCGTGGGGTCCAAGATTAATATATTCAGGAATATTCGTACACCGCCTTAAGATGCGGCGTAACTCCATTTCTCTATGCGGAGCATGTCCTTTGCTGTCTTGGATTGTAACTTGTGAAATCTTGATAGTGATACGCCGTATGTAAGAAGTATGTTGCGGCGTATCTGGAGCAGAATGATCTTGATCTTGTACATTTCAGTAGACTCTTAACATCTTGCTTGTTTTGCTCCATAATTAGTCCAAAATTGCCAAGTTTCGCATAATACTACTTGTTTTTACCTGAGAATTACAAAAGTAAACATTAACGTATCAATTCTCATATATAATATAATAAAACAAGTCAAATAAATAGGACAAATGATGATAATAAAATGTACTTATTTGAGTTCATCAAATATCCCCCCACTTGAACTTTACTTGTCCCCAAGTAAACCTTAGAATAAATCTTATGAAAATGTATCCTAAAAGATATTAGGATTTATTTTTATATTTAAGCATGTATTCATTTTGTCATAATTGCACAACCAAACACTTAACGAATTAGAAATAAAATAAAATATTTCGATAAAATCAAATCTAATCGTTTAACTGTCCAGTCGTGACGAATATTCTATCATAAGCTTGGCAAGTATACGCATCTCCCCCACTAAAGCCAAGGAATAACAAGTCTAAAGCGGTAAAAAGGGTTTGTTGGTTAAGGGTTGATCATCCTTTTTAATCTCTATCGATCTCATATTACAGAAAAGGCGACAAAATCACAAATACATGATCGAATCCATGACCACGATACTTGCAATTGCTCAAATCCTTAACTCGAATAGGCTAAAGATAGGACCAAGTAATCTTCACCAATAATATTATATCAAAAATGGCGACAAAATCATAAATACATAGCCGAATCCACGACTACGATACTTAAGATTGCTCAAATCCCTAATCTCAATAAATCAAAGGTTTGGATAAAGAATGATATAGGGTATGGATAATATTTGGGATACAAATTGGTGTAAAATGAAAAATAAACAAAACAGATAAATTAAAATCCTAAGTGTGGTAAATTACTTTCCCAACCATCCCATGAATAAGACTCATATCATTGAATAACTCACGCTTTAACACTTGAAACACATGCTTTAGGTAGACACAAATTATAGTCAACAAGATCTCAATCAAAGAATAACCTTAGTTGGCGTTCCCATAACGGCCAACTCCCATTCAATCCATAAATATAATATATAACAAATAGTGGTGATATCAACCACTTAATACAAAACTTTACATAAGTTGGTTAAAAACAAACTTCCAACTTTTTCTTTTTCTTTTTCTTTTCTTCTATTTTTTCGAATTTTTTTTTTTGAACTTCAACATATATGTGTAAAATTTCACAACTTTTCTATCACTATTTTTCCGGATAATTTTTCCATACTCTTCATACTTTCAGAAATAACTGTAATAGCGAAAGTAGTAAACACACGAAAAATAAACTCAAAGATATACAGTATTTACTTTCATACCAATTGCATTGTGCAATTTTCCAACCTAACCAAAGATAATGAATTACTCACGCGAACATAGGTAATGTAAGGAAACACACTTTGCCTAAAGCAATTAACCACGGATTTTAATCTACAGGGTAGGCTAAGGTGTAAGGGTGTTAACGAAACATTATAACAAAGGTGTTAGAAACGAAAGGAATGGCTCTGAGTGTTTTTCTAGGGGTATCTTACTCTTAAAAGTGAGAGTAACAAAGGGTTTATACGGGGGTTAACTAACCAATGTAGTTAGTTAATATCACATAACATATAAAGGCTATTTGGGTGTAATCCTAGAAATTTACCAATTTAGACAAGTCATTCCAATTATATAGATAATACTTATTATGGTGGTCTCGAATAGTATACAAGCCAAGTTCTAAAGTTTACAAGTCACCGGCACACTCATAGATTTGTGAATTTTGATAAGTTCACAATTTTTGGAAATAATGTTATGTGTGCAGCTATGTAATTTAGACTTTAAACAAAAACATGCTATAAAAAATTTTAAATTTTGATATATTAAGCGCATTTTAAGCATATTATGAAAAAGTTTAGGACAAGTAAGTGTTCTAATTCTCCAATCCCCCCACTTAAGTTAAACAACGTCCTCGTTGTTTGTGTCAAAGGTTAAAAACTGGAAAATAAAAGAATTAGAACAGAAAAACTCCCCTGAGATTTGCTCGGTATGATCCTCCATTATTCGTATAAGAGCGAAAATCAACTTTCTTGTGGATGAGAACGTTTAAGCTTCATAGATGATGTATCCACAAGAATGCAGGAATCTATAATACCATTCAGACTTTAACACACCTGAGTTAAGAAGGTTCAAACTTGCATAATACATTAGTAGTTAGTAAAATTAAAAAATAAAAAATTAAAATGAAAATCATCAGGTCAGTCGATACGCCGTATCTTATGGAAAAAGATATGCCGTATCGAGCCTGGAATAAATACGAATCAGAATAGAAGATGCGTCGCATCCTTAACCAGGGATGCGCCGCATTAAAATTCTGACAGAAAGTTTTAAAGTCAAAAATAAAAATGCAGAAAATTAAATAAGATATGACCAGTGCAGGCGATGCGTCGCATCTTAGGAATGAGATGCGACGTATCTTCTGCAGGTCTGACAGACTCGACACAAAACAGAAAAGTAAAAAATTTTCTTCGGGTTGTCTCCCGGTCAGCACTTGTCTTTATTCCAGAGTCTTCAAGTTAGACTCACGTTCAGCTCCTTATTCCAGTAATTCTGGTTCAAACTCGACAACTTCGTTATCAGCGTTGTCGATGTAATTATCAAGGTATTTCCCTTTAGGTCGTGCCTTTGGAACAAAACTCCTTTAATCACCCTTGACAATTGGTGCACTTCAATCGTCACTTCTCTAATCATATTGTTTTGTTCTTTCAGCAATAGTTCCTTTCCGCTTTCTTGGGCAAACTTTGATATAATCTTGTCGATTGTAAGTTTGATCCTTGATCCTCTGAAAAAGATCAATCATCATTCCTGAAACATAGAACAAATAGGCTTCAAAGTAAAAATTTTCTAAGAGACAGGAAAGTTGATTAGAATTTCTCAGTTCGGGATAAATAAAAGTTACTGATATCTGAAGACGATGCGCCGTATCCAAAAAGTTGGATACGCCGTATCTTATTACGTTAAAATTTAATCAGACTTTTATTCAGAAAACAGATACGCCGCTTTTGAATTTTAGAATGCGCCGTATCCAGTCAAAATTATCAAAAATCGATTATATTTATTAAAATTAAATGCATCGTATTAACAAAAGCTAATGCGCCGTATTTTTGTTACGTTTCAAAATACAAGATTTTTGATTTAGAAGATGCGCCGTATCGATAGAGATCGATGCGTCGTATCTGTTTAATAATTCGAAAACTGTTTTTAATTTAAATCAAAAATACGCCGTATCTGTTAAAACAGATGCGTCGTATGACTTTAGTGTTTAGAAAAATTTCTTATTAAAAACAGAATACGCCGTATCTTGGGGAAAGATGCGTCGTACTCGAATTTATTAAACGCGTTGTATTTTATAAAAATTAAACGCAATACGCCGTATCTGTGAAAACAGATGCGCCGTATCGTTTGTATCAGCACAATACAATGATAGCAGAATGCAGAAAAATAGAAAAAGAAAAACAAAAAAAATAAAATCAAACAAAAAGAAACAAAAATTAAAGAAAATAAAAACACACAAAAACAGAAAATATGCAAATATACAATGAATGCAATTTATCTAATATACAACGGGTTAGTGGTTAGAATAAAAAAAAATTAAAACCTAATTAAAATACTAATCAAATTAACAGATAATAACAATTCACTCCCCGGCAGCGGCGCCAAAAACTTGATGTGGTGTTTTTTGCTCTAATTCTTTTATATCCACGGCAGCGGCGCCAAAGACTTGGTGCGCGCGCGTGTCGTTGCGGTTTAGCAGTATTAATGCCTACTCAAGTTTTAAATTTATATTTAGCCGACTTATCAATAACACACACACTTAACGAGCAGTGTACCCGGTCAGTATGAATATAATGGTAAGTAGAGTGTCGATCACTAAGAGTGGAACGTATTATCTAGTTATTCTAATCAGTATTTTAATATCCTAAGTTAGCTATACAACCTAATCTAACGCAAGGGGGTTCAGCCTGAGAGACTGGCACGGTTTGGTTATGATTAAATAGAAAACTAAACTAATGAGCACGAATCAGCGATTAGCACTGATGAAGCGAAAAGTGTACCGCTTTTAGGGGGTCATTTAAGCCCTAAATCGTATTTATTTGATCAAATATTGCCCTAAATCGTTCCTTTTGTCATTTTAGGTACTTTGGAGAAGAAATATGGAAAAGGAAGCATTTTGGACGTTTTTGGAGCATAAAAGTGAAGAAAATGACAAAGTCTCAAAAATCAGCTGGAAAAGTACCTTTGACGGCGTCAGGGGTTGTTCCAGACGGCGTCATGGCTTGGCAAAAAAGGTGGATATGAAAAATACACATGATAAGCCAGGGAATTTTACAAAGGAAGTCTGACGGCGTCACCCTTTGAAGTGATCAAGGTCGTCACGGTTTAAGCTAAAGAGAGACGGCGTGAAGCCCATTTCTGACGGCGTCAACCTTTGATAAGCCAGAGCGGATTTTGGAGCACTAAAGAGGGACGGCGTCAAGAAGGCCATCCGGGAACCCTAAAAGCGGCGAGGTGACGGCGTCAAGATCTACAACGTGACGCCGTCAGATACTAAACTCTATATATAGTTTTGCAATTTTTATTCATTGTGTGGAACTTATTGTGTGTAACTTTGTGAGGAGAAACCCTAGACGAATTTCTGCCATTTTTAAGGGTTTTCATACCCTTGGATCTCCCATGTTTAATTGAAGATAAGTGATCATTTAATCATTCAATATGTCTATGTGTTGTTTGATTACATCTTGTTCTTGTCTTTTAATTAACATGCTAGGCTAGATTTATCTTGTGTTTGCTTAGATCTAATGAAACCTAACTATTGATTATTAGTTGTTAGTGTGTTATTAATTGTATTGGATGATTGTTTATCGATGTTAGGCTTAAGAAAACTGGCTAACCTCCTATACGGTAACTTGCTTGAACGTCTTAAGAAACATGAACCAACGCGTACTAGGTTTTTATGGTTGTATTTAATGCATGAGCGAATTCTAGTGATCCCATGTTAGGAGCTTCTTAGCCGGCTCGACATAGGAGTGAAGTAGGAGCTTGTAGAGTTGGGGAAGTACGTACGCCACCCCACGATTGGTATTAAGGAATACACCCGTCATCCACGTAATTAATACACACTAATCAACCGGTAAAAGATAGTTAGGGAGTAAGGAAATCTAAGTAAACACATTTCTCTCCATATAAGTTTCACCAACTTTTCATTTTCAGTTATTTCATTTTATTTGCATTTGTAGTTATTTGGGTTAGTTGATTAGCAACTAATTCCGCCCACTCCTTCAAACCCGAGATTTTACTTGCTTTCATTAAAATATAAAAAAAATACAAAAAAGAATATTCTCTCACCCTTAGACCTATTAGAGTAGTTTTTCAATCCTAACGACACTATTCCCTGTGGAGAACGATCAATCCCCCGTACTTACCACTACACTATACTACATCGGTCAGGTACACTGCCTGGTGGGGTTGTAAGCCTCTTGAGATCCCTCGAGAGGTAAAACCTGTTGTAAGGTCGCAAAACCACGCATCAAGTTTTTGGCGCCGCTGCCGGGGAATAGTTATTGTTTAGGTTGAATTTTTATTTTATTAGGTCTACTCACTAGATTCCTTTCTAGTGATATTTTTATTTTATTTTTCTAGATTTTCTTTAGTCTATCTTTTTTTCTTCGTGTTTTTGTTCATATAAAATTTTCATTGACTATTTAGTTTGCCATTATGGAAAACGCGAATCCACCCCTTACACCTGGCGAAGTGGCTTTGTTGCGTAGCCAAATTGAGAATGAGATTAGTGAGCTCAGAGAGCTCAATAGAATGATTGATATTGAGCTTGATTATGCCCTTAACAACCTAGAAACCACCATATACTCAGATAATTACTTAGAACGTAATGATCTTACGGTTGAGGAGTTGGTTGAGAAACTTGATGAAGAGAAGGTAGATCCTAGGTTGGATGATTATTTCAATGAATACCCCACTAAGGAGGAGATTGCTTACTATAACAACCTAGTTGATAACCCTCGACCACCTTTTGTTAGAATTGACCCAAAGATTAAGAGGGGTGATCCCGGGAATGTGAAGATACCATGTATGATTGGGTACCAATACGTTGAGCATGCTTACATTGACTATGAATCCCCAACCAACGTGATGTCCTCAGGCCTTTATAGCCATATCATAAACACACCACTTGAGCCTAGGAAAGACCCCAAGTGCCCCGGCGGAGTTTGTAACTTCGTTGGAAGGGTTAAGGACATGCATATCCTTGTTGGGAATTTTACCTTTGTCACCGACTTCATGATCTTAGAAGATTTGGCAAGTGTTGTTGACTGTCGCCTATCTCACGTGGTGTTAGGTAAGCCGTTTATTGAAGCATCCAATTTAAAGTATGATCGTTTGAGAGGCACGATTCAGTTTTCTAATCACATAGATAGGATCACATATAGGATGCCTTATCGAGTAAATGAATTTCGTTTTGTGCCTCGATTTGACAAGGACAACATTGGTGCGATTGAGGACATCAATGATGAGGATAAAGAGAAAGGCATGGACTATGTTTGGAATAAGAGAAGCCTTTATTATAAAGATTGCTTGAACCTAGGACCTAAGTACAAAGTTGATATGGAGGTTGTTAAGATGATTAGAGGGGCAATTGAGAAGCAAAACGGAAAAACGTAGAACCCGTGACTTTGAGTCTAGCTACAAGACTCGTTAATAAAGAAAAGCGCTTCTTGGGAGGCAACCCAAGCTTTATTTGCTTTGTGTGTTTATTTATTTGTTTGTTTGATTTTATTTGTTTCCGTATGTATGTTTAATTTTTATTATTATTGATTCATGTTCAAAACTAAATTGTGAAAATGCTTTATCTTGTTTTTAACTTCTTCTTAACTACATATAAAGGTATTTTGCAAAAAATAAGTGTAAGGGAAATCCAAATCGGTTTATTAGAACAAATGAACATGAATCGTAATAATAATAGATTAACATACATATTCGTATTTGTTTGAGTCAAATGCTTGTATCGAGTCATAGTGATGTTTTGCAGGATTTCCAGGAAGTAAGGTATAGATTTTTTCCAGAAATTTTCCGGAAACTTAACATGAGAATTCTATCAGATCATTTCTGACGGCGTCAGGCTTTACAACCTGACGGCGTCAGGTTTTAATTTTCTGAAATTTTTGAAAGTTTTGTTTTCATAAAAAGTTTTTATTAAATCTCTAACTTATAAACTCCAGGAACCTGCAAAATTATCATTCCACAAGCATTATATCCTTATATAGAATTTATCCCGCCGATGTTATGCAGGTTTTCGTGTTTGTTTTCTCAGGTTTAACAGGTTATTTTGGACAAGGAGATGTATGTAGAATCAAGCTTTTGGCGATGCATTAGTCTTGGAGCTTCTACTTTCTCTTGGAAGAAGATCTAACCATGTTACCTCTTTATCCACCGAGCGAATCAGGGGAGTATTTGATTTCATTCTTTTACCTTTTTTACTTTTACATCTTATTATTTGAACATTGGGGACAATGTTCATCTTAAGTGTAAGGGGGGGTAAAAATACGATACTTTAGAGAATGCAATTGCACTTGATTTTTGTTTGTTTGATAGTAGATGTGTAATAAAACTGAGATAAATACCTGTTAGGGCAATTTTAGTGCCAAATTTAAATTTTTTTACAACATATAGGAGTGAAACTTTGGTCTTAATGAGCGTCTCATGGATAGGAGTTATATGACTAGCACAAAAACCGTACCACTAAAAAATTTTCCACCCCCAAATATGTGAGGATCGCCCCTAGAATTGGTAGGAAAAGCATTTATGCTATGATGTGTGTACCGGTAGCACTTAGATTCTATAACTTGCGTTAGGACCATTCCGAGGCCACAAGTGAGACTACATTCGCGTAGTTAGATTTACTACATGATAAGAGGCATTAGGATTAACCCATTGTTTTACACCTGTGTTTTTGTTATAATTACTTTGGCTACATTGGTCAAGTAATTCTCCCACACCCTTTGCGTTGTACTCATTTTTAGTACTCAATACCCCTAGTACACCCCTCAGAGCCTATCTTTTCGTTTCGACCTTTAAGCATTTTACTTAAAGGAAGAATTTGTTTACACCCCACTTAAATGTACACCCAAATCGCCTTAGCCTACCTTGTATGCACTCATTTTTAGTGCATTATTGTGACAACATTTGTTTAAACCCTTAGTTAATTATCTAATTAATTACCTGGTTGCTAAGTCGAGTCATATCCTTGTACATATTGTTTTGGGACGATTGGGACTCATGGGTAAAGTACTAGTGATCCGTGCTAAATAGATATAAATATTATGCAATGACGGATGCTCGTGAACAATTACAAATCACCCCTTTGTGAAAAAGGATGCTTGCAAAAACTCACGTTCGTGTGTAGTGTGAAGACAGGTAAGTAATTACCCGAATCGTTTTCCAACGAGGTGTGATTGGGCAAACTGTGAAAAGTTAGGATTAGAGTGATTGATGTGATAAGATATTTGGATTTTGCTTTTTAACAATTCTAAATAACAAATTAAAAAAAATATGCACAAGAAAATTAAACACGAATTAAACTAAACAGAAAAATGCGTAACAGGAAATCTAAAATGGGACAGAAACTAAAATTTTATAAAATTTATGAAATTTAAAACCTAAAAATGTAAAATTACTTAAAACTTATTTAAAAACTTAAATTATAATTTTTTACACTTTTTATCTATTTATTATTAATTATTTATTATTTAATTACTTATTAAACTAATTTAAATTATAAAAAAAATACTAAATAAACAAAGAAAAATCTAAAACTTTTTCTAAAAATATTATTAAGTAAATAAAAGCTAAGAAAATTATAAAAATGAAAATTACTTAATTAAAATTTAAAAAGATAAATTCTATTAAATAGAAGCTATCACTATATTTCTATTTTTGGTTTTTCTTAAGGTCTAAAAATGATATTATATTTTTCCTAGATTAAAAATGACAAAATAAAATTATGAAAATTAGATTTATATTTTTCTGATTATTATTTTATTTATTATGATTTTATTACTAATAGAAACTAATAAAAAATATTAAAAATATTAAATGACTTAGGAAAAATCTGAAAAATTTAGGTTAAGTCTAAAATGTTATTTAAAAGCTATGAAAAATAAAATCAAAAGTTTAATAAGCTTGGAGAGCTGATTTGGGCAGATAAGCAATAAGCAAATAAGCTAGAAATAAGCTAATGAGCACAAAACTTAACCAAATGCTCAGGAAAGGTTTAATACACTTAAATAAACACAAAACAACTGAAAAATACAAATAAGCACTATGAATTAAGCTAATAAGAAGATTAGCAGTAACAAGGTTTCAGCAGAAACCTCAGAAAATTGCCAACTTTCAAGGCAAATTAAGCACAATGAATAAGCACTGAGATGCAAACTATTGGGGGCAAAAGCAAGCTAGCAGTATGAACTATTCAGAAATACAAAAAGCTAGGCAAGAGCTTATGTAGATAAGCCACAAATTGGCTTAGATCAGCAGCAACAGCAATCAGTGTATACTGATTCTGCTGATGCAGGGTCTGTGCAGAAGTGCACAGGCCAAAAGGCACTAATCCAACTTTTGTGTATGCTCTAAATGGACTCAAATGAACTCAGAGAAGCTACCAATAAGGGCCAAAAGAGCTTGGGCTTATAAATGGCTTAATTGAGCTTTTTGATGCCTGAATTCAACACAGGCAACTCAAATAAGGATTTTTTTATTGAAATGACTTATTTAAACCTAGAAACAACTTATAATGACTAAAATAAGCTTAATCAAAGTTGGGATTGTGGTAAATATACAGTAAAACCAAGGTTTGACCTGGTTTGACTGCTAAACCAAACACTCCTTTCTAAGTTGCCTGATGTGAATTTTCAAAGGAAATGAGTAATTTGACCAATGATTGCTGATTTTTACTGAATAAACAACTTATAAGAACTATAATAAGCAACTTATAAAACAGAATTAAGCAATTTAGTAAGCTATACTATAGTTGACTGTTTTTGACTTTTTTAAGTTTTTAGGAAAAGAAATGAAACAAGCTAATTGATACTGACAATATTGATGAAATATGTTTAGAAACTAATAATAAGCACAAATTAAGGATAGTAAACTATAAATAAGCAGTTACACAGTAAACTTAGAACTTTTAAGAAAATGCTTGAAAATGCTTACAACTGAAAATGGCTTCTAAAAAGATGAACAAGGACCAGAAACTACTCCTAGCTTGTTGTCAACAAGCTAGAAACCAGAAACACCATCCAGATTAGCTTCTATCCCCATATAGCTTATTTTGACCTTCTCAGTTGACTTTCTTTGACTTTTCTTCAAATCTTGAATTTAGCACTGATTATACTAACATAAGCTCACAGTAAGCTATAGTTAGCTTATATGAGCTTATGTAAACAGATAGATAGCTTTTCCAAACAACATTTAAATTAATACGAATCACAGTAAAGCATGAAATTGTAAAGTGACTGAAAGTTAATGCAAGATATATTAAATTGAGATCAAAATGACTGTAAATTGACTATATTGATGACTGGAAATTAAAATTACAATAAGGAAAGACAAATAAGTAAATGACGATTTAATAAAAATTAACTACTCCTATAAATCCTATTACATTGATCTATATATACAAAATACAACTGGGAAACCCTAAGTCGACATCTCTGATCACATCTGCACCCTTGAATTATCCTCAATTGATCTGAGCCTTTGATTTCACTTTTGGCGCCAAAATTGAGATAGTGGAAAAATCCACTATCTCTGGTCTGAGGTGATTGGAGAAGAGGCATTTAATGCCCTTTGGCATGTTAGGTAACTTGCTGAGGAGGAGGGGGGAGGTGGCAAAGAAATACTATGGGTGGTAGTGGTATGGTTTTGGCGGGTTTGTGTGAGGAAGAAGAGTTTGACCAGAGTCAAACTCTGGTTTTAAATACCAGGCCGGGTTGGGTCTTTTTATTAAAGGATTGGGCTTGGGCTGGGTTTAGTAATAAGATTGGGTTGGGTTATATTAATAAAGGGATTGGGTTTATTTTAATTTAGGGTCCGGTTGGTTTATATAAATCACAAGGACCAAAATTGTAATTCCTGTAAATTCACAATAAATATCACAAGGACCAATTATGCCATATATGATTAGTTCAAAGGTTTATTTTTGATAATTCTCCATTTTTAAAACCTTAAGGACCATTTTTGACATTTTTCAAAGTTGAGGGACTAAATTTGTAATTTTATGAAACTTTGCACCAAAGGACTTATTATGTAATTTTATGATTCTTAAAGGACCTTTGATGACTTTTCCTGTTTTTAGAATAACCAGGGACTAGTTTTGACAACTTTAGAAAGTTGAGGGACTGAAACTGCCAATTATGAAAACTTTGTTCGTTTTTTATCTGTTTTTAAACATTTTGCATCTGAAACATATAAAACACAATTCTGGGATAATTTCAGTATTATGATGCATTTCTGAGTGTTTTTGGATGTTTTGGCAGCTCAGATTAGGTAAAAATGATGAGTATTCACACACTCATCAATCCCCCACACTAAACTATTGCTAGTCCCTAGCAATCTTTTATGAAGTTTTAATGGATTTTTCTCTTTACCAAAAGCCATTACTTCTGGAGTAGCCAATGTTTTAGTATGTGATACTTTGGTACAATGATAACCAAATGATTTTGAGCAAACCATCAGCTGTCAACGGTTTTGATTTGTCTTTACCAAAAGCCGTTTGCTTCTGGACTAGCCAACTCTTAGATAAATTATCACTATTATCTTTGGTGAGCTGATTACCAATTATGGTTTTTCTACTGCCTTTACCACAAGCCATAACCTTGCGGGCTAGCCAACTCTTCACTTATAAAGATATGGTGAGTCGAATACCATACAATTTTCGGCAAATTGCAAGCCATCAACGGATTTGAGACATCTTTACCAAGAGCTGTTTGCTCTCGGATTAGCCAATCCTTATGTGGGTTAGACATGGCGGACTGATAACCATTTATTGAGTTCTAAGTGAGAAAAAAATTTAAAATTTTGGCTAAAATGGGGGTACTAGATGGTACATTTGATCAAATTCGCAAGAATTCCCCCCCCATACTTAGAACTGAATATTGCCCTCAATATTCAAAGAACCGGTTGTTAAACCAACACTTAGAACGTGAAAGGGAAATACTAATAGCCATTATTTTTATATATACACACATTTTTTTTTTTTGACTGTACATATTTACAACATGTGGGGCATCTCCCCCACACTTAGGTGAGACATGGGTGAAAACCCATATTATGCTACTGTTTTTATTAACCGAGTCGCTAGCTTGACTCGACCCCGAATTCATTGGTTCATGGGGAAGTAAGTGGAAGAAACCATCTCTATCGGACTTTCTCTCGAGATGCTTGGGTAACCAATTGAGCATAAGAAAGTTCCACACCGATGAGATAAATCCGGCATTTAAACCAATGTTAGATGGACAATGCCGGGGTCAAAAGTAATATCCTCACTCCCAAATGAGTGAAAGATAGGGGAAATCACCGGGTAGGTGAAGGGAAGAAGAGAGATCTGAACAGCAATTAAGATAAGAACTTCCTCCTCAAGAATTTCATATTCAAGTGGAGGAGGCAAGTCCTTAAGCTTGATCTCTGGAAATTTATCTGTTTTCTCAACTGACTTGATTTTCTTATTATGAAGTTCAACGGGAGGGAGAGGAGAAGAATTTTCCTGATTTAACAATTTCTCAAGAAGAAGAATATCTCCCTCCAGATCAATCTCAGCGTTATCAATTCCTTCCAGAAATGAATCACACTTGAGAAAAGCCTCGATCTCTTCCAAATTGGAATCACTTCCCTCAAACGGAGTGAGAGAAGGGGAAGAATCGGAAATGATAGGTAGAGAAGATGTGGTGGGATTACCACTCACTGAATTATGAAAATAACCAACATTTTGTTGAGAGTACTCCTCTGAAGCAATGTCAATGACATCTATTCGGTTAACCGATGCAGAATTATAATTTGAGGAGTACCTTGAAGTTTGATCATGGTTAAAAGTAACAGCTTCCTTATCAACACGCAATGTGATCTCATGCTTAAATACATCAATAAGAGCATGGCCCGTTTTTAGGAATCCTCTTCCAAGAATGAGAGGAACCTTTTGATCTGCGTCGAATTCAACAACCACAAAGTCAGCTGGAAAATGGAACTTACCTACTTTCACAAACACATCTTCGGCAGTGCCGCAAGGATGAGATATGGTTCGATCTGCAAGCTCAAGAGTCATGCATGTAGTAGTAAGAGCCGGAAGAGAAAGTTTCTTCCATACTGAATGAGGCATCAGGTTGATGCTTGCACCTAGATCGGCCAAGGCATAGCATTCAACCATTCCTGGAAAGACACAAGGTAGTAGAAACTTTCCAGGATCTCCAAGCTTCTCCGGAAGCTTTTTCAAGATAACCGCTAAGCAGTTCTCATTTAATGGAGTTTTAGCCATTTCAATCAGCTTTTCCTTGTTGCTTAACAAGTGTTTGATTGTTGATGCAAATTTGGGCATCAGAATGATAGCATCCGCAAAGCTGATGTCAAAATGTAATTCTTTACAGATTTGAAAGAATTTGTCCATTTGTTGACTAGCTTTTTCGCGGAGCTTTTGCTCATTTAAGCGCGATGGGTAAGGAATATGAGGTTTGGATTTAGGGACAACCACTTCAGGAGTCTTAACAGATTCAAAGACAACTCCCGGAGTGGATTTCTTTTTTGGGACAAACGGAGGATAGACATGTGCTGTACTTTGTGGGATTGGAATTTGCACTTTGTCCGATGTATCCTCCGTCTCTTTCTCCATTTCAAACAACGGAGGAGGAATAGGGCCAGAGGGCCCTTCATAAGCAGCACCACTCCGAGTGGTGATGGCTTTGACGAAAGTGGTATCTTCGTCATCATCACTGTCATCAAGCACACTGACAGGAACAACATTGAGCATTTCGGAATAATATCTGGCTGTTCTTTGCTCACTAAGTTTGGTTGACAAACTTTTAACCGTAAATCGTGATAGAGTAGAATCTATTCTTGACGGTTGAGGAGCAAGTGTGGGTGTAGATTTTTGGATGACTGAGGGTTGGACGTATTTAGTACTTCCATTGTTAGTGGGAAGAACCGGGTCCTTTATCACCTTGAGTCCATCATAAGCTTTACCACTATGTGTAGTGACAGCTTTGAGTTCACCCATTGGGTTGACAACAGTGTTACTTGGAAGACCTCCCGAAGTAGAAGGTGGATTAAGATGGTCCATGAGACTGGCAAACATATTTTTAACTTCGCTTTGAGAATGATCGATTTTATTTGAAAGCTCAGTTCCTTGCTTGTGTATTGAGGACTGAAATTCATTCTTCAAATTAGAGATTTGATTTTGCATTGCCTTCATATTGGTCTCATTAACCTTGATGTAGCTATCAAGCTCATTCAAGAGAGGTCTTTGGGAATTGGGAGCTGAATACCCTTGATTACCCCTTTGGGGTGGGTATTGATTTTTCGGGGCATGATATTGATTCTGCGTGTTTTGCCCTCTTTGCTGATTAGGATTATTCCTATTTGGATTATTAGGAGAAGGAAAGCCGGGTGGTCCATGCTGATTGCTAGCACGGTAATTTGTTTCCACTTGAGGATGGTATTGACCACCTCCTTGGTTGGAAGATCCGGCTAAAGCTTTGACTTCAAATGCATTGCCATCGGTGGCAGTACAATTGTAGTAAGCGTGAGGGCCACCACAAGTAACACAAACTTCTACCTTTTTGATTTCAGCAGTGTGAGAAGTTTGCGGAGCGGACTCTTTCTTTTGTTTGGAGAAAACCAAAGCTTGAATAGCCTTCGTGAGTTCAGCAAGCTGAGTATCAGTACTGGACTGACTCACGGGAGATGAAGTGGAAGGACCAGCACCAGCCTGAGAATTATATGGTCTGGCTCGTGCAATGCGGACCTTTGACTTATTTTCTATGAGTGCAATGGCTTCCTTAGTGGATTTGCTCAGAAAATTACCTCCAGCTGAGGCATTAAGAGAATCTTGGTCAGATGGGTTTAACCCATTGTAGAAAGTGTCCATTTGCATCAAATCGGTAAAACCGTGATGAGGACATTTGCGGAGCAATTCTTTGAAACGCTCCCATGCTTCTCCAAATGGTTCATCAAACCTTTGTGAGAATTTCATGATTTCATTTTTGAGATACGTGGTTTTAGACGGAGGAAAGAATTCATTCACGAATTTCTGAACCAGATCTTCCCATGTTGTTATTGATCGAGGGGGTTGTTTGTCAAGCCAAATTCGGGCTGCCCCATCGATGGAAAATGGGAAAAGAAGAAGTTTGATTGATTCCTCAGGGACATTTTTGCATTTGATGGTGGATGTGATTTTATTGAACCATCTAATGTGATCTTGAGGATCGTCCCTGTCAAAACCATAGAATTGACGCGATGTTAAAAGGTTTATCAACCCAGTTTTAAGCTCAAAATTCTCAGCCACGATGGCTGGAACAACAATGGCATCTCCGTACCCAATGGTGGGAGCTTGGAGAAGCTCATTCATAGGACGGTCTTCTGCCATGATGACAGGGGTTTTGGGATCAGTACGTAGCTCGGGTACGACTGATGGAGCAGAACGTCTACGACGTCTTCGAGGTATTTTTCCAAGCTCACGAAAAGGGCTTGATGACCTAGAAGAACGAGTGCGCATGCACTTAGCAAATTTTTTTTTTCAATTAAAATCAAGATCGAGAAAAAACACAAGTGAACTTAAACCAATAATCAACAAGCGTACGGTAGCTCTCTAAAAGATAAACGCACAGAGTGGCGGAGAAGCAAAGGTGGGCAATTAATGCTCCTTAAAAACCCGCTTCTTTCAGTCCGACAATTTAATGTCAGACTATCCTAGAACCTCCGTTAGAGTTTGTTTATCAATCAAAGGTGAGCCGATATTCGCAATTGATACAAAGGCAAGTTTTAAATCTTTGGTTTGGGAACTTATTATCGCCGTACCCCCAGTTAGGTAGTACTCAGTCTTGGTTCTCGATGGTAATTTAATTGTTATTTATTATTAAAGAAAACGGAAAATGTTTTTGGCTTTTTTTAATTTTTTATGTGATAATAATAATAATAATATATATATAAAAGAAAAGAAAAATAATTTTGTATTTTATATTGTTTTTGGGAAATAGGAACTTCTTGGGAGAAGGATCTCGAATCACTAATCGCTAAAACTTACACAACTGTTGCAGCACACCTCCCCGGCAGCGGCGCCAAAATTTGATCCGTGCTAAATAGATATAAATATTATGCAACGACGGATGCTCGTGAACAATTACAAATCACCCCTTTGTGAAAAAGGATGCTTGCAAAAACTCACGTTCGTGTGTAGTGTGAAGACAGGTAAGTAATTACCCGAATCGTTTCCCAACGAGGTGTGAATGGGCAAACTGTGAAAAGTTAGGATTAGAGTGATTGATGTGATAAGATATTTGGATTTTGCTTTTTAACAATTCTAAATAACAAATTAAAACAAATATGCACAAGAAAATTAAACGCGAATTAAACTAAACAGAAAAATGCGTAACAGGAAATCTAAAATGGGACAGAAACTAAAATATTATAAAATTTATGAAATTTAAAACCTAAAAATGTAAAATTACTTAAAACTTATTTAAAAACTTAAATTATAATTTTTTACACTTTTTATCTATTTATTATTAATTATTTATTATTTAATTACTTATTAAACTAATTTAAATTATAAAAAATACTAAATAAACAAAGAAAAATCTAAAACTTTTTCTAAAAATATTATTAAGTAAATAGAAGCTAAGAAAATTATAAAAATGAAAATTACTTAATTAAAATTTAAAAAGATAAATTCTATTAAATAGAAGCTATCACTATATTTCTATTTTTGGTTTTTCTTAAGGTCTAAAAATGATATTATATTTTTCCTAGATTAAAAATGACAAAAGAAAATTATGAAAATTAGATTTATATTTTTCTGGTTATTATTTTATTTATTATGATTTTATTACTAATAGAAACTAATAAAAAATATTAAAAATATTAAATGACTTAGGAAAAATCTGAAAAATTTAGGTTAAGTCTAAAATGTTATTTAAAAGCTATGAAAAATAAAATCAAAAGTTTAATAAGCTTGGAGAGCTGATTTGGGCAGATAAGCAATAAGCAAATAAGCTAGAAATAAGCTAATGAGCACAAAACTTAACCAAATGCTCAGGAAAGGTTCAATACACTTAAATAAACACAAAACAACTGAAAAATACAAATAAGCACTATGAATTAAGCTAATAAGAAGATTAGCAGTAACAAGGTTTCAGCAGAAACCTCAGAAAATTGCCAACTTTCAAGGCAAATTAAGCACAATGAATAAGCACTGAGATGCAAACTATTGGGGGCAAAAGCAAGCTAGCAGTATGAACTATTCAGAAATACAAAAAGCTAGGCAAGAGCTTATGTAGATAAGCCACAAATTGGCTTAGATCAGCAGCAACAGCAATCAGTGTATACTGATTCTGCTGATGCAGGGTCTGTGCAGAAGTGCACAGGCCAAAAGGCACTAATCCAACTTTTGTGTATGCTCTAAATGGACTCAAATGAACTCAGAGAAGCTACCAATAAGGGCCAAAAGAGCTTGGGCTTATAAATGGCTTAATTGAGCTTTTTGATGCCTGAATTCAACACAGGCAACTCAAATAAGGATTTTTTTATTGAAATGACTTATTTAAACCTAGAAACAACTTATAATGACTAAAATAAGCTTAATCAAAGTTGAGATTGTGGTAAATATACAGTAAAACCAAGGTTTGACCTGGTTTGACTGCTAAACCAAACACTCCTTTCTAAGTTGCCTGATGTGAATTTTCAAAGGAAATGAGTAATTTGACCAATGATTGCTGATTTTTACTGAATAAACAACTTATAAGAACTATAATAAGCAACTTATAAAACAGAATTAAGCAATTTAGTAAGCTATACTATAGTTGACTGTTTTTGACTTTTTTAAGTTTTTAGGAAAAGAAATGAAACAAGCTAATTGATACTGACAATATTAATGAAATATGTTTAAAAACTATCAATAAGCACAAATTAAGGATAGTAAACTATAAATAAGCAGTTACACAGTAAACTTAGAACTTTTAAGAAAATGCTTGAAAATGCTTACAACTGAAAATGGCTTCTAAAAAGATGAACAAGGACCAGAAACTACTCCTAGCTTGTTGTCAACAAGCTAGAAACCAGAAACACCATCCAGATTAGCTTCTATCCCCATATAGCTTATTTTGACCTTCTCAGTTGACTTTCTTTGACTTTTCTTCAAATCTTGAATTTAGCACTGATTATACTAACATAAGCTCACAGTAAGCTATAGTTAGCTTATATGAGCTTATGTAAACAGATAGATAGCTTTTCCAAACAACATTTAAATTAATACGAATCACAGTAAAGCATGAAATTGTAAAGTGACTGAAAGTTAATGCAAGATATATTAAATTGAGATCAAAATGACTGTAAATTGACTATATTGATGACTGGAAATTAAAATTACAATAAGGAAAGACAAATAAGTAAATGACGATTTAATAAAAATTAACTACTCCTATAAATCCTATTACATTGATCTATATATACAAAATTCAACTGGGAAACCCTAAGTCGACATCTCTGATCACATCT
This sequence comes from Artemisia tridentata subsp. tridentata, assembly GCA_021014915.2. Lineage (NCBI taxonomy): Eukaryota > Viridiplantae > Streptophyta > Magnoliopsida > Asterales > Asteraceae > Artemisia > Artemisia tridentata. The sequence continues at coordinate 186,252,951 of CP139502.1, read as the reverse complement.
GCACCCTTGAATTATCCTCAATTGATCTGAGCCTTTGATTTCACTTTTGGCGCCAAAATTGAGATAGTGGATAAATCCACTATCTCTGGTCTGAGGTGATTGGAGAAGAGGCATTTAATGCCCTTTGGCATGTTAGGTAACTTGCTGAGGAGGAGGGGGGAGGTGGCAAAGAAATACTATGGGTGGTAGTGGTATGGTTTTGGCGGGTTTGTGTGAGGAAGAAGAGTTTGACCAGAGTCAAACTCTGGTTTTTAAATACCAGGCCGGGTTGGGTCTTTTTATTAAAGGATTGGGCTTGGGCTGGGTTTAGTAATAAGATTGGGTTGGGTTGTATTAATAAAGGGATTGGGTTTATTTTAATTTAGGGTCCGGTTGGTTTGTATAAATCACAAGGACCAAAATTGTAATTTGAAGGGCCAACCTGTAAATTCACAATAAATATCACAAGGACCAATTATGCCATATATGATTAGTTCAAAGGTTTATTTTTGATAATTCTCCATTTTTAAAACCTTAAGGACCATTTTTGACATTTTTCAAAGTTGAGGGACTAAATTTGTAATTTTATGAAACTTTGCACCAAAGGACTTATTATGTAATTTTATGATTCTTAAAGGACCTTTGATGACTTTTCCTGTTTTTAGAATAACCAGGGACTAGTTTTGACAACTTTAGAAAGTTGAGGGACTGAAACTGCCAATTATGCAAACTTTGTTCGTTTTTTATCTGTTTTTAAACATTTTGCATCTGAAACATATAAAACACAATTCTGGGATAATTTCAGTATTATGATGCATTTCTGAGTGTTTTTGGATGTTTTGGCAGCTCAGATTAGGTAAAAATGATGAGTATTCACACACTCATCAACTAGTGTAATGGAGTAATGGGGAAGAACAACATTATTACCCCCATATGTGCTAAATATTTTAAAAGTGCTCCAAGTGTATCGATTATCTTAATTCGAGTCATTAGAATAGTTATTTGTAAAGTTATGTAAAAGTTCAAGTGTAAGGGGAATGCAACGCCCCTATGATGTATTATTTTGGATGGTAGGGCAAGAATGTATGAAGAAAAAGAAAAAAAAAATCGAAAAAATCAAGAAAAGTACAAAAAAATGAGAAAAAGAAAAATAGAAAAAACATACGGACTACCATCCCGTTTCATTTTATGTTTATTTTATGTTTTTGTTATTTTGTTTTTAGCTTAAGTCGAGTCTAGTCTTGGCTTAGCAACGCCATATTGTACATGTAATTAATCAAGATCTTTAACTCGCCACCAGTAAAATATCCCTTATCCAACAAAACCGTGTTTATCATATCCCTACACCTCACGTTATAACCCATGTAAAAGCCCTCTTTGATAGTTTATCTTAGGTGCTTACACCTAGTGGAGGAGGTTTTTGATCCTTTCCCAAGCCTATGGTAATCTATTTGCTATGACAGGTAGTGAGAGATATTATCCGTTTTCATTTATGAGATTTATTTTTATGACACTTGAGAGATGTGAGTATCTAAACACTACTTGTGAGGTGCTAGTTTGTAATCTCCGTGCTTATTATGATTAAAGTGGAATGACTATTTGTTGTAATTACTTTTATATTAGCATTAAATGACCCCTAACTTGTATTTTGATTAGAATAAAAGCGCATTTGCTTGAGGACAAGCAAATCTCAAGTGTAAGGGTATTTGATGAAGCGAAAAGTGTACCGCTTTTAGGGGGTCATTTAAGCCCTAAATCGTATTTATTTGATCAAATATTGCCCTAAATCGTTCCTTTTGTCATTTTAGGTACTTTGGAGAAGAAATCTGGAAAAGGAAGCATTTTGGACGTTTTTGGAGCATAAAAGTGAAGAAAACGACAAAGTCTAAAAATCGGCTGGAAAAGTACCTTTGACGGCGTCAGGGGTTGTTCCAGACGGCGTCATGGCTTGGCAAAAAAGGTGGATATGAAAAATACACATGATAAGCCAGGGAATTTTACAAAGGAAGTCTGACGGCGTCACCCTTTGAAGTGATCAAGGTCGTCACGGTTTAAGCTAAAGAGAGACGGCGTCAAGCCCATTTCTGACGGCGTCAACCTTTGATAAGCCAGAGCGGATTTTGGAGCACTAAAGAGGGACGGCGTCAGGAAGGCCATCCGGGAACCCTAAAAGCGGCGAGGTGACGGCGTCAAGATCTACAACGTGACGCCGTCAGATACTAAACTCTATATATAGTTTTGCAATTTTTATTCATTGTGTGGAACTTATTGTGTGTAACTTTGTGAGGAGAAACCCTAGACGAATTTCTGCCATTTTTAAGGGTTTTCATACCCTTGGATCTCCCATGTTTAATTGAAGATAAGTGATCATTTAATCATTCAATATGTCTATGTGTTGTTTGATTACATCTTGTTCTTGTCTTTTAATTAACATGCTAGGCTAGATTTATCTTGTGTTTGCTTAGATCTAATGAAACCTAACTATTGATTATTAGTTGTTAGTGTGTTATTAATTGTATTGGATGATTGTTTATCGATGTTAGGCTTAAGAAAACTGGCTAACCTCCTATACGGTAACTTGCTTGAACGTCTTAAGAAACATGAACCAATGCGTACTAGGTTTTTATGGTTGTATTTAATGCATGAGCGAATTCTAGTGATCCCATGTTAGGAGCTTCTTAGCCGGCTCGACATAGGAGTGAAGTAGGAGCTTGTAGAGTTGGGGAAGTACGTACGCCACCCCACGATTGGTATTAAGGAATACACCCGTCATCCACGCAATTAATACACACTAATCAACCGGTAAAAGATAGTTAGGGAGTAAGGAAATCTAAGTAAACACATTTCTCTCCATATAAGTTTCACCAACTTTTCATTTTCAGTTATTTCATTTTATTTGCATTTGTAGTTATTTGGGTTAGTTGATTAGCAACTAATTCTGCCCACTCCTTCAAACCCGAGATTTTACTTGCTTTCATTAAAATATAAAAAAATACAAAAAAAAATCTTCTCTCACCCTTAGACCTATTAGAGTAGTTTTTCAATCCTAACGACACTATTCCCTGTGGAGAACGATCAATCCCCCGTACTTACCACTACACTATACTACATCGGTCAGGTACACTGCCTGGTGGGGTTGTAAGCCTCTTGAGATCCCTCGAGAGGTAAAACCTGTTGTAAGGTTGCAAAACCACGCATCAAGCACACACGTACACAGATAGATACTTGAGACAATAAGAAGACCTGTCCTGATAATTAAGTAGCTTGTCACTTGTTTTATTGCTAGTTTTATATGAAGTGTATATAATTAACCCTTTCTCGTTAGCTCTAATCTTATCGGCGAGTAAACCCTTAATGATCACTTATGTCTATCCCACTATCCTAGAATATTGAGCATTTGTGATGCCCACGTTTCGTATACGCTAGAATAGATAGGCGAGGAAGGGGCATGGCGACCCAAGCAATGCTCAGCTAGACACAGAGGTTATCAATGCACTAATAAAAGTCACCAAAGACATCAACATATAAACTCAAATTAATGGGAAAGCAATTTTAAGGGGTGGACATGATTTTTCGTAGTCACATGACATCAGCCCATCAATCCTGATGAATTAAAGTGTACTAATACAATAAAACAAAACTACTTAATGAATTGAATACATGCAGGACCTTCTTACAGCTCTTGTATCTTCGTTCAGGGTGTGTCTTGTGCTGCTTGGTCGTCTGAATTCGGCTTCTAGGGTTCTTCTGTCTTCGGTCTCTAAAGTCTAGTCTCTCGAAATTCGTCTGGCCTTGGGGTATTTATAGTTTCTGTCTGAGGGATAGATGCGGCGCATAGGATAAGTAGATGCGGCGCATTGACTTAACTTCGCGTGGGGTCCAAGATTAATATATTCAGGAATATTCGTACACCGCCTTAAGATGTGGCGTAACTCCATTTCTCTATGCGGCGCATGTCCTTTGCTGTCTTGGATTGTAACTTGTGAAATCTTGATAGTGATACGCCGTATGTAAGAAGTATGTTGCGGCGTATCTGGAGCAGAATGATCTTGATCTTGTACATTTCAGTAGACTCTTAACATCTTGCTTGTTTTGCTCCATAATTAGTCCCAAATTGCCAAGTTTCGCATAATACTTGTTTTTACCTGAGAATTACAAAAGTAAACATTAACGTATCAATTCTCATATATAATATAATAAAACAAGTCAAATAAATAGGACAAATGATGATAATAAAATGTACTTATTTGAGTTCATCAGAGATAATGGTGACTGATCTATGGTGTTATCGAGTAATATACAGTGAAAAGGGAAAGTAAGAATTAAAGAAAGAAGAAGATAAGGGAAGTGGGACTGTTGGGGTTTATTTATTATATGGTTAGGTGGAGTTTTTATTGATACCCCGTGTACCCCGTGTCCGTTGAGCTAAATTTTAAACGTGATTCCTCGGTTTGGTACAAGAAATACATTTCTGGGAAATGTTTTAGTAAAAATGGTTCAAAAACAAAGTCATTGACTCCGGAAATTAATTATAAAATTTAAGCCACTTCTTCTGTGGAGTCGGTACGCGTGTGGTGTCGCGTTTTTCAGAAAAGCGAGATAACTTCTCGGTTTTCTAAATAAATTGCCAGTAAGTGTCAGGAAGTGATTACTTCACTTTTTTTGGTAAAATTAAGCAGCTTGGAGGGTTACCGTATGCTACAGTGTGTGAGATAACCTCCCGAAATAATCATGTAAGCTCCAAAAAGGCTCCAATAAATTGCCAAATAATAAGAAGTTAATTTTTATCATTAAAATAATGTTTGAAAAATTACGGGTGGTTACAGGCTATGTCCCCACTATCCCTGGTTGATTATAGGTGATCAGTCTACCCTCAACCGAGGATCAATGAATTTCGAAATACTCAGTTTAGTTATACTAGTACTATGTTTCTTACTTTAAAATCGTTTTAAAACCACAGCATGTGTCCAAACTCGGAATCAATTAATGTGGTTACGCAAGAAAATAGCGTAACTCCCTGACACATTCGGTGTATCGGCGAAAGTATTTGAAAATACTTATAGTGAATAGTGAAAATAAGGTGAAATACAAACCATCAAATAGCAAGGCATACATCTCATCGAATATAACATTTAATATCTCCACAAATATGCTATCTAAACAAAATTACAAGCGAGGCATCGGCTTGGTAGGCAGGTACGTGACGGTCATAGGATTTAAGTTTTCATAAAAATAGTTATAGTCTAGGTTTTCAAAAATACCCAGTTCTCAAAAATACCTAGTTCTCTATAACCTGTGGCTCTGATACCATCTGTAACACCCCAAAATCGGATCGACGGAAGCATACAAGTCATGGGGTGCTAGTCAATAGTTATCACAACACAAGGTTCAAAGAACGGTTTTACTTAAGCCGTTTCAGAAGAAATTTCATAATTGACCATGCCATGCCCTTCGCCAAGCTTCTTCAAAAGTAAGATATGCAGCGGAAAAGATCTAACACCTGAGATAAAACATGCTAAAAATCAACACAAAGGTTGAGTAAATTCAAAGGTTTAAAGTAAAGTCGTTGATCACAATATTTCAAGTTTAAGAGAAAACGGGTTTCGTTGTTACACACCCATAAGTTCAGATGTTACCACTGCACTAAGCTCATGACACACAAAATGTTAACCGAAAGCAATAACCCTGGCGTAAGTCGAAAGTAACCACGGATTTCATAATATAAAAATTGCCCCCAGAGCTAGGTATCTTGCCAAATACTTAGGTAACTCAAATATAGTACATCACATGTGGACCGACCTTAGTCAACATGGCAGGATGGTTAAATCCTATAGGCCTATGAACTATATTCGCGCTCACTCGCAAGTGATTAATGGTTCATGATCGAGGGACTTGCTTTTGGCAAGGACGGTACTTAGTGCATATCAGATGTTCAGCAAAGTTTCCAGTTCAAAGAACAGTTTTTTTTTTTTTTTTTTTTTTTTTTTTTAAACAATTGTGGTCATAGTAAAAACAACAGCATGTATCTCACCCCAAGTAGCTTATAAAACAGTTTAAGCAAGTAAAAAGTGGGGCTATGAACTCACCTTAGTACGCAGTAATGCAAGATGTCACAACTAGCATCAAGTAATGAAACACAACGGTAATCAAGAAGTAAAAGCACAACGGTACTAGATCGGCACAACCTAGTATGTAACATGTTTCAGAAATTATCCTCAAGTAATTTATGAAGTAGTGTTTGTTGAATACTCGTGCTAATATAAAAGGGTTTAGTTTTCAATGGCGATAAAAGAAGTAAACATTTATATCTCGTGTGGACGTTAGAGAAACATTAAGACGATAAAAGTCGAAGAATAACAATTAAACAACAAGAAAAGAATGAAGAAAAGAGTAAAACGTTCTCGTGAAGAAGTCGTAAAATGTATAATCAAACAGTAATTCACGCCAAAACGAATAGACTCAAGAATGAACGAACAAACAATATCGAATGAATACAAGACTAAAGATATGTCGATGAATGAGTTGGATGTTTACCCTGAATCCCAAAAGTATAACTTTATATATATTTGGATCAAAGTTGTTTTGTATAAAACTATAAGATTTTTTATATGTTTTTAAGTTTACAAATGTTAGAAGGTTCTATAAACCTTGGCGTAACGCGTCCGTTTATATTACGTTCCCGAATTATCGTGAATATTTGTGTACCAATTTTATTACAAGTTTTAAAAGTTTTATAAGTTTTATAACATTATCATTCGCGTGTATATTAGTTTTCGGCTTATCGAATAATTTGTGTCCATTCAGGTCCAAATATATTAAGCTCAACGAGTCTAATATATTATTCCCTCTCTTGTCTCAAATCATACAATAAATCCTACACTAATACCGTAAATCCAATAACGGTTACAAGAATATATTCAATCACTAATTTATTACAACAATTTTACAATTACAATAGAATTGGTGACAAAATCCCGGTATAACTCCAATGGCATCCAACATCATCATCAATCACCAAAAAAAAACAAAACAATGATAAGTTAGTATATTATCAAGTGAGTGTAAAATAATGATAAATTAATAAATTTATTTCAACACTAAGTAAACAAAACGCACTCCTTATAAGATTGGGCTTCGGCCCAATCTATACTAAACACACCCTTATTTAGTGTCATAGGGCTTGTAGCCCAAGAATAACCAAACGCACCTTGAAAAAGTTTTTGTTAGGCCTTGGCCCAATTAACCAAACAACTAAACACCCCCTAGTGGCTGCTAAGCCCAACAAACCCAATTCAAAACAAGACTCAAATCCAATACCAATCTCAAATACAGTTTTACAAATCAAATTTGGTAACATAAAATGCAACAAAACAGGTTTATCACCGTAAGCACCATTTCGGTGTTTGATGTTCACGCACCCTATGTCGTCTATGGGCTCAGCCCACTGTCTTCTTAACACCCATAACGCAAGTAACATTTTACTTTTAATAAAAATTCGACACACACTCAAAGCTTAGACACGCGCCACTTACAAACACCCCTTGAGTTTTTATTTTGAACCGAGAATCTAAAACAACACTTAATATAAACCAACTCAACTGAGCTAAGAAAAATCCAACCTGAGACCAAAACATCACCACCATCAGGACTTGACCACAAGTGACTCAAATAACCAACCAACCTCGGCTAATTGCCTTGTTTATCGAAACTTGTGGCCGTGACTCCCCGTGAGTCACGGCGCACACCAACGAGCCTAATACACAACCACGGGTAACCATAATCACCACAACATCAAAAATGGTCCAAATACACCAAGGCTCAATATCAATTCGACCACAAATAATTTACCAACCCTCGGCTACAAACAGACTCGACCACAAAATAATTTCCACAGGTTTCGACTCCAACCAAAAACCTAAACCAACTCTAGGCCATGACTCCCTTGAGTCACGACTCGCTACCATTTGACACAATAACCATTCGGTTAACAAAAGTAAATAAGCAACGATTTCAAACGACTCCAAACAATCACCTAACAACAATAAAATCAAGGAATAACAAAAATGAACACGAAATAATTAAACATAGCCACCAGTCAACTCAACTCGTGCGTTGACTCGGACGAGTCAAGTTGACTCGGACGAGTCAAGTTGACTCGGACGAGTCGAGTTGACTCGGTGGCGAGTCAAGCGAGTTTAGTGTTACAGCATAGATCCACACGAGATTTAACTTGAAAACATTAGTTTTGTTTAGTTTTAATTAGAAATTATTTAGGGTTTATATTAAACCGATTAGAGTTTGTAAAGAAAATGAAGAAATTGAAGAAAGGAGGCGCTTGTGTCTTACCAAACGAAAGAGAATGATGAGGGGTGGTGGTGGCTCACGGCGGCATCACGGCTGTCATCCTTCAAACCCTAGCGAAAACCCCTCTTCTTGCCTCCAAATCCCTAGATTTACACTTCATCGTCTTGATCTACACTCGTACAACTCAGGTTTGACTCGCCGGAATTTGGCCAGAATCCGGTGACGGCACCGGAATAGTGCTCCTGTGAGGTAGTGGTATCAAAATGAATGAGGAAACCCTAAATTAGGTTTTTATATAAAGGGAGGGGGTGAAAGTGGATAAATGAAAGTGAAGGGGGCAGCGGTTAAAATATAAGGAAGGGGTAGGAATTGTCAATTAGTTAAACTGTTAGGATCTCTGGGAAATAAGAGTTTCATTGTTGCTGCCGATAGTGTAAAGCTGGTTCCTGCCGATAGCTTTGGTTCCTGCTGAAAGCTCATTGCTGCCGACAGTGTTATCTTGTTTCTGCCGATAGTATTATTCCTGCGGATAGTGTTAGTTGTTATCCGCATATTTAGAATGTTTGTTAAGATTTATTTTTAGAAGATATTGTTGTTTATCTCTTCACACGTTTACTTGTAGAACGGGTTAGGGTTAGGTGATCTTGTTAGTATAAAAGATAAACCCGTCTATGAGTTTATGGACGCCTTTTAACATTATCAATATTCAATATCACAATTCTTAGTTCATAGCTTGATCCATAGAGGATCATTGTTCTTTAGAGTTTTCTTCTTTATAATACTTGCTGTTTAGTTTCCGCATAAACACTTGTATTGCAGAGGTTCTTGTTTATACCAAGCTCGATCAAGCTCGAAGTACTCGATCCTACAAGTGGTATCAGAGCCTGGTAAGGATCTCTGATAAAGAAGAAAAAGGTCGATCTCATATCTCTTGACCCTCTCTCAATGGCAGACGATAACCCAGAAACCAATGTCATTAACCAGGAAGATCAACAACCCAAAACTGAAACATCCCAAGTCCAAACGCAAATCGTCACCGCGGTGTCCACCAACAATGCTAAATTCCCATATCTGAAGAAAGATGAGTATGAAGTCTGGGCTATGAGAATGGAATATTGGATCACAAACAGTGATTACAATCTGTGGAATGTCATTCTCAAGGGAAATAGCTAGAAGAATACAGGAAGGGACGAGGATGGCAATATTTATATAGAGCCACCTGTTACTGCAGAAGAGCACATGGCTGTGCAAAGGGAAACCAAAGCAAGAACCCTTCTGCTTCAAGCTATTCCAGAGGATCATATGAGTGATTTCCATCACTTGGATGATGCTAGAAAGATCTGGCATGCTGTAAAAGCCAGATTTGGAGGGAATGATGAATCCAGAAAAATGAGAAAGTCTATGCTTAAGCAAGAGTTTCAGGAATTCAAGATCTCTGAGGCTGAGGGGATTCACAAAGGGTATGACAGATTCCACAAGATCCTGAGTCAACTCAACCAGTTGAAAGCCAGGCCGGATGATGAAGATTGCAACACCAAATTTCTGAGGGCTTTACCACCATCTTGGTCGCAGGTTTCCATAACCCTCAAGGCCAAAGGAGGACTGGATTTTATGAGCTTTGATGATCTGTACAACAAGTTGAAAACCCTTGAACTTGATATCAAAGGGTATTCCACCTATACACCTCATACTCCAACCCATACTGCTTTTGTTAGTAACTCTGGTGCTAACAAAACATCATATGGAAACAGTCCAACTCCATCAACATCATCAATCTCTTACTCACCTGTCACACCAAAAGCTCAAACCAGTTCTGAGAATCTTGTAGTGGATCTGCTTCATTCATTTGTTGCTGATAGTACACCACAACAGAAGATTGTGTATGATGATTTCAATCAGGTTGATGAATTGGATATGGAAGAGATGGACTTAAGATGGCAGATGGCTATGATATCGTTGAAGTTGGATAGGTTTGAAAAGAAGGCAGGAAGAAGGGTCAATTTTAATGGACAGGAGCCTGCCAGGTTTGATAGAAGGAAGGTGAGGTGTTATAAATGTTCTCAAACAGGACATTTTGCTAGGGAATGTACAGACAAGAAGGTGGATGACAAAGCACGGTATTCTGCTTTCAGAATTCAAGAGTTGGAGTCAGATGACCCCAAGGCTTTGGTATCTGTGGATTCAATGGTGGACTGGGAGCAACATGAGAAGTCCCTTGCAAGTGGAGCAGATCAGGTCTATGGGATGGTAGCTGGATATGGTGAAAAGAAACAAGTGGCTGGTTAGTTTGGAATGATGGGGCATCCATCTCAGGTACATAACTGCCCATTTGGTTGTGATTCTAAATATGATAAATTGAAACAGGAATTTGATGATAAAGAAAGTGAATATAAGGATAACTTTATTCAACTTAAGGCTCATAAAAAGGCTGTTAAAACTTTAGAACAACAAAAGGTCTGGTTTCAACAACAACAGTCTGCTTATGAAGTAAAAATAAAGGTATTGGAAAGAGATTTAAAAAATGCTATTAATGAGTTTAAACATACTGAACGAGAAAAAGCTAAGGTTGTATTAGATAATCAGGAGTTAAAGTCAAAACTTGATGATACCTTAGCTAGATTTAATAAATGGAAAGAGTCATCCACAAACCTTCACAGGCTTATTGATAGTTCTATGTCATCAAAAACTAAAAGAGGTTTAGGGTTCGGTGACCTGGTAGGGCCAAATCAATATTATGACCCTAATGAATATAGTGTTTTTAACCCAGAACCTGTAGATTATAGAAAGCCTGTAAAGTTTGTGAATGAGGGAGGGATGAATGATGTTCCTCCACCCATAACTGGAACATTTAAGCCGGCTAATCCTTTTGATGACTTTGATGATTCACAAATGATGTATGGCAAACAGGCAAAGGACTTGCCTAATCTTGATTGTGACTCTAATGAATTTGTCTCTTGTTCCTACAGTGACAAATCTTCAGAAATCAAGACAGATGACTATGCCACATATGGATCAAGTGACAAGTCAGCATCAATAAAGTCAGAAGATGCCTCCTCAGAAGTAGCTAATGATGAATCTCACTCGAAGATAGCTGCATTTGAAGATATTTCTTTTGATAGTGTTAAAAACAATAATGTTTCTGGTTGTGGTTCTTTTTCAAACAATTTAAGTTGTGATTCTGTTTCAAACAATTATGCTTGTGGTTTTCATTGTGTTAAGGATAATTTTGTTTCATGTGTTGGTTTGAATAATTCTGTGTGCAATGAGAAAGTTATTGTTAAGAAAAAGGCCCCTAGAAAGAAATCTTGCTTTGTGTGTCGTAGTTATGATCATCTCATTAAAGATTGTGACTATTATGAAAAACAGATGGGTTTGAATGCATGTCAAAATAGGTCTGTATGGAAAAATGTGAATGATATTCCCCCTTATATTCCTCAAGCAGTAAGGAGAACTTCAGTTGCTACTGGCAAGCCAGTTCCTGCTGGTAAGCCTGTTGCTGCTGATAGGTTCATTCCTGCCGATAAGCCTGTTGCTGTTGTGTATTCAGTTCCTGCTGGTAGGATCAATCCTGCTGGTTGGAGAAGCAATTTGGCTAGACCTTTCAAAAGACCTACTAGTTCTTACTTTCAAAATAATTTGAGACCTGCTTGTTTTGACACCATGAATGAGGGAGGGGCAAAATGGAAAACTGCTGTTAAGTCCTCAGCAGGTTGTTCTTGGAAAATCAATAGCCAACATATGAAAATGGGGTCCAAGATCAATGGTGGATCTCATCAATCTCCAGGGTTTAATTCTTATTGATCCTCTAGGCAGGCTCAAGTCAGCAATGGCTTGAGTCTCTCTTGTATCTAATGTTGTATATGTGTTCTTTCTCTCAGGAGTTTCCTTTTAGAAGCAAAGATGTTGGAATTGTTGATAGTGGGTGTTCCAGGAGTATGACAGGGAATTTGGATAGATTGCATGACTTTGTACCTTTGAATGGAGGTACTGTGACATTTGGAGGAGGAGATGGAATAATTTCTGGGAAGGGAACTATCAAGACTGCTAAGATGGACTTTGAAGATGTGCTTTATGTGAAGGAACTTCAAGACTTCAATTTGTTCTCTGTCTCCCAAATCTGTGACAAGAAGAACAGTGTTCTCTTCACTGAGAATGATTGCTTTGTGTTGTCCAAAGACTTCAAGCTGCCTGATGAAAGTCAGGTTGAACTTAAAGTTCCTAGGACTTACAATCTGTATAGCTTCAATCTAAGTGAGGTTCAGCCTGAAGGATCTCTTGCCTGTTTGGTTGCAAAAGCTTCTGTGGATGAGTCTAAGAAGTGGCACAGAAGAATGGCCCATGTGAATTTCAAGACCATTAACAAGTTGGCTAAGAATGGGTTGGTGAAAGGACTTCCTATGAAGATCTTCTCTAATGAGCATGATTGTGTTGCCTGCAACAAAGGAAAGCAGCACAAAGCATCATACAAGGCCATAACTGCTGTGAGCAACATCTCTGAGCCTTTGCAGCTTCTTCATATGGATCTTTTTGGGCCTACTTCTATCAGAAGTATAGACCATAAGAACTACTGCCTGGTGATTACAGATGATTTTAGCAGGTTTTCATGGACTTTCTTTTTGGGTACTAAAGATGAAACTTATCCAGTTCTTAGGGATTTTATTGCCTTAATTGAAAATCAGCTAAGTAAAAAGGTTAAGTCTATAAGGTGTGATAATGGCACAGAATTTAAGAACTCTAATCTTATTGACCTCTGTGGGACTAAGGGGATAAAAAGGGACTATAGTAATGCTAGAACTCCACAGCAAAATGGGGTAGCAGAAAGGAAAAATAGGACCCTGATAGAAGCAGCTAGGACTATGTTAGCTGAATCTAAGATGCCTACTATGTTTTGGACTGAAGCAGTTTGCACTGCTTGTTATGTGTTGAATATGGTATCTATTACTAGTCCTCATAATAAAACACCTTATGAACTTTTGTCTGGGAAGGTTCCAAACATTAGTTACCTTAAGCCTTTTGGATGTCATGTCACTATTTTGAACACTAGTGATTACCTAGGCAAGTTTGATGGGAAGGCTGATGAAGGGTTTATTGTTGGATATTCTGCTCATGGTAAAGCCTATAGGGTTTATAATCTGTCCTCTAAGAAAATAGAAGAGACTCTCAACTTAAGATATCTTGAAGATAAACCTAATTTGCAGGGTGCTGGTCCAGAGTGGTACTTTGATCTGGATTATCTTTCTGACACCTTAGGTTATAATAGATTCAAATCATATCAATCTGCTGGTACAAATGTTTCTCAAACTAACAATGCAGGTACCTCAGATGATGATTCTGATGTAGAGAGTGATGAACGACCTATAGTTGTTCCTTCTTTTCCCTCTAACAACATTTCAGGTTCAAAGCTCAAGGATTCTTTTGATATGGCTGGAGGTGATTCTAGTTATGCAGAAGATCTTGCTAGGCTGCAAAGACAAGAGTTTAATGCCAAAAGAGCTGCTGAGATGTTTGATTATGGATTTTCTAAAGAGACAGAGGAGATTCTGAGAAAGGCTGAAGCAGAAGTTAGAAGACAATTGAATTCAAATGGTGGTATTCCTGTTCCTGCTGATCCCATTTCTGCTGAAAGTGGATCTGTTCCTGCTGAACCTTCTAGGGTTTCTGCTGATGTTCCTGTGTCTTCTCCATCTGTGGACACTCTGGGTGCTGTTAACTCCCCTGAAAGATTTCCAATTCCTTCTGATCTTGGAAACTCAGTCTCTTCAAAAGATAAGCTGAATGATCCTCATCATCAGTCCAGAACTGGAATTTTCACTTCTTCTTCATATGATGATGACTTCAACCCCTCCATATCTAATCAGGCATCCTCCATTGAAGTTAATCCAATTGCTACCAAGAGGATCAATACAGTTCATCCTCAGTCTTTGATTCTTGGAGATATAAATTCCCCTGTGCAGACAAGAAGCAAGCTACATCAACCCAAGTTTGGAGAATCTGCTTTTCTTAGTTATATACAGGATCAGTTGAGGAACAATCATACTGATTACCTACATTGTCTGTATTCTTGTTTCTTATCTCAAGTTGAACCAACTAGCATAGCTCAGGCTCTTGCTAATGATGATTGGGTTGAGGCTATGCAAGAGGAGATGCAGCAGTTCCAAAATCAGAAAGTATGGATGTTGGTGCCTTTACCTGCAGGCAAGCATGCTATTGGGACTAAATGGATTCTAAAGAATAAAAGGGATGCTAGGGGTATTGTGGTTCGAAATAAGGCTAGATTGGTAGCTCAAGGTCATAGACAAGAAGAGGGGATTGATTATGATGAGGTGTTTGCACCAGTGGCAAGAGTTGAAGCTATCCGATTGTTTTTAGCTTTTGCTTCTTTCATGGGGTTCGTAGTATATCAGATGGATGTGAAGAGTGCATTTTTGTATGGCAGGATTGAGGAAGAGGTTTATGTTACTCAACCACAGGGGTTTGTGGATCCTCAGAATCCTAATTTGGTTTACAAAGTAGTTAAAGCACTTTATGGTCTTCATCAAGCACCAAGGGCTTGGTATGCACGGTTATCAGCCTTTTTGCTTAAACATGGTTACAGAAGAGGGACTATTGATAAAACTCTTTTTATCAGAAAGAATTTCAAGGATATCATCCTGGTACAAGTTTATGTAGATGATATCATCTTTGGTTCCACGAATGAAGCCTGGTGCAGGGAGTTTGAAGAACTGATGAAGAGTGAATTTGAGATGAGTGCTATGGGTGAAATGACTTTCTTCTTGGGTCTTCAGGTCAAGCAGAAACCAGATGGGATCTTTATTTGCCAGGAGAAGTATGTTTATGACATGCTTAAGAAATTTGATATGGAAAATGTGAAGGTTGCTACAACTCCTTTTGAACGACCAAAGCCTAAGTCCACTAATGAACCTGATGCTGCTGTTAATGTTCATCTTTATAGGTCCATGATTGGATCACTCATGTATTTGACAGCTTCAAGACCTGATATCATGTTTGCTGTTGGTGCGTGTGCTAGACATCAGGTTACACCCTTGACTTCTAACCTAAATGCAGTTAAGAGAATCTTCAAGTATTTAAGAGGACAGCCAAAGATGGGACTTTGGTATCCTAAAGATTCTCCTTTTGTGTTGGAAGCATATAGTGACAGTGATTATGCTGGGGCTAACTTTGATAGGAAGTCTACAACGGGAGGTTGTCAGTTTCTGGGTAGGAGGTTGGTTTCTTGGCAATGCAAAAAGCAAACTATAGTGGCTACATCTTCTACTGAGGCAGAGTATGTTGCTGCTGCTAGTTGCTGTGGACAGGTACTTTGGATGCAAAATCAGTTGTTGGATTATGGATTCAACTACATGAACACTAAGATTTTTATTGATAATCAAAGTACTATGTGTATTGTTAAGAATCCTGTTTATCATCAGAGGACAAAGCATATTGAGATTCGACATCATTTCATAAGAGATGCTTATGAGAAGCATCTTATTCAGGTGGTTAAGATTCACACAGATGATAATGTTGCTGATCTGCTGACCAAGGCTTTTGATGGACCAAGGTTTAAACATTTGGTGGTCCATATTGGGATGGTAAATCCTTAGTTGCTGAGTTTAAGGGGAGGAATGCAGATTAAGGGGAGGATAAAGCTCAAGGGGAGGATTGATTCTTGTTGTTGTTGTATATTTTCTTTCTTTCTTGCTTTTGTTTCTTTTCTTAGTTTCTTTTATTTTGGTGTGTTTCTTAGTTCAAAAAAAAAAAAAAAAAAAAAAAAAAAAAAAATTTGTATATTTTGTGTGCTCATAAGTGGTTTTGAGCAACACCTTGCAGGTACAGTGTTGGTGTTTACACCTGCACAATAAATGGTGCTCAACTCACCATGTCTTGCAGACAAGAAAGAGTTGACTCACCATGAGGGTACGGCTCTGGTGTGATTATCAAATCCGTTGATAGCTGTAATAGCTTGCTCAAAGCTATAGGGTACTTCAACTCACCCATGATTTGTTTCTGAGAGTTGAAAATGGTTCTCAATTCACCATGGATGTAACCCTTATGGGATCCAAAGGATTGGCTAGTCCACAAAAGTATGGTTTGTGGTAAAGACAATTGGTATCCATATTTGGTATTCAATTCACCAAGGTTCAGTTGAAACCAAAGAATTGACTAGTCCTGAGCAAACGGCTACAGGTAAAGACAAGTCAAATCCGTTTATAGTTGCTAATTTGCTACTAAATCAGATGGTTATCAATGTACCATGGTCTAACACACCTAAACATTGGCTACTCCAGTAGTGATGGCTATTGGTAAAGAGACATCAAATCCATTAATTTTCAATGATTCACCTCTCACAGGAGTTAACACACCTGGATGTGATGAGAATAGTATGAAACTTCAAGTGATTTGATGTACATATTGTCATAAGTAGCAGCCAAGTTTAAGTGAATGTTATGGTGACCAATATACATGTTTTGAAGAAGATTTCTTGTTCCTGCTGAACTATTGAAGTTACTGCTGGATGCTATAGAAGCTGGAATCTTGCAAGTTATGGATGTTGCTGCTGGTTACTTACAATTGTTGCTGCTAAGTCGCAGTCCTCAAGCCTGAGAAGTTACAAGCTCTATCACAGTGGAATCTTGCAGGTTAACCTAGTCAACCTCAAGATTAGGGGAGGATTGTTAGGATCTCTGGGAAATAAGAGTTTCATTGTTGCTGCCGATAGTGTAAAGCTGGTTCCTGCCGATAGCTTTGGTTCCTGCTGAAAGCTCATTGCTGCCGACAGTGTTATCTTGTTTCTGCCGATAGTATTATTCCTGCGGATAGTGTTAGTTGTTATCCGCATATTTAGAATGTTTGTTAAGATTTATTTTTAGAAGAGATTGTTGTTTATCTCTTCACACGTTTACTTGTAGAACGGGTTAGGGTTAGGTGATCTTGTTAGTATAAAAGATAAACCCGTCTATGAGTTTATGGACGCCTTTTAACATTATCAATATTCAATATCACAATTCTTAGTTCATAGCTTGATCCATAGAGGATCATTGTTCTTTAGAGTTTTCTTCTTTATAATACTTGCTGTTTAGTTTCCGCATAAACACTTGTATTGCAGAGGTTCTTGTGTATACCAAGCTCGATCAAGCTCGAAGTACTCGATCCTACAGTTAAACTTTTAATATCTACCTTGTGGGCCCCATTTGACATAGCAAACGGCCGTTTTAAATTACGAGACTTGCGCCATTGTGTTCGAAATAATTTTTTCAATAAAAACGAGTATTAATACGTATATCTTTCTCGGAGTTAATTTATTTAATAAATCGATTCGTTTCGTGTGTTTTAGGTTGTGCCGGCTCGATAAATGAATAATGCTCACATTTTAACAAATAGATTTAAAAGCTAAGGAAAATCAAAAATAATTTTTTTGGCTAGTAAAATAAGTTTTGAAAAATTGTCGGTTGTTACGCTAAGTTGAAGATCGGGTTCTCGTTATTTTTCGTTGCCTTTTCTTTTCATACGTGCCTCATCACCACCACTTTTGGTGTTGTAAGTTTTTCACAAACCCATTTCAATACGTAGGGTAGCTTTAGTCTCATATTTAGTTTCTTAGAAACCGCCTTTAACAATCGATCCTAGGTCTGAAATGTTTATTGCTTTTTTTGGGTTGTTTTTTTTTTTATGTTTCTGCTAAGTCTCTGAGCTTAGATTTAGGCCTTTAATTGATTCAATTTCTCTTATTATTGTCATTTTGATCGATGCAAGTATGTTAGGGTTATTGTTTTAGGGTTACAATTTTATAAGCTATATTACACTTCTTTATGTTAGGATAGCTTAAGATTCCTTTTTTAGGTTGCATTGTAGATAGTATTTTCTGTTTATATGGTGATGAAAAAATAAATAAAGAATCTGAAGAATAAAAAAAAAGGAATAAGAGGTTGTGAAGTAGCTGTGGGATTTGCTTATTGGATTTTGAATCTATTGTTGGCAATTGTTGTTGGATGATGCTCTTAATTTGTTGCTTATGTGGTATTTGTTGGTTAGAAACAAGAAAAACAAAATGACATTAGCCTGTGTAAGAGATGTTGATTGTATGTGGCTAGGCTTTAATCTGATGTAAGCTATTTTGGTTGGTGGTGTTATTGTTGTTTTCGTGTTATACCTTCATGAGCTGAAAAATAAAACGCCTTTTGTTGCTTCATGTAGGGCTATGCTGATTAGCGGCTATTTTCTGAGACAAATGAAGTGGGTCATCGACGATTGGATCCGTAACTTGGCGAGGCAAAGACCGGATGGCATGATTATGCAACCATATTTCTTTGCAGCCATGGCGGACTTTAGATCCGTTGAGCCTATTTGCTTTAAAAATCTGAGCCTAATAAAAGAATGGTTTTGGGTGTTTACCAACGGTTTTGCTTTACTTTTTTGGTAAGCGTTTTTTGGTAAAACTCGTATCTTAGCATGGCAGCCATGTGGCTGCAACCATGGCGGGTTTTGGGTACCGCTTCCTTTACAGTTGGTGACCTGATCCTCCTTATGTGGATCTTAACGTAGTGGCCACGATTCAGATTAGAATCTAAGCAGGGAAGATCGGCTTAGAAAGAAGGTGAGTTATGGATCAAATTGTGGATGGTGTTGGGTGGAAGCAGCCCGTATCTTGGCGGGGCAGCACGACGTCGTGTTTGCGGCCATGGCGGGTCTGACACATACATTTGGCAACGGGTTATGCGTATGCTTATGCAACGCTTTGCTGATGCTTGCTTTGTTGATGCTTACCTGGTGCTTACTTGCATTTGTTTTGCTGGTGCTTTCCTGACGCCGGCTTGCAAACTGTAGAGATTGCCATTACGTGGCGAGGCATCACTATAACAAAAGTGTTTGCAGCCATGGCGTGTTCGGATATCCTTTAATATCTTTATATAGTATTTTGTGTCTTACTGAGCAGTGCTTTCTATAGAACTTGATATGGTTACGGGATCATGATGGATGAAAGCGACTCGTGTCTTGGCGGGGCATCACAATGTCGTGTTTGCAGCCATGGCGGGTCGGATACTATTTTGTTTGCCTACCTTTGTTTTGTTGCTGCTTTGATGTTGCTGATGCTTTGCTTTGTTGCATGCTTTGCTATGCTAATGGTGTTTATGATATTATGACGCACTTTTATGCGTTTGTTATTGATCTTGGTGATTGAAAGTGACCTGTATCTTGGCGGGCAGCGCCGCCAGAATGGTGTTTGCAGCCATGGCGGGTCGGATGATCTTTTATCTGCTTCTTTCTTTGCTATTTATTTTCACAAGAATGTTATCTACACTACGATTAAGCGAAGTGGGTATTTGTGGTGAGGTCGGGAATGTGTGGAGAACATTGTAGCCATGTTTAGTGGTGAGATCGAGTATGTATGGAGAATATTTTATTCATGGTACCGTAGAAAGTATTGTTCACTAAAACAAAAATTACTGTACCAACATTATTTATTGTAGGCGGTGAAGATATTGTTGCCTTCGTGCGTTGATTATTTTCCAACTACAATAAGTTGGTGTATCATGACGGGTGAAAGCCGCCCGTATCTTGGCATGGCAGCACCACCTGAAGGTGTTTGCAGCCATGGCGGGTCGGACGCTCTCTTATCCGGTTCCGCACTCGCAATTCTGAGCCAAACAATTTCGCACATACTCATTTGGTGATATGGTTATAAGAGGCAATGATGAATTTGAACGGGTTTGATTAAAGCCGTGAATCTCTGTGTTTTGGCGGGGCTGCCATGTCGGATGTATCCACTTTTTGAGAATACTAATGATCTGAGCCTCATATTGTGAACTGACCAAACAGTTTTGAAATAAATTACATTCGTATGAAAATCGTGTTTTCATGCTCATATGGCTGGTAAGAAAGCGTAAGTACAAAAAGGGTGGGCAGAAGCTTCAGGATTATAGATATCTGATTCGGTAATGGGAAGTGTCAAATTGCTTTTTGATTTCACTACATATATTGTTGTACATAGGATAACATTTAACCTTCCGTCTGTTAGTTAGGGCGGGCCAAAAATCGGGGAAGGGACAATGGAATTCTATGTGAGATATCTTACAGAAAGGATATAGTACCATATATGACCAGTATGTTTGCAATCAGCATTTTTCTGATAATAATTTATCCCAATTACTTTTTGTCACTAAATGTGGGTATTATTTAGGAAAAAGGATACTTAGAGCAGTAAGGTAGTTTGACAATCTTGGAAGAAATAGGGGTATTACTTGGGAAATAAGATACTGAGAGCAGTAAGGTAGTTGATTGAGATATGTGAAAGATAAATTTTAGTGTAGTGTGTGATGATTTATAAGAACGGCACCTTATTTGCTTATCTTTTAATTTTTACATGGTCTGTTTGCATATAACTGCTTATTGGTACTCAATATGGAACTGCTCAATTTGGAAGTGCAGATTTTTGTGAGAAAAATTTAATTAGTGATTAGTCACAAGAAACCAATACAACGATATGTGGTTCACTACAAATGCTTTTCACACCCAGATTACTTTCGAAGGTGTCTAACAAGGCCTTCAGAGGTAAAGTTTAAGTCTTTTACTGTGTAACACCCCGAAATCGGATCAGCGGAAGCATACAAATCATGGGGTGTTATTCAATAGTTATCACAACACAAGGTTCAAAGAACGGTTTTACTTAAGCCGTTTTAGAAGAAATTTCATAATTGAAAACATTCAATTTACATTATTTAAAAATAGTGCGGAAAATGTAGGCCCATAAAAGGATTTAAAGCGGTCCCAAATAGTTTTCAGAGTCTTCTATGACCATGCCATGCCCTTCGCCAAGCTCCTCCAAAAGTAATATATGCATCGAAAAAGATCTAACACCTGAGATAAAACATGCTAAAAGTCAACACAAAGGTTGAGTGAATTCATAGGTTTAAGTAAAGTAGTTGATCACAATATTTCAAGTTTAAGAGAAAGTAGGCTACGTTGTTTTACACCCAGAACATAAACAGTGGGCCAGCTGTTAGCACCCATAAATTCAGATGTTACCATTGCACTAAGCTCATGACATACAAAGCGTTAACCGGCATCAGTAACCCTGGCGTAAGTCGACAGTAACCGCGGATTTCATAATATAATAATTGCCCCCATAGCTAGGTATCTTTCCGAATACCAAGGTAACTCAAATATAGTACATCACATGCGGACCGACCTTAGTCAACATGGCGGGATTGTCAAATCCTATATGCCTATAAACTATATTCGCGCTCACTCGCAAGTGATTAATGGTTCATGATCGAGGGACTTGCTTTTGGCAAGGACAGTACTTAGTGCATATCAGATGTTCAGCAAGTTTCCGGTTCAAAGAATAGTTTTTAAACAATTGTGATCGTAGTAAAAAAAAACAGTAGCATGTATCTCACCCCAAGTAGCCTATAAAACAGTTTAAGCAAGTAAAAAGTGGGGCTATGAACTCACCTTAGTACGCAGCAATGCAAGATGTCACAACTAGCATCAAGTAATGAAACACAACGGTAATCAAGAAGTAAAAGCACAATGGTACTAGATCGGCACAACCTAGTAAGTAACATGTTTCATAAAATAATCCTCAAGTAACTTATGAAGTAGCGTTCTTTCAATACTTGTGTTAATATAAAAGGGTTTAGTTTTATATGGCAATAAAAGAAGTAATCATTTGTATCTTGTATGGTCGTTAGAGAATATTAAGACGATAAAAGTCGGTGAAGCGAAATCAAACAAATAGAAAAGAATGAAGAAAAGGAGTAATGCGCTCTCGTGTAAAAGTCATAAAATGTACAATCAAACAATAACTCACGCTAAAACGAATAGAATCAAGAATAAACAAATAAACGATATCGAAAGAATATAAGACTAAAGATAAGTCGATGAATGAGTTGGATGTTTACCCCATATCCCAAAATGTAACTTTGTATAAGTATAATTAAAGTCAAGATATATAGGTTTTATAAGTATTTGCTAATGTTTATAAGTTTATAAATGATGAAAGGTTTTATAAACTTTGACGTATTGCGTCCGTTTATACTATGTTCCTCAAATCAACGTGATTAATTGTAAACAAGTTTCATTATAAGTTTTATAAGTTTTTACGTCGTTATCATTCGCGTAATTATTAGTATTCGGCTTATCGGATAATTTGTGTCCGTTTGGGTCCAAACATATTAAGCTCAACGTGTCTAATATATTCTTCCGTCTCTTGTATCAAATTATACAATAATTCCTACAAAAAATATCGTAAATCCGATAACGGTTACAAATCAATATCCAAAATGACTAAGCTATTACAAAATTTTCAAATACAAATAATCCATGTCAAAGTCCTAATATTTCTCCAATAGCATCCGAAACATCATCATCGATCACAAATAACAAAACAAAGATTAAGTTAGTATACAATCAAGTAAAGTGTAAAATAATAATGCACTTAAATTTTATACAAGTATTTCTAAATGAATAACAAGACACACTCTTATAACTCATTGGGCTTCGGCCCAATGTATACCAAATGCACTTTTCATTGAGCTTGAGGCCTATGAACACAAATTGGACTTACACACTTTCAATCACATTTTACAAACAAAAATATGAACAGAAAATGTAACTACCATTATTTTCTTTATTATATCGAGATTAGACCAAAACAATTTAACACTCCCTTTGTGGGTGTTGACTGAACTAGACACAACACAATTGCATCACAAATAGAAATGCGTCACACTCTGGCAAACAACTCAATCACACCTATTGTTGATCCCGTTTATGGAACTGAACCAATTTAACTATTCGACACCCTTGTGTCGTTTGAGCCGAGACACACAACATAGCAAACTCACGCACCCTATACTGGTATTATTTCCACAACATAGACACTAACTTAACAATGCAAGCACCCCTTGGTGTCGGGGTGATAACCAAACCAAGGCAAACCCTTCAAGGGTTTCTCGATGTGGACTGAGCATAAGACAACCAATTAAGCCATAAGTTTTCGAAACAGGTTATAACGAATATGAGCCAAACACAAATCCAACATTACTTGAAAATTAGCAAATCAATCCAAATCACAATAAAATAAGCAAGTCTACCTCGAGACCAAATCGAGTACGACCTGACACATACGGGTTGTTTTCACCAATTGACTCGAAAGCATGACAACCATATGTGGGTTTTTTAATCGAACCCGTACACAAGCAAACCAACTTAAATAACGAAAACAATATTTTAACAACTCGAGACTATAACTCGGATTTTAGGTAATCCATAACCAAAGCCATTTGAAACTTGAACAACCAATTTATATCGTGACTCTCCATTAGCCACGGCTCGACCACAACGACACCAAAACCTTTATCTAAGGTTCGGCTAACACCAAGACTACTAGTCGTGACTCCCGTGAGTCACTGCTCATCACTATACGAGTCTAACACCACTCGGTTAACTACAAAACATAACTAAACAACCTCAAAACAATAAAATAAATAAACAAGGACGATTCGAGTTCAAATATAACACAATAAATATAAAATAAACAAGTATAGCTCCAAGTCAACTCAACTCGTGAGTTGACTCGGATGAGTCAAGCGACTCGGTGATGAGTCGAAAGGTTTTTAGCTCCAAGAAGATAGATCTCTTCCTTTTATACCACATGAGAGGCTAAACCTGGACAAAAGAAAGTATAGGGGCGAGCGTTGTAATTTTGGGCGCGGGGTAGAAAGTGTAATTTAGCTATTCTTCAAATAAAATCCTTGTGGGTCCCATTTGACATAGCAAATGGTTTTTAAATTACGAGACTTGCGCCATTGTGTCCGAAATAATTTTTCCAATGAAAACGAGTATTAATACGTATAACTTTCTCGGAGTTAATTTATTTAGTAAATCGATTCATTTCGTGCGTTTTAGGTTGTGACAGCTCTATAAAGGAATAACGCTCACGATAACCAAGATATCCACGATTTTTCAAACCCAAGCAAGTTCAGAGAAGTTTAAAAGCTAATGGATTTCAAAAATAAACGTTTTGGCTAGTAAAATAAGTTTTGGAAAATTGTCAGTTGTTACATCACATACCCCTAAAAAGGAATCGCATCCTCGCGATTTAGTTCAAGTCACCTGTCGGAACGGTGTCGGTGAAAAGGTGATGGTACTTGTAACAGATTTGGGTCTCACTAGATTGTTCTAAGGGTTTCTCTTTGCTTATAGGAGGGTATTTAGGTTGTCTGCTATAAGTCGTTTCCTTCTAGTGATTTGGTGGGGTACAATGATTCCTGGAGTAAGTTTAATAGGGGAACACAGTTTAAGTCTTAACTACGCGATGTTTCACAATGTTGTTAGTGTGGTCTCCTCTTAAACCCTCACGGTCTAATTCCAATGTATGGTCTATACTCTAGAGACGCAAAATTTCAACCTGATACATGTGATGTAGTAAAAATGGCGGGTTAACTGATCTTCAAGATTTGTTTCGAAATTGAGCATTTTCCTCCTTAGGGGAATGGATGAAATTTCGTTTGAAAATTTTATTTGGGTAGGTGTTTACATGGGTTTGACCAAATTATCTTTCCAAGTATTACAATCTTCTTTGTTGGGAATTTACAGTTACGTAAGATGACACAGTTTCAAAAGATTTTATAAGTTTGTAAAATCAGGTTTTCACTCGTGGTATGGGTAAGATAATTTTCGCAAAAATTTACGTTTGACATTTCGCAGGAAAAGTTTGACCAGAAGAACTTAATCCTCAAATATGTATTTCAGAAAAATATAACTACGGTTTTCAAGGTTGACATAAAAGCATTTTAAGAAAGATCCTTAAAATTAAGAACATCAAAGAAGAAGGATAGTTGAGCATGTACGTCCACCTATGTTTCTAAATATCCAAAGAAAAGATCTAGTTGCCAATGCTGAGCGGGGTTCAATGTTTAATATCAGGCGAAGCTCAAAGGTGCAAGTATCCAACTTGTTTAAACGGTACTAAATGGTATTCTGACAAGGTTTTTTTTTTTTTTTTTTTTTTTTTTTTTTTTTTTTATTTTTTGTAGTACTGGCGGTCCCGGAAGGGATAACTCAGTGCTAAGAGGTACAATGACTTAAACAGTTGCATTATTGACCTGAGAGGTATAAGTCAACTCGACACTATGTTAGGAAAAGTCTTTCCTGTTTACGAGGTGGGGTTGGGTATCAGTAGTCGCTAGGGTAGGCTAAGATCTCTTAGCATCCTGGTGCAGAAGTTGGGTCACATAAAAGAAAGGGGTTTTGAGTCTATGTCGTCTAGAACTCCTAGAGAGTAAAATGTCTTAAGAGTGATGGTATATTGATAACCTAGTTCAACGCATGCACTACTAGTAAGGGAATCTAATCGCATGGAACGAATGCGGTGACTTATACAGTGATGAAACAGTGTCAAGGCTTGAAAGGTTGTTGTCTGTAGTCTCAGACAAAGGTGTGGGATTCACTTCTAAGGTTTGGTTTACTTGCAAAAAGGAAACATATTGGCTATTCTGTTTATGAAGTATTTGTATGAAAAGACTTTTCATGGAAGTAATTGGTTTACATGGTGATTGTAAGATACTTTATAAAATAGTTTGTAGAACAGTTTATAGAGTGAAAGAGAAAGACTTATCATTTATAAAATAATAACAAAATCATAGTTAAGTTTGTGATATATTAGCAAGATAAAGATCGGGTTACACATTAACTTATGAGATGATTTGTAAGACAATGCATAGAGTAATAAGAAAATCATTTGTTATCTGTAAAATATTAGCAAAGTTGAAGTTTACTTAGTGATTTAGTAGCAAAACGGTTTGTCGGGTGACAGTAAAATAGTTTTGGGAAGTAATGGCGAAATAATTTGTAAGATAATAATAACACAGTTTTATTGTTTTAAAATCAAACAGTGGCTAAATCAGCTCACAGGAGAGTAAAATGGTCCATAAGGCTGTAGTAAAACTTGTAGAATGATTGCAACATAGTTTACAAACTTTTTTGTGAAATTGCTCGTTGGTTTATGAAATAGTAGTAAGGTAACGAATCGGTGTATTACTTAATAATAGGATAGCTTGTATAATGAGTTGTAAAACAATTTATATGGAAGTAGGAAAACAATTCAATGTTTATAAAATAATAACAAAATCGCAGTTTGTAATATATTACTAAGACAGTAAATCGGTTTGTAAAATAACTAGTGGAATGATGTTAAGAAATATTCATTGTTTATAAAATAATGGTAAGGTCAAAATTTTGTTTTTAGAATACAGTAGTAAAACATTTTGTCGGATGACCGCAAAACGGTCGGTAAAATAATTGAAAACGGTTTGCGTGAATGTGTGTGTAGTGGTAATAATAATGGGATGCGAAATGAAGTAGTAAGTGGGTTGGTTACTTATAGAAAAGCTTGATTTTGATAATTGTTAAGATAACGAATTAAAAGTGAAATAATATGATGATATGTATGTTATAGTATGTAGTAATATCATAGTTGCATTTGACACTTTGATTATTAAATGTTCAATAATAGTGAAAATATAGAATGTAATTGAAGTATGATGGTTCATAAAAGTTGAAATAAAACGATATTGCTTAAGTGCGTAAATAACCAAAATGGGATGAGTCAAAATATGAGAGTAAAAACGCGGTAAGTTACGAATGTATGTGAGAATGAGATAAGTATATACGAAGTTAAGGTAATGATTTGAAACTATTTATATTGCGGCTAATATACCCGTTAGTGGTGATTATTAAAACAAAAGTGTTTGAAAAGTAAAACATGTTTAAGATGTGTAAAAAGGATAAACAAATGCTAACGAGAGTGCTATAGTTGACGACCTGTGGGTTATGGGCCCACTGTCAAAGTGTAAAGGTGTGAAATGGTTAATGATCTTTCGAGGTAAATGGTTTATGATCCATGGTGTGTACAAAATCCTAACCAACAGAATTCGAATTATCTAAACCAGTATCAACTTCGAAACACGAATACTAGGGCGAACCTCGTTATCATGGTTAATACAGGTAACTCTACTTACCACCTAAGGTTAATGCTTTCTCATGAGTACTATTATCTCCTTTACAGTCTTCAAGGTCCAATTCGTACGACTAAACCATTAAGGTGTCCATTTCAATTGACGGGTTACTTCTTAAGGCAACTAATGATGTCGTCCGACTCATCGGCTTATAATGCGGTGTACTCGAGATTTCTCACAAGTTGAGGGGCAGGGGAAAACGTGATATGTGACCTAATGGCCTAAGGTAATACTAGAGTAGTAATGTCTTCAAAAATGGCTTTCGAATAGTATTCCTGAATAGTGTTTCAAAAATAATACTTCCAAAATAGTGTGTCTCAAAATGGTGTGTTCAAAATAATGTATCCAAAACAGTTCTCAAAATAGTATACCAATAGTGTATCCAAAACAGTTCTCAAAATATTATATTAATATGACACGCTTTAAGATAGTGTAAATAATGTTGACCGTCCAAAATAGTATTCGAAATGGTATGTCAGAATAGCATTGTCAAAATAGCGTTCCCAGAATAACGTACCCAAAATAATCTTTCCCGAAATAATGTTTTCAAAACAACGTATCAGCATATTCATATATTTCGTAAAATAAATAGTGTATCTCGAAATGGTGTGTCCAAAACAGTTCCCAAAATAGTACATCAATATAATACGTCTTTTAAAAATAGCGAAAACCAATGTTGACTGTACCAGATAGTATTAAAAACAGTATGTTGAAATAGCGTACCCAAAATAACGCATCCAAAAATAGTTTTCCGGAAATATCGTTTTCAAAATATCGTATCAATTTATATATATATTCCGTATAATAACGTATCGCAGTTCATTGTTTTATAAAGGGGTATTAAGGTAGGCTACTGGTATTCCTGAGGGATAAGTGAAACGTTAGGTATCTTTTCCAAAAATAGGAGCTTGGGTTGCTACATAAGTTCCTAAAGCTTCTGTTGGGTTACAAATCGACCTATTGTAGGTTTTCTAGGTCTTGCCAAAGATTCGTTGGTTATTTCGTTGTATACCTCCATCAAGAGATCCATCCTACAAGTGCTACGGAAGGGTCATTCTCAGATGACTAGTGATCTAACCCGGTTCATCCATTGGGTGTATGGGTTGGGGTAATGGTGACTGTAACATTACCAGTTACAAAATAAAGTTTAAAGAAGCAAATTTCAAATTCGTAACGAGACCCAAAAATCATGAAATCAAGAAATCCAAATTCAAAAAAAGCCAAAACAAATACAAACACTCTGATAAACTCAAATGTGCTTATTACGATATTGAACGGGTTAAAATAAACAGCTCAAATTTAAAACGATGGCCGATCGGGTCCAACCCGACTCGATGCGAACATAATCAGACGGTGACGTATAAAAATTTCCATATAGGCGGAGAAGTATGGTGATTCGAAGAGTATTACGATTCATGAAGTGTTGCAACATCGGTGCGTCGTGTGTAGAGGTAAACCTTCGTGATATTCGGTGCTCGTGTACATATGCCAAACTTTTACCATTCCCAAAATTAAAGATAGAAAGTCAACCCGAAACATAATCCTGTTATAACAACTCTCAGTATCGCAAAATTCATTTCTGAGACATAGGTGATCAGGCCATGTCCCCACTATCCCTGGTTGATTATAGGTGATCAGTCTACCCTCAACCGAGGATCAATGAATTTCGGGATACTCAGTTTAGTTAAACTAGTACTATGTTCCTTACATTAAAATCGTTTTAAAACTACAACAGATGTCCAAACTCGGAATCAAATAATGTGGTTACACAAGAAAATAGCGTAACTCCGTGACAGATTCGGTGCATCGGCGAAAGTATATGAAAATACTTATAGTGAACAGTGAAAATAAGGTGAAATACAAACCATCAAATAGCAAGGTATACATCTCATCGAATATAACATTTAATATCTCCAAAAAATATGCTATCCAAACAAAATTACAAGCGAAGCATCGGCTTGGCAGGCAGGCACGTGACGGTCATAGGATTTAAGTTTTCGTAAAAATAGTTATAGTCTAGGTTTTCAAAAATAACCAATTCTTGAAAATACCTAGTTCTCTATAACCTGTGGATCTGATACCATCTGTAACACCTCGAAATCGGATCAGCAGAAGTGCACAAATCGTGGGGTGTTATTCAATAGTTATCACAACACAAGGTTCAAAGAACGGTTTTACTTAAGCCGTTTTAGAAGAAATTTCATAATTGAAAACATTCAATTTACATCATTTAAAAATAGTGCGGAAAATATAGGCCCATAAAAGGATTTAAAGCAGTCCCAAATAGTTTAAAGAGTCTTCTATGACCATGCCATGTCCTTCGCCAAGCTCCTCCAAAAGTAAGATATGCAGCGGATAAGATCTAACACCTGAGATAAAACATGCTAAAAGTCAACACAAAGGTTGAGTGAATTCATAGCTTTAAGTAAAGTAGTTGATCATAATATTTCAAGTTTAAGAGAAAGTGAGCTACGTTGTTTTACACCCATAACATAAACAGTGGGCCAGTTGTTAGCACCCATAAATCCAGATGTTACCATTGCACTAAGCTCATGACACACAAAGCGTTAACCGGCACCAGTAACCCTGGCGTAAGTCGACAGTAACCACAGATTTCATAATATAATAATTCCCCCAGAGCTAGGTATCTTGCCAAATACCTTAGTCAACATGGCGGGATGGTCAAATCCTATAGGCCTATAAACTATATTCGCGCTCACTCGCAAGTGATTAATGGTTCATGATCGAGGGACTTGCTTTTGGAAAGGACGGTACTTAGTGCATATCAGATGTTCAGCAAGTTTCCAGTTCAAAGAATAGTTTTTAAACAATTGTGATCGTAGTAAAAACAGTAGCATGTATCTCACCCCAAGTAGCTTATAAAACAGTTTAAGCAAGTAAAAAGTGGGGCTATGAACTCACCTTAGTACGCCGCAATGCAAGATTTCACAACAAGCATCAAGTAATGAAAAACAACGGTAATCAAGAAGTAAAAGCACAACGGTACTGGATCGGCACAACCTAGTAAGTAACATATTTCAGAAAATAATCCTCAAGTAATTTATGAAGTAGCGTTCTTTCAATACTCGTGTTAATATAGAAGGGTTTAGTTTTCAATGGCGATAAAAGAAGTAATCATTTGTATCTCGTGTGGTCGTTAGAGAATATTAAGACGATGAAAGTCGGCGAAGCAAAATCAAACAAATAGAAAAGAATGAAGAAAAGGAGTAAAGCGCTCTCGTGTAGAAGTCATAAAATGTACAATCAAACAATAACTCACGCCAAAACGAATAGAATCATGAACGAACGAATAAACGATATCGAAAGAATATAAGAATAAAGATAAGTTGATGAATGAGTTGGATGTTTACCTCGTGGGGTGTTATTCCAAAATGTAACTTTGTGTAAGTATGATTAAAGTTGAGTTAGGTTTTATAAGAATTTGCTAATGTTTATAAGTTTATAAATGTTGAAAGGTTTTATAAACTTTGACGTATTGCGTCCATTTATATTATGTTCCTCAAATCAATGTGATTAATTGTAAACAAGTTTCACTATAAGTTTTATAAGTTTTTACGTCGTTGTCATTCGCGTAATTATTAGTATTCGGCTTATCGGATAATTTGTGTCCGTTCGGGTCCAAACATATTAAGATCAACGAGTCTAATATATTCTTCCATCTCTTGTATCAAATTATACAATAATTCCTACAACTAATATCGTAAATCCGATAACGGTTACAAATCAATATCCAAAATGACTAAGCTATTACAAAATTTTCAAATACAAATAATCCATATCAAAGTCCCAATATTTCTCCAATAGCATCCGAAACATCATCATCGATCACAAATAACAAAACAAAGATTAAGTTAGTATACAATCAAGTAAGTGTAAAATAATAATGCACTTAAATTTTATACAAGTATTTCTATATCAATAACAAGAAACACTCTTATAACTCATTGGGCTTCGGTCCAATGTATACCAAACACACCCTTCATTGAGCTTGAGGCCCATGAACACAAATTGGACTTACACACTTTCAGTCACATTTTACAAACAAAAATATGAACAGAAAATGTAACTACCATTATTTTCTTTATTATATCGGGATCAGACCAAAACAATTTAACACTCCCTTTGCGGGTTTTGACTGAACTAGACGCAACACAATCGCATCACAAACATAAACGTGTCACACTCTGGCAAACAACTCAATCACACCTATTGTTGATCCCATTTATGGAACTGAACCAATTTAACTATTCGACACCATTGTGTCGTTTGAGCTGAGACACACAACATAGCAAACATACGCACCCTATACGGGTATTATTTCGACAACATAGACACTAACTTAACAATTCAAGCACCCCTTGGTGCCGGGGTCATAACCAAACCAAGGCAAACCCTTCATGGGTTTTTCGATGTGGACTGGGCATAAGACAACCAATTAAGCCATAAGTTTTCAAAACAGGTTATAACGAAAATGAGCTAAACACAAATCCAAAATTACTTGAAAATTAGCAAATCAATCCAAATCACAATAAAATAAGCAAGTCCGCCTCGAGACCAAATCTAGTACGACCTGACCCATACAGGCTATTTTCACCAATTGACATCGAAAGCATGACAACCATATGTGGGTTTTTTAATCGAACCCATACACAAGCAAACCAACTTAAATATCCACAACAATATTTTAACAACTCAAGACGATAACTCAGATTTTAGGTAATCCATAACCAAAACCATTTGAAACTCGAACAACCAAATTATGCCGTGACTCTCCATGAGCCACGGCTTAACCACAACGACACCAAAACCTTTACCTAAGGTTCAGCTAACACCAAGACTGCTAGTCGTGACTCCCTTGAGTCACGGCTCATCACTATACGAGTCTAACACCACTCGGTTAACTACAAAACGCAACCAAACAACCTCAAAACAATAAAATAAATAAACAAGGACGATTCGAGTTCAAATATAACACAATAAATATAAAATAAACAAGTATAGCTCCGAGTCAACTCAACTCGTGAGTTGACTCGGACGAGTCAACTCAACTCGTGAGTTGACTCGGACGAGTCAAGCGACTCGGTGATGAGTGGAACGGCTTTTAGCTCCAAGAAGATAGATCCACACGAGTTTCAATAGAAAACATTAGTTTTAGTTAAGTTTTATTATAAAAATTGTTAGGTTAAGTTGTTATTCGATTAGGGTTTGAAATAAAATGAAAATAATAAAGATATCAGGCGCGTGAGCCTTACCCAGCGAGATAGAAGGAGAGGTGTTGGGAATTAAATATTCTGAAGTTTAAGTATCGGGAAAATCTCTCAAGTGATTAAATCTGGTAGCAGTAGAATTAAGTCCTGTGAGTTCCAAAGTTAAGTCTGCTGGTTATCTGCTGGTTAAGTCTGGTCGTTGAAGTTAAGTCTGGTGGTTAAGTCAAGTGTTAATTCTGGTGACTAACAGAGTTAAGTCTGCTTGATGAAGATATTAAGTCTGGTTGACTGAAAGTCAATAATACACGGTAGATAATATCTTACCCCATGTGCTCAGTCTTTATCTTATATTCTCATAACAAGTTGTAATCTTAGATACATGTTGTATCTTAGTTACTGACACACATAAGATAAGCTAGCAAGTTGCTTGACAAGACTTAACATTATTGTAAAGATCTTTCTGATGTTATAAAAGAAAGATCTTAGTCTAGAGATATAAGGGTGTTCGAATAAGTGCTAAAAATATATATCTCTCTCAAGAACATAGAACAAAAATATATCACAAGATATAGAAACATAAGATTCAAGGTTGTAACCCTAGTGATAATTCAAGATCACTCGTATTATTATCTTAATAATATTGAATCGTTTGGTGATTAGCTTTCATTGTTCATTGTCATATAACAAACACAACTGTTCCATTTCCATAACCATAATAACCTTCTAAGTGTGATTAAGTAGATTCCGCATACTTAATCATATTCATTCAATATATCATATACACAAAGTACGAAAGGTTTAACCACCTTATAGTGTATCGATCAACCTAACAAGTGGTATCAGAGTGATGCGCGTGATGTGTCGTTGCGGTTTAGCAGTTTTAATGCCTACTCAAGTTTTTAAATTTATATTTAGCCGACTTATCAATAACACACACACTTAACGAGCAGTGTACCCGGTCAGTATGAAGATAATGGTAAGTAGAGTGTCGATCACTAAGAGTGGAACGTATTATCTAGTTATTCTAATCAGTATTTTAATATCCTAACGCAAGGGGGTTTCAGCCTGAGAGACTGGCACGGTTTGTTTGCAATTAAATAATAAAATAAACCAATAGGCACGAATCAGCAAGTAGCACACACGTACACAGATAGATACTTGAGACAATAAGAGGGCTGTCCTTATGATTAAGTAGATTGTCACTTGTTTTATTGATAGCTTTATATGAAGTGTATGTAGTTAACCCTTTCTCGTTGGTCCTATTCTTATCGGCGAGTAAACCCTTAATGATTACTTATGTCTAAAAGTTATTCCTAAGTGATCAATTTAGTAATAACCGTGGGAGCCACATTATGTCCCGCAGTCAAATGCCCGCAAGCCACTAATAAACACAGAGGTTATCAATGCACTAATAAGTAGTAACCAAAGACATCAACATATAAACTTTAATTGATGGGAAAGCAAGTATTAAAGGGAGTGCAATCTTTCGTTGTCACATTACACAAGCCACCAATCCTGATGAATTAAAGTTTGCTAACACAATAAAACAAAACTACTTAATGAATTAAATACATGCAGCACCTTCTTACAGCTCTTGTATCTTTGATTTGGGTGTGTCTTGTGCTGCCTCCTTGACTGAATTCGTCCTTTGTTTCTCCTGTTCGGTCTTCGAAATTCTTATGATGCCTCTGAAATTCGTCTGGCTTTGGGGTATTTATAGTTTCTGTCTGAGGGAAGATGTGGCGCATCTAAGGAGTAGATGCGGCGCATGTACTTAACTTCGCGTGGGGTCCAAGATTATAATATTCAGGAATATTCGTACACCGCCAGAAGATGCGGCGTAACTCCATGATTAGATGCGGCGCATGTCCTCTTGTATCTTGGATCGTATCTGGTGATATCTTGATAGAGATGCGGCGCATGTCATGAGTGAGATGCGGCGCATCTGGAGCAGATTAGTCTTGTTCTTCTTCATTTCAGTAGACTCTTAACTTTATGCATGTTTTGCTCCATAATCAGTCCAAAATCGCTAAGTTTCACCAAATGCTTGTTTTGACCTGAGAATTACAAAAGTAAACGATTAAGTATCAATCCTCATACATAATATAGTAAAACAAGTCAAATTAATAGGATAAATGATAGTAATAAAATGTACTTATTTGAGTTCATCAAATATCCCCCCACTTGAACTTTACTTGTCCCCAAGTAAACCTTAGAATTTCTTTTATGAAAATGTATCCTAAAAGATGTTAGGATTTATTTTTATATTTAAGCATGTATTCGTTTAGTTCATAATCACACAACTAAACTGTAACACCCCAACCCAGTAAGGGTAGAAGTATCACATTAATGGCTTCATATCAGATCAAACAAAGCATACATTCAATAGTAATACAAAGATTCTCAAAGGTTACAAATGAAATACTGAATTCACAAGGAAACAAAAGCTAAATACTAAGTCTGCAAATGCAATCCTTCTAATGACTTCTACTTCAGAATAACTATCAAGGTCTTCTAAGTCCAAAAGTCTCTTCACTCTTACCCAGCTTCCAACTAAAACCTGCCGCGGGAAAAGAAACGCGGCTGAGCTTAAAAAGCCCAGTGAACAGATATATAATAAACGGAAACGAAAGTAAACGAAAATGAACAGATATAGCATAATGAATAAGGTGCAAGTAAAGGTATAAAGAGTAAAGGTTTAGGACAGTAATCCACCACGAGCCCAGATTTCATATCATATCATAACATATCATATCGTATCATATCTTCATAATCATATAGAGGGGAGACCTCTCAGATAATCAGATAATATGAGGGGTGTCCTCATTCTTCAAACCAAATAATATGAGGGGTGTCCTCATTCTTCAAATGGAGTAGCTAGCTCCCAGGGATGTGAAAGGAGTGGATTGCACCCAGCCCCAGTCACCATATCATATCATATCAAAGCATATCATATCAGAACATATCTAGGATGCATCCATTCGCCCCCCAAACAAATCATATTGGCCATATCAAATCATATCATAGTGAGCTCATATCATATCATAATGGGGACGGTGTAACCAAATCACTAGGGCTACACACTAGTCATGCCATTGGTGCATCAATGACACGGCCATGTTACCTTCATGGCTAGGGAACATATTTTGGCTCGGGTATCAAACTGAGAGTCAGATATCATATCATAATCAGAGTGTCATATCCAAAAGGTTCATATCCAAAAGGTTCATAACAAATGGTTCATATCAAATGGTTCAGAAGAGCATATCAAAGGTTCATAATCAAAGTTTCATAGCAAAGGTTCAAAGCAAAGGGATCATAGCAATGGTATCAAATCAGAAGCTAAACAAATCAAAAGATATGGAAGAGTCATGAGAAACCTTATAAGAAAGGTCAGAATATCTGTACCTTAAAGCAGACCAACGCGTATTCGAAAAATCGACTCACTCCTTCTTTGGTTTATCTACAAGAGTTAGGATACCCTTTTTATTTGGTGACGAGTTAATTATAATAGTGTTTGTTTTTAAATATACAATTAATCTTTTCATACCTCTATATCCAAAATAATATCATACTGAAAATAGTTTTCGAAATGTAATCAAAATGCATGCAAATTTAAGGATATTAACTGGTTAAGATTCATCATATATTTAAGGGTCAAAATATCTTAACCATGCATATTCTTCATGTTTTAACGCCAAACCCACAAGTCTATATACACTTCTCGATCTATTAAACAGTATATAATTTTACATGTTCCAATCTTTTAATCGCCAAAATCACTGGCGAAATCACATATCTTGATTTATTTGTTACATATATCATGGACGCTATCATGCTTAACCTGGGCTGATATCCAAAATTATATTAAGTTAGTGTGTGTTGGAGTACCCTTTTCATAACATTTAAGATCGATGTAACTAAATTCATGCGTATCCATTTTATCATAGCTCTCAAATAACGATTGTTTAGTGTACTCAAAATTCACAAGTCTATAACCCTTATGTATGTCACATGCATGTTCATTCGGATATCATAACAAATTTTATAACAATATTTAGGTGCAGTGATTTCATGCAACATTAGTATAATATTTCTTCCTTTCTGTTAGAGTCTATAAACCTATTATAGTGTGTTATGCATGCATGGCATATGTGATGTATGGTTCCTTATATCAGCCTATGTACTAAAATTTACATAACCTGTTGCAATAAACGTATATGTATCTATATGCGATTCGAGGATTACCTCAACGCTTAAGGAGTATAGCTCGAAGCCGAAGCCGATAACTCGACCACAACACGAGTAAGACCATCACTTGAACACACGATTCAACCACCAATGATCGAACCCACAGCTCGAACTGTTAACCGAACCAAACTCTATCAAATGCCAACCCGAAACTTCGAGCACAACAAGTACTCTCGAAGCTGAAAACACGAGCAACAATTAATCGACTAAGGCTGGTAAGGTCGAACCACAACCAAAATGATCACAAGCCCTCCCCAACAGTCCCCTTCATTCTTTAGATTTTATTTCAGGTTTTAGCATGTAGATTAGAGATCAAAATGAGTGTTGAATGACCAAATTAAGGACGTGTATCATCACAGATTCGGACGTTCCAAAACAGAAATGAGTCTACACATATGTTTCAATTCGTATATTCATTTTAATGATTACGAAATTCATTTTAGATTTAGATCCAATGTTCATACGTATACATTTTCATGCGTTTGATCAGAAAAACACAAAGACGATATGAGAGATACCTTAGGACGATATCGAAACAGATCAAAGGAACTAAGAGCTGAGCCCTACTCGAGCCAAAAATGCCCCACGATCGCAACCTGGGTCACACTCAAAACGGATCACTACCTTGGCTAAACACTAACCCTCTCTTCACCTTTGTAACTCTTCGTACCATTAGATTCTCTGGGAGGAAAATAAGAGCTCCCGTTTATTTTGATTTTTTTATTTATTTAGGGTTTTCTTTTTGTCTCGGTATCAATGGGAGGAGGAGGAAAATAAAACGTATTATATCCAAATTTTAGGGAGGAGCGTGCCTCTCATTTGGCAAGTTAGTAATTACATTATAAATGGTTATTGATTTGGTCTGTTATTGAGCGAGATTGTAGGGCTGAAATTATGGACTTCAAAACTCCTTTTAATGTGTACCAATCGTGTAGTGAAAGGCCAAGAAAAGAAAAAAAAAACGTGTACAAGGGCTTAGAATTAGGAAGGAATTATTTTTGTAACAAATATGATTTTAGGTATGAACTTAGGTTAGTTTAATTAGTCCTATTATATTACATTTTGTACAGTTTTAGATTTTTTAATTAATCATAATCGTAACTTAGGGAAAATTCAAAATTAAACGTAAAATTAGGAATTTAGGAAAACGGATTTTAGGGTTTTACAATTCTTCCCCTCTAAAAGAAAATTTTCGTCCTCGAAAATTTAAATAGAAAAAGCAAGAATGAAACATAACGAATCACGAGAGGAAATGTGGGTAACTGGCTCACAAACGGAATGACTTTGTTTCTCATGACCCTATCATGCTGATCGAAAAAGCTTCGGTTTCCTCAACAAAGACATACCATACTGAATCCGAATCGAAAGAATCATTTACCAAACATAGCAGATGATAATCGTATTCTCTAGGAAGAGGTACAGAGTATACATAGGATTTGACGGATATATCGCCC
The DNA here is from genome assembly GCA_021014915.2 of Artemisia tridentata subsp. tridentata. Classification (NCBI taxonomy): domain Eukaryota; kingdom Viridiplantae; phylum Streptophyta; class Magnoliopsida; order Asterales; family Asteraceae; genus Artemisia; species Artemisia tridentata. The sequence goes on along the minus strand of CP139502.1, from coordinate 186,214,716 downwards.
GGGGAATTGATTAGACAAATCAGATGAGAACGTACAGAAAACCGATTGTTATCAAACGGCAGAAAGCTCTACAACAGAACCTAAAATTCTTATCGGAAGTATAGAGGTCAGCAAATGCGTGACGAGAATCCAAACGTATCAAATCGCATAGCGGTGAAAGCAGATTAAACGCATAGATAGAATGAACCTAAAGTCTCACTAACACAGATAATTTCCAACCGCTATCTGAAATTCTAAGGCTTCTAAGGCACTCCTCGAAATATCCTATGCCCACAACAAGTGCACGTTATATGATGTAAGTATTATCACGTTGGCCAGACGTCATAATACTGGCATCATATAAATATGCCCTCATGATGGTCATACTTTATCTCAAGTCATGAACAAAACCACCTATCTTAATCCACCTAGTACTTCTACAGTCTCGAGGTCACAAAATTGAATGCCATAGTCATGAGGAAAAACAAAACTATTCGCAAGAGTATCAAAATCCCAGATTGCCTAGCAAGAGTGAGGCACGCCGTCACAAGCATCATATCTTCCACAACTCGCCAAAATCTCTCAAAACAAAGCCATCACCGAACAATACGAAAAATAAACACGAAGCTGAAATGCTTCTAGGAAACTTAAATCATAAGAGGATCTTATTACTATATAACAAAACTTAAGAGGGTCAACGGAACTGGAAGTTAGTTGCCAAGAACTTCGGCCTTCATAGAATCAATTCTTCCAAACATAAAGGGTCTGTTTCTAAACTCCGTCCATTCAATACATCCAATATCCTCAAGTCCGGTTAATCTGTCTTCGTCTGTCCATCAATCGGGAAGTGAAGCCAAAATCGGGAACTTGTGTCTGGTTCGTCGAGCCTCCTGCAGTTCTTCTTGGAATGTGATGGAGTAATGTGGATCTCTGGCACGATCTTTGAATCTCTTCATCATCCAGTCTGCTTCTGCTCTCAATTCATCTTAGTACAACCAAGATGAATAGGGAAGTTAGACTGCATGTCTTCGTCAGCTCCAGGTTCGCCATCTTGACTAAATTTCTTCTTCTTCATCGCCAACATTTCTGCCTTGTAAGGAATGTCTTCACTCTTCAGGGTAGCCACCGTTGTTGTCAACTCCCGGTCATGCAGTGAAGTAATTCTTCTGATATGTTTCTAGTCGCCCTGGTGCATACGAAAAGCCTTCTGTGCTGTAAGGGAGTATAACCGATTCTCTTTCCGATTTATCCCAAAATTTGCTCCGCCCGAGGGTGTGGAAGCTATTTTTTTTTTTTTTTTTCAACTTTTCTAAAACTCCATTCTAAATCAAACTAAATCGTTTTCTCTCTGTTCACGAAATTTCTCAATGGTATCATAAGTTGCAAACATCTTCCAGCATTCTTCTGCAAGGTTCAAAAGGTTTCAGCTCTCCATTCTGTTATTAGTCTTGACCACATGGCGATAGTTTTCAAAACTTGTGGGATTTAAAGAGATATCCTCGATTAAGAACATCGTTGTCTCTACAAATATCAATCTCTCAGAAAGCACCAATGACCGATGAATTTTCCAACGAAGTGCAAAGATGATTTTCATGCTCTTTCTCGTCTCCGAACGTACTATTTAGTCATACAATGACCATTTGTCCAAGTACTAACGAGAAAACATCATTCATCAAATTCGTAAAACAATCAGAGCTTTAGCTAATACTATTAGCGTCACTAATCGTCATAGCAGTCTTTTACGAATACTGAAGGCGAAATCTATTCATCAGAAGGAAACTTTGCGCTCTGAAATTAAACAAGCACATAATCGTTTCAGGGTGGAGGAACATTGGGTCCTAACGGTATTACGGTTCAGCTTTCAGAAATCAACACGCCCAGAAGATACACTTAAACCAACTCACTTCTGGTCTTTGGTTCTTGCTCCTCTCGGTTGCTCAAATAAACTGGTATGATCCCGGACACATCTGAAAGACACCTTCGCTTTGTGACTAGAAAATCTCCAGGTATCAAGTCAAATCCTATTTCACGCTCCGATGAAAAAATTTTGGTGTTTCGACCAGGGGTCATATTCAGGATTCAGGGTGCCAAATAACTTTCAAGATAAGGTTCATTCATTGGTGTACGAAATGGGTTCTAGGAAAAACTTCATAACTGTGAAAGTAACACACGAGTCTCCAGAGTAATGGTGATAGCAAAGGGTTTAACAATCGGTAACCATAGCAGGGAGTTCAAAATTGTTGCAAACGTCAAAGGTGAGACATAGAAGGGAAATTGTCAATATTTGAATGCTCAATCAACCAATTCCTTGCCAGAATAAAATCCAAGTTAATTATCCAAAGAAAGACGGATCACAAATCAAATCTTTATCATTCGAAAGTGAGGGGAAAGATTTTTATACTTGTGGTTACACACCACAAGACCTCTCATAGGAATAGAGATGGGTGAAAAGAAATCAAATAGTGTCGGAAGATTCATAGATACTTGTCAAAAGCAAGAGACAAAAACAAAACATACCAAGTACGTCATCGCCATGGAGGTTCTCAGAGTGCCCGAAGATGCGTCAAAATGATTATCGAAAGGATCAGAGATCAGAGTCAAAATCTGAAGATAAGGATCAAATAGTGTCAGGAAATTATTGTGCAATTCTCAATGCCTTCAAGATTTAATCAGGTTCCAAATCTTAGGTGGTGCAAAGTATAAGCTTTCGATTTTCAAAAGTGATACCTACAGGATCTAACCAAAAGCAAGGCACGAATCAGAGTGATGCGGAAGCAATGATACCTAAACAAACGCCTTATAGTCTACCCATTCCTCACTGGTCAAAACTTACGTTCCTATAGGGAAATCTTAAAGCAAAATTTTCAAAGGTTGTCTTATGAGCGCCTACAGGGAAACTTAGTGGTCCTAACTTACACAGGCCAAGGGTAAATGTATTACGAATCGCAGCCTGTCGCTCTGATACCATAATTGTAACACCCCAACCCAGTAAGGGTAGAAGTATCACATTAATGGCTTCATATCAGATCAAACAAAGCATACATTCAATAGTAATACAAAGATTCTCAAAGGTTACAAATGAAATACTGAATTCACAAGGAAACAAAAGCTAAATACTAAGTCTGCAAATGCAATCCTTCTAATGACTTCTACTTCAGAATAACTATCAAGGTCTTCTAAGTCCAAAAGTCTCTTCACTCTTACCCAGCTTCCAACTAAAACCTGCCGCGGGAAAAGAAACGCGGCTGAGCTTAAAAAGCCCAGTGAACAGATATATAATAAACGGAAACGAAAGTAAACGAAAATGAACAGATATAGCATAATGAATAAGGTGCAAGTAAAGGTATAAAGAGTAAAGGTTTAGGACAGTAATCCACCACGAGCCCAGATTTCATATCATATCATAACATATCATATCGTATCATATCTTCATAATCATATAGAGGGGAGACCTCTCAGATAATCAGATAATATGAGGGGTGTCCTCATTCTTCAAACCAAATAATATGAGGGGTGTCCTCATTCTTCAAATGGAGTAGCTAGCTCCCAGGGATGTGAAAGGAGTGGATTGCACCCAGCCCCAGTCACCATATCATATCATATCAAAGCATATCATATCAGAACATATCTAGGATGCATCCATTCGCCCCCCAAACAAATCATATTGGCCATATCAAATCATATCATAGTGAGCTCATATCATATCATAATGGGGACGGTGTAACCAAATCACTAGGGCTACACACTAGTCATGCCATTGGTGCATCAATGACACGGCCATGTTACCTTCATGGCTAGGGAACATATTTTGGCTCGGGTATCAAACTGAGAGTCAGATATCATATCATAATCAGAGTGTCATATCCAAAAGGTTCATATCCAAAAGGTTCATAACAAATGGTTCATATCAAATGGTTCAGAAGAGCATATCAAAGGTTCATAATCAAAGTTTCATAGCAAAGGTTCAAAGCAAAGGGATCATAGCAATGGTATCAAATCAGAAGCTAAACAAATCAAAAGATATGGAAGAGTCATGAGAAACCTTATAAGAAAGGTCAGAATATCTGTACCTTAAAGCAGACCAACGCGTATTCGAAAACTCGACTCACTCCTTCTTTGGTTTATCTACAAGAGTTAGGATACCCTTTTTATTTGGTGACGAGTTAATTATAATAGTGTTTGTTTTTAAATATACAATTAATCTTTTCATACCTCTATATCCAAAATAATATCATACTGAAAATAGTTTTCGAAATGTAATCAAAATGCATGCAAATTTAAGGATATTAACTGGTTAAGATTCATCATATATTTAAGGGTCAAAATATCTTAACCATGCATATTCTTCATGTTTTAAACGCCAAACCCACAAGTCTATATACACTTCTCGATCTATTAAACAGTATATAATTTTACATGTTCCAATCTTTTAATCGCCAAAATCACTGGCGAAATCACATATCTTGATTTATTTGTTACATATATCATGGACGCTATCATGCTTAACCTGGGCTGATATCCAAAATTATATTAAGTTAGTGTGTGTTGGAGTACCCTTTTCATAACATTTAAGATCGATGTCACTAAATTCATGCGTATCCATTTTATCATAGCTCTCAAATAACGATTGTTTAGTGTACTCAAAATTCACAAGTCTATAACCCTTATGTATGTCACATGCATGTTCATTCGGATATCATAACAAATTTTATAACAATATTTAGGTGCAGTGATTTCATGCAACATTAGTATAATATTTCTTCCTTTCTATTAGAGTCTATAAACCTATTATAGTGTGTTATGCATGCATGGCATATGTGATGTATGGTTCCTTATATCAGCCTATGTACTAAAATTTACATAACCTGTTGCAATAAACGTATATGTATCTATATGCGATTCGAGGATTACCTCAACGCTTAAGGAGTATAGCTCGAAGCCGAAGCCGAGAACTCGACCACAACACGAGTAAGACCATCACTTGAACACACGATTCAACCACCAATGATCGAACCCACAGCTCGAACTGTTAACCGAACCAAACTCTATCAAATGCCAACCCGAAACTTCGAGCACAACAACTACTCTCGAAGCTGAAAACACGAGCAACAATTAATCGACTAAGGCTGGTAAGGTCGAACCACAACCAAAATGATCACAGCCCTCCCCAACAGTCCCCTTCATTCTTTAGATTTTATTTCAGGTTTTAGCATGTAGATTAGAGATCAAAATGAGTGTTGAATGACCAAATTAAGGACGTGTATCATCACACATTCGGACGTTCCAAAACAGAAATGAGTCTACACATATGTTTCAATTCGTATATTCATTTTAATGATTACGAAATTCATTTTAGATTTAGATCCAATGTTCATACGTATACATTTTCATGCGTTTGATCAGAAAAACACAAAGACGATATGAGAGATACCTTAGGACGATATCGAAACAGATAAAAGGAACTAAGAGCTGAGCCCTACTCGAGCCAAAATGCCCCACGATCGCAACCTGGGTCACACTCAAAACGGATCACCACCTTGGCTAAACACTAACCCGCTCTTCACCTTTGTAACTCTTCGTACCATTAGATTCTCTGGGAGGAAAATAAGAGCTCCCGTTTATTTTGATTTTTTTATTTATTTAGGGTTTTCTTTTTGTCTCGGTATCAATGGGAGGAGGAGGAAAATAAAACGTACTATATCCAAATTTTAGGGAGGAGCGTGCCTCTCATTTGGCAAGTTAGTAATTACATTATAAATGGTTATTGATTTGGTCTGTTATTGAGCGAGATTGTAGGGCTGAAATTATGGAATTCAAAACTCCTTTTAATGTGTACCAATCGTGTAGTGAAAGGCCAAGAAAAGAAAAAAAAACGTGTACAAGGGCTTAGAATTAGGAAGGAATTATTTTTGTAACAAATATGATTTTAGGTATGAACTTAGGTTAGTTTAATTAGTCCTATTATATTACATTTTGTACAGTTTTAGATTTTTTAATTAATCATAATCGTAACTTAGGGAAAATTCAAAATTAAACGTAAAATTAGGAATTTAGGAAAACGGATTTTAGGGTTTTACAATTCTTCCCCTCTAAAAGAAAATTTTCGTCCTCGAAAATTTAAATAGAAAAAGCAAGAATGAAACATAACGAATCACGAGAGGAAATGTGGGTAACTGGCTCACAAACGGAATGACTTTGTTTCTCATGACCCTATCATGCTGATCGAAAAAGCTTCGGTTTCCTCAACAAAGACATACCATACTGAATCCGAATCGAAAGAATCATTTACCAAACATAGCAGATGATAATCGTATTCTCTAGGAAGAGGTACAGAGTATACATAGGATTTGACGGATATATCGCCCGAGGAATTGATTAGACAAATCAGATGAGAACGTACAGAAAACCGATTGTTATCAAACGGCAGAAAGCTCTACAACAGAACCTAAAATTCTTATCGGAAGTATAGAGGTCAGCAAATGCGTGACGAGAATCCAAACGTATCAAATCGCATAGCGGTGAAAGCAGATTAAACGCATAGATAGAATGAACCTAAAGTCTCACTAACACAGATAATTTCCAACCGCTATCTGAAATTCTAAGGCTTCTAAGGCACTCCTCGAAATATCCTATGCCCACAACAAGTGCACGTTATATGATGTAAGTATTATCACGTTGGCCAGACGTCATAATACTGGCATCATATAAATATGCCCTCATGATGGTCATACTTTATCTCAAGTCATGAACAAAACCACCTATCTTAATCCACCTAGTACTTCTACAGTCTCGAGGTCACAAAATTGAATGCCATAGTCATGAGGAAAAACAAAACTATTCGCAAGAGTATCAAAATCCCAGATTGCCTAGCAAGAGTGAGGCACGCCGTCACAAGCATCATATCTTCCACAACTCGCCAAAATCTCTCAAAACAAAGCCATCACCGAAAAATACGAAAAATAAACACGAAGCTGAAATGCTTCTAGGGAACTTAAATCATAAGAGGATCTTATTACTATATAACAAAACTTAAGAGGGTCAACGGAACTGGAAGTTAGTTGCCAAGAACTTCGGCCTTCATAGAATCAATTCTTCCAAACATAAAGGGTCTGTTTCTAAACTCCGTCCATTCAATACATCCAATATCCTCAAGTCCGGTTAATCTGTCTTCGTCTGTCCATCAATCGGGAAGTGAAGCCAAAATCGGGAACTTGTGTCTGGTTCGTCGAGCCTCCTGCAGTTCTTCTTGGAATGTGATGGAGTAATGTGGATCTCTGGCACGATCTTTGAATCTCTTCATCATCCAGTCTGCTTCTGCTCTCAATTCATCTTAGTACAACCAAGATGAATAGGGAAGTTAGACTGCATGTCTTCGTCAGCTCCAGGTTCGCCATCTTGACTAAATTTCTTCTTCTTCATCGCCAACATTTCTGCCTTGTAAGGAATGTCTTCACTCTTCAGGGTAGCCACCGTTGTTGTCAACTCCCGGTCATGCAGTGAAGTAATTCTTCTGATATGTTTCTAGTCGCCCTGGTGCATACGAAAAGCCTTCTGTGCTGTAAGGGAGTATAACCGATTCTCTTTCCGATTTATCCCAAAATTTGCTCCGCCCGAGGGTGTGGAAGCTATTTTTTTTTTTTTTTTTCAACTTTTCTAAAACTCCATTCTAAATCAAACTAAATCGTTTTCTCTCTGTTCACGAAATTTCTCAATGGTATCATAAGTTGCAAACATCTTCCAGCATTCTTCTGCAAGGTTCAAAAGGTTTCAGCTCTCCATTCTGTTATTAGTCTTGACCACATGGCGATAGTTTTCAAAACTTATGGGATTTAAAGAGATATCCTCGATTAAGAACATCGTTGTCTCTACAAATATCAATCTCTCAGAAAGCACCAATGACCGATGAATTTTCCAACGAAGTGCAAAGATGATTTTCATGCTCTTTCTCGTCTCCGAACGTACTATTTAGTCATACAATGACCATTTGTCCAAGTACTAACGAGAAAACATCATTCATCAAATTCGTAAAACAATCAGAGCTTTAGCTAATACTATTAGCGTCACTAATCGTCATAGCAGTCTTTTACGAATACTGAAGGCGAAATCTATTCATCAGAAGGAAACTTTGCGCTCTGAAATTAAACAAGCACATAATCGTTTCAGGGTGGAGGAACATTGGGTCCTAACGGTATTACGGTTCAGCTTTCAGAAATCAACACGCCCAGAAGATACACTTAAACCAACTCACTTCTGGTCTTTGGTTCTTGCTCCTCTCGGTTGCTCAAATAAACTGGTATGATCCCGGACACATCTGAAAGACACCTTCGCTTTGTGACTAGAAAATCTCCAGGTATCAAGTCAAATCCTATTTCACGCTCCGATGAAAAAATTTTGGTGTTTCGACCAGGGGTCATATTCAGGATTCAGGGTGCCAAATAACTTTCAAGATAAGGTTCATTCATTGGTGTACGAAATGGGTTCTAGGAAAAACTTCATAACTGTGAAAGTAACACACGAGTCTCCAGAGTAATGGTGATAGCAAAGGGTTTAACAATCGGTAACCGTAGCAGGGAGTTCAAAATTGTTGCAAACGTCAAAGGTGAGACATAGAAGGGAAATTGTCAATATTTGAATGCTCAATCAACCAATTCCTTGCCAGAATAAAATCCAAGTTAATTATCCAAAGAAAGACGGATCACAAATCAAATCTTTATCATTCGAAAGTGAGGGGAAAGATTTTTATACTTGTGGTTACACACCACAAGACCTCTCATAGGAATAGAGATGGGTGAAAAGAAATCAAATAGTGTCGGAAGATTCATAGATACTTGTCAAAAGCAAGAGACAAAAACAAAACATACCAAGTACGTCATCGCCATGGAGGTTCTCAGAGTGCCCGAAGAGGCGTCAAAATGATTATCGAAAGGATCAGAGATCAGAGTCAAAATCTGAAGATAAGGATCAAATAGTGTCAGGAAATTATTGTGCAATTCTCAATGCCTTCAAGATTTAATCAGGTTCCAAATCTTAGGTGGTGCAAAGTATAAGCTTTCGATTTTCAAAAGTGATATCTACAGGATCTAACCAAAAGCAAGGCACGAATCAGAGTGATGCGGAAGCAATGATACCTAAACAAACGCCTTATAGTCTACCCATTCCTCACTGGTCAAAACTTACATTCCTATAGGGAAATCTTAAAGCAAAATTTTCAAAGGTTGTCTTATGAGCGCCTACAGGGAAACTTAGTGGTCCTAACTTACACAGGCCAAGGGTAAATGTATTACGAATCGCAGCCTGTCGCTCTGATACCATAATTGTAACACCCCAACCCAGTAAGGGTAGAAGTATCACATTAATGGCTTCATATCAGATCAAACAAAGCATACATTCAATAGTAATACAAAGATTCTCAAAGGTTACAAATGAAATACTGAATTCACAAGGAAACAAAAGCTAAATACTAAGTCTGCAAATGCAATCCTTCTAATGACTTCTACTTCAGAATAACTATCAAGGTCTTCTAAGTCCAAAAGTCTCTTCACTCTTACCCAGCTTCCAACTAAAACCTGCCGCGGGAAAAGAAACGCGGCTGAGCTTAAAAAGCCCAGTGAACAGATATATAATAAACGGAAACGAAAGTAAACGAAAATGAACAGATATAGCATAATGAATAAGGTGCAAGTAAAGGTATAAAGAGTAAAGGTTTAGGACAGTAATCCACCACGAGCCCAGATTTCATATCATATCATAACATATCATATCGTATCATATCTTCATAATCATATAGAGGGGAGACCTCTCAGATAATCAGATAATATGAGGGGTGTCCTCATTCTTCAAACCAAATAATATGAGGGGTGTCCTCATTCTTCAAATGGAGTAGCTAGCTCCCAGGGATGTGAAAGGAGTGGATTGCACCCAGCCCCAGTCACCATATCATATCATATCAAAGCATATCATATCAGAACATATCTAGGATGCATCCATTCGCCCCCCAAACAAATCATATTGGCCATATCAAATCATATCATAGTGAGCTCATATCATATCATAATGGGGACGGTGTAACCAAATCACTAGGGCTACACACTAGTCATGCCATTGGTGCATCAATGACACGGCCATGTTACCTTCATGGCTAGGGAACATATTTTGGCTCGGGTATCAAACTGAGAGTCAGATATCATATCATAATCAGAGTGTCATATCCAAAAGGTTCATATCCAAAAGGTTCATAACAAATGGTTCATATCAAATGGTTCAGAAGAGCATATCAAAGGTTCATAATCAAAGTTTCATAGCAAAGGTTCAAAGCAAAGGGATCATAGCAATGGTATCAAATCAGAAGCTAAACAAATCAAAAGATATGGAAGAGTCATGAGAAACCTTATAAGAAAGGTCAGAATATCTGTACCTTAAAGCAGACCAACGCGTATTCGAAAACTCGACTCACTCCTTCTTTGGTTTATCTACAAGAGTTAGGATACCCTTTTTATTTGGTGACGAGTTAATTATAATAGTGTTTGTTTTTAAATATACAATTAATCTTTTCATACCTCTATATCCAAAATAATATCATACTGAAAATAGTTTTCGAAATGTAATCAAAATGCATGCAAATTTAAGGATATTAACTGGTTAAGATTCATCATATATTTAAGGGTCAAAATATCTTAACCATGCATATTCTTCATGTTTTAACGCCAAACCCACAAGTCTATATACATTTCTCGATCTATTAAACAGTATATAATTTTACATGTTCCAATCTTTTAATCGCCAAAATCACTGGCGAAATCACATATCTTGATTTATTTGTTACATATATCATGGACGCTATCATGCTTAACCTGGGCTGATATCCAAAATTATATTAAGTTAGTGTGTGTTGGAGTACCCTTTTCATAACATTTAAGATCGATGTAACTAAATTCATGCGTATCCATTTTATCATAGCTCTCAAATAACGATTGTTTAGTGTACTCAAAATTCACAAGTCTATAACCCTTATGTATGTCACATGCATGTTCATTCGGATATCATAACAAATTTTATAACAATATTTAGGTGCAGTGATTTCATGCAACATTAGTATAATATTTCTTCCTTTCTATTAGAGTCTATAAACCTATTATAGTGTGTTATGCATGCATGGCATATGTGATGTATGGTTCCTTATATCAGCCTATGTACTAAAATTTACATAACCTGTTGCAATAAACGTATATGTATCTATATGCGATTCGAGGATTACCTCAACGCTTAAGGAGTATAGCTCGAAGCCGAAGCCGAGAACTCGACCACAACACGAGTAAGACCATCACTTGAACACACGATTCAACCACCAATGATCGAACCCACAGCTCGAACTGTTAACCGAACCAAACTCTATCAAATGCCAACCCGAAACTTCGAGCACAACAAGTACTCTCGAAGCTGAAAACACGAGCAACAATTAATCGACTAAGGCTGGTAAGGTCGAACCACAACCAAAATGATCACAGCCCTCCCCAACAGTCCCCTTCATTCTTTAGATTTTATTTCAGGTTTTAGCATGTAGATTAGAGATCAAAATGAGTGTTGAATGACCAAATTAAGGACGTGTATCATCACACATTCGGACGTTCCAAAACAGAAATGAGTCTACACATATGTTTCAATTCGTATATTCATTTTAATGATTACGAAATTCATTTTAGATTTAGATCCAATGTTCATACGTATACATTTTCATGCGTTTGATCAGAAAAACACAAAGACGATATGAGAGATACCTTAGGACGATATCGAAACGGATCAAAGGAACTAAGAGCTGAGCCCTACTCGAGCCAAAATGCCCCACGATCGCAACCTGGGTCACACTCAAAACGGATCACCACCTTGGCTAAACACTAACCCGCTCTTCACCTTTGTAACTCTTCGTACCATTAGATTCTCTGGGAGGAAAATAAGAGCTCCCGTTTATTTTGATTTTTTTATTTATTTAGGGTTTTCTTTTTGTCTCGGTATCAATGGGAGGAGGAGGAAAATAAAACGTATTATATCCAAATTTTAGGGAGGAGCGTGCCTCTCATTTGGCAAGTTAGTAATTACATTATAAATGGTTATTGATTTGGTCTGTTATTGAGCGAGATTGTAGGGCTGAAATTATGGAATTCAAAACTCCTTTTAATGTGTACCAATCGTGTAGTGAAAGGCCAAGAAAAGAAAAAAAAAAACGTGTACAAGGGCTTAGAATTAGGAAGGAATTATTTTTGTAACAAATATGATTTTAGGTATGAACTTAGGTTAGTTTAATTAGTCCTATTATATTACATTTTGTACAGTTTTAGATTTTTTAATTAATCATAATCGTAACTTAGGGAAAATTCAAAATTAAACGTAAAATTAGGAATTTAGGAAAACGGATTTTAGGGTTTTACATAAACACTTAACGAATTAGAAGTAAAATAAAATAAGTCGATAAAAGCAAATCTAATCGTTTAACTGTCCAGTCGCGACGAATATTCTATCATAAGCTTGGCAAGTATACACATCTCCTCCACTAAAGCTAAGGAATAACAAGTCTAAAGCGGTAAAAAGGGTTTGTAGGTATAAGGGTTAATTATTCTCTTTTCACTATCGATCTCAAATTCCAGAAAAGGCGACAAAATCACAAATACATGATCGAATCCACGAACACGATACTTGCAATTGCTCAAATCCTTAACTCGAATAGGCTAAAGATAGGTCCAAACTTCACCAATAATAATATATCAAAAAGGGCGACAAAATCATAAATACATAGCCGAATCCACGACTACGATACTTAAGATTGCTCAAATCCCTAATCTCAATAAATCAAAGGTTTGGTTGGATAAAGAATAATGAAGGGCATGGATAACATTTGGGATATAAATTGGTGTAAAATGAAAATAAACAAAACAAATAAATTAAAATCCTAAGTGTGGTCAATCACTATCCCAACCATCCCATGAATAAGACTCATATCATCGAATAACTCACGCTTTAACACTTGAAACACACGCTTTAGGTAGACACGAATATATACTCAACAAGATCTTAATCAAAGAATAAACCTTAATTGGCGTTCCATAACTGCCAATTCCCATTCAATCCATAGATATAGTACAACAAATAGCGGTGATATCGACCACTTACATAACTTTACATAAGTTGGTTAAAACAAACTTCCAACTTTTCTTTCTTTCTTTTTCTTTTCTTATTTTTTCGATTTTTTTTTTTTTTTTTTTTTTTTTTTTTTTTTTTTTTTTTTAGTTTGAACATAAACATAGATGTGTAAAATTTCACCACATCACTATAATGATAATTCTGGATAATTTTTCCATACTTTTCATACTTCAGAAATAACGCTAATAGTGAAAGTAGTAAACACACGAAAAATAAACTCAAAGATATACAATATTTACTTTCACTCCAATTGCATTGTGCAATTTCCCGACCTAACCAAAGATAATGAATTACGCACGCGAACACAGGTAATGTAAGGAAACACACTTTGCCTATAGCAATTAACCAACCACGGATTCTAATCTACAGGGGTAGGCTAAGGTGTAAGGTGTAACGAAACATTTTAAACATAGGTGTAAGAAACGAAAGGAATGGCTCTGAGTGTTTTTTCTAGGGGTATCTTACTCTAAAAATGAGAGTAACAAAAGGGTTTATACGGGGGTTAACTAACCAGTGTAGTTAGTTAATAACACATAACATAATAGGCTATTTGGGTGTAATCCTAGAATTTTACCAATTTAGACAAGTCATTCCAATTATATGAATAATACTTATTATGGTGGTCTCGAATAGTATACAAGCCAAGTTCTAAAGTTTACAAGTCACCGGCACACTCATAGATTTGTGAATTTTGAAAAATCACAATTTTTGAAAATAACGTCATGTGTGCAGTTATGCAACTTAGATCTTAAACAAAAACATGCTAAATTTTATTTTTTTAAGTTTGATTATATTAAGCACATTTTAAGCATAATTTTTAAAAAAGTTTAGGACAAGTAAATGTTAAGTGTTCTAATTCTCCAATCCCCCCACTTAAGTTAAACAACGTCCTCGTTGTTTGTATAAAAGGTTAAAAACTGGAAAATTAAAAGAATTAGAACAGAAAAACTCCCCGGAGATTTGCTCGGTATGATCCTCCATTAGTATAAGAGCAAAAATCAACTTCTTGTGGATTAGAACGTTAAAGCTTCATACTTGATGTATCCACAGGAAATCCAGGAAACTATAATACCACCAACACTTTAAAACACACCTAAGATAAGAAAGGTTCAAACTTGCATAATACATTAGTAGTTAGGAAAAATAAAACTTAAAAATTAAAACTGAAAATCATCAGGTCAGTCGATGCGCCGTATCTTATTGAAGAAGATACGCCGTATCGATCCTGGAATTAATTCGGATCAGAATAAAGATGCGCCACATCCTTAACCAGGGATGCGCCGCATTAAAAATAAACTGATAAATAGTTTTAAAGTCGAAAATAAAAATGCAGAAAAATTAAAATAAGATATGACCATTGCAGGAGATGCGTCGCATCTCAGAATTGAGATGCGCCGTATCCTCATGCGGGCCTGACTGACTCGACACAGAAAACAGAATAATAAAAATTCTCCGGGTTGTCTCCCGGTAAGCACTTGTCTTTATTCCAGAGTCTTCAAGTTAGACTCACGTTCAGCTCAGCAATAAGTCCTTGTCACGGTCCATCCTTCGTCCTTCATCCAAAAGATTTTCCCGTATATCTCTGCGACGTTTTCTTCCGTTCGACTTAATCTAGTGTAACTCTTTGTCTTCACCGCAGTATATTCTTCATTAGGACCCAAAGAATATTTGATGATTTTAAATTTTTCAGAAATAATCATGGGTGGCTCATTGTAAGGAATCCCAAGTAGTTGACACTTTCTTTTGGTGAACTCTTCCTCGTCTTTATCAACAAACTTAAAATAAGGATCCTTAATCAAATAATCATCTAGTTCTTCAATCAACGACTCATTATTATAATCGTCTTGAATCGCCTCCCATTCTCTTTCCAAATCATATTGTAACTGACGACTAAGCTTTGTGAAATCATCAAACTGTTTATGCACCCATTCCCAGAAGGTAGTATCTGATGTCCCCTTAAGTCCTTTCAAACGTTCAATTCTGCCCTTTTCTTGTAAAGCCTCCTCTTTTAGTGGGCAGTCTTCAACATTATTGTACCACTCATAATCTTCAAAGGTCACATCGTTTCCAACCCGTCTCATCCCAATTATACTTCCCCCATTACAGGTTCCGTCACTTTTATAATCACAGGTCGGCCAAACACTACTCCCGTCCTTGAAAACGAAGGGTGTACAAGTGTGATTAATGTGCGCAAATTCCCATGGTTTATCCCAAACCCATGGTACTTGGTCATTCCATTCATAGTACCAGGTGTTTTTGAAATCATCATAAGTCTTAAATCCTGGTAGATCTCCAGTAAGCACATCATCGTCGACTTGAAGAAGGTAGTTAAATTCCTTGAACTGCTTGCACAAGGGTGTCTCATAATCGAACACATCAATGTCAATCCTGAAAATTTCTTCAATGCCTTCATTGATTGTTGAATCATGAAGTGACAACCCATAATCGCTTTCTACTTCTTCGTCTTCTCCTCTCATCCAATATACCCATAATGCATCCTTAGTAGCACGATCCATGCTCTTATGGTTATTAAACTTACTAGCCAACCATTCTGAAAAATCAACATCGTTAGGATCGTGGTTAACGTCAAAGCAAACCTTTCCAATCATACTCTTTTTTATCTCCATGAACTCGTTAAATTGCTTCTTAAAACTCCGAGTCAACCATGAAGTCATAATCTCCTTGACTTCATTTGCAGGGGCAAATTCCGGACTACCATATTTGAGTTCTAGCCAATCATTGAGGGAGAGGTCTATCAATCTTACCAATCTCCCATGAAATAGTAACTCCGCCAAAGCATAATTCATGTCATTATCCTGATAGTTCTCATTCAATCCCCAGTACTGTTCGGAATAAGGCATGTAAGAGTTTTGGGTATTGCCTCCACCACAGCTTTCGTTGCTTGAATCCATGTATGCAAGATAGAATTTCCCATCATCTTCATCGATAGTAGTCCAGTTCAATCCTTCGGCTTCAATGATAGGCCATAAGAGCGACAATTCTTCTCCAGTGTACCTCACAAATACATCATAAGAGAATACCTCTTTGTCAATGTTGCATAAACGCATGAATTCCTTAAAAGCAGCTTCAAGAGGAGTCTCCCAAGAGAATAAATCTGCATCGATCATGAGTACATTGAATGAATCTGAAAGCAAGCATTCCTTAGCAAGATATCCGTTAACTGACATGTCTTCCATAGCAAAATCTGTCATCCAAGGTAAAATCATCAGTAGGATTTGTTCGCTAGAAGAGAAATTAATGAATATAGAAACGGATATATGAATACAAATAGCTGATATCTGCAGATGATGCGCCGTATCCAAAGAATTGGATACGCCGTATCTTAATACGTTAAAATTAAATCAGACTTTATTCAGAAAATAGATACGCCGCTTTAGAATTTAAGAATGCGCCGTATCGAATTAATTAATCAAAAATCAGCTTATCTAATTAAAATTAAATGCGTCGTATTAACGAAAGTTAATGCGCCGTATTTTCGTTAAGTTTAAAAATAAATATCGATTTTTGATTCAGAAAGATGCGCCGTATCGATATAAATCGATGCGTCGTATCTGTTTAATAATTCGCAAACTATTTTTAATTAAAATAATAGATACGCCGTATCTGCGAAAGCAGATGCGTCGTATGGCGTTAACGTTCAGAAAAAAAAAATTTATCAAAAACAGATACGCCGTATCTGCAAAAGCAGATGCGTCGTATTACTTTATCGCTTTAAAAAAAATTTTTTATTAAAAACAGATACGCCGTATCTTGGGGAAAAGACGCGTCGTATCGAATTAATTAAACGCGTTGTATTTTAAAAAAATTAAACGCAATACGCCGTATCTGAGAGATCAGATGCGCCGTATCGTTTGATTTAGCACAGTACAACGATAGCAGAACAGAAAAAATACGAAAAATAAAAACAAAAAAATAAAAACACACGATGAAAATAAAACACACAAAAATAAAAGAAAACAATTAACACACAATACAACAAATATGCAAAATAATACAATGATGCAATTAATCTAATAAAAAAAAAACCTAATTAAAATACTAATCAAATTAACAGATAATAACAATTCACTCCCCGGCAGCGGCGCCAAAAACTTGATGCGCGTGATGTGTCGTTGCGGTTTAGTAGTTTTAATGCCTACTCAAGTTTTAAATTTATATTTAGCCGACTTATCAATAACACACACACTTAACGAGCAGTGTACCCGGTCAGTATGAAGATAATGGTAAGTAGAGTGTCGATCACTAAGAGTGGAACGTATTATCTAGTTATTCTAATCAGTATTTTAATATCCTAACGCAAGGGGGGTTTCAGCCTGAGAGACTGGCACGGTTTGTTTGCAATTAAATAATAAAATAAACCAATAGGCACGAATCAGCAAGTAGCACACACGTACACAGATAGATACTTGAGACAATAAGAGGGCTGTCCTTATGATTAAGTAGATTGTCACTTGTTTTATTGATAGCTTTATATGAAGTGTATGTAGTTAACCCTTTCTCGTTGGTCCTATTCTTATCGGCGAGTAAACCCTTAATGATTACTTATGTCTAAAAGTTATTCCTAAGTGATCAATTTAGTAATAACCGTGGGAGCCACATTATGTCCCGCAGTCAAATGCCCGCAAGCCACTAATAAACACAGAGGTTATCAATGCACTAATAAGTAGTAACCAAAGACATCAACATATAAACTTTAATTGATGGGAAAGCAAGTATTAAAGGGAGTGCAATCTTTCGTTGTCACATTACACAAGCCACCAATCCTGATGAATTAAAGTTTGCTAACACAATAAAACAAAACTACTTAATGAATTAAATACATGCAGCACCTTCTTACAGCTCTTGTATCTTTGATTTGGGTGTGTCTTGTGCTGCCTCCTTGACTGAATTCGTCCTTTGTTTCTCCTGTTCGGACTTCGAAATTCTTATGATGCCTCCGAAATTCGTCTGGCTTTGGGGTATTTATAGTTTCTGTCTGAGGGAAGATGCGGCGCATCTAAGGAGTAGATGCGGCGCATGTACTTAACTTCGCGTGGGGTCCAAGATTATAATATTCAGGAATATTCGTACACCGCCAGAAGATGCGGCGTAACTCCATGATTAGATGCGGCGCATGTCCTCTTGTATCTTGGATCGTATCTGGTGATATCTTGATAGAGATGCGGCGCATGTCATGAGTGAGATGCGGCGCATCTGGAGCAGATTAGTCTTGATCTTCTTCATTTCAGTAGACTCTTAACTTTATGCATGTTTTGCTCCATAATCAGTCCAAAATCGCTAAGTTTCACCAAATGCTTGTTTTGACCTGAGAATTACAAAAGTAAACGATTAAGTATCAATCCTCATACATAATATAGTAAAACAAGTCAAATTAATAGGATAAATGATAGTAATAAAATGTACTTATTTGAGTTCATCACAGAGCAAGGCTGATATTATTGATTTAGAAGAAGAAGCTTAAGAAATGGATGCACAAGATAATCCTGCAAATGTTGCTGCAAAGTTGCCCATGATCAAACAAAATGAGTTTGAGTTATGGAGGTTGAGAATTGAGCAATATTTCATGGTTCAAGATTATGCTCTTTGGGATATCATTATGTATGGTGATTCATTTACACTAGGTTATACAGATGGTATTCTTGAAGGCAAAACTGAAAGAAGAAGGAATACTGGACCATCTAACAATGATGAAAAGATACAGAAGAGGAATGATCAAAAGGCAAGAAATTTATTGCTTATGACCATTCCTGGTGAACAAATGCTATCTTTTAGCAAGTATCCAGATGCAAAAACTCTTTTTGAAGAGATTTGTGCATGGTTTGGTGGTAATGAAACTACCAAGAAAACACAGAAGACATTGCTAAAACAACAATTTGAAAACTTTAGTTCAAATAGCAATGAATCACTTGATAAGTTGTTCTCAAGATTACATAAGCTTGTCAGTCAGTTAGCTGTGTTGGGTGTTGAGATAGCCAAGGAAGATCTCAACATGAAGTTTTTGAGAAGTCTACCTGATGAGTTCCATACTCATGTGGTTGTCTAGATGAATAAACCAGACATTGAAACCATGAAACTCAATGATTTTTTCAACAACTTCAAAATTGTTGAGCAAAGTCTAAAGAAGTCTGGAATCTATAGTACTAGTTCTGGGAATGTGGCACTCTTGTCATCTCCTGGTATTAGCAAGTCAGAAGAGGTAGATGAAGAAGAAGGTGTTTCTACTGATATCTATGGTGGTCCTTCTACTAGTTCGCAAAAGAATGTTGTTGGACTTGGAGATCCGGAATTCTATGTATTCATGTCTAGTCAAACTAGTGGTTCTCCTCTAACTCATGAAGATCTTGATCAGTTGGATGATAATGATTTGGAAGAGATGGACATCAAATGGCAGGTTGCTTTACTTAGCATGAGGGCTATGAAGTTCTGGCAAAGAACTGGTAAGCAGATTACCATTGATGGTAATGAAACTGCTGGGTTTGATAAGAAGAAAGTAGAGTGTTTCAACTGTCACAGGTTAGGACACTTTGCTAAAGAATGTAGAAACCCAAGGAAGCAGGATAATAGAAGCACATGGTATAAGCAAGAGAAGAAGAAGGAAGTCACAGTGGAAGAGCCAAGGGCTATGCTAGCCATAGATGGTGTTAACTATGATTGGAGCTTCATGGCTGATGAAGTTGAAGCACCAACAAATGCTGCACTAGTGGCCACTGAGACTTCTCTATTGGCCTTTTCTGATTCAGAGGTAAATTCCATAATTAAATGTACTAAATCATGCTCTGCTCTTAAAGCTTATGAAGATCTTAAAAAGAGATTTGATGATCAACTAGAACAGTTATATGATGCTTTAGCCAACTTAGGTAATCATAAAAGAGGTATATCTATTGTTGAAAAACAACTTGTACATTTTCAAGAAAATGAGTCTAAGTTTGTTGATGACATGAATGCTCTCCAAAGAAAAATAGATTTTCAAGCTGATATAATTTGTTCAGAAAGAGCATCATTAGCTAAAGCCCTAAATAACAGTGAAAATGTTAAGATAACAATAGATGCTTTAGCTCATGCCTCAGATGGAGTTAATAAAATTTGGGAAGCTCAAGTAATCAATAAAGCTAAGTCTGGTTTAGGATACAAATCTGTTCCTCCACCATACAGAGGTGTTCCTTCACCTCCAGGTATTGACCTAGCACACACAGGTTTTGCTGAGTTTCAAGAACCAATTATGGAATATGGTTCTAAGTCTACTGAGGGTCCTAAGATAGAGAAAGTAAGTGAGAGTTTATGTAAAACTTCACTTTCTAAGGACAAGGTGTCCTTTGTTAATAAAATAGATGGTATAGTTGTTGAGGATTGTACAACTAATAGTGATGAAGATGAACAGGTTATGTCTAAACCTAAAAAAGTTAAGAAAGCAGGAACAAAGGTTCCTAAAGTGGTCAAAAAGGATACTGTTAGGCCTAAATCAAACATTAAACATGTTAGGCAACCAGTTAAATATTGTGAACAGTATAGATCCACTAGCATGCCCAGAGGTAACCAACGAAATTGGAATAACCTCAAGTCTAACCAACTAGGTGATGACTTTGCTTTTTACAATAAAGCTTGTTATACATGTGGTAGTTTTGATCATCTTGCAGCTTTCTTCAACAAATGGGTATCTGGGTATGAAAACAATAGAGTGAACTACAAAAGGCAAACACCTAAACCTCACTTTCACTCTAGTTCTAATGTTAACAGAACTAAACCCACAACAGTCTCTGTCAAGTCTGGCTTCAATAAAGTTAATTCTGCTAGACCTTATATGACTGTTTACCCAAAATCAATAGCTAAGGGTGCTAAAACTATAGATGAAAATAGTGTTCTAAAAACGTTATTTATATCTTTCGATTACTTCACGTTTTGAGGATGACAAAATCTGAAATCACGTTACGTTAAAATTAACGTAAACAAGTTTTTAATCGGAAGATCCCGTTTCGACGCAAATCACTCTAGAACAAATTTACAACTTGACAAATGATCAAAGAAGTGAATTTGTGTTTTGAGACTTCACATTTTAATGGGACAAAATATTTTTTCAAAAATAACACATGACAAATTATTTTTGAAATATTAAGAAATGTTTTAATGGAAAAATAAGTTTGAAAATCACAACAGCTATTTTCTCCCCCAAAAATCAGCTCCAACCTTCCCTAAATAAGTTTTCACCAGAAAAGACAAAATTTGGAGCGTCCTAGTCTAGGACGGCTCCACGGTTCCACTAAATTTAGTGGAGCCGTGGCATGTTTAGTGGAGCCGTCCGTACTATTTTTTCTGTAACGTTCAGATTTTCTTTGCCTATAAATACCAACCCCTTTCACAGATTTTAGGCATCTTAACACACACAAAACTTTCTGAGTTGAATACTCTCTTCACACTTTCTTTCTTAGATCATTTAGGTTAGTTTTTCTTTTGTTCAAGAGTGATCCAATCATCCTCCAAGTGATCCTCTTCATTCCTCTTCATTAGCAAGAGAAGAACACAAGTATCCAAGTTGATACAAGGTGTTATCATCCCTCTTCATTAGAAAGAGAAGAACACAAGTATCCAAGTTGATACAAGGTGTTATCATTCCTCTTCATTGGCAAGAGAAGAACTCAAGGTATTCAAGAAGATACAAGAGTTGTAGTTGTTAGGTTTTGTAACACTTGTTACATTCTTGTTGTATCTTAGCATACATCAAGATTATCTTTCTTTTGTGAGAGTGTGGGTGAAGATCATTGTGATCTTAAGAGATAGTGAAGATCTCTTAAAGCCATTGGGCTTGTGTGTGAGTGATCAAAGGATCTAGAGTAGTTAGATTAAGTAGAGTGAAGTGAGAGTTGATCTTTGTGATCGTGTTGAGATCGTGGTGATCTCTTGTAGCCATTAGGGCTTGTGTGATTGGTCACGTGGACCTTGGTAGATTGGTGCTAGCTAAGATTAGCACTCGACATTTAGCTTAGTGTCGGTAATAGGATAAGAGACGTGTACGGTTTTCTCCGCCTGAAGGGAGGTTGTTGACATAGTGCTTGAAACTCTCGAGTGTGGTACTCGGGGAGTGGAGTAGGGCGAAGAAGAGCTTCGTAGCCGAACCACTATAAATCCTCTGTCTCGGTTTGATCTTTCCAACTCTACTCTTTACTTTCATTATTTTGTATTAGTTAGTTTAGTGTGTAGTTCATATTGGTGTTGGTTGATTACACATAGAGTTCGAATCAAAGTTTCCAATAGCCAACTTTTAAAACAAGATTTTTAAAAGAACTTTAAACTGGTAAACTATTCAACCCCCCTTCTAGTTTCCCACAATTGGTACCAGAGACAGGTTAGTCAAGATTTTAAAGTATATTGTATTTTAAAACTTGAATCGATCAATGGATTCCGACAAATATCTAGAAGGGCAATCTATGCAAAGACCACCACTTTTCGAAACCGATTGTTTTATTTATTGGAAAACAAGATTCGAAACGTATGTGAAATCAAAAGACATTGATCTTTGGCATGTTATTACCGAGGGTGACTTTCAACCTATTCAAATGAATCCGGAAACTAAAAAGGATGAAATAGTTTCTTATGATAAACAAAGTGATGAACTTATAGGAAACTTGAAAGTTCACGAGATGATCATTAAGAAAGACTCCGATATTGTCAAAGGCAAAAGCGAGAGAGTTAGATCTCTAGCATTAAAAGCCAAGAAGGAGTCTAGTGATGAGGAATGTTCGAGTTCCGATAGTGAAGATGAGGAATATGCACTAGCGGTTAGGGACTTTAAAAAGTTCTTTAGGAGAAGAGGTAGGTTCGTTAGGCAACCTCGTGATGAGAAGAAGACATCACAAAAGAACCATGTTGAAAAGAAAGGGACAAGTGATAGGAAATGCTTTAGGTGCGGAGATCCTAATCACCTCATAGGAGAGTGTCCCAAACCACCGAAATTCAACAACCAACGATCTCTCATAGGAGGCTCCTGGAGTGATAGCGGTGATGATGAAGAAAAGAAGCCCAAGGATGAAACATGTCTAATGGCTCATACTTCAAATGAGATATGCTTGAGAATTGACTTGGAGCCTGACGAATGGGTCAAGGATAGTGGATGCACTAACCATATGACGGGTAACCGAAGTTTATTCTCATCATACAAGGCATACAACGGAGGTAATGTCACTTTTGGTAGCAAACTTAAGGGCAACATTATAGGCAAAGGTACGATCACTCAAAACTCCCTCACTATTAGAAATGTTGAGCATGTAGATAACTTAGGATTTAATTTGCTTAGCATTAGTCAAATGGTAGATAATAAGTGTAGAGTTATATTCTCTAAAGAGGGTAGTGAGATAATTAAGGATGGTAAAACCATAGGCAAAGGAGTTAGGAGAAATGGCTTATTTGTTATGAAAATAGGAAATAAGCCTCAGGATAGGATATGCTTAGCAACCATAGATGATAATTCAACTCTATGGCATAGGAGGTTAGGTCACGCCAATATGCGTTTGATACAATCATTGGCATCTAAGGAATTAGTTAGAAACCTACCTAAGATTAAGCTCGACAAACACTTTGGTGACGCTTGTAAAGTTGGAAAACAAGCTCATTCAAGTCACAAAGCTAAGAATATGGTCTCGACCTCTAGATGCCTAGAACTCCTTCACATGGACTTATTCGGTCCATCCGCCGTACGGAGCTACGGAGGAAATTACTACACCTTAGTAATAGTTGATGACTATTCTCGGTATACTTGGACTAGATTTCTTAAGAATAAGACTCAAGCTTTTGAGGAATTTGAAATCTTTAGTAGGAAAGTCCAAAACCAACTAGGATGTAATATAGTCGCTATTAGGACGGATCATGGTCGGGAATTTGATAATGAAGTGCAATTTGGAGTATATTGTGATGCTAATGGTATTACTCACAATTTCTCGGCTCCACGCACTCCACAATCAAATGGGGTAGTAGAGCAGAAAAATCATACTCTACAAGAGATGAGTAGAACGATGTAGAATGAACAATCAATTTCGCAAAAGTTTTGGTGTAATGCGGTGGACACCTCAACTTATATTCTTAATAGGATTCTAATTAGATCCATCCTAGGAAAAACCCCATATGAAATCATGAAAGGTAGAAAACCTACTCTTGATTACTTTAGAGTGTTTGGAAGCAAGTGCTTCATACTAAACACTAAAGATTACCTCACCAAGTTTGACCCAAAGTCTTACTAAGGTATCTTTCTAGGTTACTCCCAAAATAGTAAAGCCTATGTTGTCCTAAATAGAGAAACCATGAAAGTCGAAGAATCACTCAACGTGACATTCGATGAAAGTCCTCCACAAACTAAGACATCACCCTTGGTGGATGATGACTTAGATGAGGATGAAGCCATTAGGGTTAATGGCAAGAAAACCTTAGAAGATGACATTGAGGATGAAATAGTTGAAGTTGACGAAATTGTCAACATTAAGGAATCCAAAAACCATCCTATTGAAAATGTCATAGGTAATTTAAACCAAAGAACCCTTAGGTCACAAACACAAAACAAAAGTAATTTCTTTTGTTTCATATCAACCGTAGAACCTAAGAATGTAGGTGAAGCGATTAAGGATGAAAGTTGGATACTTGCCATGCAAGAAGAACTTAATCAATTCACCGCAAACCATGTTTGGGATTTAGTACCTCTTCCTAAGAATCAAAAAATCATAGGAACTATGTGGGTGTTTAGGAATAAACTCGACGAAAATGGCATCGTAGTTAGGAATAAGGCAAGGTTGGTAGCACAAGGCTATAACCAACAAGAGGGAATAGATTATGATGAAACCTATGCACCCGTAGCTAGATTAGAATCAATTAGAATACTCCTTGCCTATGCTTGTGCCTTAGACTTTAAACTATACCAAATGGACGTGAAGAGTGTGTTCCTTAATGGTTATATCAACGAGGAGGTGTATGTTGCACAACCTCCGGGATTCGTTGATTTCGAATATCCGAATCATGTTTAAAAGCTCAAGAAAGCACTCTATGGTCTTAAACAAGCTCCTAAATCTTGGTATGATAGACTGAAAGCTCTCTTGATTGAACATGAATATACCATGGGAAAGGTTGATAACACACTCTTCACAAAGAAAAGAGATTCACATCTCATCATTGTTCAAATATATGTCGACGACATTATATTCGGATCAACTTGTCCAGAGATGTGCAATGATTTCTCTAAGATCATGCATGACGAGTTTGAGATGAGCATGATGGGTGAATTAAATTTCTTCCTTGGTCTACAAATTAAGCAAATGGAATATGGTATCTTCTTTAATCAAACTAAGTATAGTAAAGAGATGCTTAAGAAGTTTAGTTTAGAAGAGTCTAAGCCTATGAAAACTCCCATGTCCACGGAAATAAAACTCACGAAAGATGAAGAAGGTGAGTCCGTGGATAGCACTAAGTATAGAGGTATGATAGGAAGTTTACTATACCTCACGGCAAGTAGGCCCGACATCATGTTTAGTGTCTGCCTTTGTGCTCGCTTCCAAGAGGATCCCAAAACCTCTCACCTCGAAGCGGTTAAGCGTATCTTCTGATACATTAAAGGCACTATACACTTGGGATTATTCTATCCCAAGGGGACCGGTGTAGAAACTGTTGTCTATGCCGACTCTGATCATGCGGGAGATTATGTGGATCGAAAGAGTACGAGTGGCGTTTGTACCTTCATGGGTTGTTGCTTAACTTCTTGGTTCTCCAAGAAACAAACGGCTCTTGCTATCTCCACAACCGAAGCCGAGTACGTAAGCGCCGGAAAGGCATGTCAACAAGCACTATGGATGAAACAAGCTCTTATAGACTATGACATCCATTTAGATGACGTCCCCATTATGTGTGATAATAAAGGTGCTATTGACTTGAGCAAAAACCCCGTTCAACACTCCCGTACTAAACACATCGAAATTCGCCACCACTTCCTTCGTGATAATGTTCAGAAAGGAAATATTTCTATTGAGAAAGTTCCTTCTCAGGACAATATCGCAGACATCCTCACCAAACCTCTCAAACGAGAATCCTTCAACTACCTTCGTCTAGGTCTAGGAATGATGGAACATGTTCCATAAACCTCATGACTCTTGAAGTCATCTCGTGTGTCTCGTTAAGTCTAGTTTAGGTTCCCTAGTCAAAGGAATTTATTAGGTATAAATTCTTTCCTCGTGTCATATAGTCTCACTAAAACAGCGAGACTTATTCGTCAAACATCAAAATGGGACAGAAAACCATCCCTGCAGATACACGGTTCCACTAAATGTGGCACGGCACTGTTAAATTTAACGGTACCGTGGAACCGTGCATCTGGAACATTCCGTATTTCAGTTCCCTTTTTCCACACCACTCATTCCAAACCCTCATAACCTCACCAACTGCTGTCATAACTTAACCTCACACCCAAAACATAATTACACCCCTTCAAGATCATATTCAAGACATTGAGTTTCAAGATCCTCAATCATTCTCACCCTTTTCAACAAAAATTGTAAGTTATCTTACTCCAATTTTTTAATTTTGAGTCTAGGGTTTATGCATTGATGAAAATTGAATTGGGGTTTTTCAATTTTTTTTCTAAGAAATTTTCAATTAGAAGTTATCAACACCAAAATATTTCAAAATCTTTGGTACCAAAACATTGAGGTTACCAAAACACCCCAATTCCATCATTTTCAAAATCTCACGAAACTAGGACCATGAAATTGTTCTTTTCATGCATTGTTGATGCAAACTAAAAACACTTTCTCATGCATACAAGATCTCACAAATCATGATCGAACTACATAGTTAATATGTATTCTTCGACTTATTTGCTTGAACAAAAGTAAAATTAGGAGTGTTTGGGTAATCTCATTATTTTCTTTTGAGTCGAGATTGCCGCACCTCCACATAGTTTGCATATTGGCACACACTAGGCATGTGCATATAATGCAACTATTCTTCATACTAATTTTTCCTAAAAACACTTTTATAGGAAACAAAAATGTCTCATGAATATGATTTTGATCATCTCCTAACCGACACCTACACACCCCAAATATCACAAGAACCAACAACTCCCGGTAACCACATTCGTGCCTATGTCAATCTTGAAACCCGTCGGTTTCATGAAGGCCGTGTCGTTGATCAATCCCTTGTTTACCATCGGGACATCAACACTTCTTTTAGAGCTATAGGATTCGATTGCCTACTCCACATAAACGAGCACATTTGTCCTCA
This sequence comes from Artemisia tridentata subsp. tridentata, assembly GCA_021014915.2. Taxonomy (NCBI): domain Eukaryota; kingdom Viridiplantae; phylum Streptophyta; class Magnoliopsida; order Asterales; family Asteraceae; genus Artemisia; species Artemisia tridentata. Next base: position 186,187,278 of record CP139502.1, on the reverse strand, counting down.
CTTTATGTTGGAATTCTTCCGACAAGTTGAACTCGTACGTAACGAGGATCAATCCTTGTCTCTTTGGTTTTGGGTCAGAAATTTCAAATTTGTCCTAACCCTTGAGCAATTTGCTCAAATCCTTCAAATCCCCAATCATGGGCAATGTGCCTATACTGAGGATTGGTGTCTTGAGTCCCTCTTCAACTATCGTGAAGAGGATAGTCCATATTGTTCCTACATACCCTCTCCCACCAAACTAACCAAAATCATCCGTACTCATAAGTACTCCTCTTACCCTAATCCAACGAAAATTCGTTTGGAAGAGGTACGTCATGAACTACTTTCTTGGGCAGTCATCCTGCGAGAAAATGTTCTAAGTCTAACAGGAAATCGTGAGCAACTCCCGGCGTGTTGTGCTCATATGATCTACTGTCTCCTTACCCAACAACCATACAATCTCACTTACTTCTTCGCTAAGCGAATTGTACATCTCAAGGGTAACAAGAATAAATTGATACCCTATGGGATGTTCCTAACCCACCTCTATCACCACTTCATGAACCTACACCCTTACCTTCATGATCCTCAATACTCACTTTTCACACCAGTCATGAAACCCATAACCGAGTCATACGTGTCAACCATTCTCATTTCCGAATCCTCCACCCACTATGCACCCTTTGATGATCCAAATCATGAGAATGAGATAAATGTTCAAGACGGGAGTATAACAAGAATGGGAGAAGGCTTAAGTCATAAGTAGTTATGAAGAGATTTATATCTCCTACTAGGGATTATTCTTAATAGACTATATTAGGAATTAATACTCTAATTTTCTTGCATGCTTAGTACTAAATCTATCACCATGCATGAATGATCTATGTGATATTTGGATGTTAGTTTATCTTGTCCTTTATGCTTGCATGCTTATGATTATCTTGGGAAATTGCTTGATAATCTTTATGTGCTAGATGTAGCATTGTAGGGGACATATTAGGAAAACAAATACTTAGTGAGTTGAGGCATTATCATTTCCAGGAACAAGTTCCCCTAGAAAACATCCCCCTAGCTGTCCAGAACTAGCCTCAACAGAAATTTTCGTGACAATAGTGTCACGGTACCACTAAATAGGGACGGTACCGTTAAATTTAACGGTACCGTGGGTCATTTAGAGGAACCGTGTACCTGTTTGACGGATTTTTACTGTTCCTCCTAGAATCCCTACAACTCTAACCTCAAACCTGCAAATTTTGCAACCTCACACACACCCTAAGATTTCCTTACTACACCATAGGACACTCCCATCACATTTAATTCAAATTTCACCCAACTTGCCTATTTAAGGCCTCACCCTTGCAAGCTTATCTTGCACTTCACCTTCAACCTCCCATCACACAAACACCATGTCTTCCACACAAGGATCCACCTCTCACATCTCCAAGAAACCTAGGATAACCGTGAAACCACCCTCAAAACCACTCTTTGTGGATCTCAAAAAAGATGATGAAGCTATGACACCACCTTCCCAAGCCACTCCTTACTCACCATCACCACCTAATGCACCCTCTAAAACATCCTCTTCCTACACAACATCTTCATCATCCTTTAACACAACATCATCCATGGAGTACACACTATCACCCATAACTCCATTGGACTATGCCATGCCAACTCCTTCCCCAACAAACTCACCACCACCACCTTCTCCTATCATGGCACAACCCATCCAACCCCATCCCTTTGATCTACATAGTGCTAATTGCCTATGTTGCCTCCACAACCGTAATCTTATCTTTTGCTTAAGAGATGAGATTCACTTCATGTTCTCCTTTGTGGAGCACCTCTTGACATAACCACCACCACCCCAAATGATGTCACCATCTCCACCACCTCCTAACCAAAACAACTAAACATTTTCTTGTTTAGTTTCTCACCAACAAACCTTTAGGACCCTTCTTAGAAATGAAGCTTGCCTTTAGTCATTAGGGATTTAGGTTTCCTATTGTCTCTTTTATGCTTCTTATGTAGTCATACCTATGTATGATATTTGCTTTTATGAATGAATGCTTTCATTTTATGTGGATGCTTAGCTACTTAGTCATTCATTTTGTGGTTGGATATTTGTCCTAGGTGCTACATGTTAGATATCGTATATATGTCATCTAACCTTGTTTTGTAGCACAAATCCTTGCTCGATTCCTTGGTATTCTCTAAATGAGGGGGAGCATACGTCAAGGGGGAGCTTTAGTCACCTTTTTGATTTGACAAAAAAGGGGAAAAATGGGAGTAAACTCATTAAAAACTTGTTAAAACTAATTTTAACTTAAAATGAGTTTATATTTTGTCATCATCAAAAAGGGGGAGATTGTTGATGCAAATAATATTCTAAAAACGTTATTTATATCTTTCGATTACTTCACGTTTTGAGGATGACAAAATGTGAAATCACGTTACGTTAAAATTAACGTAAACAAGTTTTTAATCGGAAGATCCCGTTTCTACGCAAATCACTCTAGAACAAATTTACAACTTGACAAATGATTGCGTGGTTTTGTAACCTTACAACAGGTTTTACCTCTCGAGGGATCTCAAGAGGCTTACAACCCCACCAGGCAGTGTACCTGACCGATGTAGTATAGTGTAGTGGTAAGTACGGGGGATTGATCGTTCTCCACAGGGAATAGTGTTCGTTAGGTATGAAAGGCTACTCTAATTAGGTCTAAGGGTTGAGGAAGATTCTTTTTATGTTTTTATATTTTTATGAAAGCAAGTAAAATCTCGGTTTTGAAGGAGTGGGCGGAATTAGTTGCTAGTCAACTAACCCAATTTACTACGAATGCAAATAAAATAAAATAACAAAAATGAAATGTGGTGAGAAACTTATGTGTAGAGAAATGTGTTTACTTAGATTTCCTTACTCCCTAACTATCTTTTACCGGTTAATTAGTGTGTATTAGTCGCGTGGATGACGGGTGTATTCCTTAATACCATTCGTGGGGTGGCGTACTTACTTCCCCAACTCTACAAGCTCCTACTTCACTCCTATGTCGAGCCGGCTAGGAAGCTCCTAACATGGGATCACTAGAATTCGCTTGTGCATTAAATACAACCATAAAAACCTTTAGTACGCATTTGGTTCATGTTTCTTAAGACGTTCAAGCAAGTTACCGAATAGGAAGTTAGCCAGTTTTCTTAAGCCTAACATAGATAAACAATCATCCAATACAACTAACAACACACTAATAACCAATAATCAATAGCTAAGTTTCATTAGATCTAAGCAAACACAAGATAAAATTAGCCTAACATGTTAAACAAAAGACAAGCATAAGATAGAATCAAACAACACATAGACATATTGAATGATTAATTGATAACTTATCTTTCAATGAAACATGGAAGATCTCAAGGCAAAAAGCCCTGAAAAAGTAGCTAAAATCGTCTTAGGGTTTTATCCCAAAATTCCACACACTAAGCTCTCCCTCAATGACAAAAAATTAGAAAACTATATATAGATTTTTGGATCTGACGGCGTCACCTTATGCATTGTGACGCCGTCACCTCGCCGCTTTTAGGGTTCCCGGGTGACCTTCTTGACGCCGTCCCTCTTTAGCTCTTCAAAAATCCATTCTGGCTTATCAAGGCTTGACGTCGTCTAACCCTGAACGTGACGCCGTCCCCTTATGATTTAAGCCGTGACGCCCTTGATTTAGTTAAAGCGTGACGCCGTCAGAATTCACATGCTAACTCACTGGCCCGTCATGAGTAAATTTCACATCCCACTTTTCTTGCCAAGGCATGACGCCGTCAAGAGATGATTCTGACGCCGTCAAAGGTAAATTTCAGCCGATTTTGAGACTTTGTCGTATTCTTCACTTTAATGCTCCAAAAACGTCCAAAATGCCTCCTTTTCCAGATTTCTCCTCAAAAGTACCTAAAATGACAAAAGGAACGATTTAGGGCAATATTTGATCAAATAAATACGATTTCGGGCTTAAATGACCCCTTAAAAGCGGTACACTTTTCGCCTCATCAAATACCCTTACACTTGAGATTTGCTTGTCCTCAAGCAAATGCGCTTTTATTCTAATCAAAATACAAGTTAGGGGTCATTTAATGCAAACATAAAAGTAATTACAACAAATATTCGTTCCACTTCAATCATAATAAGCACGGAGATTATATACTAGCACCTCACAAATAGTGTTTAGATACTCACATCTCTCAAGTGTCATCAAAATAAATCTCATAAATGAAAACGGAAAATATCTCTCACTACCTGTCATAGCAAATAGATTACCATAGGCTTGGGAAAGGATCGAAAACCTCCTCCACTAGGCGTAAGCACCTAAGATAAACTATCAAAGAGGGCTTTTAAATGGGTTATAACGTTAGGTGTAGGGAAAAGGAAAACACGGTTTTGTTGGATAAAGGATATTTTACTGGTGGCTAGTTAAAGATCTTGATCAATTACATGTACTATACAATGTTGCTAAGCCAAGACTAGACTCGATCTTAAGCTAAAAACGAAATAACAAAATAACAAAAATATAAAACAAACATAAAATGAAACGGGATGGTAGTCCGTATGTTTTTTCTATTTTTCATTTTCTCATTTTTTTGTATTTTCTTGATTTTTTTTTTTTTTTTTTTTTTTGCATACACTTTTACCCTACCATCCAAAATAATACATCATAGGGGCGTTGCATCCCCCTTACACTTGAATTTTTACATAACTTTACAAATACTAATCTAATGACTCGAATTAAGATAATTGAAAAACTTGGAGTACTTTTAAAACATTTAGCACATATGGGGGTAATGAATGATGTTCTTCCCCATTACTCCATTATACTAGTACTTTACCCATGAGTCCCAATCGTCCCAAAACAATATGTACAAGGATATGACTCGACTTAGCAACCATGTAATCAATTAGATAATTAACTTGGGTTTAAACAAATGTTGTAACAATAATGCACTAAATATGAGTGCATACAAGGTAGGCTAAGGCGATTTGGGTGTACATTTAAGTGGGGTGTAACAAATTCTTCCTTTAAGTAAGATGCTTAAAGGTCGAAACGAAAAGATAGGCTCTGAGGGGTGTACTAGGGGTATCGTGTACTAAAAATGAGTACAACGCAAAGGGTGTGGGAGAATTACTTGACCAATGTAGCCAACGTAATTATAACAAAAACACAGGTGTAAAACAATGGGTTTATCCTAATGCCTCTTATCATGTAGTAAATCTAACTACACGAATGTAGTCTCACTTGTGGCCTCGGGATGGTCCTAACGCAAGTTCTAGAATCTAAGTGCTACCGGTACACACATCATAGCATAAATGCTTTTCCTACCAATTCTAGGGGCGAGCCTCACATATTTGGGGCGGAAAATTTTTTAGTGGTACGGTTTTTGTGCTAGTCATATAACTCCTATCCGTGAGACGCTCATTAAGATCAAAGTTTCACTCCTATATGTTGTAAAAAATTTTAAATTTGGCACTAAAATTACCTTAACAAGTATTTCTCTCAGTTTTATTACACATCTATTATTAAACAAACAAAAATCAAGCGCAATTGTATTTTCTAAAATCGTACTTTTACCCTCCCCTTACACTTAAGATGAACATTGTCCCCAATGTTCAAATAATAAGATGTAAAAGCATAAAGTAAAAGAATGAAATCAAATACTCCCCTGATTCGCTCGTTGGATAGTGAAATCACACGGTTAAATCTTCCTCCAAAGAGAATGTTGAAGCTCCATGACTAATGCATCGCCATAAGCTTGATTCCATAAACATTTCCTTGTCCAAAATAACCTGTTAACCTGAGAAAACAAACACGAAAACCTGCATAACATCGGCGGGATAAAATCTATATATAAGGATATAATGCTTGTGGAATGATAATTTTGCAGATTCCTGGAGATTATAAGTTGGAGATTTTAATAAAAACTTTTTATGAAAACAAAACTTTCAAAAATTTCTGGAAATTAAATCTGACGCCGTCAGGTTATAACCCCTGACGCCGTCAGAAATGACCTGACAAAAATTTTCATTTTAAGTTTCCGGAAAATTTCTATAAAAACCTTTACCTTACTTCCTGGAAATCCTGCAAAACATCATTATGACTCGATACAAGCATTTGACTCAAACAAATACTAATATGTATGCTAATTTATTATTATTACGATTCATGTTAATTTGTGTTCTAATAAACCGATTTAGATTTCCCTTACACTTATCTTTTGCAGAATACCTTTATATGTAGTTAAGACGAAGTTAAAAACAACATAAAGCATTTTCACAAATTACTTTTGAACATGAATCAATAATAATAAAATTTAAACATACATACGGAAACAAATAAAAACAAACAAACAAATAAATAAACACACAAAGCAAATAAAACAAATAAAGCTTGGGTTGCCTCCCAAGAAGCGCTTTTCTTTATTAACGAGTCTTGTAGCTAGACTCAAAGTCACGTACATTACGTGACTCCATCATCGGTCACGGTTCCTAGGCCATTCTCCTTCCCGGTTTTATATTCCGGTCCTAATTTCAAACAATCCTTGTAGAAACCGAATATCCTTTCCATAACATAGTCTACTCCTTTACTTCTATCCTCATCATTCCTATAGTAGACCGCTTGCTTGAGCTCCTTCTCAACATTTGACAAGTGTTGGAATTGTTCTATCTTATATGGCATTTGGTAGCTTACTTCATCGGTCTCATCCTTAAATCTAACTATCCCTAAGGAAGGTTCATAAGTCATTCTAGAGACCTCAACAAATGGTTTTCCAAAAACCACTTGAGTCAAGGATGCATCGACTATTGGGCGGATATCTTCTACAATTACAAAGTCGGTGACATAGGTGAAGTTTCCTACATAAACCGGTAATCCCTTAACTCTTCCCGTGAAGTTACTCATCCAACCCTTGTCAGGGAGCATCCTATACCCAAGTTGATTTTTCATTATCAAGTTGTAGTGGGCTCTAGTCATGATGTTTATGGGCGATCTAAGGTCGATGTAAGCTTTCCACACATGTAGATGTCCAATGTTGCATGGTATGTTGAGATTAGAAGGGTCGCCTATTTCTATGATTGGTCTACCTAGGAAGTATGGTGTCTCGGGGTCATCGAATAAGTTTGTATGATATGCACGCTCTTCCTTAGTGGGTAGCCTATTGAAGTAGTCCTCATCATCATCTACTTCTTCAATCACACTTGTCCTAACTTCCTTATCAACCTCGACCTTCCTATCCTCATCCTTAGGTTCACTTTCTATCCTACCCTCATTCTTGTCACTTTCTTCCATGCTCCTATCGATTGGTTTAATAGTGACAACGTTGACGAAGTGGACATGTTTGGATGAAGAAGGGTCTTTGACTTGGGGTCCGCTATTTGTGTTCCTAGCGTCCTTATGTGGAGGTGATAACACTTGGTTATGGAGGGCTTTCAACAAGTTGTCAATTTTATTGGTCATCTCTGTTTGTTGTTGTTTGAATTCGGCTTCAAACTTGGCTAAACGAGCTTCTTGAGATGCCATAAATTGAGACATCAATCCTTCAAAGTTATTGGTACTACCATTGCCGGAAGGATTGTTGTTGAAAGTACGGTTCGAGTTGGAACCGCTTGACTGGAAACGATTAGGTGGGTTGGAAGAATTGGTTTGTTGTGAGTTTTGGTTTTGTCTCCACCTAAGGTTCGGGTGATTTTTCCATGAGGGGTTGTATGAATCACCGTAGGGGTTTGGCTCGGGTTTGAAAGTGTACCACTTGTCTCCCGCTCCGTCGGTACGCGAGGATGCGTAGTCAACAAAAGCTTGTTCGGGGAGTTCCATGCAATCACGAGTGTCGTGGGGACCACTACATAATTCACATGAAGAAGTGATTTTGTTCACTTGGCTTGAAGGTTTAGGAGCCTCGTAGGATTTCATGAGAAACTTGACTTGGTCTTCAAGTTCTATGATCCTACGGTCAGAAGTGCTTGAATTGTTAGAAGGCAAAGATATTGCCTTGACCGTTTTATTCAAATCACGGGGATCACTCCAACTTTCGTTGTCATAAAGAGCAAGATCCTCTAGGAGAGCCCATGATTGTTCCGCACTTAGATCACGTAGCTTGCCACCGGCCGATTGGTCAATGGTTTGCCTCGTGGAGAGATTGATATGGTCATAGAAGATTTGGACTTGGAGCCAAAGTTCTATGCCATGGTGAGGGACTTTTTGGAGTAAGTCCTTGAATCGAGTCCATGCCTCGTAGAGAGTTTCGCCTTGACGTTGTTGGAACATCAAGATATCATTCCTTAGCTTGGTAGTTCTTCCCGGTGGGAAAAACTGAGCAAGGAAACGAGTGGTGAGATCATCCCAAGAGGTAATGGATCCTGCGGGTTGACGTTCTAGCCACTGACTAGCTTGGTCCCGCAGAGAGAATTGGAAGAGACGCAATCGGGTCGTCTCTCGAGTGGCAACATCAAGGTCTATAGAATCAACGATTTTAAGAAAGTCCTTGAGATGTTGATTAGGATCTTCAGAACGAAGTCCATGGAATGCGCATCCACTTTGCACCAACCGGATGGTGTCGGATCGCAAGGGTGTGATATTGGCTCCTTGAGTGAGCTCAATGGTGTTTCGATAGCCATGGTGGCTAGGACGGGAATACTCTCCTAAAGTACGGGCTCTAGGAGGTGGTGGTGGTTGTTGTGGTGGTGGGTTGTGGGGGTTAAGGATATTACCATCTTCCATGATGTCGGACGGTAATGGTTACGAACAAAGACACGAAGAAAATAGATAGACTAAAGAAAACCTAGAAAAATAAAATAAAAATCTCACTAGAAAGGAATCTAGTGAGTAGACCTAATAGAAATAAAAATTCAACCTAAACAATAACTATTCCCCGGCAGCGGCGCCAAAAACTTGATTGCGTGGTTTTGTAACCTTACAACAGGTTTTACCTCTCGAGGGATCTCAAGAGGCTTACAACCCCACCAGGCAGTGTACCTGACCGATGTAGTATAGTGTAGTGGTAAGTACGGGGGATTGATCGTTCTCCACAGGGAATAGTGTTCGTTAGGTATGAAAGGCTACTCTAATTAGGTCTAAGGGTTGAGGAAGATTCTTTTTATGTTTTTATATTTTTATGAAAGCAAGTAAAATCTCGGTTTTGAAGGAGTGGGCGGAATTAGTTGCTAGTCAACTAACCCAATTTACTACGAATGCAAATAAAATAAAATAACAAAAATGAAATGTGGTGAGAAACTTATGTGTAGAGAAATGTGTTTACTTAGATTTCCTTACTCCCTAACTATCTTTTACCGGTTAATTAGTGTGTATTAGTCGCGTGGATGACGGGTGTATTCCTTAATACCATTCGTGGGGTGGCGTACTTACTTCCCCAACTCTACAAGCTCCTACTTCACTCCTATGTCGAGCCGGCTAGGAAGCTCCTAACATGGGATCACTAGAATTCGCTTGTGCATTAAATACAACCATAAAAACCTTTAGTACGCATTTGGTTCATGTTTCTTAAGACGTTCAAGCAAGTTACCGAATAGGAAGTTAGCCAGTTTTCTTAAGCCTAACATAGATAAACAATCATCCAATACAACTAACAACACACTAATAACCAATAATCAATAGCTAAGTTTCATTAGATCTAAGCAAACACAAGATAAAATTAGCCTAACATGTTAAACAAAAGACAAGCATAAGATAGAATCAAACAACACATAGACATATTGAATGATTAATTGATAACTTATCTTTCAATGAAACATGGAAGATCTCAAGGAAAAAAGCCCTGAAAAAGTAGCTAAAATCGTCTTAGGGTTTTATCCCAAAATTCCACACACTAAGCTCTCCCTCAATGACAAAAAATTAGAAAACTATATATAGATTTTTGGATCTGACGGCGTCACCTTATGCATTGTGACGCCGTCACCTCGCCGCTTTTAGGGTTCCCGGGTGACCTTCTTGACGCCGTCCCTCTTTAGCTCTTCAAAAATCCATTCTGGCTTATCAAGGCTTGACGCCGTCTAACCCTGAACGTGACGCCGTCCCCTTATGATTTAAGCCGTGACGCCCTTGATTTAGTTAAAGCGTGACGCCGTCAGAATTCACATGCTAACTCACTGGCCCGTCATGAGTAAATTTCACATCCCACTTTTCTTGCCAAGGCATGACGCCGTCAAGAGATGATTCTGACGCCGTCAAAGGTAAATTTCAGCCGATTTTGAGACTTTGTCGTATTCTTCACTTTAATGCTCCAAAAACGTCCAAAATGCCTCCTTTTCCAGATTTCTCCTCAAAAGTACCTAAAAGGACAAAAGGAACGATTTAGGGCAATATTTGATCAAATAAATACGATTTCGGGCTTAAATGACCCCTTAAAAGCGGTACACTTTTCGCCTCATCAACAAATGATCAAAGAAGTGAATTTGTGTTTTGAGACTTCACATTTTAATGGGACAAAACATTTTTTCAAAAATAACACATGACAAATTATTTTTAAAATATTAAGAAATGTTTTAATGGAAAAATAAGTTTGAAAATCACAACAGCTATTTCCCTCCCCCCCCCCCAAAATCAGCTCCAACCTTCCCCAAATAAGTTTTCACCAGAAAAGACAACATTTGGAGCGTCCTAGTCTAGGACGGCTCCACGGTTCCACTAAATTTAGTGGAGCCGTGGCATGTTTAGTGGAGCCGTCCGTACTATTTTTTTTGTAACGTTCAGATTTTCTTTGCCTATAAATACCAACCCCTTTCACAGATTTTAGGCATCCTAAAACACACAAAACTTTCTGAGTTGAATACTCTCTTCACACTTTCTTTCTTAGATCATTTAAGTTAGTTTTTCTTTTGTTCAAGAGTGATCCAATCATCCTCCAAGTGATCCTCTTCATTCCTCTTCATTAGCAAGAGAAGAACACAAGTATCCAAGTTGATACAAGGTGTTATCATCCCTCTTCATTAGCAAGAGAAGAACACAAGTATCCAAGTTGATACAAGGTGTTATCATTCCTCTTCATTGGCAAGAGAAGAACTCAAGGTATTCAAGAAGATACAAGAGTTGTAGTTGATAGGTTTTGTAAACAAGAGAAGAACACAAGTATCCAAGTTGATAAAAGGTGTTATCAATCCTCTTCATTAGCAAGAGAAGAACTCAAGGTATTCAAGAAGATACAAGAGTTGTAGTTGTTAGGTTTTGTAACACTTGTTACATCCTTGTTGTATCTTAGCATACATCAAGATTATCTTTCTTTTGTGAGAGTGTGAGTGAAGATCATTGTGATCTTAAGAGATAGTGAAGATCTCTTAAAGCCATTGGGCTTGTGTGTGAGTGATCAAAGGATCTAGAGTAGTTAGATTAAGTAGAGTGAAGTGGGAGTTGATCTTTGTGATCGTGTTGAGATCGTGGTGATCTCTTGTAGCCATTAGGGCTTGTGTGATTGGTCACGTGGACCTTGGTAGATTGGTGCTAGCTAAGATTAGCACTCGACATTTAGCTTAGTGTCGGTAATAGGATAAGCGACGTGTACGGTTTTCTCCGCCTGAAGGGAGGTTGTTGACATAGTGCTTGAAACTCTCGAGTGTGGTACTCGGGGAGTGGAGTAGGGCGAAGAAGAGCTTCGTAGCCGAACCACTATAAATCCTCTGTCTCGGTTTGATCTTTCCAACTCTACTCTTTACTTTCATTATTTTGTATTAGTTAGTTTAGTGTGTAGTTCATATTGGTGTTGGTTGATTACACATAGAGTTCGAATCAAAGTTTCCAATAGCCAACTTTTAAAACAAGATTTTTAAAAGAACTTTAAATTGGTAAACTATTCAACCCCCCTTCTAGTTTCCCACAAAAACATTTATCAAACATGCACCAAAGATTGTTCAAAGACCCATTCAAACAAAAGCAGTGGTCTAAAAACAAGTTTGGAAACAAAAGGGGACAACTACAAAGCCAGCAGTTAATTCTACAAGGCAAGTAGTTAATTCTGCTAGGCAAGTAGTTAATTCTGGTAGGCAGGTAGTTAAGTCTGCTGCTTGGGTAAAGAGGGCAAATGATGTTAAGGCCTCAGCATGTTGGGTTTGGAATTCAACTAAATCCAATGTTGCATCAACTGTTCTAAAAAGATTAAATTACATTGATGCAAGAGGCAGATCCAAGTCAGTAATGGCTTGGGTCCTCAAAAGAAACTAATACTTCTCATTTCTGTGTAGGAACATTCAATTGATCAACAAGAGGATCAAGGATACTCAGATAGTGGATGTTCAAGACACATGACAGGCAACAAGTCCTATCTTTCTGATTTTCAAACATTAGATGGTGGCTATGTTACCTTTGGAGGAGGTATTAGTGGCAAAATTTCCGGTAAAGGTACCATTAAAACTGGAAATTTAGATTTTGAAGATGTGTACTATGTACAAGAGCTAAATTATAATCTTTTTAGTGTCTCACAAATGTGTGACAAAAAGAACAAAGTTCTTTTCTGTGACACTGAATGTCTTGTACTTTCTCCTGATTTTAAGATGCCTGATGAAAGTCAAGTACTTCTTAAAATTCCTAGAAAGGGCAATATGTACAGTGTTGACATGAAGAACATTGTTCCTAAAAAGGATTTAACTTGTCTTGTTGCAAAGGCCACATTGGATGAATCAATGAAATGGCATAGGAGGCTTGGTCATATTAACTTCAAAACCATAAATCAGATTGTTAAGAATGGTTTGGTAAGAGGTTTACCTCACAAAAGATTTGAAAATGATCAAACATGCATTGCTTGTCTTAAAGGCAAACAACACAAAGCAACTTGTAAGCCCAAGATTTTTAACTCTATCAATCAATCATTGTTTATGCTTCATATGGACTTATTTGGACCTGTTTCAGTAAGTAGTATAATGCATAAGAGATATTGTCTTGTTATAACTGATGACTTTAGCAGATTTACATGGGTTTTCTTTTTAGCTACTAAGGATGAGACGCCTAGCATCCTTAAGACTTTCATTACACAGATAGAAAACCAAGTAGACAAGAAAGTGAAAGTCATTAGATGTGATAATGGGACAGAATTTAAGAATAGAGTTATGGATGATTTCTGCAAAGAAAAATGTATTAGGAGAGAATTTAGTGTTGCTAGAACTCCACAACAGAATGGTGTTGTTGAGAGAAAGAATAGAACACTAATAGAAGCTGCTAGAACTATGTTAGCTGATTCTAAGCTACCTATAACTTTTTGGGATGAAGCAGTCAACACTGCTTGCTATGTTCAAAATAGAGTTTTAGTTGTACAGCCTCACAATAAGACATCATATGAACTTTTTAGAGGTAGAACTCCTACAATAGGATTTCTTAGACCTTTTGGATATAATGTGACAATTCTCAATACCTTAGACCATTTAGGAAAATTCGATGGTAAAGCAGATGAAGGATTCTTTGTTGGATATTTTCTTAATAGCAAAGCATTTAGAGTATACAACACAAGAACTAGGATTATAGAGGAAAACCTACACGTGGAGTTTTTGGAGAATAAATCCAATGTAGAAGGTCAAGGACCAAAATGGCTATTCGATCTTGAGACTCTAACCAAATCAATGAATTATGTGCCTGTTGTTGCTGAAACTAATGATTTTACAGGTTCACAAGCAACAGATGAGGCAAGGTTAGAAAAGGAGACAAACCAATATCATATATGGATGCCAATCTGGTCAAGTACAAGTGTGGAATCAACTTCAACAATTGGTGAATCTTCTTCTGGTAAAGCTAAAGAAGATGTTGAAGATGAAAGCAAAGAAGATGGAGTAAAGGAACAAGAAAATAGTTATGCTATCAATAATACTGCTGAAACAGACTTAACTAAAGCAACAGACTTAACTGAAGAAGCAGAATTAACAAAGGAAGCAGAATTAACAGACGATGAGGTGGATTTGAGCAATCTCCCACCAAACTATCATGTTCCACTTTCACCATACACCAGAATTCACAAAGTCCACTCCCTAGAAAATGTGATTGGAGATGTACAATCAGGTGTGAAGACAAGACAACAACTGATGTCTTCAGACCAACAAGGGCTTCTTGATGCCCTTTATGCTTCAAAACAGCATGAGTTTTCAAACTCTTGCTTGTTTGTATGTTTTCTCTCACAAGCTGAACCAAAGAACATTCTGAAAGCCTTAGATGATTCAAGCTGGGTAGAAGCTATGCAAGAAGAGCTTCTTCAGTTCAAGATTCAGAAAGTTTGGGTGCTAGTTGATTTACCTAAGGATGCAAAGGTAATTGGCACTAGATGGGTTTTCAAGAATAAAAGGGATGAAAGGGGAATAGTGATTAGGAATAAGGCTAGATTAGTAGCCCAAGGGTACACACAACAAGAAGGTATAGACTATGATGAGGTTTTTGCTCCAGTAGCAAGACTTGAGGCAATTCGGCTTTTCTTAGCTTATGCTTCATTTTTAGGCTTCACAGTTTACCAAATGGATGTCAAGAGTGCATTTTTATATGGCACAATTGAAGAAGAGGTGTATGTCTCACAACCTCCAGGGTTCATTGATCCTGACCATCCATACAAAGTGTACAGAGTTGTTAAGGCTCTTTATGGCCTTCATCAGGCACCTAGAGCATGGTATGAAACACTAGCTTCCTATTTAAAAGAAAATGGATTTCAAAGAGGAAAGATTGATCAGACACTTTTCATCAAACAGCACATGAAGGATCTTCTGTTAGTACAGGTGTATGTAGATGACATTATCTTTGGATCTACAAGGAAGGAGATGTGGTTAGAGTTCGAGAAGCTTATGCATGATAAGTTTCAGATGAGTTCCATAGGGGAACTTACATTCTTTTTGGGTTTGCAAGTTAAACAGTCATATGAAGTCATATTTATTAGTCAAGATAAATATGTTGCTGAGATACTTAGAAAGTTCAACTTTGCTGATTCAAAAATGGCAAGCACACCAATGGATTCTGAGAAACAACTTCCAAAAGATTTAGATGGAGAAAATGTGGATATACACACATACAGATCTATGATAGGATCTTTGATGTATCTCACATCATCAAGACCTGACATCATGTTCTCTGTTTGTGCTTATGCAAGATTTCAAGTAACTCCAAAGGTTTCTCATTTAACAGCGGTCAAGAGGATTTTTAGATATCTCAAGGGTCAACCTAGGTTGGGTCTATGGTATTCAAGGGAATCACCTTTTGACTTGGTAGCATTTTCAGATAGTGATTATGCTGGTGCTAGCTTGGACAGAAAGTCAACAACTGGAGGATGTCAATTCTTTGGGTGTAGAATTATCTCATGGCAGTGTAAGAAGCAAACCATTGTGGCTACTTCAACAACTGAAGCTGAATATGTAGCTGCTGTAAGTTGCTGTGCTCAAGTCCTATGGCTTCAAAACCAACTTCTTGACTATGGGTACAATTTCATGAACACTGTCATTCATATTGATAATAGTAGTACAATTTGCATTATTAAAAATCCGGTACAACATTCTAAAACAAAACACATTGAAATAAGATATCATTTTATTAGAGATTGCAATGAGAAAAAGTTAATTCAAGTAATGAAAATTGCTTCAGAACATAATTTTGCATATCTGCTAACAAAAGCTTTTGATGTTGGAAGGTTTCAGTACTTGGTAGCAAGTATTGGAATGCTTAATACTTAAATTTTTCAATCTATGTGTTTTTGTATACCAGTGTGATTAATTCTGGTGATTACTCAGTTAATTCTGGTGATTATCCAATTAAGTCTGGTAGTTAAAATTTTTGTTTGTACTGTTGTCTTTGTAAATTTGTACTAGCTATTACTTTAAAATTGTGTTATTTCATACAGTTAGTCATATGTTTATTCTAATATAAGACAAGTACTTTGTACATTGTTCTTTTGGTTTTAGACTAACAATTTCAGGTATAAACATTTGAGCACAAAGGAAATTTCAAGTGAAATGGAAGCAGCAGAATATTATATCAGTTGCTTACATAACAGGTTTATGATTGACTGAGTTTGTGAATTCTTAACAAAGGTTTATACCTAAGTTCATTAATTCTTTAAAACTACTTTCTTGAAACCTTGTTATCATATTTCACATTGAATTGATGACTTAGCTGATCAGATAGTAACTGATACAACTCACTTTCTATCATTTTATACTTTTAAGTATAATGAGCAAGTCTAAGGACATCTGATAGAAAGAACAGCTAGTAAAAGTGAATCTAACACTTGTGTTAGAGGCAACAATTGCTATGAGCTGGAAACCCTGTCAAGAAAGCCTTTTGAATAGGTTTATCTTTACACAGGCAGTTATTCATAACTGAAAACATTGGTTCTCACACAACCAGAGGTTTCTTTAAACCAAAATTTTGATTAAGTGTCTGTTATACACTTAATCCCTTCAAAATGGTTGAAAGCAGTATGATTTTTCATAATAAAATCATATGCATACTGCTAAAAGTCAAAAATTTTCTTAAAAGGATTTTTGAAATAAAAATGACTCAGAAAACCATCAAATGATGGATTATGAGTTATTGCCCCATGAATCACCTCTCATAGGAGTTAACACACCTAGAAGTGATGAGGGTAGCAAATTAAACTCTTAAGGAATTGATGGCTACATGTACAACATTGTCTGATAACAAGTTCTAAGTGATAGCTCAGATGATGGAGAGAGAAATATTTTGCTACATTGTGAGAGATCTTCCAAACAGGGGAGGAAATGTTATTTGCATCTCAGGGGAGGAAACATCTCAGGAGAGGAAATAAAGTTGGAAGATTAACCAGTGAAAGGGAGGAAAAGACAAGAGCATACAAGATGATGTCATGGGATTTAAAAATGACAAGAATAGAGCTGATTCTGGAGTATTATATATATTTAGAAGGGATGAAACATTCCAAAGGAGAAAGTTCTATCTAGGTCAAAGGAAGAGAGCTTTCAGTTTCAATTTCAGTTCACTACGTTTGTTCATCACTTGCAAAGGCATGCTGATAGATGATTTCACTTGTTGAAACAAGCATCCAAGATACACAGCACCATTGCCTCTTATAATTCCTCCATCCAAGGAAATTGCACCATCTTTTAGGTCAATGTTTGAAGCCTGAAGATGTGTAGTGATATTGTTGAAGTCAAAGATCAGAAAGCAGATGAGTTACTGAGTTAGATATTAACCTTTCAGAATAGAAGAAAGTTCAGTCCAAGGGTCTGACTATGAAGTGTTTGAAAGATCTTCACAATTCCTCATTTAATTCAGAAAACATGTTGAAATGGATTCACATGTTTAGGGGAGGATTGTTGGGAATTAAATATTCTGAAGTTTAAGTATCGGGAAAATCTCTCAAGTGATTAAATCTGGTAGCAGTAGAATTAAGTCTGGTGAGTTCCAAAGTTAAGTCTGCTGGTTATCTACTGGTTA
This sequence comes from Artemisia tridentata subsp. tridentata, assembly GCA_021014915.2. NCBI lineage: Eukaryota > Viridiplantae > Streptophyta > Magnoliopsida > Asterales > Asteraceae > Artemisia > Artemisia tridentata. The sequence continues at coordinate 186,169,891 of CP139502.1, read as the reverse complement.
AGTCTGGTCGTTGAAGTTAAGTCTGGTGGTTAAGTCAAGTGTTAATTCTGGTGACTAACAGAGTTAAGTCTGCTTGATGAAGATATTAAGTCTGGTTGACTGAAAGTCAATAATACACGGTAGATAATATCTTACCACATGTGCTCAGTCTTTATCTTATATTCTCAGAACGGTAGATAATATCTTACCCCATGCGCTCAGTCAATAATACACGGTAGATAATATCTTACCCCTCGTGTCTTGATCTACGCGTCGGCCAGGAAAATGACTTGGCCAGAATTTGGCCGGATTCCGGTGACGGCGCCGGAACAATGGATTCCGGTGAGATATGTGTAAGAGTGAGACTGAAACCCTAATTCTCTTCCTTTTATACCCCATGAGGGGCTAAACCTGGAAAAAAGAAAGTGTAAGGGCTAGCAGTGTAATTTTGGGCGCGGGGTAGAAAGTGTAATTTAGCTATTCTTCTAATAAAATCCTTGTGGGGCCCATTTGACATAGCAAATGGTCGTTTTAAATTACGAGACTTGCGCCATTGAGTCCGAAATAATTTTTCCATAGAAAACGAGTATTAATACGTATAACTTTCTTGGAGTTAATTTATTTAGTAAATCGATTCGTTTCGTGCGTTTTAGGTTGTCACGGCTCAATAAAGGAATAACGCTCACGATAACCAAGATATCTACGGTTTTTCAAACCCAAGGAAGTTCAGAAAAGTTTAAAAGCTAATGGATTTCAAAAATAAACGTTTTGGCTAGTAAAATAAGTTTTGAAAAATTGTCGGTTGTTACATACTGTTTAAATTATAAATTTGTATTCACCAAAATTTGTTATAATCGATGCTGGATGCAAATCAGTTGGTATGGATCCCACTAGTTTTGAAGCTAAAGCCAATAATACATGAAAGTGAGTACTCAAAGAGCAGGTCTATTTCAACTTTTGGTGAATCCCATTTTTTTCACAACAGCTCATCCATGATTACGTCAGCGATTTTGTGAAGGTATGCATTTCTATCCTCAAATGTTTTGTAACACAAAACAAAACCTAAAGACTTCTGAGCTTTGTAGTCTTATTAGTTGTAAATGTATTTAACACTTTTCAATGTTTTGTAATATAGAATGATAACACAGCTTTTTAAATTGTGGAATGTAGCAGTTTCTTTTTAACATGCTTCTAACAATCACAATTAGAGAAATGGACAAAATTTAATTAGTTGGTTAACATAAGATTTTATTGTTAGGGCATTTGTCCTTCCCTGCTTTAAGTGTACTTACTTTCATGCAATATTAGGGACTCGATAAAAAAAAAAAAAAAAAAAAAACAAAAAAAACAAAACTCGAAAAACCCCGCCGCAAAGCGCGGACTATCCACTCGTTTTTACAAAAGAAAAGGCAAAAATATTGTTGAAAAGGATAAGGTGACGATGATTTCAAATTTTCAGATATTTAACCAGCCCCATAAATTATATCTTACTGGCCCACTTTATTAGACAAATGAAAGTGCCCTAAAAAAATCTAGCGAGGCCCAATGCCTTTTCAACTCTATGTCATTTTAAAAGTAAACTACAATATTAATTTTCTAAAACAACGCACAAAAGAATCACTCTTTCTCTACCATCATTATTATTTCTTTAATTTTGGTTGGTTTCATGTCCATGTATATTAAAAATCAATTCAACAGCTTCATATAATATTTTACTTAGCAAAAGAATAATGTTTTCGACACCTCGCATAATAGTTCTTATGAAAACCAATAACTTTTTGTAAAAGATCACAAAGAAAAGTCATGCCCAACTTTATGGGATGAATAAAGCACCCAGGAATCTAACATGGCCAAAAAATTGCAGTGAGGCCAGACCCTTTTAGCCCAATACATGCAGCCTTTGCTTATTCTGCATTTCTGCATACTTTTACTTTATTACTATCATTGGATTGAATTTGGCCCCTTTTGGTTTTATATCAGCTAAAGTTTTAGGCATATCACTTTTTTTCACTAGGTGACATTGATTTTGGGCCCCTTTGGTTTTATATCAGCTGAGGAACTACTAGAGGTGCAAATCAAAACTCGTTTTTTTAAAAACCGGTATATAAAAGCGAAACTGGTTTTTTTAAAACCGAACCGGTTGGACTGGTTTTCAGTTTTTTGAAAATACCGGTTTTTTTTCGGTTTAAAACCGGTTTTAACCGGTTTTAAAAAAAAAAAAAAAAAAAAAAAAAAAAAAAACCCCTGTTTTAACCGGTTTAAAAAAACCGGTCAAAGTTGGGTCAAACTAGCCGTTGCATACAAAACCGGTTTTAACCGGGTTTTTTCTGGTTTAAAAAAAATAAAAATAAAATAACGGTCACTAGCCGTTTGTTTTGATTTTTTGTGTGTTTTTTTTATTTTTTTGGATGATTTTAGGCTATGTAATGGTAGTATAAATACATGTAATGGGTTGTGGTTGAAAACACATAAAAAACACTCAAAATCTCTAAAAAACGCTCACATATAATGGAAAACGTATCACAACAAGCTTCCACTACTCCCTCCGTTTCTACTAGCAATGCAAAAAAACACTACACAAATGAAGATGTCGTGAAAGTTAAGCCAACTAACCGGAAAGGTGATGTTTGGTGTAATTACGATTTGTGTATTATGATCGATAATTCGGAAAAGGCGCGTTGCAAGAAATGTGGGAACTTTTATACTCCAACGTCTAACACTACACTTAGGAATCATAAAGAAAAATGTAATGCGGTCCGAGCTTCGTCCGATGGTACTATTGGTGCGGATGGTCGGGTTTTTATATATGATAGTGAAGCGCTTCGACTTGATTTTACGAAGTTTGTCATTCAACAAGCGCTTCCATTCAACCACTTCGACAACGTCAAGCTTACGGAGATCAACGAACATCGGCCCCGACTTCGACTATATAAGTACCCAAATTTTCAAATTTAACGATAGTTTTAAACAATTATTTGGAATTTATGCAACAAAATATGGTCAACAACAAAACCCAATTGTTGACCAAATGCGGGCCGGGTCGTCTCGACAAGCAAGAGACATTAATATAAACCTTTATAATAGTTTATGTGAAGACACTACAAAGCGTCAACGAACATCGGCCCCGACAAGCGAATTGGGAGAATATATGGCTACAAACTTTTTAATAACTTTAAGTCCCCATGAGTTTGCAAACTTTGACATTTTGGCTTGGTGGAAAGAAAGAGAAATTCAATTTCCAATTTTATCCGCTATGGCTCGTGACTTATTAGCGGTACAAGCTTCATCGGTAGCTTCCGAATCGGCCTTTTCTACTAGCGGTCGAATTATATCGGAAAGAAGGTCAAGACTAACCCCCGAATCCGTGGAAGTATGTGTATGTTTGAAAGATTATTTGGACGGGGTAGATAGGATACAACATGAATCATCGTTGGAAGGTCCGATATTACAAGACGTTGAAGAAACTATAGAAAGAGAAGAAGTTGAATTAGGGATATCACCTCCGACTACCGAATTAGATGAAGGTGAGTTCGAAGAATTTGATGTTGAAGAAGTGGATGTAGAAGATTTTTTGGATAATTTAATGACTTGAGTATAACGGGTGATGGCAATGCCGAAGCTCGATATACTTGAGTACACTAATATGTTTTCGGGTGATGGCCATGCCGAAGCTCGAAATGTATTAGTATTTATATATTTTTAGTTGTATAATTGTATTGTTTAAATAAAAGTTATGATTGTATTTTTAGTTGTATAATTGTGTTGTTTAATTAAACCGGAAAAAAAAAATGTTCGAACATGTATGTAAAATTCCGAAAAAAAAACTAACCGGTAAATAACCGAAAAAAAAAACCGAATCCGAACATTTATAACCGAAAAGAACCGAACCAGTAAAAAACCGATAAAAAACCGATTCCGAAAATTGATAACCGAAAAAAACCGATTCCGAACATTTATAACCGAAAAAAACCGAATTCGGAAAACCGAAAACCGATTAAAACCGATTTTCCAAAAAACCGATTAAAACCGGTTTTTTAATAACTGGTTTTCCAAAAACCGAAAACCGATTAAAACCGATTTTTTTGCACCTCTAGGAACTACAGCCAAGTTCACAAACAAAACCAATCAATTTCAGTTAAGGCAAGTATTAATTAGCTACATAATATACTTTCTAGCCAAGAGTGTCCATATAAATGGTTTGTACAAATGTTCAACCGAGCGATGTCATCTTGAAGAAGCTGTTGATAAATATGGGATTGCATGCAAGCACCAGTAGACAGCAGTGGTCGATATATAACTTCAAAACCTACGCCACCAGAACAACCAGTAAAGTAACTATAAATGATGTGATGTTTAAGCCTTAATTAAAAACTTAGGCTGATCATAGAGCTCAAAGGCCGATCTAAAAGTTTATTGTCGAGGGGCAAACAATGACAAAATTGCACAACAAACTTTGTGTTAGGGGGAAACATACAAAAACAGCCATATAATTTATTTAAATTTAAAAAAAAAAAAAAAAAAAAAAAAAAAAAAAAAAAAAAAAAACGCTACATTTTTTTTGCTAGGCAAATGCCCATCCTGCCCCTACTATCTCCGCCTACCGCCCTCGATACCTCTAAAAATTAGCTTTTTCTTATTTCTTTTACTCCAAAATGACACATTAATTTACACATGTTTCCACAACAGGACTTGAAACCTCTACCCCTTTTGGGGAGATGCCACCTAAAATTTACACCTTGGCCAAACGCCCTTTGGTATCATATATAGATCTTAGCTTACCACTTTTTTATGTTTCTAACTTGAAAGCAGACCCAACATGTACATGTTAAAATACTTAAGAATGGGTTTCACACTTGGCTTGTTAGAACAAAATATTGAAGTAATATTTGAAGTCATATTTGGTCTAGTAGTATGTGAGTTGCTCACTAAGGCCTTTGGTCTCCAACCTATAAGTTGTGGGTACAAGTTTCGCTAGAGGCATTTGTGAGATGGAGTTGAGATCAATATAGATCTCATATTTGTCATAGATCGAAAGAACAAATCTTAGGCATCCATTTTTCGTCTAAATTAATAAAACACCATTTTTCGCTTTATTTTTTCAAACAACATATTTTGCAAACGGTAAATCTTCAAGTTACAAAAAATATACCATCGCGACGAGAATTAAATTATATATCTATAGATATGCACTTCTCTATACTTTCGACGATTATTATTTTTTTTCAAAATCAAATCACATGTGATTTTTACAAATCACGTGTGATTTTTCTGTGCGGAAGTTTTGAAAAAAAAAAAAAAAAAAATCCGTTGAAAGTATAAAAATGCATATCTATAGAAAGAAAATTTAATTATCGTCGCGATTGTATGATTTTTTTTCACGTAACGATTAACGGTTTGCGAGATATTTAATTTATAAACAAAAATGTGAAAGTTTATTCTTTTTGTTTTGATCAAAAAAATGAATGGATATGTTTGGTTTATTGAATATATGAGAAATATAAGATCTATATTGAACTTTTGACTTGTGAAAAAAAAAAAAAAAAAAAAAAAAAAAGGTCATATTTGTTAGGCACATTAGGTGTCCATTACACGTACTCGCGAATTACTCTTTGGTGCAAAAGAGAGGGTACAAGTCTAGCTACCATCATAAGCACCAAAGCACATCACACATGCCGCAGGGTCATGGTCAACATATTGTTTTCAAAAAAGAGGCAATCTATGTTTCCACTTAATGTTAATCCAAAATGGGACCATTGAAATTGATGTGTTATATTGAATCACATATAAAAAGAGGTCTTTGGAATGGGTCACTAATTCATGGTCCCATGATGTCTTGGGTTAACACATTCTTAATTAGGCTAAGCGCAGTAACGAGGTTGACAGGTAGGTCGACCGATTGGTGAATCCGTCGTCCTTGATGTGGTATTTCGGTCGTGTGTAGGTCGCGAAGGAAATCGATCGTGTTATGGACCAATTGAAGATCATGTATATAGACAAAATCTTTTCAATTTCTAATTATTACCGTTTGGTTTTAGCAATGTAAAAATAAATAAATAAATAAATAAAACCAATTACCCTATTAAATACCCATTTTATCTTATCATTTTATGCACACTTTATGTACACTTTCATCAATTTTTTAAATGACTTGTTCGCTTCCACACACCGTCGATGAAATCACAACTATGGTTCAGAAACAAATCGACGAAGATAAAGCTCGTCAACAAGTCTTTATGAACATAGCCGCAGAATTTGATAATGCATGAGCAGCTAAAGACGATCTGAGGAAAGTGTACGCTGAATGCAGTGACATTCCACAAGTGAAACGTGCTTTGATCGAAGCTTATTTAAATCAAGCATCTGAATTCTATTACGAGATGCATAATGCTTTGTTTAGAAAGGCGCGAAAATTAGAACAACAAACGAATTATAAATTTGTTTGGATGCATGTAAAAAATAAATAGGAGTATTGTGTTTTTGTATTGTTTTTTAAATTTCGTATCATAATGTCTATTTTTATTTAAATGAATGGAAATTTATTTTCGAGTACGAAGAGCCAAAGTAGAATACAAACTTTTATTAATTACGTCAGTAAAGCAGAATACAACATTGAAATGAAAATACAAACTAGATACGGAAATTAAAACACATGAGTTTGTCAGCTAGAGGAATTATTCAACATTTTGATTAATCTGATTTCGATTCAGAATACTTCCCAAATTCCGACCTGAATAACTCATCATGAGCTTGTTCTTCCCCAATTCTATCCTGCCACTCTTTTTCAGCCCTTGCTTCTTCTTCTAATGTTTCTCTTAACGCATCTTCATCCATAATAAGTTGCTATTCTTGTTCCTTAGTAAGAAATCCATTGGCATTTTCATAACTGTAGAACCGTAAAGCGGGGGTGAATACGGTCTCTTCGGCTTTTAGAGTGTTTAAAAACATTAAGCCACAAAGAGTACCAAGTGGTTTACACAACAACAACCACTATAACAATCACAACCAAAGTATATAAAGTAAGCAAAGAGACAACACGATATATACTGGTTCGGGATGGGGGGGTTTATACCATCCGTACGTCCAGTTGCGAATCCACGACACTATACTATTCACTAAGTATAATCCTTTCGGTGGACTACAAACCGTTACAACTTCGCTCCACTAATATACACTAAGATCTGCGCTCACTAAGAAGAGCTACTCCCCAACGGTATTCCGCCCTCGGAAACCACCCTCAAGGACTTGTGATTCGACTTAACCATTAAGACCACAAAGACTTCCCACCGGAAGTATCAAACCCCAACTAGATCCCCAATGATCTAGGCTTGGTCACCTCGACACAAGACTTCCCTTACAACCAAATCGAATTAATAAACGTTTGATTGTTCAATCAAGCCCTAACCTAACCTAGATACTCGATTCTAGTAGAAAGGGTATAGAGAAGAAGACCCTCGACACAATCACAAGAGTGGATTAGGTGTTGGGAATTAAACATAAACAGTTAGTACTGCCAGAGGAAAAGTTACAACTGATGAAGAATACACTAACAGTACTGAGTCAGTTAGTACTGCTAGTATATATGGTTAGTACTGCTTATGATTTTGTAAACGTGTAATAGGATAAGTATGGAAAATATATTGTGTATATCTTATAGTATTAGAGTTATACGAATATTAGTTTACTTGTACAGGAATCCTTGGTCTATAAAAGGATATCTTAGGTTAAAGTTTATGTACGATTAGTGAAACGATTATTGATAGAGATTCAAGGTTGTAAGCCTTAGTGATAAGTCAAGATCACTCGTATTATTAATATAATATTGAATCGTTTTGGAAGAAAAACATTGTCTCTTGTTCATACACTGTTTCATTCATTCATACATACAAATACAAATAATCTTCTAAGTGTTAGCTAGTAAATTCCGCGTGCTAGTTAATATTACTCAAAGTATCTATCTAACACAAGGAGTGTGTTTAGATCCGGTCAAGTGGTATCAGAGACAGGTTTTGATACATTGAATTAGAAGATCCAGACGAATTTGATTCAGAAGAATATGGACATGGAGACTACCACAACCGATGTTGCTGCAAAGTTACCTATGCTTAAGCCTAATGAATTCGATATGTGGTGATTGAGAATTGAACAATTTTTCCAAGTGCAGGACTATGCACTCTGGGAGATCATAGAAGAAGGGAATTCATTCAAGCCTCCTACCACAACAACAACTGAAGATGGTAAATCTGTGACTACAGTGCACACAAAGCCTATTACTGCTGAAGAGAAGGCCCAGTACAAGAATGATCTTAAGGAAAGAAGCATGCTGCTGATGACAATACCTAATGACCAATTGTTAAACTTCAGCAAGTTTAAGTGTGCCAAGACCTTGTTTGAAGCTATTGTTGCCAGATATGGTGGGAATGAAGCCACCAAGAAAACTTGGAAGACCCTTCTCAAGCAACAATTTGAGAACTTCTCAGCAACAAGCAATGAGTCACTAGATCAAATGTTCAACAGACTTCAGAAGCTAGTAAGCCAACTTGCTGTTTTAGGAATTGAGATACCTCAGGAAGATCTTAACTCAAAGTTCCTGAGAAGTCTACCATCAAAATGGGCCATGCATGTAGTTGTGTGGAAGAACAAGCCTGATATAGATTCCATGAGCTTAATGGATCTTTATAGCAACTTCAAAATAGTGGAGCATGATATAAAGAAGAATGCTAGAACAAGTTCAAGCTCAGGGAATTTGGCCTTTATGTCAGCTCCCAGTACCTCAAGTTCAGTATAAGAAATTCAAGTTGTTGGAGCAGTTGGTACTGCTAGTTCAAATGTTGGTACTACTAGTACTTCAAGCAGTACTAATGGACTCTTGGATGAGAATACTTATTGTGCTTTCCTGACTACTCAGCACAATGGAAGTATGTTGACTCATGGAGACCTTCAAGAGATTGATGAAGATGACATTGAAGAGATGGACATCAAGTGGCAGCTCTCTCTTCTTAGCATGAGGGCTAAGAGATTTTTGAAGAGAACAGACAAGAAGATAATCATAAATAGCAATGATGTTGTTGGGTATGACAAGTCAAAGATTGAGTGCTATAATTGCCACAAGATGGGTCACTTTTCTAGGGAGTGCAAGAAGCTCAGGCAGCAGGACTCAAGAAATAAGGGCTATGAAGGAAAGTCAACAGGATCAAGAGTTGTTGAGATTACAGACTCAAGCTCAAAGGCTATGGTTGCCATTGATGGCTTAGGGTTTGACTGGAGCTACATAGTAGAGGAGGAAGCAGAAGCACCTACAGAGATGGCTCTCATGGCTTTCTCAGATTCTGAGGTACAAGTTTCTAAATGTTCTAAATCATGTGATGCTTTAAAAGAATTAGAAACACATAGGAAACATTATGATGAACAGAGAATAGAGCTAAACAAGACCCATTTTAATTTGGCAAATCATAAAAGGGGTTTAGCTGTTTTAGAAGAACAAATTGTTCATTATAAAAGTAATGAGTCTACCTTTTCTGAAACTGTAGCTGTACTTAAAAGGGACATATTTTTTAGAGATGCTAAAATTAGTGTGTTGAAAGATGAATTGGATAAGGTTAAGAAAACTAAAGAGAACATTCAGTTAAGTGTTGACACTTTAGAATATACATCAAAAGGTGTTTAGAAGATAATTGAATGTCAAATTCTCAACAAGGCTAAATCAGGTCTAGGTTATAGTTCTGTAACAACCGTGATTTTAGCAGGTTAGTTTGACTAATAGTCTCAATCTATTTAACTTTTATGTGATGTGTAATATGTGCTTATGTGCGGTATATGTGTGGTTTATGGGTAATAAGTACGTGTGTTAGCACTAAATCCCTTGATGAGAGATTTTTATCATGTTGAGTAGTGTGAGTTTTGGGAGAAGTTCATTTTGATCGCCTTAGTGGTGTAGAAATGACTTGTGTAGTTTTGGTGTTTTGGTGGTTTTGCGTAACAAGTCTTCGTTCAAATAATTGAGCGTTAGTAAGTTACGTGGAGGTTATTTTTATGGAGTATATTAATGTTAAGTGTGAAAATTCTATTTTTGGAAACTTTATTTTGAAAATGATATTTTTTTTCCGGATTGTCGTAAAAACGAAGGTTTATCGCGTAAGGTGTTAATTTAAGTATAGGGTTTTTATAAAATATAAAAACACAAGGTTTTAAGTGTAATAAATAGATTTAATAAAAATAAAATAAAAATATATATGTATATTAAAAGTCAGCCGATTTGGGGTGTTTAGGGATTTTAGGAAACAAAATTTGACTACAAATCCACTTACCTAATTAGTGATTATCTAAAATTCTCCATGACACACTATAAATACAAAACCAAAAACCCTTATTCTCTCTTGATCATAAATTCGGCCAAACCATAAGGAGAAGAGAAGAAGAATTTTTTTTAGGGTTTTGATAATTCAATTTAAGGTATGTCTATTAAACCCTAATTGTGTAATTAATTATTATTGTGCATGTAACAAGTTGTGATGGATCTAGGGTATTATATTTAGATCTGTAAATTTATGATATTAAACATGTTAGGGTCAATAATTAGTGATATTATAATGATTGGTGAAGTAATTAGGGTTTTAAACATGTTAATTAATGAGTTATGAATCTGGCAGAATTAATAGGCTGTAAAGATGCGATTGTAATTAATAGATGAAGATGAGTTAGATCACTAATTTTATGTCTAAATTATAGTTCAGAGAAATAGCTTTCCAAAAAGTCCGACCAAGATCAATTTTGAGGTCGGGAAGGCAGTCAAACGATTTTTGTAAATTAAGGTGTCAAAACAGTTAAATCGGGACAGAATTAGGGTAAAAGTATTGAGATCAATGGTGAATTTTAAAGTGTAATTAGGGTTAGGTCTTCTGTGGGAATTAAGTTCTATATTATAGTTGACTTCCACGAGAAAATTAGGCGATAACAAGTTGTGCGAGTGTGTCTAAGAGGTCAAAACTTTTTGATGTCCGATCAGATCCGAATCTGGATAGATGACATTTTTTATTTTTCATTGAGTACTTGTGTGGGTTTTTAGTGCATGGCCTTCTGGGACAAGCTTGTATGCTTATGAAGGATCATGTTTAATTTTTGGTGTGAGTTGTAAAGCGTTATTCGCCATGATTTTATATGGGTGAATGTACCCTATAAATCTGCGTTTTCTGAAAGTTTTAATAAAGGGATTTAGTGAGTATCAAGTATTGGGTGGTGATTAGTATGGAGTCTAGGTAATCCAAGGTGGGTTATATGAACCTTAGACATCCATCATATGTGTGTTACATGTACTATGGCTTTTAGCTTAGTCGCGTGTAACGTGATTGTTATTTTTGTGATATAGATTTGTGTGTTGATAACTTGGAAGCTGCGGAGTTGAGGTGAGTTTCATAGTCCCATATTTTTACTTTGTTTTAAACTTGGGATGGAGATGATGCTTGTTTAAATTATTTTTGAGTTACTGTGATTATGTGGTTATAAAATGCATGGACGTGTAATTGTTATTATACTTATACTACATGTTATTATGGTGTTTATTTGTGGTGATTATACGAGTGGGAAGATGCCCTAGTGGCTCTACTCGTTATTATTATGTCCGGCCGGAAGGGGAATTATATTGGATCGGTGGGCGCGTTCCGTCCCAATTATTGTGAACTTGGATCGGTGGGCACGTTCCGTCCCAATTGTGGTGGTATTTGGATCGGTGGGCACGTTCCGTCCCAATTGATGTGGTGTTTGGATCGGTGGGCACGTTCCGTCCCAACTTATATTTGGATCGGTGGGCACGTTCCGTCCCGTAAGCTATGATTGCATGTTAGTGTATAATAACTATATATATCTTTTACTGTCCTGAAATGCTATACTATGTTTTATAATCACAGTAAATCGATAATCGAGGTGTTTTGTGTGTCTTAAACCTATGAATCTCACCAACATTATGTTGACGTTTTAAGCATCATTTTCAGGTGAGCATTCTAAGGCTAAGATAGAAGGGCGCGATTAGAAGAGACCTAGTTTGCATTGAGGATGGCTTATCTTTGAGTTTAGTTTGATTAAGATGGATTTTGTTTGTGATACCTGAATTGTCTTTCACATTTATTTTACGTTTTAATAGAGATACCTTGGAGATTGTTTTGGATATTTATTTTGGGGTATCGTTACGACACTTTGTGTTTGTACTTTGCTCTATTTATTTGCATGTAGTATTTTCTCTATTTAGACACCAAGTGTTGTGATGATATCCATGATGTTGCACTCGCGTTTCCGCCATTGGCGAGGTGTGACAGATTGGTATCAGAGCCTTGGTTATAGAGAAGTAGGTGGTTGAACCTAGACTATAACCTAGGAGTCCCTCATATAGTTGCATTTAGGGCCTATGTGTGAGTATGGTATTTTATGTGTCTATTTTTCTTGAGTTTATGAGTAGTTTCGTCGAGTTTCGGACGCCGATTGGACCCTCATACTTAGTATTGTATACGTCGACCTCCCTCGCGTAAGAAGTTTCGTTGGGCTATCATTTTGCTACCGGTTGTAAGGGAAGTGGTAGGATGAAGCGGGCTAACCACAGAATCCGAGTTCCCGCTAGCATAAATCTATGTTCGGGCAAGGACGGGATGTATATGGAAAACATTGATTGAGAAGAAGTGGAGAGGTTCGCAACCACGGTGACTGTTGGAGGTGGAACCGTTACCAAGTACTCTAGGAAGTGTCCTCACTCCTCATATGAAGGAAAGGTGGTTCTGTCTGAATCTCGTGAGTTGTATGTACTTGTGGGTCATGCGGAATTGGAAGAGAGAAACAGGAATGGGTGGTTGAGCAAAAGTGAAGGGGAGTTAGGATGGAATGACGTGGTATCGGATCTGGAGTCCGCAGCAGGTAGTAAGTTTAACCGATCTGAGTGGGGATGCAAGTGCAAAAGTGGAGTTTGAGCTATTGTGCGACGTCTTTTGTTTTGTGTCATGTTTTGGAATTCTTATATTGTCTTTTGCCGTCGGGAGCCATGTTGGAGCACGATTACTCCTGAATATTGGATCAGTTTTATCTATGTGATTTTGACTATAGAGTTAAGTGGTCATTGGAATTGTTTCATGATCGTTGGAATTGTTCCATGTGAGATGTGTAACACCCCAACCCGATAAGGGTAAAGATATCACAATAATGGTTTCATATCAGATCAAACAAAGCATACATCTATGGTAATACAAGAATTCTCAAAGAATACAAATGAAATACAGAAACTACAAGGTTACAAATGAAACTTCCAATAAATACTAATTCCAAAACTAATAACTTCTAGTCATTTCTAATCCAGAATTGCTATCAAGGTCTTCTAAATCCAAGGTTCTCTCCACTCATACCCAGCTTCCTACTAAAACCTGCCGCAGGAAAAGAAATGCGGCTGAGCTACGAGAGCTCAGTGAACAGATACATAAACAAAGTAATGATAACGAAACAGAAATAAGATATGGTGCAATGGGGAAATATCATAAGGTATAACAATGAGAAAGTATAAGGAATAGGATAGGATAGTAATCCACCACGAGCCCAGACAAATCAAATGTAGTAACCATATCTTCATAATCATATAGAGGGGAGACCTCTCAGATAATCAGATAATATGAGGGGTGTCCTCATTCTTCAAATTGGAGTGATCAGCTCCCAGATATATGTGAAGGGCATGTATTGCACACAGTACCAATCACCAGACAATAATAATCATATATAGATAATCCACTAAACAAAACAGATCTAGGATGCATCCATACGCCCCTGCAGACAAATCGTGGCCATATATATACTTGAGCTCATAACAGATAACAGATAAGGGACGGTGTGGAACATCACTCAACCACACTAGAGTCATGCCATTGGTGCATCAATGACATGACCATGTTACCTTCATGGCTAGGGTCACAAATTTTGGCTCGGGTATCAAACTAAGAGTCAGATATCAAATCAAATTAGAATGTCATATCCAAAGGTCCATAACAGATGGTTCATAATCAAATATTTCAGAAGTAATATCAAAGGTCCAAATCAGAGTTTATCAGATAAAGGTTTACAAAGCAAAGGATCATGGCAAAGGTTCACAACACAAGGGTACATAGCAATGGCTTCGGGAATCTTAAACGAATCAGAATTCAAAGTCAAAATCAAGGGAATAAGACACCCTTACTGAAAAAGGGCAGAGTATCTGTACCTTATACCGCAAGTGAAAACACAACAGAAATATAAAGGTCGGAAGCAAACTCCATCTTCAGCGAATCTACACGAATTCATGACTATCTTATTAATAGCTTATTTAATTCAGATTACTTATTTTAGTCGGCTTTCCATTTTTAGTAACTTTCCTTTTATAGCAGCTTTCCAAAATAGTAACTTTCCAAAAATAATAAGTTTCCCTTTTAAGTAGTTTAACCATTTTAATTAACTTTCTATTTTTAGCAGGTTTTCCGAATTAACAACTGTCATGTTTTAGGGTTACAAATGATAATTAAGTGAATTTAAAGGTTCATTATTGTTTCGGGTTTATTATGCTAATTTAGTAAAGTTCAGGGTTCAATGTGTAACTTATCACAGTTTAGGGTTTAAGATGTAAGTATAAAAAAAATGAGGGTTTAAAGTGCAATTTAGTTTCATAATGATGATTCTACAACTGGACTTTGACACAAACACTTAGTATGGTTAATATATTTCATGTGGCTTTAAAGTTTCAATATACGTATGCACTTAAACTCGTATGTCGGATTAAAACACAAAATGATTATAAGAGTACCACAAGGATGATCAAACGGACGAAATAAGGGACACAAGAACCCGAAACCGGAAATTCTATTCGAACCACACCGAGACCTTCGAATATAAAACTACACAAACAAAACCAAACGTACAACTCCGCGACCCGGCCTAACAAAATTCACCAACCGTCACCCCATAACCCTAACTCAACCCATTCTTTTCTCACTTGTCCCTTATTAAAAGTGTTTCTCAATTTGGGTTTCTAATATATATACGTAGTCTATTAACTCGTGTAACATGCAAACCCATTTAACGAACCATAAACTTAATTAAAATCAATTTGAGAACATGCTGACACACCCTATTAAAACACCATACGAATTTAGTTCCATGCATGCTGCTTCTTCTTCTTTTTTTTTTGTTCGAATAGTGAGTATGATAGTTCTTCATCTTATTTAGCTCCATAATGTCATCCAAATATCACATTGTATATACTTGTATCGATCTATCACAGTATATATATATATATATATATATATATATATATATATATATATATATATATATATATATATATATATATATATATATATATATATATATATATATATTACATGGACTGATTTTAATTAGTTATCATGCACTCATAATTTACGAAGAACGTGAATCGAAGGGTATACCTCTAAGACAGTCGAGATAAGGCTGGGATCGAAATTGAACCCGAATGATCAACGAACTTGGTCGACACTCGAACGCGATCTTGATCCCCCAACGTATGAGACCGAAACAAACTGTCCGCTACGAACCAAACTTCACTCGGACACCATGATTCAACGACGTAAGATTTAAGCCGAAACAAGAATACGAATGCGGAGGTACAACTAGGCACAATCAAACGATCATATATTACGAGTTGTGTGAATCTTTTATACGTGATGTGGTTTTGGTTTATTGGTCGTGTAACTTTATTAATAACGAAACGAGACGCATATATGTGATCCATATATATGTACGTACGAGGCAACCAAGAACTACATTAAAATAGAATTTGGAGATACCTTGTGGCGGATTGAATGAATGAAATACGAAAACAATAGGCATATCAACACCCTACGAACAGCTTCTTAAAATCCTTGATCGAACAACACCTTAAACCTGGAGCAAAGCACGTCTAACACACCACTAAAGCTACACAAGAACTCCCCTTTTTGCCTTGAACCAGAACCGAACAGCAGAACAGAAAGAGCAGGAGCTGCAGGTCACACGATTGGAAGGTTTTAGGGTTTTTAGCAAAGTTGGACAAAAGATGATGTTCGGTATATATAATTCTTAGGAACCGTATACTTTTGGATTGAGATAACCATGGAGTGGGCCTAATATTATGGGATTGATAACTTTTAAATTTAATGAATATCTTTTCCTTTGTTCTTTTCATTCTAGCCGAAATTTTGATTAGGGTTGGGCACATAAAAATCGACTATACAGATTTACATTAGATAACATTGGCTTTGAGATTTTTAAATTTTATACTAAGTTTTATTAGTTTGAGTAATTAGGTAATTTAAGATATTAAATACATTAGATTAAGTTCAATTTATATTCATATGTTCTATTTTGTAAATTCTTAAAATTTCAAAATTAGAGGGTTATTTTGGTTATTACAAGTTATGCTAATTTTAGGGTTTTACAACTCTTCCCCTCTAAAAGAAAATTTTCGTCCTCGAAAATAGAAGTGAAACGAAACTGAAACACAACTGCCTGCTAACAGAAAAATACGAAAGACTTGTTTCTCATGACTCGATCTTGTAGATCAACGCTTCGGTTTCCTCAGAAAAGACAAATCATACTGAATCCCGATCGAAAGAAATAATATACCAAACATAATAGATGATAATCAGATTCCCTCGAAAGAGACAAGGAAATACATAGGATTTTGACGGATATGTCGTTCACAGAATTTGATTAGACAAATCAGATGAGAACGTACAGAAAATAGATTGTCGATAACGTCATTTGACAGAAGTTCCACAACAGAACCTAAGATAGTTATCAGAAGTACAGAGATCAGCGAAACGTGTGACGAGAATCCAGACGTATCAAATCGCAAAACGGTGAAAGCAGATTACGCGTATAGGTAGAATGAATCCTAAGGTCTTACTAACTCAGATAAATCTCAAACAGCTATCAGAAATTCTAAGGCTCCTAAGGCACTTCTCGAAACATCCTATGATCACAATAAGTGCACGTTATATGATGTAAGTATTATCACGTTGGCCAGACGTCATAATACTAGCATCATATGAATATGCCCTCATGATGACCATACTTTATCTCAAGTCGTGAAATGACACTTATCTTAACCCACCTAATCCTTCTACATTCTCAGAGGTCATCAAAATCAACATCATTACTAAGAGGAGAAAGAAACTACTCATCATGTGCATGGTTCATTATAGTGTTGAGATAGATAAGCGAACAGTTCAAGGTGTTGGAATTTTGTTTAGCTTTTTAGCATAAGTGGCAGGTAGGGTGTGTATCAATAGTAATACGAACATCGTATAACTGTCAAAAGTGAGATGCATGGAATATTAGTTATCAGCATCATCATGCTCAGCTAACAATTTCGTACTGAGATAGTATTTACATCATATCCTTGCAAAGGAACTGGTTGGCAGGCAGGTTTAATCATTCAAAGGGAGGAAATAAAACTTCCTATATCCGTGGTAAATTATTACTCGAGTTCTCATAGGAGTAGTAGTGAATTATGCAGAGTTAAGTAGTATCAGATGATACATCTTATATTTAGCATAAGAAATGAATTCACAGAATGTGTCAAACACATTATGGTCGGATGACCTTCGGGATGGTCGGAAAGTATCAAACTGTTTATCGAACATTTTGGGAAAAATGGAGATCAGAATTAGGAAGTGAAACTTAAATGGTGTAAGGTATCCATGTGGTTCCCCAGGTATTTCAATCTTACTTGGTTACTAAACTTAGATTACAAAACTTTCTAGCTTCTGAAACAATATACTTATAAGGCATAACTAAAGGTATAGGCACAAATCAGAGTGATGCGAAAGCAATGCTACTTACATAGATGCCCTAGTCTCCCCATTCCTCACAAGTTATAACTTATGTTCCTATGGGGAGATCCTAAAGCAAGTTATCAAATGTTGTCTTATAAGCGCCTACAGTGGAAACTTAATGGTCCAAACTTCACAGGTCAAGGGTAAATGTATTACAAGTCGTAGCCTGTGCTCTGATACCATTAATTGTAACACCCCAACCCGATAAGGGTAAAGATATCACAATAATGGTTTCATATCAGATCAAACAAAGCATACATCTATGGTAATACAAGAATTCTCAAAGAATACAAATGAAATACAGAAACTACAAGGTTACAAATGAAACTTCCAATAAATACTAATTCCAAAAATAATAACTTCTAGTCATCTCTAATCCAGAATTGCTATCAAGGTCTTCTAAATCCAAGGTTCTCTCCACTCATACCCAGCTTCCTACTAAAACCTGCCGCAGGAAAAGAAATGCAGCTGAGCTACGAGAGCTCAGTGAACAGATACATAAACAAAGTAATGATAACGAAACAGAAATAAGATATGGTGCAATGGGGAAATATCATAAGGTATAACAATGAGAAAGTATAAGAAATAGGATAGGATAGTAAACCACCACGAGCCCAGACAAATCAAATGTAGTAACCATATCTTCATAATCATATAGAGGGGAGACCTCTCAGATAATAAGATAATATTAGGGGTGTCCTCATTCTTCAATTTGGAGTGATCAGCTCCCAGATATATGTCAAGGGCATGTATTGCACACAGTACCAATCACCAGACAATAATAATCATATATAGATAATCCACTAAACAAAACAGATCTAGGATGCATCCATACGCCCCTGTAGACAAATCGTGGCCATATATATACTTGAGCTCATAACAGATAACAAATAAGGGACGGTGTGGAACATCACTCAACCACACTAGAGTCATGCCATTGGTGCATCAATGACATGGCCATGTTACCTTCATGGCTAGGGTCACAAATTTTGGCTCGGGTATCAAACTAAGAGTCAGATATCAAATCAAATCAGAATGTCATATCCAAAGGTCCATAACAGATGGTTCATAATCAAATATTTCAGAAGTAATATCAAAGATCCAAATCAGAGTTTATCAGATAAAGGTTTACAAAGCAAAGGATCATGGCAAAGGTTCACAACACAAGGGTACATAGCACTGGCTTCGGGAATCTTAAACGAATCAGAATTCAAAGTCAAAATCAAGGGAATAAGACACCCTTACTGAAAAAGGGCAGAGTATCTGTACCTTATACCGCAAGTGAAAACACAACAGAAATATAAAGGTCGGAAGCGAACTCCATCTTCAGC
Source organism: Artemisia tridentata subsp. tridentata (assembly GCA_021014915.2). NCBI lineage: Eukaryota > Viridiplantae > Streptophyta > Magnoliopsida > Asterales > Asteraceae > Artemisia > Artemisia tridentata. Next base: position 186,150,735 of record CP139502.1, on the reverse strand, counting down.
GAATCTACATGAATTCATGACTATCTTATTAATAGCTTATTTAATTCAGATTACTTATTTTAGTCGGCTTTCCATTTTTAGTAACTTTCCTTTTATAGCAGCTTTCCAAAATAGTAACTTTCCAAAAATAATAAGTTTCCCTTTTAAGTAGTTTAACCATTTTACTTAACTTTCTATTTTTAGCAGGTTTTCCGAATTAACAACTGTCATGTTTTAGGGTTACAAATGATAATTAAGTGAATTTAAAGGTTCATTATTGTTTAGGGTTTATTATGCTAATTTAGTAAAGTTTAGGGTTCAATGTGTAACTTATCACAGTTTAGGGTTTAAGATGTAAGTATAAAAAAAAATAAGGGTTTAAAGTGCAATTTAGCTTCATAATTATGACTCTAGAACTAGACTTTGACACAAACACTTAGTATGGTTAATATAATTCATGTGGCTTTAAAGTTTCAATATACGTATGCACCTAAACTCGTATGTCGGATTAAAACACAAAATGATTATAAGAGGAGTACCATAAGGGCGATGAAACGGACGAAATAAGGGACACAAGAACCCGAAACCATAAATTCTATTCGAACTACACCGAGACCTTCGAATATAAAACTACACAAACAAAACCAAACGTACAACTCCGCGACCCGGCCTAATAAAATTCACCAACCGTCACCCCATAACCCTAACTCAACCCATTCTTTTCTCACTTGTCCCTTATTAAAAGTGTTTCTCAATTTGGGTTTCTAATATATATACGTAGTCTATTAACTCGTGTAACATGCAAACCCATTTAACGAACCATAAACTTAATTAAAATCAATTTGAGAACATGCTGACACACCCTATTAAAACACCATACGAATTTAGTTCCATGCATGCTGCTTCTTCTTCTTTTTTTTTTGTTCGAATAGTGAGCATGATAGTTCTTCATCTTATTTAGCTCCATAATGTCATCCAAATATCACATTGTATATACTTGTATCGATCTATCACAGTATATATATGTATTACATGGACTGATTTTAATTAGTTATCATGCACTTATTATTTACGAAGAACGTGAATCGAAGGGTATACCTCTAAGACAGTCGAGATAAGGCTGGGATCGAAATTGAACCCGAACGATCAACGAACTTGGTCGACACTCGAACACGATCTTGATCCCCCAACGTATGAGACCGAAACAAACTGTCCGCTACGAACCAAACTTCACTCAGACACCATGATTCAACGACATAAGATTTAAGCCGAAACAAGAATACGAATGCGGAGGTACAACTAGGCACAATCAAACGATCATATATTACGAGTTGTGTGACTCTTTTAAACGTGATGTGGTTTTGGTTTATTGGTCGTGTAACTTTATTAATAACGAAACGAGACGCATATAAGTAATCCATATATATGTACGTACGAGGCAACCAAGAACCACATTAAAACAGAATTTGGAGATACCTTGTGTCGGATTGAATGAATGAAATACGAAAACAATAGGCATATCAACACCTTACGAACAGCTTCTTAAAACCCTTGATCGAACACCACCTTGAACCTGGAGCAAAGCACGTCTAACACACCACTAAAGCTACACAAGAACTCCCCTTTTTGCCTTGAACCAGAACCGAACAGCAGAACAGAAAGAGCAGGAGCAGCATGTCACACGATTGGAAGGTTTTAGGGTTTTTAGCAAAGTTGGAATGTTCGGTATATATAATTCTTAGGAACCGTATACTTTTGGATTGAGATAACCATGGAGTGGGCCTAATATTATGGGATTGATATCTTTTAAATTTAATGAATATCTTTTCCTTTCTTCTTGTCATTCTAGCCGAAATTTTGATTAGGATTGGGCACATAAAAATCGACTATACAGATTTACATTAGATAACATTGGCTTTGAGATTTTTAAATTTTATACTAAGTTTTATTAGTTTGAGTAATTAGGTAATTTAAGATATTAAATACATTAGATTAAGTTCAATTTATATTCATATGTTCTATTTTGTAAATTCTTAAAATTTCAAAATTAGAGGCTTATTTTGGTCATTACAAGTTATGCTAATTTTAGGGTTTTACAAGATGATTGTTTGCATGAAGTGTGGTCATAGGAGGAAGTACACTTGTGAAAGGGAGCATAGATAATTATGGTGGCCAACATAATTATACATGCTTCACAACACAAGTGGACTTGCAAGTATGATAGCATGGATTGTGTTGTATATTAGGTGCTATGTGGTATATATGCGTTCTCATTGAGATGTGTGGTTTTGGAAGCAAGTATGCGTGTGGAATAGGCCTTATAACTATGGTCGCGAACATAATTATAAAGGTATCACACACGTGGATTTGTGACCATAATTACATTGATTGATGTTTGTTGTTATATGTTGTGGTAGATGTTATGTGACATCATGTTGATGATGGTTGTATGATTAGAGATGTATTCTCTTAACCGTTTGGGAAATCATTGTATGTGGGAGTGTGTGGGTGGTAGGATTCCATTCTACCTATCATATACTGATACCTCGATAGTCCGTTGGTACTAATGTTGTGATATTTAAGTTGGTTCGTTTGCTAGACTATTGAATGATGAGCCTATTGAACTTAAACCTAGTATTGTGATTGAAATAGCTAGTGGTAAGGAGGTAGAGGTTGAAAAGGTTATTCGTGGGTGTACTATAGTGCTAGAGAGTCTCCCGTTCATAATTGATTTGATACCTTTTGGGCATGGGAGTTTTGATGTGGTGATAGGGATGAGCTGGTTGTCTAAGCATAGGGCCGAGGTCATATGCCACGAAAAGGTAGTTCGTATACCTTTGGAGAGTGGTGGTGTCCTTCGGATACAAGGAGAGTGCTTAGGGAAGGACTTGAAAACCTTTAAGACTGCGAAGGCTAAAGAACGTAAGATAGAAGAGATTCCTGTGGTATGTGAGTTTCCTAGCGTTTTCCTGAGAACTTGTTCGGATTGCCTCCAATCCGTCAAGTTGAATTCCGTATCGAGTTGGTTCCCAGAGCGGCACCTGTGGCCAAATCCCCATATCGTTTAGCACCCTCTGAGATGCAGGAGTTGTCCGCGCAGTTGCAAGAACTTCAGGAGAAGGGGTTTATTAGACCTAGTCATTCTCCGTGGGGAGCACCTGTGTTATTTGTTAAGAAGAAGGATGGTTCGTTCCGGATGTGTATTGACTATCAGGAATTGAACAAGTTAACGGTTAAGAATCGATATCCTCTTCCTAGGATTGATGATCTTTTTGACCAACTACAAGGAGCTCGGTTTTTCTCGAAGATTGATCTATGTTCTGGGTATCATCAGCTGAGAGTGCATGAGGAGGATATTCCGAAGACTGCTTTTAGGACTCGTTATGGACACTTTGAGTTCACGGTTATGCCATTCGGGTTGACAAATGCACCTGCGGTATTCATGGATTTAATGAATCGCGTTTGCAAGCCTTACTTGGATAAATTCGTGATTGTGTTCATAGACGACATTATAATTTACTCTAAGTCGAAGGAGGAGCATGGAGAACATTTGAAGTTGATCCTTGGAGTGTTGGAGAAGGAGAAATTGTACGCCAAGTTCTCAAAATGTGAGTTTTGGCTTGAGGAGGTACATTTTCTTGGACATGTGGTAAATAGTGGAGGAATACATGTAGACCCTAGTAGGATAGAAGCGGTCAAGAACTGGAAGGTTCCTACGACACCGTCCGAGATACGCTCGTTCTTAGGATTGGCGGGTTATTATCGAAGATTTATAGCAAATTTTTCAAAGATTGCTAAACTCCTTACTTTGTTGACTCAGAAGAACAAGAAGTATGTTTGGGGAGAAGAGCAGGAGGTGGCTTTTCAGTCACTAAAGCATAGTTTGTTTAATGCACCTATTCTGACGTTACCTGATGGGCCAGATGATTTTGTTGTGTATTGTGATGCGTCGAATCAAGGATTTGGGTGTGTACTAATGTAGAGGGGTAAGGTGATAGCTTATGCGTCCCGACAACTCAAGATTCATGAGAAAAATTATACCACTCATGATCTAGAGCTTGGTGCGGTAGTATTTTCTCTCAAGAATTGGAGACATTATCTGTATGACACAAAGAGTGTTGTTTATACAGATCATAAGAGTCTTCAGCATATTTTCAGTCAGAAGGAGCTGAATATGCGACAAAGAAGGTGGATTGAGTTATTTAGTGATTATGATTGTGAGATTCGCTATCATCCTGGAAAGGCGAATGTGGTGGCTGATGCTTTAAGTAGAAAGGAGTGGATTAAGCCTAAGCGTGTGCGAGCGATGTGTATGACACTACAGTCGGGAATTAAGGGTAAGATATTGGCAGCACAAGAGGAAGCTCTTAAGGATGAGAATGCGACCGCTGAGATGCTGCGTGGATTGGATAAGCAAATGGAGAAAAAGGAGGATGGTGGACTGTATTTCTTAGATAGAATATGGGTTCCATCGGTAGGAGGTGTAAGGGAGTTGATAATGGATGAGGCTCATAAGTCGAGATACTAGATTCATCCGGGATCGGACAAGATGTATTATGATCTTAGAGATGCTTATTGGTGGCCGGGAATGAAGAGGGAAATAGCTGAATATGTTAGCCAATGCTTGACTTGTTTGAAAGTTAAGGCTGAGCATCAGAAACCCTCAGGATTGCTTCAACAGCTGTCGATTCCTGAGTGGAAATGGGAGAGAATAACAATGGATTTTATTACTAAGTTGCCTAGAACAAGTAATGGACATGAGACGATATGGGTCATAGTGGACAGACTGACGAAGTCTGCACATTTTCTGGCCATTCGTGAGGATTATAAGATGGAGAAGCTGGCAAGGATTTATATTAATGAGATTGTGGCGAGACATGGTGTGCCTGTGTCGATTATCTCTGATCGTGATAGTAGGTTTACCTCGCGATTCTGGCAATCGTTGCAAAAGGCGTTGGATACGCGTTTGGATATGAGCACTGCTTATCATCCACAAACTGATGGGCAAAGTGAGTGAACGATTCAGACTTTGGAAGATTTACTTAGGGCGTGTGCTATTGATTTTGGAGGAAGCTGGGATACTCATCTGCCTTTGGCTGAGTTTTCCTATAACAACAGCTATCATTCCAGTATTAGATGTGCACCATTTGAAATGTTGTATGGGAGGAAGTGTAGATCACCTATTCTATGGGCAGAGGTTGGAACAAGCCAACTAATTGGTCCTAAACTAGTGCAAGAGACTACGGATAAGGTGTTTCAGATTAAGGAAAGACTTAAGGCAGCGAGAGATCGCCAAAAGAGTTATGCGGATAATCGCCGTAAGCCCTTGGAGTTTAGTGTTGGTGATCTTGTAATGTTGAAAGTGTCTCCTTGGAAAGGTGTTGTGCGTTTCGGTAAGAAAGGCAAATTAGCACCAAGGTATGTAGGACCGTTTGAAATTACAGAGAGGATTGGACTTGTGGCATATCGGTTGAGATTGCCTGAGGAATTAAGTAGTGTGCATGATACGTTCCACGTATCTAATCTGAAGAAATGTTTGGCGGATGGTAGTTTGCATGTGCTATTAGATGAGATTAAGGTAGATAAGACTCTTCACTTTGTTGAGGAACCTGTTGAGATTATGGATCGAGAGGTCAAGAGTATGAAGCGTGGTAAGATAGCGTTGGTGAAGGTACGTTGGAATTCCAAACGTGGTCTTGAGTTTACTTGGGAACGTGAGGATCAGATGAGATCCAAGTACCCGAAGTTGTTTGCTGAGAAGGTTGATGAGACGAGCTGTTAAATCTCAGGACGCGATTTTCCTAAGTGGGGGATGATGTAACAACCGTGATTTTAGCAGGTTAGTTTGACTAATAGTCTCAATCTATTTAACTTTTATGTGATGTGTAATATGTGCTTATGTGCGGTATATGTGCGGTTTATGGGTAATAAGTACGTGTGTTAGCACTAAATCCCTTGATGAGAGATTTTTATCATGTTGAGTAGTGTGAGTTTTGGGAGAAGTTCATTTTGATCGCCTTAGTGGTGTAGAAATGACTTGTGTAGTTTTGGTGTTTTGGTGGTTTTGCGTAACAAGTCTTCGTTCAAATAATTGAGCGTTAGTAAGTTACGTGGAGGTTATTTTTATGGAGTATATTAATGTTAAGTGTGAAAATTCTATTTTTGGAAACTTTATTTTGAAAATGATATTTTTTTCCGGATTGTCGTAAAAACGAAGGTTTATCGCGTAAGGTGTTAATTTAAGTATAGGGTTTTTATAAAATATAAAAACACAAGGTTTTAAGTGTAATAAATAGATTTAATAAAAATAAAATAAAAATATATATGTATATTAAAAGTCAGCCGATTTGGGGTGTTTAGGGATTTTAGGAAACAAAATTTGACTACAAATCCACTTACCTAATTAGTGATTATCTAAAATTCTCCATGACACACTATAAATACAAAACCAAAAACCCTCATTCTCTCTTGATCATAAATTCGGCCAAACCATAAGGAGAAGAGAAGAAGAATTTTTTTTAGGGTTTTGATAATTCAATTTAAGGTATGTCTATTAAACCCTAATTGTGTAATTAATTATTATTGTGCATGTAACAAGTTGTGATGGATCTAGGGTATTATATTTAGATCTGTAAATTTATGATATTAAACATGTTAGGGTCAATAATTAGTGATATTATAATGATTGGTGAAGTAATTAGGGTTTTAAACATGTTAATTAATGAGTTATGAATCTGGCAGAATTAATAGGCTGTAAAGATGCAATTGTAATTAATAGATGAAGATGAGTTAGATCACGAATTTTATGTCTAAATTATAGTTCAGAGAAAGAGATTTCCCAAAAGTCCGACCACGATCAGTTTTGAGGTCGGGAAGGCAGTCAAACGATTTTTGTAAATTAAGATGTCAAAACAGTTAAATCGGGACAGAATTAGGGTAAAAGTATTGAGGTCAATGGTGACTTTTAAAGTGTAATTAGGCTTAGGCCTTCTGTGGGAATTAAGTTCTATATTATATTTGACTTCCACGCGAAAATTAGGTGATAACAAGTTGTTCGAGTGTGTCTAAGAGGTCAAAACTTTTTGATGTCCGATCAGATCCGAATCTGGATAGATGACATGTTTGATTTTTCATTGAGTACTTGTGTGTGTTCTTAGTGCATGGACTTTTTGGACAAGCTTGTATGCTTATGAAGGATCATGGTTAATTTTTGGTGTGAGTTGTGAAGCGTTATTCGCCGTGATTTTATGTGGGTGAATGTACCCTATAAATCTGCGTTTTCTGAAAGTTTTAATAAAGGGATTTAGTGAGTATCAAGTATTGGGTGGTGATTAGTATGGAGTCTAGGTAATCCAAGGTGGGTTATATGAACCTTAGACATCCATCATATGTGTGTTACATGGACTATGGCTTTTAGCTTAGTCGCGTGTAACGTGATTGTTATTTTTGTGATATAGATTTGTGTGTTGATAACTTGGAAGCTGCGGAGTTGAGGTGAGTTTCATAGTCCCATATTTTTACTTTGTTTTAAACTTGGGATGGAGATGATGCTTGTTTAAATTATTTTTGAGTTACTGTGATTATGTGGTTATAAAATGCATGGACGTGTAATTGTTATTATACTTATACTATATGTTATTATGGTGTTTATTTGTGGTGCTTATACGAGTGGGAAGATGCCCTAGTGGCTCTACTCGTTATTATTATGTCCGGCCAGAAGGGGAATTATATTGGATCGGTGGGCGCGTTCCGTCCCAATTATTGTGAACTTGGATCGGTGGGCACGTTCCGTCCCAATTGTGGTGGTATTTGGATCGGTGGGCACGTTCCGTCCCAATTGATGTGGTGTTTGGATCGGTGGGCACGTTCCGTCCCAACTTATATTTGGATCGGTGGGCACGTTCCGTCCCGTAAGCTATGATTGCATGTTAGTGTATAATAACTATATATATCTTTTATTGTCCTGAAATGCTATACTATGTTTTATAATCACAGTAAATCGATAATCGAGGTGTTTTGTGTGTCTTAAACCTATGAATGTCACCAACATTATGTTGACGTTTTAAGCATCATTTTCAGGTGAGCATTCTAAGGCTAAGATAGAAGGGCGCGATTAGAAGAGACCTAGTTTGCATTGAGGATGGCTTATCTTTGAGTTTAGTTTGATTAAGATGGATTTTGTTTGTGATACCTGAATTGTCTTTCACATTTATTTTACGTTTTAATGGAGATACCTTGGAGATTGTTTTGGATATTTATTTTGGGGTATCGTTACGACACTTTGTGTTTGTACTTTGCTCTATTTATTTGCATGTAGTATTTTCTCTATTTAGACACCAAGTGTTGTAATGATATTCATGATGTTGCACTCGCGTTTCCGCCATTGGCGAGGTGTGACAAGTTCTGTTCTACCTCCTCACAGAGGAATACCTGTTCCTCCAGGTATTGACCTTGAACATACAGGTTTGGAAGAATTTCAACTACCTAAGATGGAATATGGTCCAAAACCAAAAGAAAAAGAAGTAGTTGAACAGCCTGTAGAAGTAAGATTTGAGAGTGCAAGTGATAAATCACTCTCTGAGGACAAGGTGTCCTCTGATAGGTCCTCAGGTAGGGAATCAGATGCTCCAACCATAGAAGATTTGACTTCTGATGATGATGAGAGTGATCAGTGTGGAAAACTAGAAGGGGGGGTTGAATAGTTTTATGTCTTTTTAATTTATTATAAAACCTTTGTTTACTTTTAAAAACTTAGATTCAAGTTTGTTATGAAAAATAAAACTTGAACCTTATTATTAGTTATATAAGTATTCTTTTAAATTGATTGTAAAAGTTTTGGTTTCTTGAATGGATTTTCAAATTGATCTTTATGTGAAGTCGACCCCTAATTAATACTAGCAATTATATAAACCTATGTGTATGAAAGTAATGACGATGCAAGTAAATAAATAAATAAGGTATGGAAAGATCTAACCGAGACACGAGAGATTTATAGTGGTTCGGCTACAAGGACACCTTCCTTGCCCTACTCCACTCCCCGAGCACACCTTGCTCGAGAGTTTTCTTCACAACTTCAATAAGCTCCCTTATGGCGGAGAAAACCGTACACAACTTTGGCTTACACGGGTTTAACGACACAAAGCTAAATGTCGAGTTCTAATAGTAGCTAGAACCAATCTCAGAACTTCACAACACAACTTATTCACGACTACTTCACAACGGCTTCACGACTGCTTCACGACTTCTTCACGACTTCAACACGACCGCTACACAACCTCTATGATGCGGCTTCACGACTTCAACACCATGTCTTCATGACTAAGACTTCACGACTTCAACATGACCGCTACACAACCTCTATGCTACGGCTTCACGACTTCACGACTAGGACTTCACGGCTTCAACACGACCGCTACACAACTTCTATGCTATGGCTTCACGACTTCAACACTAGGACTTCACGACTAGGACTTCATTGCTTCAACACGACCACTACACAACTTCTATGCTATGGCTTCACGACTTCAACACAAGAACTTTACGACTAGGACTTCACAACTTTAACACGAACGCTTCACAGCTTCTATGCTACGGCTTCACGACTTCAACACAAGGACTTCATGTCTTCTAAGCTACGGCTTCACAACTTCTACACCACGGCTTCACGACTTCTACACTTTGACCTCACAACTTCTATACCACAACTACTTATACAACATCTTCACTACTTACACACAACACTAATCTACAACACACACCTTACATACAAATGAATGAATGATTTACAAACTTTGTTAAACACACAACTTAAGTAACAAAATGATACCAAGTTGTAATACTTCTAATCTTGATTGATAGAAGTATTCTTCTTTTGCACTTGGATGGTGGAAGCTTGGATCACTTGGAAACCAATGCTTAAGATTACATGATCAAAGGTTTTTTGAAGATATGAAATGAGATTTACAACAGAAAGTTTTAGTGCAAAAGGGTTGAGAAAAAATCCAGGGGAAGGCTGGTATTTATAGTGAAAAATCTGGACAGCTGGAGCCTACTGGAGCGGGGGCGGTCCCCTTAATTATTAAGGGGGCCGCCTAGTAAAATTAAGGGGGCCGCCCCTACTGAACGCTGGCCAATTTTGTCCTTTTGTGGGGAAGGTTTTTCTGGAACATTTTAACTGATTTTGGTTAAAAATTTGAATTCATATTTTTATAAAAGATTAAACATTTTTATTTAATACCAAAAATGTTTTTCAAAAATATATAAAATGTTTTTGATGTTTTATAAAAAATCTAGTTATTAAGAAAATGTTCCTTTGATCATATAATGCATTAAGCACTTGTTTATTCATACCTTAAGTGATTAAGTTGTAGAAGTGAATATTTACAACTAAATACTTGTTTATTTGATAAGTTTATGTTTTAATGAGTTTACATTTTGTGATCATCAAAACATAGAGATATGAATAAATATTGATAATGTTTTTAGGCATTATTTATGTCAACAATTGGAAGGTGTCCTTGTAGCCGAACCACTATAAATCTCTCGTGTCTCGGTTAGATCTTTCCATACCTTATTTATTTCTTTATTTGCATCGTCATTACTTTCATACACATAGGTTTATATAATTGCTAGTATTAATTAGAGGTCGACTTCACATAAAGATCAATTTGAAAATCCATTCAAGAAACCAAAACTTTTACAATCAATTTAAAAGAATACTTATATAACTAATAATAAGGTTCAAGTTTTATTTTTCATAACAAACTTGAATCTAAGTTTTTAAAAGTAAACAAAGGTTTTATAATAAATTAAAAAGACGTAAAACTATTCAACCCCCCTTCTAGTTTTCCACAATTGGTATCAAGAGCCACGTCAATCAAGATATTTAAAATATACTGTATTTTAAAACTTGAATCGATCTATGGAATTCGAAAAATATCTAGAAGGGGAATATTTGCTAAAACCACCACTATTTGAAAACTATACTTTTCTTGAATGGAAAAATAAATTTGAAACTTATGTGAAATCAATTGATCTAGATCTTTGGCATGTCATTTCGATTGGTGATTTTGAAAGTCAAACAAAAACATATTTTGAAAGTTAAACAAAAATATATTTTGTAAGTTAAACAAAAACTGATTTTGAAAATCAAACAAAAACGGATTTTGAAAGTCAAATTGATTATTTAAAAACGAAGAATGAAATAAATAATAAAGCTAAAATAATTATTTATAAAACCTTGCCGAAAGTTGAATATGAAAGAATATTCTTCTATAAAACGGCAAATGATATTTGGAAAAATTTCTTAAACTTTCATCAAGAAAAATGTCAAGCCAAAGATAAGGATTTTGATCTTGTACATGAATTAGTTATCTTAGAAAATTTAATAGATAAACATGTAGATAAAATAGATACATGTGCTACTAGTTCAAATGTTGTTAATGTAGGTGTTAGCAACGAAGACTACATGAATCAACTCCAAAGTGAACTCAATCCAAAATCATGAAGTGACACAGACGAAGGAGAAGATCATGATCCGTACAAGACATGTTCGGGTCAAGCCACTTCGGTTTAAATAAGATCATCATCTGAGACATTACGAAGAAAAGCTAGGACGTGAGGTAAGTTCTCTATTTAAAATTTCATAAGTAATTATTTCATGCATATAATCTTATTAATTCCTTAGGATATGCTTAGTCTGATAGGTTGCTTTGCCTTTACACTTTAGTTATATTCGTTTTGTAGCTTAATAAACTAGAAACCCTTTAGTTAGCCCCCCTAAGTGTTAGTGAACAAAGCAATCTTCATATTTGGTACTCTTTGATAAGTAAATTTAGGAACTTAATTTCTTCTAAAAAGAGAATGACTACTGGAGAATCTATTGACTAAAAACTCAATTTGACCTAACGGTTGAATTGCTTCTATGTGAGAAGTTGGGTGTGTGTAACCCGTAAAAACGGTCATGTTTAGCCTGAATTGAGCACCACTAGTAATAGTCTCATACTCATTCTCCAACTTGAATACATTATTTTTCCTAAATATACCTAACGATAGTTTACTGCTATGAACTTTGCTTTTCACTAGAGCTTTTCATTCCTAGATGTATGTTATCTTGCATATATAAAATTTCTAGATGTTTACTTGCTCCTATGTGATTTGACTGCATGCCTTCGTAATTATTTGTTTAGTTGTTGAATGCATTGTCATTATAATAGCTTTTGTTTTTCTCTAACTACTCTGACATGATGTATTTTTGTATTTAGTCATAATACATGCGTAAATGTCATAGGATATGTAGAAAGAGGTAGCATGTGACAATAGACTTGAGCATGAGATCTTTTATAAACCATTATTTTTTAACCTATAATTAATGGGACTTGTTTTTAAATTTGTAAAAACTTCACATTTTGGAAAAATGATTTTTCAAAAGATTATGACACATTTCTATTAAACATGTTTCACCATCCTAACTTTTTTTTTCCAAACTTGTGTCTATAATTACGTGTTTATCAAAAACCAAAGATTGGAAAAATATGTTTTCTTTCCTCATAAAAACATTTTGAAACAAAGCCAAAACTATTTCATTAATATATTTTTCACATCCACATAAAACCTACTTTCAAGCATTGTTGAATAATGCCAAAAACATTTCTTTAAATCATGCTTGGTGATCTCATATATGTCATATATACTTGTGTATATGACACTTATAAGTGAACTAAATCAAAAATGAAAAATCATGGTTTACTTATTAAAGATCTCACTTGGTACAAGTCTAGAAGTCCATGCTATCACAACTCTACATTCCAATGCACATAGATATTCATTAGGATTATTTAACTAGCTTATTAATCTTCCTAAATATGATACTATGAATTACTTGGTGCTATGTAGTGTTTTCTTGTCTAACATATATATGTTACATGCTAAATGAGTTGTTTGCATGCTAGATAATAATGTCTAATGAATATGCTTAGCATACATAAGTTATTAAATCCTAAATTGCCTCAAAAGAAGTTGGACTTGCTTGAAACTAAACCCAAAAACACAACCCTTTCAACAATTTTCTGCCAAAAAAACCCATTTCCAGTAACCTGGAAATTAGCAGATGGGCGGCCCCCTTAATTCATTAGGCGGCCCCCTTAATATTTAAGGGGACTGGCCCCTTAATTAAGGGGACCGGCCATCTGATGGTCGAAGGTGCTGCTCCCTTTTTCTATTTTTAAGCCTATTTTATCCTATACCTCCCAAAATTCACAAACACATTTTGTCACAAACCACCCTCCAAAATTTACCTTCCACAATCACATCATCACTACACCATAAATACCCATTTGGAGGAGGAAGCTTGACATTTGCCATAACCCAACAAATGATGTTGTTCAAACTCAACCAACACCTAAACCTCATCCTAATGAACCCTTTCACACACATAACCAATCATCCATATGTCCACCTTCATTCACTCATAATTACCCAAGTTCACAAATGTCTACACCACCAAAAGTGTCACCACCACTTCCACCAAATAACAACCACTCTCCATCATCATCACCTTCCACTCAACACTTGAAGTTCATTGAAGAACTCAAGGAAGCCCATGAGCTTAATGCTCTCCTTGCTTTGCACCTTGCTCAAAGCAACTTAAACCCATCACCATCCATATCACCATCATTACCATCATCACCACATCACTTGAGTCAAATTGAGAAACATGTCAACAATTGTCCTTGTTGCATCTTTCTCCAAAATCAAACCATCATTACCATCATCACCATCCATCTCACCATCATTACCATCATCACCACATCACTTGAGTCAAATTGAGAAACATGTCAACAATAGTCCTTGTTGCATCTTTCTCCAAAATCAAACCATCACCTTAAATGAGCGTCTCACTTGGATTGAGTATCTTCTCACTAGATCTAATCCAACACCACCACTTGAACAACATCAAAACCCTCATTCAACATGGTCAAGTCCAAGCTCTCCACCTCCAATTCCTCTATCAACACTCTCTCCAACATCCATACACCCAAACTTACAACCCCATTAATCCAACATTTTTTACCCCCTCTTTACCATCATCCATCCAAAATAATCCAAATTTTCATGTCTCAAGCAAGTCCAATGGATCTCTTAGGCAATATAAAATTTTCTACTTATTGCATGCTATAAGCAAAATATGTGTTGTATCAATAATTATGTTTTTAACATAATTATTTTCAACTAGTGAATGCTTTATTTCTTGTCTTTAATATATGATTGTTATGCTTATTGCTTGTATACTTGATATCATGATATATATACATGCTTGATGATTAATAACATGCATATTCTGTAATATGTTTTAAATGTATGCATGCGTAATTAACATGTTTATGTCACTATTTAATCATTCTTGATGTACATGATTCAAATGGAGCTTGCTGCAAAAACACCCTAAAAATGACCCTTTTCTGGAAATTTTTCAAATTTGGTCGCCTGGGAAAACACCAGATGGGCGGCCCCCTTAATTCCCTAGGCGGTCCCCTTAATTTTAAGGGGGCCGGCCTACAATTAAGGGGACCGGCCATTTGGGCAGTAAAATTTACTGTTTTCTTTTGCATCTTGCGACCCCTTTTATCTAGCCCAAACCTTACCTAAATCAACCATCACCTCCATCAAACACCCATTCTCATTCACCATGCTATCACCAAAATCATCTCTAAGACACCAAAACTCCATCACCACCACCTCAATGTTAATCCCCAAGTGCACCAAATGCACCATCAAAAACACCCTTTCATCCATCAATAACTACATCAACTCACACCTTTCATCACCACCATCAAGAGCATCAACTTCACCTCCTACTCAAGAACCTCCATTCACCCAACTTGTCATTTCCATATCACCAATAACACCTCTTGATGCTCATTTCTCATCATCACCAATACCACCACATCCACAACCAAACCATCATCTTTGTTCTTAGAGATGAGATACACTACATGTTTTCATCCCTTGAACACATGCTTAACAACCAACCTCCACCACAACCTCCATCATTTTCACCCACTACACTACCGCCACCTTCATTCTCACCAAATTAAGCATATGCAATGCTTAATCAAAAATAATTTTTCAAACCATTTTGTGTGCAAGCCCCATGGAAGATCATGTACTCCTAGAATGATTATGTAGATTGCATTACTTACTAGCTAATGTAGGATTGAATATAATCTTGGATGGTTGTGTATTTATACACAACATTTTTAATGAATGTCTTTATATGCATGCTTATTTTTGCTATATATATGCTTGTGCTTCTAATATTTTTCTTGCAAGTATTCCATATATCGATTCCTTGGTGCCCTCAAATGAGGGGGAGCACACATCAAGGGGGAGTTCTCGTCCCGACAAATTTTGTCTCAAAAACTTGTCGGCATAACCTTTTTGATTCTACAAAAAGGGGGAGAAGTGAATATAAACTCACTAAACACTTGTCCAAAAATAACTTTTTGGATTTAATGAGTTTAGGTTTTGTAATCATCAAAAAGGGGGAGATTGTTGACATAAATAATGCCTAAAAACATTATCAATATTTATTCATATCTCTATGTTTTGATGATCACAAAATGTAAACTCATTAAAACATAAACTTATCAAATAAACAAGTATTTAGTTGTAAATATTCACTTCTACAACTTAATCACTTAAGGTATGAATAAACAAGTGCTTAATGCATTATATGATCAAAGGAACATTTTCTTAATAACTAGATTTTTTATAAAACATCAAAAACATTTTATATATTTTTGAAAAACATTTTTGGTATTAAATAAAAATGTTTAATCTTTTATAAAAATATGAATTCAAATTTTTAACCAAAATCAGTTAAAATGTTCCAGAAAAACCTTCCCCACAAAAGGACAAAATTGGCCAACGTTCAGTAGGGGCGGCCCCCTTAATTTTACTAGGCGGCCCCCTTAATAATTAAGGGGACCGCCCCCGCTCCAGTAGGCTCTAGCTGTCCAGATTTTTCCCTATAAATACCAGCCTTCCCCTGGATTTTTTCTCAACCCTTTTGCACTAAAACTTTCTGTTGTAAATCTCATTTCATATCTTCAAAAAACCTTTGATCATGTAATCTTAAGCATTGGTTTCCAAGTGATCCAAGCTTCCACCATCCAAGTGCAAAAGAAGAATACTTCTATCAATCAAGATTAGAAGTATTACAACTTAGTATCATTTTGTTACTTAAGTTGTGTGTTTAACAAAGTTTGTAAATCATTCATTCATTTGTATGTAAGGTGTGTGTTGTAGATTAGTGTTGTGTGTAAGTAGTGAAGATGTTGTATAAGTAGTTGTGGTATAGAAGTTGTGAGGTCAAAGTGTAGAAGTCGTGAAGCCGTGGTGTAGAAGTTGTGAAGCCGTAGCTTAGAAGACATGAAGTCCTTGTGTTGAAGTCGTGAAGCCGTAGCATAGAAGCTGTGAAGCGTTCGTGTTAAAGTTGTGAAATCCTAGTCCTGAAGTTCTTGTGTTGAAGTCGTGAAGCCATAGCATAGAAGCTGTGTAGCGGTCGTGTTGAAGCAATGAAGTCCTAGTCGTGAAGTCCTAGTTTTGAAGTCGTGAAGCCATAGCATAGAAGTTGTGTAGCGGTCGTGTTGAAGCCGTGAAGTCCTAGTCGTGAAGTCGTGAAGCCGTAGCATAGAGGTTGTGTAGCGGTCATGTTGAAGTCGTGAAGTCTTAGTCATGAAGACATGGTGTTGAAGTCGTGAAGCCGCATCATAGAGGTTGTGTAGCGGTCGTGTTGAAGTCGTGAAGAAGTCGTGAAGCAGTCGTGAAGCCGTTGTGAAGTAGTCGTGAATAAGTTGTGTTGTGAAGTTGTGAGATTGGTTCTAGCTACTATTAGAACTCGACATTTAGCTTTGTGTCGTTAAACCCGTGTAAGCCAAAGTTGTGTATGGTTTTCTCCGCCATAAGGGAGCTTATTGAAGTTGTGAAGAAAACTCTCGAGCAAGGTGTGCTCGGGGAGTGGAGTAGGGCAAGGAAGGTGTCCTTGTAGCCGAACCACTATAAATCTCTCGTGTCTCAGTTAGATCTTTCCATACCTTATTTATTTCTTTACTTGCATCATCATTACTTTCATACACATAGGTTTATATAATTGCTAGTATTAATTAGAGGTCGACTTCACATAAAGATCAATTTGAAAATCCATTCAAGAAACCAAAACTTTTACTATCAATTTAAAAGAATACATATATAACTAATAATAAGGTTCAAGTTTATTTTTTCATACAAACTTGAATCTAAGTGTTTTAATAATAAACAAAGGTTTTCATAATAAAATTAAAAAGACATAAAACTATTCAACCCCCCCCCCCCTTCTAGTTTTCCACAATCAGGATCAGATTAAACCTGATCGTGTTAAGGTAAGAGAACCAAAAGTTCCAAAAGTGGTCAAGAATACAACTGTTAGGCCTGAGTCAAAGGTTAATACTGCTAGGAAAACAGTTAGGTATGCTGAAATGTATAGAACCACATACAAGCCCAGAGGTAACCAAAGGAATTGGAACAACCTCAAGTCTCACCAACTAGGTGATGACTTTGTCTGTTATAGGAAAGCTTGTTTTACATGTGGTAGCTTTGACCATCTTGCAGCTTATTGCAACAAATGGGTAACTAGGTATTCAAGTCCTAGGGTGAACTCAGTAAGACCTCCCACTCACCCTACAATTGCTAGAATGATACCTAGATCAGTTCTTTTAAAGTCTGGCCAAAGACCAGTTCATACTGCTAGACCAGCAGTTCATACTGTCAGACCAATTAGACCTGTTTACCCAAGACAAGCAGTTCAAGGTGCAAAAACTCTTTTCAAATCAGCACCAACAAGAGACCCTTTAATAACAAAGCAGTGGAAACTAAACAAGTTTGGAAACCCAAAGCTACAACTGCAAAGCCAGCAGTTCATACTGCTAGCAGAGTAGTTAGTACTGGTAACATCAATCACACTGCTAGGGCAAATATGGGTAGTGGTGTTAATGCATCAGCATGTTGGATTTGGAGACCAATCAAATCCAATGGTGCTCAAATTGTTTTAAAGAGGATGAATTATGTTGATGCAAGAGGCAAGCCTAAGTCAGTAATGGCTTGGGTTCCCCATGGAAATTGATTCCTTGTTTCTGTGCAATGTTAGTCATATGCTTATTTTGTTATGAGACAAGTGCTTTGCACCTTGTTTTCTATTGTTGGACTAACAATTGCAGGTTGATTAGAGTTTGTGTATTGAATGCTTTATGTTTTGGACTGAATGGTGATTTGGAGCTTAAAGTGTGTGATGTTCTGAGCACACAACAAATGGTTATTGGTTTACCATGTCTAACCTACATAAGAACCAACTAGTCCAGAGCAAACGGTTTCTGGTAAAGAATAATCAAATCCGTTCATGGTTGACAATTTACCAAAAATTGTATGGTTATCAACTCACCATATCTTATAGTGAAGAGTTGGCTAGTCCAAAGCAAACGGCTATTGGTAAAGACACATCAAATCCGTTGATAGCTGACAGTTTGCTAAAAACTATATGAGAGCAGTCTTGTTTTAAATCATTAATAAGTTTATACTGCTCATTAATTTTTTTTTTCAAAAATTAGTACTGCTAGTGCAAAGTTTGTACTGCTAGTGTAAACTTTGTACTTCTGAACTAGCCGTTAGAACTGTTGTGTCAGTAAGAGATTTTTTTAACTAGCCGTTAGGTAAATTCAGTTTCTTACCATATAAAAGGGTTTTTCTCAAGGATAATTATCTTCTTACTAAATATTAACTTATTCACTTTCTAAAGATAATAATTATCCCTTTGCGCTAAAATCTCAAACCCTAACCGAACCTAAATAAAAACCTAATTGGCTTTGCACATGATCAATTGAACTTTAAACGATCATCTTTCTGATATAACTTTCATTCATTATTCATGGCTATGTTGGAATTTGTTAAAACGCATAACCAGGTTGCTTATTTGGAGAAAACAGAGGAAGGGGATGGACCAAAATTTTATGAGATTGTGGACTTCTTGAACGCGTCTCATATAAGGTATGCTTTAACTATTTCCCCTACTATTATTGTCTCTCACATTACACAGTTATGGCAAACTGCTATTATCAAAATTAGTGAAGAAGGAGACATAGAAATTCACTCTAAAGTGGATGGCATATCTTTTGTTGTTACCGAATCTACACTTAGGAGACATCTTAAGTTGCAAGATTCAGATGGTATCAAAAATATGCTAAACACTAAAATTTGGCAAGAAATTGCTAGAATGGGGTATGATACATCCAATCAAAAACTTACTTTTCAAAAGGGATGTTTCTCCCCACAATGGAGATTTTTGATACATACTCTCTTACATTCTTTAAGTCCTAAAAGAACATCATGGGAGCAATTCAGTAGCAATATTGCTATTGCTCTCATATGTTTGTCTACAAACAGGGTTTTTAATTTTTCAAAATTCATATTTGAGAGTATGGTTGCTAATGTAAAAAGTAAAACAAAATTTCTTATGTATCCAAGATTTGTTCAAAGCTTTCTGAATAAGAAAAAGAATCTGCTTCAGCAGCATAAAGAAAATTTTCCTACTCCTAGCCTGCAACAAAAAGTTTTTCAAAATATGGCTATGGCTAGTAGACTTTTTAATGGGGTAGAAATACCTCTATTTCCTGAGATGATTCAAGTTGTTCAGGATGAAGGGTCAGTAAACCCAACTGAGCCCCAACACACATCCATTGAAATTCCACAAATAACTCATACACCCCCAGTCACCACAACATATAAAAGAAGAACCAGAAAGAAGACTATGATTGCTCAGTCTAGTCCTCCTACTCAGACCCATGAAGCAGATGAGCCTATCTTTCATGATAGTATGCCCCTTGATTCACCTCTCCTAGTAGGTAATACAGCTAGAAGTGATGAGGGCAGTTCTAAACTTAATGAATTGACGGTTCTTTGTACCAAGTTATCTGAAAAAGTAGAATCTCTGGAGGAATATCTCAAAAGCCACAAGGACAACTTTGCCAAGGTTTACACTAAGTTGACACTCAGGGTGAAAAGATTGGAAGCTTAGCTTAAGAGGAAAAGGTCTAAAATGGTGATATCTGCTAGTTCTTCAGATGATAGCTCAGATGACAGTTCAGATGATGATGGAGATTCTCCCAAACAGGGGAGGATAACAGGGAAATCTGGGAAAGAAAAGGAAAAGAGATCAAGAACTCAGGGGAGGAATGAAGAAGGTACTAGTGGAAAAGGTACTGATGGTGATGATACTGATATGGGTGAGCAAGAGCAAGAACAAGGTACTGCTGAGATAGTTGATGAAACAGTACAAACTGCCGAAGTGCCAAAGGAAGCAGTACAAACTGCTAAGGACAAAGGGAAAGGAATTTTGGTTGAAGAAGATGAGCCACAGAAGATAATTAAAGCCTAGAACTCAAACTCAGATAGATTATGATGCAGAAGTGGCAAAGAAACTTCAAGAAGATGAACAAGCAAATGAACAAGCTCAAATAGATCATGATGCAGAAATAGTAAATAAAATGTCTGAAGATGATGTTATTGACTTTATGGAAGCAAAGAGACTAGAAAAGGTAAGGATGGTTTCAGATGCTCAGATGGATCAAGAACAATTTGAAGAACAACTACAATATCTGATAGACACTGATCCGATAGTGAAAGCTCAAGCAGTTCAACTTATTAAAGATGAGAGTTTAAGTGTAGAAGCAAGATCAGCAAAGCTTATTTTTTTAAAGAATAAGGAAGTTGCTTGGAGTGATCTTATGCAGAAGATCAGGGATAGATAGAAGAAAGGTTATAAGAAGAAGAAGCCATCTAGAAAAGAACAGATAAGCTTCATGAAAAGTTATTTGAAGAATTAGGCATATTGGAAGCAAAGTTTCTTCAAAGGAAAATCAGATGCTGAGATAGAGAAAGCTTACTATGAGGCTTATGCAAGAATCAACAAGCCAATTCCAAAGGAGTTCATACATAATCCTGAAGAGAGTAAAGGAGAGAAAAGAAGACTAGAAGTCTTGGAGTCAGATACTTCAAAGAAGCAAATGACTGGAGCTGAGGGATTAACAGATGAGGAAATCAAGAACATGATTGTAGTAGTTCCTGAATTCACAAATATCAAGCCACTACAAGCAACACACCCTATTATAGATTGGGAAGTATTCTCTGAAGGAAGAATGAAAGGGTGGAAGATCATAAGAATTGGTGGAATAACTAAGAGATAAAAATTGTTTGAAGAATTGCTTAAGGGATTTGATAGGGATGATCTCAATCAGTTTTGGAATTTAGTACAAGAAAGATTCAGAGTTGTAGATCCTATTGAAGACAAAGACAAAGAATTGTGGGTACAGTTGAAGAGAATCTATGAACCAGATGGTGGTGAAGCAATATGGAGGTTTCAAGCCCCAATTAAAGATGTTTCATGGAAGCTATTTGATACATGTGGAGTTCATAGAATTTCTACTAAAGATGGTTTGGAGATATACATGTTAGTAGAAAAAGACTACCCTCTCAGACCAGCTGTGTTGGTTACATTAATATATACAAAACTGGAAGTTGAAGCTGATTCAGAAATGGCAGATGAGCTAGTAAGGAAGATGTTTGATCTTGCAGAACAGAGAAAAGCTCAGACTAAAAGATTGACATGGTAGTGTTTGGAAGAATCCCCCATCCTCAGAAATGAAGTTTAATTCGAAGAAACTTAGTGATTTGGAGAGAAATCATAAGTTTAGGAGAGGATTGTTGGGAATTAAACATAAACAGTTAGTACTGCCAGAGGAAAAGTTACAACTAATGAAGAATACACTAGCAGTACTAACTGACTTAGTACTGTTAGTGTATTTTTCATCAGTTGTAACTTTTCCTCTGGCAGTACTAACTGTTTATGTTTAATTCCCAACAATCTTCCCCTAAACTTATAACAGGGAAATCTGGGAAAGAAAAGGAAAAGAGATCAAGAACTCAGGGGAGGAATGAAGAAGGTACTAGTAGAAAAGGTACTGATGGTGATGATACTGATATGGGTGAGCAAAAGCAAGAACAAGGTACTGCTGAGATAGTTGATGAAACAGTACAAACTGCTGAAGTGCCAAAGGAAGCAGTACAAACTGCTAAGGACAAAGGGAAAGGAATTTTGGTTGAAGAAGATGAGCCACAGACGATAATTAAGCCTAGAACTCAAGCTCAGATAGATTATGATGCAGAAGTGGCAAAGAAACTTCAAGAAGATGAACAAGCAAATGAACAAGCTCAAGTAGACCATGACGCAGAAATAGTAAATAAAATGTCTGAAGATGATGTTATTGACTTTATGGAAGCAAAGAGACTAGAAAAGGTAAGGATGGTTTCAGATGCTTAGATGGATCAAGAACAATTTGTAGAACAACTACAATATCTTATAGACACTGATCCGATTGTGAAAGCTCAAGCAATTCAACTTATTAAAGATGAGAGTTTAAGTGCAGAAGCAAGATCAGCAAAGCTTACAAGTTTTATTTTATTAAAGAATAAGGAAGTTGCTTGTAGTGATCTTATGCAGAAGATCAGGGATAGACAGAAGAAAGGTTATAAGAAGAAGATGCCATCTAGAAAAGAACAGATAAGCTTCATGAAAAGTTATTTGAAGAATCAGGCATATTGGAAGTAAAGTTTCTTCAAAGGAAAATCAGATGCTGAGATAGAGAAAGCTTACTATGAGGCTTATGCAAGAATCAACAAGCCAATTCCAAAGGAGTTCATACATAATCCTGAAAAGAGTAAAGGAGAGAAAAGAAGACCAGAAGTCTTGGAGTCAGATACTTCAAAGAAGCAAAAGACTGGAGCTGAGGGATTAACAGATGATCAAATCAAGAACATGATGGTAGTAGTTCCTGAATTCACAAATATCAAGCCACTACAAGCAAAACACCCTATTATAGATTGGGAAGTTTTCTCTGAAGGAAGAATGAAAGGGTGGAAGATCATAAAAATTGGTGGAATAACTAAGAGATACAAATTGTTTAAAGAATTGCTTAAGGGATTTGATAGGGAAGATCTCAATCAGTTATGGAATTTAGTACAAGAAAGATTCAAAGTTGCAGATCCTATTGAAGACAAAGTCAAAGAATTGTGGGTACAGTTGAAGAGAATCTATGAACCAGATGGTGGTGAAGCAATATGAAGGTTCCAAGATCCAATTAAAGATGTTTCATGGAAGCTATTTGATACATGTGGAGTTCATAGAATTGCTACTAAAGATGGTTTGGAGATATACATGTTAGTAGAAAAAGACTACCCTCTCAGACCAGCTGTGTTGGTTACATTAGTATATTCAAAACTGGAAGTTGAAGCTGATTCAGAAATGGCAGATGCTCTAGTAAGGAAGATGTTTGATCTTGCAGAACAGAGAAAAGTTCAGACTAAAAGATTGATATGGTAGTGTCTGGAAGAATCCCCCCATCCTCAGAAATGAAGTTTAATTCGAAGAAACTTAGTGATTTGGAGAGAAATCGTAAGTTTAGGGGAGTATTGTTGGGAATTAAACATAAACAGTTAGTACTGCCAAAGGAAAAGTTACAACTGATAAAGAATACACTAACAGTACTAAGTCAGTTAGTACTGCTAGTATATATGGTTAGCACTGCTTATGATTTTGTAAACGTGTAATAGGATAAGTATGGAAAAGACATTGTGTATATCTTATAGTATTAGAGTTATACGAATATTAGTTTACTTGTACAGGAATCCTTGGTCTATAAAAGGATATCCTAGGTTAAAGTTTATGTACGATTAGTGAAACGATTATTGATAGAGATTCAAGGTTGTAAACCCTAGTGATAAGTCAAGATCACTCGTATTATTAATATAATATTGAATCGTTTTGGAAGAAAAAAATTGTCTCTTGTTCATACACTGTTTCATTCATTCATACATACAAATACAAATAATCTTCTAAGTGTTAGCTAGTAAATTCCGCGTGCTAGTTAATATTACTCAAAGTATCTATCTAACACAAGGAGTGTGTTTAGATCCGGTCATTAGGTTCTTGTTATTCTTCCCTTGCAAGGAGATGTGTTCTTTCAAAGAATGTTAAGTGAAAGATTAAAAACACTAGATAGAATTAGAAGATTGAGAGAAAAGAATAAGAGAGAAAGAATAATGGCAAGGGGTGAGGAATACAAGAGGCAAGGGTGGGTATTTATAAGCCAGAACCCCTAGACTTTTCACATTTAAGATTCGGTCTTTTAAATACCTAACCTTGTTAAACCCCCAATTGTACTTCACACATTTAGACCTTTACATTATTCAAATAGCCAATTAGAAAAAATATTTTGTGAAGTGTTTAAGTGAAACCAATTATTAAAGAGAGAATGGTAGAGGGGATAATTGGATAGGGGTAGTTTGGGTATTCCTCACATGGCATAGAAAAGAGTGAAAGAATATGCCATGGAATATTCCTTTGCTTGGAAAGGAAGTGTGGATGTTAGAGATAGAGAGAGAGGGAAGAATTTGAATTTGAAATTCAAATTGTGTGAGATAGAAGTGAGAGAGTGAGGTTGGGTTAAGGTGAACCATGGTAGAGTTAGAAGAGTAACCCTAGTTAGGTGAGAAGAGAATATCCAAGGGAATATCCTATCCTTGGAGAGAAAGGTGAGATGAAGGGTTGAGATGAGTTTGGGTGAGTTAGAAGTGATGTGATGGAAGGGAGCCGAAGGTTTGAAATTCAAATTTAAATTTGAATGTTGGAGGGTGAGAAAATTCCCCATGTGTTGAAATGGAAGTGTGAGAGAGTGAAGAGATAAGGTGGTAAGTTGGATTATGTTAGAAGGATGGGATAAAGATGTGATGGGGAGCCTAAGGTGAGAATTCAAATTTGAATTGGGCATGTGATGAAATGAGAAGGAGTGAGTTGGCAAGTGATGAGACGAAAAGTGTACCGCTTTTAGGGGGTCATTTAAGCCCTAATTCGTGATTATTTGATCAAATATTGCCTTAAATCGTTCCTTTTGTCATTTTAGGTACTTTGGAGAAGAAATCTGGAAAAGGAAGCATTTTGGACGTTTTTGGAGCATAAAAGTGAAGAAAACGACAAAGTCTCAAAATCGGCTGGAAAAGTACCTGTGACGGCGTCAAGCACCATTGTGACGCCGTCAACCCTTGACGCGCCAGAGAGGATTTTGGATCATTAAAAGGGGACGGCGTCAAGCTATGACAAAGAGGTGGACATGAAGATTACTCATGACGGGCCAGAACTATTTTGGTACTGGAAGGTGACGGCGTCACGCTTTGTGACGCCATAGGCCGTCAAGTGTTAAGTTAAAGAGAGACGGGCCAGAGGATTTTTGAAGGTGACGGCGTCAGGATCATAGACCTGACGACGTCAGATGATATAGAGTGACGGCGTCAAAGTATTCTTACACGAGAAGGAACCTTAGTGAAACCGCCACAAGTTAATCAAGACAATCACAACTCGCGCGCGGAGTAGCTGTCACTGTTTTGGCCATAAAATCTTCATACGAACTCGGATTTAGGTGATTCAAGAGGCCACGGAATCGGGACGAAAAGATCTACAATTTGGTGAAAAAGGGGAGCTGACGCCGTCAAGGTTAAGGGTGACGCCGTCAGATCGATGCGGACAGAAAATCAGCTATAAATACAACATCACAACTTCATTTTTTGTAAGCCCTAAACCCTAAGTCCGATTCTAGGGTTTAGGTAGGTGTTTTTCCAGCAACTTAGAAGATCTTAATCACTCCATAAACATCTTGTAATGGTGTGTTGATTCTATCTTAATTATGTCTTCCATTATTATTGTTGCTTGTTCTTCATTGATTATGTTTTACTAAATCACCTAGTGTTTACCTATGATTGTGTGAAACTTGTGTATAACTAATTAGATCTTATTGATTTCTTGTTGATGTGTGTGTCCATCTCCATCAATTAGGGCGTGGCAACTTCAATAGATCTAATTGGTTTAGCTTATAATTCTTGTTTCCTATTGTCTCTTGTATGATTGGATGATATCGATGTTAGGCTTAAGAAAACTGGCTAACCTCCTATACGGTAACTTGCTTGAACGTCTTAAGAAACATGAACCAATGCGTACTAAGGTTTTTATGGTTGTATTTAATGCATGAGCGAATTCTAGTGATCCCATGTTAGGAGCTTCTTAGCCGACTCGACATAGGAGTGAAGTAGGAGCTTATAGAGTTGGGGAAGTACGTACGCCACCCCACGATTGGTATTAAGGAATACAACCTGTCAATTAAAACAAGGTGTGACAATTCAATAGGTAGAATTGGATAGCTAGCAAGGAGTAACATATCATAGGTAGACATGCTTCACTTCCCTTGTAGAACCCTAGTTTACTTTCCTGCACATTAGTTTAATTAGTAGCTTTTGGGTTAGTTGATTAGCAACTAATTCCGCCCCTTCTTCCAAAACCCGATATTTTTACTTGCTTTCCATAAAATATAAAAATACAAAAAGAATCATCCCGCACCTCTAGACCTAGGAGATAAATTTCAATCCTAACGAACACTATTCTTTGAGTTGAACGATCAATCCCCCGGTACTTGCCACTTCACTATACTACAACGGTCAGGTACACTGCCTGGTGGGGATTGCAAGCCTCTTGAGATCCCTTGAGAGGTAAAACCTACTGCGAGGGCGCAATCCCACGCATCAAGTTTTTGGCGCCGCAGCCCGGGGAATAGTTATTGCTTAGGTTGAAATTTATTTTTATTTGGTCTACTCATTAGATTCCTATCTAGTGAGATTTTTATTTTCTTTTTATTAGCTTTCTAGTAGTCTATCTTTTCTTTGTGTCTTTGTTCGTAAAAACCTTTCCATTGACTCTTCCGTTCACCAATATGGAGTACGCGAACCCACCATACTACCGACCACGAAATCCATTTGCCCCTAATGACATCTTGATGTTCAACCAATATCGAGATGAACCAATATATGATGCATGGACTCGTTTTAAAAACTTACTCCGAATAGTCCCTCATCATAGCTTCGATTTAGCATCCCTAACCCAAATCTTTTACGATCGTGTCGACCGATATGATCAAATGTGCATTAACAATTTTGCCAACAGGGACCTTAGGGAATTAAATGCTGAAGAAGCATGGGATGCCATTGAAGATTGTGCCCAGTATTATTTTAGAGTAGACAACCCAACAAACGTTAGTACAAGTCAATTGACCACAAATTCCAAGGATCATGAAACAAGTTTTTCTGGGGATGACTATTTTGGGATACCTAAGTGGATGTCATGTAACATCATAGTACAAAACAAACACATAGGTAATCTAGATAAAATGGAGGATGAGGTGGATAATCCAAGCCCACAAAGTACCCCACAAGTCCTACCATCACTTGAGGCACACACACCGCCCGTGACTTACCCGGAATAAGTAGAAGAAACTTTAGGAATCCCAATGGAGGTAGAACCCTTGGACCAAGCACCACTAGAGGATATAGGTTTGAATACTTATAGTGATAACCTTACTCTTAGTTCCAGGGAATTTCCTAGTGTTGATGAACCGGAACCACAACCTTTACACAACTTTCCATCCTTAGATATATTTCTAGGAGACAAAAGAGGAACCGACCCACCCATCAACTCTTATTATCCGGGTAGTTTTAGGATGAAGGAAGCCATTCACTCACCCCCTTCACCTCACGTGGCATATTTCCACCCTAAGGGTGTGTATCGCTACTTTCACCCACACTTAATCCTAAGTGTAGGGAAAACCTCCCCTATTTCCGTTAAATAAGGGTAGAGTCAGGCTCGTGACTCGAACAAAAACAAGCGCTTCTTGGGAGGCAACCCAAGCTTTATTTGTTTAATTATTTGATGTTTTTATTTTATTTGTTTGTTTGTGTCATATATGCTTAATCATAATTGTTTAATTTTCATGTTTCGAATAATTTGTGAAAATGCTTTATCTTGTTTTTAACCTCGTCTTAATTGCATATAAAGGTATTTTACAAAAAAAAAAGATAAGTGTAGGGAAGCTTATATTTTGTTAAAAAGAACAAAATTCGAACATGGAAAATTCACAATTCATGATTAGCATGTATTCTATCTTGTTTATGTGTCAATACTTGTGGACATGTTTTATGAGTCCCTATTTGTAAGTCATCCCGCAAGTATCCTATCCTTTTATTGCTTTGTTTTGTTTTTATTTCTAAGTCTGGAAATACATCTAGTTGTGGTTTTTCTTTGTTCGGTTTGATGCTTTGGTTTTTGTGTTTGCTGGTTACAGGTATTATTGGATAAGAAGATGTACGTGCAACACATCAAGAGGATGATTATATTTCTGGAGTGAAGCTTATCATGTTCATTCTCTTGGAGGGAGATTTAACCATATTATTACATCATCCATACCGAGCGAATCAGGGGAGTATTAGTTTCTTCCATTCTCATTTATTTTTACTTTTACATCTTTTGTCTATAACATTGGGGACAATGTTCGGATTAAGTGTAGGGAGGGTAAATTAGGATGCCTTAGAAACTACAACTTCGCTTGATTTTTGTTTTGTTTAATAGTGAATGTGTAATAAAGCCAAGAGAAATATTGGTTAGGGAAATTTTAGCACCAAATTTAAAATTTTTTACAACAAATAGGAGTGAAACTTTGATTTTAATAAGCGTCTCATGGATAGGGAATTGTATGACTAGCACAAAAACCATACCATTCAAAAATTTTCACCCCAAATATGTGAGGTTCGCCTTTAGATCTTTAGAAAAAAGCATTCATTGTTGGTGCTTATGAGTGTACCGGTAGTTTATAGATTCTAGAACTTGCGTTTGTGATGCATACCGAGACCGCTAGTGAGACTACATTCGTGTAGTTAGGATTGACTACATGATAAGAGGCATTAGGATTAACCCATTGTTTTACACCTGTGTTTTTGTTATAATTACTTTGGCTACATTGGTCAAGTAATTCTCCCACACCCTTTGCGTTGTACCCATTTTTGGTACACGATACCCCTAGTACACCCCTCAGAGCCTATCTTTTCGTTTCGACCTTTAAGCATTTTACTTAAAGGAAGAATTTGTTTACACCCCACTTAAATGTACACCCAAATCGCCTTAGCCTACCTTGTGTGCACTCATCTTTAGTGCATTATTGTGACAATATTTGTTTAAACCCTTAGTTAATTATCTAATTGATTACATGGTTGCTAAGTCGAGTCATATCCTTGTACATATTGTTTTGGGACGATTGGGACTTATGGGTAAAGTACTAGTGTAATGGAGTAATGGGGAAGAACATCATTTATTACCCCCATATGTACGTTAATATTTTAAAGTACTCCAAATGTTTCGATTATCTTGATTCGAGTCATTAGAATAATTTTATGTAAAGTATGTAAAAGTTCAAGTGTAGGGATGGTACAAAGAATCCCTAGTGACGTATTGTTTTGGATGGTAGGGCAAGAGTGTATGCAAAAAAAAAAAAAAAAAAAAAAAAAAAAAAAAAAAAAAAAAGTGAAGAAAAAGCATACGGACTACCATCCGCCTCTATCTTTTATTTATGTTTTGTTTTGTTCTATGTTTATTAGTTCGTGATTAGTTTAAGTTGAGTCGAGTCTTGGCTTAGCAACGCCTCATTCTACATGTAATTGACCAAGATGATTGACTTGCCACCAGTAAAAATATCCTTATCCAACAAACCGTGTTTTCCTTATCCCTACACCTAACGTTATAACCCTTTGTAAAGACCTCTTTGATAGTTTATCCTAGGTGCTTACGCCAAAAGTGGTAGAGGCGTGATCCTTTCCCAAGCCTATGGTAATCTATTTTCTATGACAGGTAGTGAGCGATATTCTTCCATTTCCATTTATGATATATAAATTTACAACACCCGAGAGATGAGAGTATCCAAACACTTAATGTGAGGTGCTAGTGTATAATTTCCGTGCTTGTTTTGACTAAGGTGGAACGATCATTTGTTGTAATTACTTTTATATTAATGTTAAATGACCCCTAACTTGTATTTTGATTGGTGGAAAAGCTCATTTGCTTGAGGACAAGCAAATCCCAAGTGTAGGGATATTTGATGAGACGAAAAGTGTACCGCTTTTAGGGGGTCATTTAAGCCCTAATTCGTGATTATTTGATCAAATATTGCCTTAAATCGTTCCTTTTGTCATTTTAGGTACTTTGGAGAAGAAATCTGGAAAAGGAAGCATTTTGGACGTTTTTGGAGCATAAAAGTGAAGAAAACGACAAAGTCTCAAAATCGGCTGGAAAAGTACCTGTGACGGCGTCAAGCACCATTGTGACGCCGTCAACCCTTGACGCGCCAGAGAGGATTTTGGATGATTAAAAGGGGACGGCGTCAAGCTATGACAAAGAGGTGGACATGAAGATTACTCATGACGGGCCAGAACTATTTTGGTACTGGAAGGTGACGGCGTCACGCTTTGTGACGCCATAGGCCGTCAAGTGTTAAGTTAAAGAGAGACGGGCCAGAGGATTTTTGAAGGTGACGGCGTCAGGATCATAGACCTGACGACGTCAGATGATATAGAGTGACGGCGTCAAAGTATTCTTACACGAGAAGGAACCTTAGTGAAACCGCCACAAGTTAATCAAGACAATCACAACTCGCGCGCGGAGTAGCTGTCACTGTTTTGGCCATAAAATCTTCATACGAACTCGGATTTAGGTGATTCAAGAGGCCACAGAATCGGGACGAAAAGATCTACAATTTGGTGGTGAAAAAGGGGAGCTGACGCCGTCAAGGTTAAGGGTGACGCCGTCAGATCGATGCGGACAGAAAATCAGCTATAAATACAACATCACAACTTCATTTTTTGTAAGCCCTAAACCCTAAGTCCGATTCTAGGGTTTAGGTAGGTGTTTTTGTAACACCTAAAACTTGAAAATCATGTAAAATGACCAAATTGCCCCTACAAGTTTAAAGATTTATTTAAAGGCTTATAAAGTATCAAATCAATCCCAAACTTCTGGAAACGAACAAGATATGATACAAAATAATTTTGACCACTTCAATTAATATTTATACAAGTTGTGAAATGACCAAAATACCCTTGTGTATACCGAAAATTTAAATACTTAATAATTATTATTTAAATACCTTTTAAATACATTTTAAATTAAGGAAAATAAAGTAAATTTGGTAGATTTATTTGGGCCATAATGAGGGCCGGTATTTTGGCCCTAACCCTCCCCAATACTCGGTCATAACACATGTATATCACTCCATGAATTATTTTTCCATTAAACCCTAACAAAAACACCTAGCCGCCACTCTTAAAAATCACCCACACCACATCCGAATTTTTTGAAGCAAAGAGGTATTTTTATGGAGTTCTTCATAGTGCCAAGAAGGTGGGAAAAATAGCTACATAGTCCTGGAGTTGATCGTTTTGTCGTGGTGAATTTATTGGGTCAAAAAACCCTAACCGAGCAACAATAAATCCATAGCGTGTAATCCTTTGATCTACAATTTTTCTGGTATTTTTCTAGCCCTTTCTTAATCATATATAACATGGGAAAAATAATGGAATCGACCCATGCATTGTTTTATGATCGAACGAAAAATAATGGTTTTATAAACCCTAAAATCGAAATAAATCTATAAATCATGTATGCGATTTTTCTGAGGTGTGTACTTATTTTTCCTGAGTTCTATAGGATTCATATAACATGAGAAAAATGGTTTCTTGATTTGTTGGAGTCGAATTCGTGAGTTTTGGAATTATTGCTATATCGGATTTTAGAAATAAAAGGTGAAATCGTGGAACAAATATGAAACCAATCGATCTAGGGTTCTTGTGTGATGAAATATGGAAATAAAAGTGATATAATGATGATACAATGATTGCTTAATGATTGGGATTACTAGGGTTTGATTTTGGTAAAGTTTTATGGTTACCGATTTGAAAATAATTAGTTAAGGGTGTGTTTTGTAATTTTTAAAACTTAAGGGATAATTTTGTAAATCATTTTAGACCTGCTATAATTCGAATAAAATATAAAAGGAGGGTCTCATGTGTTAATTTTGCATATAAAGGGTTTATTTGATAAATATATATATTTGTTAAATCGATTTGGAAAATAATTTAAATGAGGGACTAAATGTGTAATTTCTGGAAAGTGGAAGGGTCACGAAGTAAATAATAATATAAAGGGTGAAATGTGTAAATTTGAGTATTTATGGGCTTATTATGTAATTATGGTGAAATTATGAATTCGAATGGAACTTTTGAAAATACAAGGACTAGTTTTGTAATTTACCGAAAGTTAAGGGGCTGTTTGTAGCATAATTATATTAAAGAATATTTTCTGTAAATTAATGAAATAAAAAGGGCTTAATGAGGAACGTAAACATGATAAGTGTTGAAGTGTAAATTATATAATTATAAGGTTTAAAATGTAAATTAGTTAACTAGAGGGATGTAATGTGTAAATTATGAAACTTGAAGGGCTTGTCGTGCCATAATTAATTTAAAGGGGTATTTTTCTGTAAATATGAGTAATGAAGGGCTTGATGTGCAAATGTAATATTAATAAGGTTTAAATTGTAATTTATAAGTATAAGGTGTAATTTGTAAATTAAGTAATTAAAGGGTGTAACTTGTAAATATTCGAAACGTGAAGACTAAGAGTGAAATTCTGGAAAATAAAGTATTTGAATGGTAAATTATGAGATTTCTATCTTAAACCTTGAACTTTGGTAAAAGTTACGTTTATAACCCTGAGCTATGAGAAACTTGTCATAATTAACCCTGAACTTGTGTAACTTGTTAAAATGAATGTTACTTCCATACTAAGCTAATTAAAGACTTTACTTGAATTATATCACTTGAATCTTGCTAAATGTGGTAACTTACTAAATATGGAAACCTGCTAAAAATAAAAAGTTACCTAAAATAGAATGGAAGTTAATTAAGAATGATTTATAATTCCTTCTACTCCTCTAGGTGTGAAGAAGGAGAGACTTTGAGCTATTCCCTTATTTCTGTGCTTTGTTTCTGTTTGTGCTTTCGTCATAAGGTACGGATACTCTACCCTTTTTAGTAAGGGTGTCTTTTCACCTATGCATTGATGTTGAGCTATGATTTAAACCTTTGCCATGATCCTTTTGACATGAACCTTTTGATATGACCTTGAGATATACCTTCTGATTATGACCTTGAGATGCACCTTGATATGACATTGAGACCTGACTCTTAGTTTGATACCCGAGCCATTTTATGTTACCTAGCCAGGAAGGTAACCTGGCCATGTCTGTGATGCACCACTGGCATGACTCATGTGTGGGTGAGTGATTTCTCACACCGTCCCTCTTATATTATGATATGGCCATTTTGACTTTGAGATTATGATTTTGAGATGACTTTGAGTTTGGGGGCGTATGGATTGCAATCCTAGATTTGTATGTTTAGTGGATTTAACTATGACTTTGAGTTATGACTTTGAGGTGACTGGTACTGTGTGCAATACATGCCTTTCACATTTCTGGGAGCTAGCTACTCCACCCTTTTGATACATGAGGACACCCCTCATATTATCTGGTTGCCTGAGAGGTATCCCCTCTGATTGTGAGATTATGATTTTGAGATTATGATGTTGAGATTATGACTTTGAGTTTCTGGGCTCGTGGTAGATGACTATCCTATATTTCCTTTATTACTCTTTTGCTTTGATTATACCTTATGATATTGCCAGTACTTCACTACAGTCTGTTTCGTTATCTTTGCTTGTATTATGTATCTGTTCACTGAGCTTTGTAAGCTCAGCCGCACGTTTTCTTTTCGTGTGCGGCAGGTTTTAGTTGGAAGATGGGTATGAGTGAAGAGACTTTGGACGTAGAAGACTTGATAGTTTTGGCCTAGAGATGATTAGAAGTTATTCTATTGTTAGAAATTGGTTTCGCTTTTGTAACCTTGTAATTTCAGTATTTCATTTGTAACCATTGAAAATCTTGTATTACTTTTGAATGTATGCTTTGTTAGATCTGATATGAAACCATTTGCGTGACATCTTTACCCTTGTCGGGATGGGGTGTTACAATTATGGTATCAGAGCGACAGGCTACGATTCGTAATACATTTACCCTTGGCCTGTGTAAGTTAGGACCGCTAAGTTTCCCTGTAGGCGCTCGTAGGACAACCTTTGAGAATTTTGCTTTAGGATTTCCCTATAGGAACTTAAATCTGACCAGTGAGGAATGGGTAGACTAAGACGTATATGTGAGTACCATTCACTTCCGCATCACTCTGATTCGTGCCTCTGCCTTTAGAAGTTTTGCAACTTAAAGCTTAGAAACCAAGCAAGTTTGGAATACCTCGGAAAACCCACCTGGATACCTTACACCATTTAAGTTTCATTTTCAGATTTTGACACCCACCTCCGATTTGTTTGACAAGCTGTTTGATACCTTTCCGACCATATCATAGGTCATTCAACCATAATGTGTTCGACACATTTTGTGAATTCATTGCTTATGCTGAATGTAAATGTATCATCCGATACTACTTAACTTTGCATAGATCCATTACTACTCCTATGAGAATTCTGGTAATTATTAACCATGGATATAGGAAGTTGTGTTCCTTTCCTTTGAATGACGAACCTTGTTCTGCCAATCAGTTCCTTTGGAAGGATATGAAGTTATACTACCTCTGGATGGGTTTGTTAACTGAGCATGATGATGCTAATAACGGATATTCTGTACATCTCACTTTTGATAATTATACGATGTTCGTGCTACTGATAATACACGCCCTACTTATGGCTTACGTTAAGAAACCGGACAAATTCCTACACTTTGAACTGTTCGTTTATCCATCTCAACACTTTTATTGAAACACGTGCTGAACTTCGAAATATGAACTATCCGTCTGATTCGATGACTGTATTCATTCTATAAATCTTTTGATCTTGTCATGTCTTATTGTGTGGTCTTTGGTTATGGACTGGATGACTATTTCTAAAGTTGCCATAGACTATCTAATCTGAAATGTGATCTTAACAATCTATCTCACCCTATTTCGTTATGATGAATCTCTATAACGGAATCTGCTAAAATTCTGCCGATATGGAAGCACCAACCCTGAACTCATATGATTATCAAGTTTTCCTGAGAACCATTACTACCCACCCTTGGAAAGTTCCGCCATTATAAATATTCCGTTGTACGAAGATTTTCCGGTATTTTCGGTGTAATATGATTTTGCTCACCTCAGTGATTCTCTTGAAGTACTTTTGTTGGTCTATGAAGAAGAAAGGAAGAAGGAAGTGACGACGTATCGACTATTGTGAACCTAACCGTACCACTATCAGTAATCATTATCCGTTTTCGAGTATCAATAATTGATTTGGTCTTCTTTTGAAACTTCGTATCTCATCGCATCGTTTTAGATTTGAAGGGCTGAAGCAGCAACCACGAGAACTTCTAAGAAGGGGGTTAACTAACCGAGAATAACCTCTGGGAAGTATTCCAGTCTTATTTTGAAGAAGAAGGAAGGCGACATGGAGAGTATGTGAAAGTTTTTCCCCTAAACGATTTCAGAGACGGTCCTCGCACTCGTTATAACCTTATGAGTTAAATGATGCCAATGGTATTGGCTAAGATGATCATGTCTTCGTGTGTTTTGGGACAAATTGTCATAGTATGACATTGTGTTATGTCCAGAAAACGAAAGAAGAACATAAAGATTAATGATGAGACGATCACTTGATCTGGAAGAGAAATTTGATTGAAATTCAGAAGACACTACCCTGTATATTGTGAAGACAGAGTTTTCCACAGGAAGAACCGAGGTCGAAGACGGTTATCGGAGTGAGGAACTTGGTGGAAGGATAGTAGAAGACGGTAGCGACAAGCATGGATGAGACGAACCATTCAACACATAATCTGGAGTCGACGACGGCGGTGTTTACCTTAAAGCCTGGAGCTGTGTTAGAAGACCTGTCGAAGAAACGCAATCTTGTTTCTCTATTCATTTTAGTTTTACTAAGATGAATTGATAGCTGAAGCAGGCTTACGGATGGAGGGATGCACAGTGATCCTGTCAGAGACTACCGTTGCGATGCCACAATATCAAGAAGAGATGCCGAAGGCTTGAGGAACCAGACTCAAGTTTGTAATTCCTTTTCACCATGAGAGAAGATGGACAAGCGGCAAACTACTCCAACTTGGAAGAAATTTTAAAATCTTGTATATGAACGGATGGATTTTGAAGCGGGCACTGGTGTTTAGACGAGATGATTCTGTGGAAGATGAAGCTATCAACGACGTATTCGTTTCCCCTCAACCTACTTAAATTCCGTTAACCGATGATGAGGTCCTTTGAATGATTTGGTTCTCTGTTAGTAATTCTGTTCTATGTTCATTCCGCGTTTGTTGGATAACGAGTTGTAATAGAATTTTGACGAGCTATGGAAGGAATTTGGATATTTATGAATAGACGGATGTTGAAGTAACCACTTATTTTGGCTGAATTGATTTCGGTAAGTTATGAAGTATTGGTACTACTAACGATGCACCTGAATTCTGATGGACATTTTCGGATTTCCGTTACTCTTCGAGTAATTTCGTATTCTTAGTTATGATGTTTGACTTTGGTGACCTCTGAAACTGTAAGTGGACTAGATGGATTTAGATAAGTTGTGTTGATCACGACTTGAGATAAAGTATGACCATCATGAGGGCATACTTATATGATACTAGTATTATGACGCCTGATCAACGTGATAATACTTACATCATATAACGTGCACTCGTTGTGGGCATAGGATATTTCGAGAAGTGCCTTAAGAACCTTAGAATTTCTAATATCTGTTTGAGATCATCCGCGTTTAGTGAGACTTTATATTCATTCTACCTATCCAGTTGAGCTGCTGTCTTTGATATTCGACTTGATACGTTTGGATGCTCGACGATCATTTTGCTGATCTCTGCACTTCCGATAATGATCTTAGATTCTATTATAGAACTTTCTGCTATTTGATGATGCCTGACGATACGCTATGTTCTGTCCGTATGGATTCAATCTGTTATTATACGAGAATACGTCTATGTTCTGCTATATATATGCGTTTCGCATTCGTTAAACCTGTTCTTTGTGATTTGCTATGAGTAAGACATGAGATTTTGGACCTTGAGGAAGCAAGATCTATTTGTATATGAGAACACCTTTGGAAGGCTTTATGGAAGCCGAGGCTATTTGAAAAGCTGAAGAGTTACACCTTTTGGTTGCTACAATCCGATGTACTCTCATCTAATCCGCCTAATCAATTCGATGTAAACTCTACATATTGTTTGTACCTCTTCCTAGAGAATTCGATTATTACCCGTATATTGGTACGTTATCTTTTGGATTCGCACTCAGCATAGTGTGTCCCTGTTTTGTTTTCGATTCGTTTCATTTCTGACTCTTTGCAAATTTCGGGACAAAAATTTTCTTTTAGAGGGGAAGAAGTTGTAACACCTAAAACTTGAAAAGCATGTAAAATGACCAAATTGCCCCTACAAGTTTAAAGATTTATTTAAAGGCTTATGAAGTATCAAATCAATCCCAAACTTCTGGAAACGAACAAGATATTATACAAAATAATTTTGACCACTTCGATTAATATTTATACAAGTTGTGAAATGACCAAAATACCCTTGTGTATAGCGAAAATTTAAATACATAATAATTATTATTTAAATACCTTTTAAATACATTTTAAATTAAGGAAAATAAAGTAAATTTGGTAGATTTATTTGGGCCATAATGAGGGCTGGTATTTTGGCCCTAACCCTCCCCCAATACTCGGTCATAACACATGTATATCACTCCATGAAATTATTTTTCCATTAAACCCTAACAAAAACACCTAGCCGCCACTCTTAAAAATCACCCACACCACATTCGAATTTTCTGAAGCAAAGAGGTATTTTTATGGTGTTCCTCATAGTGCCAAGAAGGTGGGAAAAATAGCTACATAGTCCTGGAGTTGATCGTTTGGTAGTGGTGAATTTATTGGGTCGAAAAACCCTAACCGAGCAACAATAAATCCATAGCGTGTAATCCTTTGATCTACAATTTTTCTGGTATTTTTCTAGCCCTCTCTTAATCATATATAACATGTGAAAAATAATGGAATCGACCCATGCATTGTTTTATGATCGAACGAAAAATAATGGGTTTATAAACCCTAAAATCGAAATAAATCTATAAATCATGTATGCGATTTTTCTGAGGTGTGAACTTATTTTTCTTGAGTTCTATAGGCTTCATATAACATGAGAAAAATGGTTTCTTGATTTTTTGGAGTCGAATTCGTGAGTTTTGGAATTATTGCTATATCGGATTTTAGAAATAAAAGGTGAAATTGTGGAACAAATATGAAACCAATCGATCTAGGGTTCTTGTGTGATGAAATCTGGAAATAAAAGTGATATAATGATGATACAAAGATTGCTTAATGATTGGGATTACTAGGGTTTGATTTTGGTAAAGTTTTATGGTTACCGATTTGAAAATAATTAGTTAAGGGTGTGTTTTGTAATTTTTAAAACTTAAGGGATAATTTTGTAAATCATTTTAGACCTGCTATAATTCGAATAAAATATAAAAGGAGGGTCTCATGTGTTAATTTTGCATATAAAGGGTTTATTTGATAAATATATATATTTGTTAAATCGATTTGGAAAATAATTTAAATGAGGGACTAAATGTGTAATTTCTGGAAAGTGGAAGGGTCACGAAGTAAATAATAATATAAAGGGTGAAATGTGTAAATTTGAGTATTTATGGGCTAATTATGTAATTATGGTGAAATTATGAATTCGAATGGAACTTTTGAAAATACAAGGACTAGTTTTGTAATTTACCGAAAGTTAAGGGGCTGTTTGTAGCATAATTATATTAAAGAATATTTTCTGTAAATTAATGAAATAAAAAGGGCTTAATGAGGAACGTAAACATGATAAGTGTTGAAGTGTAAATTATATAATTATAAGGTTTAAAATGTAAATTAGTTAACTAGAGGGATGTAATGTGTAAATTATGAAACTTGAAGGGCTTGTCGTGCCATAATTAATTTAAAGGGGTATTTTTCTGTAAATATGAGTAATGAAGGGCTTGATGTGCAAATGTAATATTAATAAGGTTTAAATTGTAATTTATAAGTATAAGGTGTAATTTGTAAATTAAGTAATTAAAGGGGTGTAACTTGTAAATATTTGAAACGTGAAGACTAAGAGTGAAATTCTGGAAAATAAAGTATTTGAATGGTAAATTATGAGATTTCTATCTTAAACCTTGAACTTTGGTAAAAGTTACGTTTATAACCCTGAGCTATGAGAAACTTGTCATAATTAACCCTGAACTTGTGTAACTTGTTAAAATGAATGTTACTTCCATACTAAGCTAATTAAAGACTTGACTTGAATTATATCACTTGAATCTTGCTAAATGTGGTAACTTACTAAATATGGAAACCTGCTAAAAATAGAAAGTTACCTAAAATGGAATGGAAGTTAATTAAGAATGATTTGTAATTCCTTCTACTCCTCTAGGTGTGAAGAAGGAGAGACTTTGAGCTATTCCCTTATTTCTGTGCTTTGTTTCTGTTTGTGCTTTCGTCATAAGGTACGGATACTCTACCCTTTTTAGTAAGGGTGTCTTTTCACCTATACATTGATGTTGAGCTATGATTTAAACCTTTGCCATGATCCTTTTGACATGAACCTTTTGATATGACCTTGAGATATACCTTCTGATTATGACCTTGAGATGTACCTTGATATGACATTGAGACCTGACTCTTAGTTTGATACCCGAGCCATTTTATGTTACCTAGCCAGGAAGGTAACCTGGCCATGTCTGTGATGCACCACTGGCATGACTCATGTGTGGGTGAGTGATTTCTCACACCGTCCCTCTTATATTATGATATGGCCATTATGACTTTGAGATTATGATTTTGAGATGACTTTGAGTTTGGGGGCGTATGGATTGCAATCCTAGATTTGTATGTTTAGTGGATTTAACTATGACTTTGAGTTATGACTTTGAGGTGACTGGTACTGTGTGCAATACATGCCTTTCACATTTCTGGGAGCTAGCTACTCCACCCTTTTGATACATGAGGACACCCCTCATATTATCTGGTTGCCTGAGAGGTATCCCCTCTGATTGTGAGATTATGATTTTGAGATTATGATGTTGAGATTATGACTTTGAGTTTCTGGGCTCGTGGTAGATGACTATCCTATATTTCCTTTATTACTCTTTTGCTTTGATTATACCTTATGATATTGCCAGTACTTCACTACAGTCTGTTTCGTTATCTTTGCTTGTATTATGTATCTGTTCACTGAGCTTTGTAATCTCAGCCGCACGTTTTCTTTTCGTGTGCGGCAGGTTTTAGTTGGAAGATGGGTATGAGTGAAGAGACTTTGGACGTAGAAGACTTGATAGTTTTGGCCTAGAGATGATTAGAAGTTATTCTATTGTTAGAAATTGGTTTCGCTTTTGTAACCTTGAAATTTCAGTATTTCATTTGTAACCTTTGAAAATCTTGTATTACTTTTGAATGTATGCTTTGTTAGATCTGATATGAAACCATTTGCGTGACATCTTTACCCTTGTCGGGATGGGGTGTTACAGTTTTTCCAGCAACTTAGAAGATCTTAATCACTCCATAAACATCTTGTAATGGTGTGTTGATTCTATCTTAATTATGTCTTCCATTATTATTGTTGCTTGTTCTTCATTGATTATGTTTTACTAAATCACCTAGTGTTTACCTATGATTGTGTGAAACTTGTGTATAACTAATTAGATCTTATTGATTTCTTGTTGATGTGTGTGTCCATCTCCATCAATTAGGGCGTGACAACTTCAATAGATCTAATTGGTTTAGCTTATAATTCTTGTTTCCTATTGTCTCTTGTATGATTGGATGATATCGATGTTAGGCTTAAGAAAACTGGCTAACCTCCTATACGGTAACTTGCTTGAACGTCTTAAGAAA
Source organism: Artemisia tridentata subsp. tridentata (assembly GCA_021014915.2). NCBI lineage: Eukaryota > Viridiplantae > Streptophyta > Magnoliopsida > Asterales > Asteraceae > Artemisia > Artemisia tridentata. The sequence continues at coordinate 186,109,706 of CP139502.1, read as the reverse complement.
CATGAACCAATGCGTACTAAGGTTTTTATGGTTGTATTTAATGCATGAGCGAATTCTAGTGATCCCATGTTAGGAGCTTCTTAGCCGGCTCGACATAGGAGTGAAGTAGGAGCTTATAGAGTTGGGGAAGTACGTACGCCACCCCACGATTGGTATTAAGGAATACAACCCGTCAATTAAAACAAGGTGTGACAATTCAATAGGTAGAATTGGATAGCTAGCAAGGAGTAACATATCATAGGTAGACATGCTTCACTTTCCTTGTAGAACCCTAGTTTACTTTCCTGCACATTAGTTTAATTAGTAGCTTTTGGGTTAGTTGATTAGCAACTAATTCCGCCCCTTCTTCCAAAACCCGATATTTTTACTTGCTTTCCATAAAATATAAAAATACAAAAAGAATCATCCCGCACCTCTAGACCTAGGAGATAAATTTCAATCCTAACGAACACTATTCTTTGAGTTGAACGATCAATCCCCCGGTACTTGCCACTTCACTATACTACAACGGTCAGGTACACTGCCTGGTGGGGATTGCAAGCCTCTTGAGATCCCTTGAGAGGTAAAACCTACTGCGAGGGCGCAATCCCACACATCAGAAGGAGTGAGTTGGCAAGTGTGTGAAAGATGTAAAGGGTTGAGAGGGGAGTGTGTGTAATTTGAATTTGAAGTGAGGAAGAGAGTGTAAGAGAGTGAGTTATAAGGATGAGATGTTGAAGTGATGGGGAGCCTATGTGTTGAGATTCAAATTTGAGATTTGAATGTTGGAGGTGAGGAGGAAGGTGGTTTGTGAGGAAGGTTTATTTGTTTTGAAATGAAGGGTTGGATGAAGAAGGTGATGTGGTGGAGAAATCTTAGTGGTTGGATTAGAATGTATATAAGGGAATGTTTGGAAGATATCGTGTGGGAATGTAGAGGACAAGAAGTACAGAGAAGTACTAAAGGTGTAAGGGAATATTAAGAGAATATTGGGGATAAGATTCGGGAAGATTTTGAAATGGTTGGAGGATTAGTTTGGTGTAGAGAATAATCATAGGATTGATTATGGGTTAATCAAAATGTCATTAGGAAAGAAAAGAATTGACAATTATGATTATGGGTTAAGAAAATCAAAGTTTACTTATAATCTCAAGTAACTCAACGTCGAGTATTCATAATCTCATAATACGTGAATTTTCACAACTCGACGTGATCAATAATCATCTTGATGCAAACAAGCTAAGTGCTTTGCATCATTGTAAAGAATATCCCATATCGGGAAAAGATGCGTTTACGCAAAGAGACATTTGACTTAGTTTGACCAATAAGGGAGTAAACCCGTTACGTGATTAGAGAAGACGTAAACACGGATTATGGCCATATGAATACTTTCACTTGATGTTACGTGAAATATATAATCTCCCTAGGTTTAGAAAGGCCTTGGCTAGAGGCGTTTATCAAAATACTTGAGTTGGCGTTTTGCCAAATATGGAAGGTTGTAAATTTGGATCCCTCTAATTCTAAAACTCATTTAGAGTGTTCCCAATGAAGCACATAACATATTCATACCTGTATTGAAAGATGCACATTTGTCGGGTAAGGGGAAAGCCGACTTTCAAAATTCGTCCCGATCAAAACAGTGGGCTGGCACGTCGGAGCGTCGGCAGCACGCAAGGCCCAGTTACTGGGTCGGGAGAATTTTGGCTAACGTTTGTAATTATATGTGTTGCGAAGGTTTATTTGTTATCATTAAAACATAAGGAGACCTGATTAATGTTGTCCCAACAATCTCCCCCTTTTTGATGATGACAAATAAATTCCGAAAGGAAATAAAATTACAAATCGTAGCGAAGATTAAGAACGCCTTTGATGTAGCTTGCGTCTTGACCTTGCCTTGTAATTTGGTTGTAGCTTGCGTCTTGACCTTGCCTTGTAATTTGGTGAAGCTTTGATCTTTATCTTGAATTGGTCTTCACCCGAGCTTGTGCTCTTGCTTTCTTTCTCCCCCTTTTGTCGAATCAAAAAGGCGGGACTACATATCAAGCCAGGTTTCGAACTTGGGCCTATGGGATATTATGGATCTCATCTATTCAATCGAGTATGCTCCCCCTTGAACATAGCTCCCCCTAGATCATTGCTCCCCTTGATCATTGCTCCCCTTGTTCCAAGGTGGGGATCCATGGGTCAAGAGCTTCACCTTTGCGGTGTCCTAACTACACAAGAAACAACCAACACACAACAAACAAGCAAACCTCACATGTGGAAGTCCAAAATGGGTTAGGTAACCATTTGGATACTTGCAACATGGGTTAGTACGCATAACATCATATATATATGTGCACAATACATCATAACTTAAGCATATCATACATATTCCAAGCATTATATCCCAAATGTTGATTAGCACATGCATAACATCATCGCATAGTTATTCATAAAAGGGATTTATCAATCATGCATAATCATATCACATACTCAAGTGAGCATAACACATATTCAAATTGGAGCACATAGTTTCACAAGTAAACATGTGAGCATGATCATAAATAATCCAAAGGTGAGAAGACTAATCAAAAGTCTAGATTGTATACTATGTTTTCTAACGCAATCCTATTCAAAACGTGAGAAGGAATATTAAGTATATACGCAAGGCAATCATACTCAATACATTAATAACAAGTCATGGCATAAGGGGATTCCTAAGAAAGTAAATAACACCGTATATTACCTCCCCTAGTTTAATTCAACCTTGCAAAGAAAATACCTACATGATGTAAGGGTGACCTCAAAAACTACAACATTTCCTACTCCTTGGGAATCAAATTAGTTTTAATCCCTCTCATGCCTTTCACTTAATTCCTAAGTGCATAAATTAACCAAGCTTTAAGAGTTTGGTAAAGATCAAGCAAGCATTGTTTTTCTAAAGACTCTAAGTGACTCAACATCCTATGGTCCATGTCAACCATGAACAATGCTTTCTATGACTCAAAATGTGCAATTGGGATTTTGGAAAATGTCATGTAAAATCCTAAGTGTTCCTACTTGTGACGTAAGGGCTTGCTTATTCAATTCTCCTAATACTTGTTTCATCAATGACATTATCAACCTCCACGGATGATGATTTGGGCTCAGGTAAACTCTCATTAAAAGTCATATTAAAAGAGTCCTCAACTCTCATTATTTCCTTATTAAGCATCGTGTATGCCTTACTAGTTTGAGAGTACCCTAAAAATACAACTTCATAAGACTTTGGGTCGAACGTGGTGAGATAATCCTTGGTGTTAAGTATGAAACATTTACACTCAAAGTTCCTAAAGTATTCTAGTGATGGTTTCCTACCTCTAAGAATTTCATAGGGAGCTTTGTTAAATATTTTACTAGAGTATACCTTATTATAAATGTAACACGCAGTATTTAAGGCATGACATCAAAATTTTTGCAGAATGGATTGCTCGGCTAAAATTGCATGAAATATATCTCATATCTTCTTGTCCTTCCTTTGGACGACCTCATTTGTTTGAGGAGGACTAATGTCCAAGAAGTTATGTAAGATCCCATGTTGTTCGCAAAAGTCCCCAAAGTGCACCCTATGTTCAAATCTACTACCATGATTATCTTGAATTGAAGCAATCAAGTAATCAAGTTGGTTTTCGAATCTTTTTCCTAAGATTCTAAACTTATCTAGGGCATATTCCTTAGCACCTAGAAATAGAGTCCATATATAATGTGAATAGTCATCAATTGTCATTAAAGTATAGAAGTTTGCTCCGTAACTTTGAATATGTAATGAACCAAACAAATCGATATGAAGTAACTATAGGACTCTATTGGTCGAAATGGTGTTACTAATCCTATTACTTGCAAGACCTTGTTTGTCTAAGTAATACATAAATGTGCACCTAGTGTCTAATTAAATATAATACTTTAAAGTTGTGAGCACATGATCTACTAACTTTAACAAATATGCAAGCAATTAGCATGTTAGCAATATGCACGAAATCAACTAGCATCATGGCAAGTGGGCATATAAGCAAATAGCATCAAAACATATTCTCATGCAAACACATTTTTCATACCGTCATTTAATCACTACGAAAAGTAAGCATATAATCACATAGCATCCATGAACCCACAATTTATGACAAACAATCTTATTTCTAGGGACAGTTAATCGTGTGAACATATGTGAGCAAATTACATGTTATCAATTTGTTGATTAAAATCATATACTTGTTAGCAACATAATCATGCATATAACTTATTTGTGTATGTTATAAAGATTTCCCCTTAAGATCTTACATATACATATTAAACAATTAAGCAAACTACACATGATGTATTGATGTGAAAACTACAATCATCCAACCAGTTTATCTTAATTTATCGTGAAATGAAACTTAGATTTAAGATGATATTATTTATATATGCCGCATATAAGTTAGTTTTCATTCCTAAGGTTAATTACTTAAGCTGACAAGTATTTTCATTTAGTCACATACAAACAATCACAAAATAGCACATAATGATCTACAACAAGTAAGGCAAGTATATCCTATGTTTTCAAGTTGTGACATAATTAAGCAAACTACGATCAAATAAGTTCACTTAGAATCTATGACAACTAAAGACTAAAGCATTTAAAGGTTCATAAATTTAGAAGGAGCACTTAGCTTGATTTCATGGGAGACTTGTAGTACCATGGCCACTAGATAAGAGTCCATCATAGTACTCTATGTATGACATAAGCATTATTCAACTATCGGTCATGTGCGTAACCACTATCCATAATCCAATCGACCAGTGCAAGCACATATTTGAACCTTTCCTATCAATCATGTAACTCAAAAACTTGGTCCCCAATGTTTGTTGGGTCCATTGTGGTTAGCATAAAACATTCCTAAGTTGAACATTCTTGGGTCATGAAGCAAGACATTTAGTGTCTCAAGACCATAGCTTGAAAACATAGACCAAGGGTTGTTTGAAAGGTTACTTTGGTTTTGAAAACTTGGTCCAAAGTTTTGATGGTTGTGTGGTCTAAAAATTCTTTAGTTTGGGTAGGAGTTGTCTCTCCTTTGGTATGAGTTATATTGACGATGTGAAGACCTTTGCTTGTTGTAGAAATTTCTTCTTGACGATGATTGATTGTTTTGAAAAGGATGTCTTTGGTTATATGAGGGTTTTATATTTGGTTTAGGTAAGATAGGTCTATGGTCGACTCGAGCTTGTGTGTATCCAAGTCCATTACATGAAATCGGGTTGTAAAATTGTTTTGTAGTTTCACTTCTTGTAATGGTTGTTTGAGTACCTCGAGTATTTGCAAAAAGAGTTTGAGGATCAATTGGTTTAACAAAAACATTAGACGAAACACCACTTTTGTTCAGACTCCTGACGTTCTGGTGGCGCTCCGGCACGTCACCCAGCGCGTCAGACCCACAACCATCCGGTTTTTCGTTTTGTCCTTCTTTAACAAACATTATTGGTTTGCTTAAACTTACGGAAGTGGTTTTCTCAATTTTTGAAAATCCAAGACCTTCCTTATCTTGGGACAATTTTTGTTGACTTAACATATCATCCAAATCATTACTACTTTTCTTAAATTTAGAAATACTTAAAGACTCCTTTTGAATTTTGGATACTTTGTCATTCAAAGAGTTAACCTCATGTCCAAGTTTTTCACAACTTGTGCAAGGTTCAACCACCTCTTTGCGTTGAGTAAGTCTCTTTACTTCTCATTCGAGTTCATAAACCTTTTCATTAAGAGAGTGTTTCTCCTCAACAAGTTTTTCAATAGTTTTCAAAAAGGCTTCATTCTCTTTTTGCAAATCGTGAATATTTAAAGCATTATTTGAAATAGATAAGTTAGGATGTACCTCTTGCGATTCAATCGCCATAAGACATGTCGTGCCTTTCTCCGATTGGTCACCATCGTCGCTATCACTCCAAGCTCCACCAACGAATGCCTTGTTATCCTTTGACTTTGGACAATCACTTATGAAGTGAGTTTTGTCCCCGCAATTGTAACAACCATGTTGACGCCTCGAGCTTTCAATACCATTATTCCTATCATCACTGCCTCTTCCATCCTTATTGCTGCCATTACCAAAGCTATTTCTACGCCTAAACTTATTACCCTTTCGAAAGAACTTCCTAAAGTTCCTAGCCATCAAGTTGTTTTCTTCTTCGTCTTCATCTTCATCCGAGATCGAAAACTTCTCATATTGTTGAATGAGTAAGTCAATCTTGCAATCCTTGAATTGTGAGTTACCTTGATGAGTAATGATGAGTGTATGCCAAATCTCCTTGGCGGTCTTGCAAGTGTAAACCCTCTCGAACTCCCTTCGAGGTAAGGCATTCTAGATTGTCATCTTGGCTTCATTATTTTTGCCAAGCTTCTTCCTCTCATCACCATCTAAATCCAAATATGGCTTTTCCACCATCAACTTTGTTTCCGGATCTTTCACCAAGAACACAAAGTCGCCATTTTGGATAATCTCCCACAAGTCAATATCTTTGGACCTAAAATAGGTCTCAAACTGGGTTTTCCAAAAACAAAACCCGTTGGATTCTAGCAAAGGTGGTCTTTGCATAGAACACCCCTCAACATAGTTCTCTTGAGCCATGGATCTTTAGTCAAGTTTTCCAAAAATTTCATTAGGTATTTTAAATTATTGAAAAAGAAGTATTTGACTTAAAACGACTTCTCGGGAAGGTTTAATCGCTTGAAAACTTAAGTATACCATTCTGATACTAACTATAGAACTGTAGAGGGGGGGGGGGGTAAGAATACGGTCTCATCGGCTTTTTGAGTGTTTAAAAACTTTAAGCCACAAAGAGTACCAAGTGGTTTACACAACAACAACCACTATAACAATCACAACAAAAGTATATAAAGTAAGTAAAGAGACACCACGATATATACTGGTTCGGGATGGGAGGTTTATACCATTCGTACGTCCAGTTGAGAATCCACGACACTATATTATTCACTAAGTATAATCCTTTCGGTGGACTACAAACCATTACAACTTCGCTCCACCGATATGCACTAAGATCGGCGCTCACTAAGAAGAGCTACTCCCCAATGGTATTCCACCCTCGGAAACCACCCTCAAGGACTCGTGATTTGACTTAACCACAAAGACCACTAAGACCACAAAGACTTCCCACCGGAAATATCAAACCCCAACTAGATCCCCAATGATCTAGGCTTCGTCACCTCGACACAAGATTTCCCTTACAACCAAATCGAATTAATAAATGTTTGATTGTTCAATCAAGCCCTAACCTAACCTAAAGACTCGATTCTAGTAGAAAGGGTATAGAGAAGAAGACCCTCAACACAATCGCAAGAGTGGATTAGGTTCTTGTGATTCTTCCCTTGCAAGGAGATGTGTTCTTTCAAAGAATGTTAAGTGAAAGATTAAGAACACTAGATAGAATTAGAGGATTGAGAGAAAAGAAATAAGAGAGAAAGAATAATGGCAAGGGGTGAGGAATACAAGAGGCAAGGGTGGGTATTTATAGGCCAGAACCCAAATTGAGAAAAGTTACTCAGAGTCTGGCGCGCTGCTGGCGCGTCGGAGCGCTAGTAGCGCGCCAGGATGTCTGGACTTTTCTCATTTGGGATTCGGTCTTTTAAATACCCAACCTTGCTAAACCCCCAATTGTACTTCACACATTTAGACCTGTTAGGAATTCTGGGAAATAATAGATTTCTCATTGCTGCTGGTAGTGTAAGCTGGTTCCTGCCGATAGTGTGCGGTTCCTGCTGAAGTTCATTGGTGCTGGTAGTTTATTTTTGTTTCTGCTGATAGTAGTCATTACTGCGGGTATTAGTAATTGTTATCCCGTAAGTTTAGAATGTTTGTTAGATTTATTTTTAGAAGAGATTGATGTATATCTCTTCACATGTTTTCTTGTATGACGGGTTAGGGTTAGGACTTCTTGTTAGTATAAAAGGAATACTCGTCTATGAGTTTTGTACGACTTCACAATCATCAATAAAATCATTATTAGTTCATAAACCGATCCATAGAGGATCAAAACCTTGTTAGTTACTTTCTTCTTTATATTCTTGTGTTTAGTTTCCGCATAGACATAAGTCTTACACCTAGAGATTCTCCTAAGCTGTTTGTGTTTACATAAACGGTTTAACCAAGCTCAATCAAGCTAGAAGCACTCGATCCTACAAGTGGTATCAGAGCCTGGTGAGGATCTCTGATAAAGAAGAAAACATTTCTAAACCTTCTCTCTTGAAACTTTTTCACAATGTCGTTATCAGGAGATAAATTTGAAATGTGGGCAAGGAAGATTAGAGCCTTGTTTCATAATGCGTCTATGGCTAAGCTGACTGAAAATGATGAATCCTATGAGGCAAAGGAAAACTTGGAAGAATATGCATTAATGGGATTTCCATCTCAGGTACAAAAGTATCATTTTGGTTGTCATGATTTATATGCTGCACTTAAGAAAGAATATGATGACATAGAGCCTCAATATAAAGAATTGTTTGTTAAGGTTCAAGCTTATGAAAATGCTGTTAAAACCTTAGAAAAACAAAAGGTTTGGTACCAAAAGAATCAGTTAGCTTATGAGGAAAAGATTAAGGTATTACAGAGAGATTTAGAAAACACCACTAATGAGCTTAAATATTCTGAATCTCAAAATGCTAAGGTCAAATTAGAGAAACAGGATTTGCAGACTAAGCTAGACAATACCTTGGCTAGGTTTGATAAATGGAAAGATTCATCTAAAAACCTAAACAAGTTAGTTGATAGTTCTATGTCTGTGAAAACTAAACTTGGTTTAGGGTTTGGTGACTACATAGGGAAAGATCAATTCTATGACCCTAATGAGTATAGTGTTTTTGACCCTGAACCTGTTAATTACCAAATACCTGTAAAGTTTGTAAAAGAAGGAGGAATGAATGCAGTTCCTCCACCTATCAGAGGAGTTTTTATGCCTACCCCTGTCTTCTCTCTCTATGACATTGACTTAGATGAATCACATATGGTTTATGGCAAAAAGTCCAAAGACTTACCTGAACCTGATGAATTTGTCTCTTGTTCCACAAGTGTCAAGTCCTCAGAAGCAGAGTCCAAACACTTTGTTTCATGTGATTCAAGTGAAGAGTCACCTACACCCAAGACCCACCATTCCTCCTCAAAAGTAGATGATGATAGATCTGCTTCTAAGACAGTTTTCTCAGACAACAACTCAAGTAATTCTATTAAAAACAAATGTGTCTCTAGTTCCTGTAGTGACAACATTGTTTGTAATAAGATAAAGTATGCTAAAAACAATTCTATTAAGAGGAAATCATGTTTTGTATGTGGTAGTAAATTTCATCTCATCAAAGATTGTGATTATCATGAGAAGAGAATGGGTGTGTATGCTAGGACACAAGTGACTAGACCTCTGTGGAATAATGTGGATAAGATACCCTCTTATGTGCCTAAGGCAGCAGCATTTCCTGCTGGTAATACTAAACCTGTTGCTGCTGATTGGCATAGCAAACCTGCAACCATTCCTGCTGGTTAGCCAGTTCCAGCTGGTCAAACCAATTCTGCTGGTTGGAAGAGGAATGTTGCTCAACCATTTTACAGACCCTCAAGCCCTTATTTTCAAAATGATTATAGGTCTGATTATTATGAGCCAATTCCTGAAGAGGGATTGTATTACTATCCATGGTTTCCTTGGTAATGGTCTTGATTGTCTAATCATGTTGTTGTATTCTTCCTTGCTAGCTTTGAGGGGAGGCATTAGCCTGAGGGGAGGCTAATGCTTTTATCTTTGTAATGTTTCTTAAACTTTTATGCTTTATTCACTAACGTTGTTTTGCAGGTAATTTTGTTTTCTTGGATATTCTGTGATTTGTGTTTTCTATCTTTATGCAGGTCAATTGTCAAGCAATAATTATTAGTCTTCAATCTCATGAGATACATCAAAAGAAAAGACTTTATTGATCATTGAAAATGGGGGTTACAATGATTCACCATTCATCATCAAAGGACAACATTAAGACACCAACATAAAACATTTGTCTTCAAACAAAAGAACCAGACAAAAGACATTACTCAGAAGGACCAAACTCCTAGACCCTAGCCCACACCTCAACCTGCAGCCTGCTCCATTTTCCCTTTGCCCTTGCCCATGTAATCTGGCATCTCCTTCCTCACTCCTCTCCCACTGATTTCACCTTGTAACCTTGGAGCTGCAAGACCAATGACCACTGGTATTGGTTGTCCTCTCTTTCGGACTGGAACTGATTGTCTTGGTTGGCTTGGCCCAGGAGTTGGATGGCGTGGCCTTGGGGTTGCCTGATTCCCAGGAGGTGGTTGACCTTTCTTTGGAGTTGGATGACTTGGGGTAGAGTGTGACTGACTTGATCTTGGGCGTAACCTAGGAATTGGCTGACTTCGCCTAGGAACTGAGACTTCGCAGAAGGCAGCCACAGCCTTCTCCATCTCTTCCCTAAGCATATCAGAGATGGGAAAATTGGGAGGATATGTTTCCCACTCGCCTTTATAGTACGTCAGGGACTTTGGCCAAGCAGAGGCCTCTTCATCAGAACTTGAGTATTCAAATGAGGAGGGAGTAGATGGAAGAGGGTCTGATGAAACTTCTTCGTCTTTAACCTTGCACTTTTCATTGAATTGTGAGGATGATGCGGTTGGGGGAAAGTATTTTCCCCACCCTGATGATGATTCGGTGGAGGAGGAGGAGGAGTCGGATGATATTTCTATAATGGGTGTTTTTGAAGAACTCATGGTTTTGTTTGATATGACGAATATGATTAGGGTTTGGACATGAAGTAATTTGATTTGGGTAAAAGGCTTTATAGTGAGAAGATGATTAGTGGGTATTAATTGTTGGTTGGTGTTGGGAGTTAATTTGGGCGATTTATTTTTCATAACTGGATTTGCAATGTTGACTTTGGTCAAACCACTCCATTGCTGCTGATTGACCGAGTGTTCCTGCTGATTGACTAATGGTTCCTGTTGATTTCATTAAATTTGGGAAAGTTAGTTAAGTCAAATCGGTCAAAGATACGTGCAAGAAATTCCAACAATTTAAATCGCTAAAATTAGCAACCATATAACAACATCATAACTGACCTAAAATTGTACTTCTCACACCTCAAATCTTCTATATCCTCTCACACCCTAGCTCATCTTTTCTCTTTTCAAACCCTAGATCACTAAAATGACAACACTTCGATACAAAGATGATCACAACAAGGTTGCTTATTTGGTATCCTCAGATAGGAGTGACGGTTATGACGAAGTACTGGCTTTTCTGCATGGGTCCTCTATTCAATATGCCCTTACTCATTGTCCAGCTACAGTGTACGACTCTCTCATTAAGCAGTTTTGGGCATCTGCTAAAGTGCGAAATATTGTGGGAAGAGAGCAAGAAATTGTAGCAACCATTGATGGTCATGAACACATTGTCACTGAGGGATTGGTCCGTACACAACTTCAACTTCCTGATGAAAATGGAGTGTATGATCTTTCCAAGCAAGAAATCCTGGATGGTATGGCAGCCATTGGATACCCTGTCACTGTTTACTTGACAGGTATGCAAAGAAAGTGGAACTTTTGGAGTCTGCACTAAATGACATCAAGAAGGATTTTGGTAAGAAGGTGGAGTCTTTGGAAAAGGAGCTCAAGGAAACAAGGGAGACTCTTGGTGGAACCATTCACAATCTAACTGAAAGAGTTACCACTTTGGAAGGTCAAATTCCACACAAGAAAAGAAGGGTAATTTTGTCTGATTCTGAAGAAGAAGAGACTGGACTTCAGGGTTCAGTTAACCTGGAAAGACTATATATGTTGGCCAATATCTCTTTAGCTAGTGCCAACACACCAGGAGGGGGTGTTCAAGTCTCTAAGGCCACCTCTCCGAAGCTTTATCAAAGAAGAAAATACTTATCCAAGCTTCAGAAGGCGTCTAAAATACCAGCCTTTGAGGTGTATAAGTTATCAGATGAGGGTACTTCTATTGGGACTGATGAAGATACTCCTAAGATTGTTGCTGCTGATGTTGGTATGACAGAGAAGAGTCCTGCTGCAGTAGATGTTCCTGCTGCAGATGCTATTCCAGCTGGTAGTATTCAGGCTGATGCTGCTCCTAAGTCTGATAGTATTGCTGCTGCCTCTCTCCATTGGTCTGAAGCTGATTGGGTACAAATTGGTTCTCAAGTAGCTGCTAATTCCCAACTTGCCAAGAACATTCTGGGAATTAATGTCTCAGATCCGGATTTTCCTGCTCTAATGGTGGATCGAATGAAACAAAAGAGAAGGGCCATTGCAGAACAGAAAGCTAAAGCAAAAAGGGATAAGCCTCTTACCCCTGCACAGCAGAGAGATCTTATGAGACGTGTGGTCAAGAATCAAAGTGGATCAATCTATACTCATGGGATGACAATGGCTCAAGTGAAGAGATTATCCTATGAAGAACTTAAGAAGCTATATGACAGAATCATGAAACCTGTTTTAGCCAGAGCTAAACCTGTTTTGGAAGAGCCTTCTTCAAAAAGGGCTAAAATTACTGACTCTAATATTCATGCTGGTGATGTATCTACTCATGATGTCTCATCTGGTTCACCACAGACATTTTCTATTCTTGCTGATGTATCAGAGTCTGTTCCTGCTAAGGGTCCACAAAGTGCCATATTCATTCCCACCTTCCCTTCTGATGTTGTAGCCAATTCAAATCAGGTAGTTCCCTCATCCTTTTCAAGAACCAGAAAGAAGAGTTATGCTATGAAGCCTTCTTCTAGGCCCATTTCTGAGCTGGATGATCAAGAACTTCTGCAGATTGATTCAGAAAGTGACTCTGAAGATAATCCTCCCCTAGAGATTCTCCTATGCTGTTTGTGTTTACATAAACGGTTTAACCAAGCTCAATCAAGCTAGAAGCACTCGATCCTACAAGACCTTTACATTATTCATCCTCAAGGTCTACCAACTCAAATAGCCAATTTGGAGAAATGTTTTGTGAAGTGTTTAAGTGTAACCAATTATCAAAGAGAGAAGGGTAGAAGGGATAATTGGATAGGGGTAGTTTGGGTATTCCTCACATGGCATAGAAAAGAGAGAAAGAATATACCATGGAGTATTACTTTCCTTGGAAAGGAAGTGTGGATGTTAGAGATAGAGAGAGAGGGAAGAATTTGAATTTGAAATTCAAATTGTGTGAGATAGAAGTGAGAGAGTGAGGTTAGGTTAAGGTGAACCATGGTTGAGTTAGAAGAGTAACCATGGTTATGTGAGAAGAGAATATCCAAGGGAATATCCTATCCTTGGAGAGAAAGGTGAGATGAAGGGTTGAGATGAGTTTGGGTGAGTTGGAAGTGATGTGATGGAAGGGAGCCTAAGGTTTGAAATTCAAATTTGAATTTGAATGTTGGAGGGTAAGAAAATTCCCCATGTGTTGAAATAGAAGTGTGAGAGAGTGAAGAGATAAGGTGGTGAGTTGGATTATGTAAGAAGGATGGAATGAGATGTGATGGGGAGCCTAAGGTGAGAATTCAAATTTGAATTGGGCATGTGATGAAATGAGAAGGAGTGACTTGGCAAGTGTGTGAAAGATGGAAAGGGTTGTGAGGGGAATGTTTTAAAATGAAGGGTTGGATGAAGAAGGTGATGTGGTGCAGAAATCTAAGTGGTTGGATTGGAATGTATAGAAGGGAATGTTTGGATGATATGGTGTGGGAATGTAGGGGACAAGACGTACATAGAAGTACTAAAGGTGTAAGGGAATATTAAGAGAATGTTGAGGATAAGATTTGGGAGGATTTTGAAATGGTTGGAGGATTAGTTTGGTGTAGAGAATAATCAAAGGATTGATTATGGATTAATCACAATGTTATTAAGAAAGAAAAGAATTGAAAATTATGATTATGGGTTAAGAAAATCAAAGGTTACTTATAATCTCAAGTAACTCAACATCGAGTATTCATAATCTCATAATACGTGAAATTTCACAACTCGACGTAATCAATAATCATCTTGATGCAAACAAGAAAAGTGCTTTGCATCATTGTAAAGCATATTCCATATCGGGAAAAGATGCGTTTACGCAAAGGGACCTTTGACTTAGTTTGACCAATAAGGCAGTAAACCCGTTACGTGATTAGAGAAGACGTAAACACGGATTATGGCCATATGAATACTTTTACTTGATGTTACGTGAGATATATAAGCTCCCTAGGTTTAAAAAGGCCTTGGTTAGAGGCGTTTATCAAAATACTTGAGTTGGCGTTTTGCCAAAAATGGGAGGTTGTAAATTTGGATCCCTCTAATTCTAAAACTCGTTTCGAGTGTTCCCAATGAAGCACATAACATATTCATACTTGTATTGAAAGATCCACATTTGTTGGGTAAGGGGAAAGCCGACTTTGAAAATTCGTCTCGATCAATAAAGTGGGCTTGCGCGTTAGAGCGCCGGCAGCGCGCCAGGACCAGTTATTGGGTCGGGAGAATTTTGGCCATCGTTTGTAATTTTATGTGTTGCGAAGGTTTATTTGTTATCATTAGAAAATAAGGAGACCTGATTAATGTTGTCCCAACAATAACTTTCAGTTTCATATTCATCACCTATCTCATGATCATCAACTGATTCCTATACCGTTAGAAATGAAGAAATGAGAGACATGGATTGGTTATGTTGTTGTGGTGATGAACCGTAGTCGGTGTTTGAGGGGGGAGTATTTCCTAGATTAAACGTTTTCTTCAGGTGTCGGGGGATTATTTTTGGGAGTGTTTTCTTGAGACATTTTTATATAAAATGGTGAAAGATTGTTGTGAGTTGGTGTTTAAAAATTGGTGAATTTAATGGGTATTTATAAGTAAAAAAATTTGAAAAAAAAAAGAAAAAAAAAAGAAAAAAAAGATGAAGGTCACCACTGTTGTGGCAAAAAGTCTTCTGTAAGTCGCCGGAGAAAGAAAAATGATGTGGCAGGCAAAATGAAAGTCACCCATGATCACTGTTGTGCTTAGCCTTAGTATGATCATCTCCCATAAATGCCTCTTACCTAATACCGGTGTTCAATATGAGGCTCGAGTTTGTTGTGAGTGTACAAGCTGTCTGGGAAAATGATGTTCGAGTTTGTTGTGAGTAACCTTGGTTTTGATTTTGTTATTTTGTCGTGATTGGATCACATGAGTCTAATATTTAGAGGATTTACACAATCTTTATGTTAATTTCCTGATATTCAAGCACTTCCAGTAACGAAAGCGTGATACAGTAAACAAGAGCGAGTACGGTTCAAGCCACTTCCTATGGCTATGTTATAATCAATAAATCCAACACAATAATATGAAAAATGCTATTTCCTCCTACAAATTATTTCTACTTACCTTCCTACTCACAAGATCCTGATAAGTGTCAGAATTAACAGTTTTGATGCAGAAAAAAGTGAGAGTGTAAGAGTATTATTATGATGATATTTAAAAAGGCTTTAGCAATGCTCCAATAATAGTCATGTCTCTGTTTTTAGTCAACAAATATTTAAGTACTTATATGAGTAATAATGATCTATAAAAGGAAGTTATATATACTAACGGAGTAATTTTGTAACTAACCATTATATATATATATATATATATATATATATATATATATATATATATATATATATATATATATATATATATATATACTAAAAAGCATTGAACAGTGGTGCCAAAACACTGTGGCTATAGTAGTTCCGCAATTTTCATTTTAGACCCTGAGGTTATCGATTCATTGCAAAGTTTATCCTTAACGGCCGTTACTTAACAGTCGTTATTTAAATTTGCAACGGACGAACAACTTCAGGGACTGTTTCTGTGCAAATATTGAGCAGAAACAGACCCTCAGGTTAAATTTTAATTTCAAAGTAAGTCCCTAAGGACTAACTTTGCAACATACCGACACTTTCAAGGACTAACAAGGAAAATAACATCGCTACAGTGCAGAACAGTGCTTACTACAGTGCATAACAATGTTTACTATTCATTGAACAATGTTTACTATTCATAGGAAAATGACGCGAATAGTCCCTCAGGTTAGCTATAAATTTCAATGTTAGTCCCTACGGACTAACTTTGCAAAATGCCGATAACTTTAGCGACTTTTTCCATAAAAAATCATACTATTTTCAGAAATACTTTACGAAAATAGTATTTTCCGTTATCGATCTTTCGCATATTTAGTCCTTAATAACAAAAATAATTTTTTTACAATCGTTTCATTTCGAGTTTAGATTAAACACAACATTCCCGCAACAACGCGCGGGTACCCCCACTCGTATTTACTAAAAAGCATTGAATAGTGGTGCCAAACCACTGTGGCTACAGTAGTTCCGCAATTTTCATTTTAGACCCTGAGGTTATTGATCCCTTGCAAAGTTAGTCCTTAACGACTGTTACTTAACAGTCATTACTTAAATTTGCAATGGACGAATAACTTCAGGGATAGTTTTTGTGCGAATATTGTGCAGAAATAGACCCTCAGGTTAACTTTTAATTTCAATGTTAGTCCCTAAGGACTAACTTTGCAACATACCGACACTTTCAAAGACTAAAAAGGAAAATAACATCACTAAAGTGCAAAACATTCTTTACTATTCATTGAAAAGTGTTTACTATTCATGGGAAAATGACGCGAATAGTCCCTCAGGTTAGCTATAAATTTCAATGTTAGTCTCTAAGGACTAACTTTGCAAAATGCCAATAACTTTAGGGACTTTTCCGTAAAAAATCATACTATTTTCAGAAATACTTTACGAAAATAGTACTTGCGGTTATCGATCTTTTGCATATTTAGTCATTAACAAGAAAAATAATTTTTTTACACTCGTTTCATTTCGAGTTTAGATTAAACACAATATTCCCGCAGCAACGCGCGGGTTCCCCCGCTCGTTTTAACCAACTACCACTAAAATATGTCAAATTTACACATTTTTTCTCAACACCTTTAAAAAGTGCGTAAAACTTTATAAATTTACAAACATTTATTAATGTGTAAAATTTAGTTACGTTTATAAGTATGAAAAAGTGTACAAAAAACAAACATTTTCCACACATGTAATTCTAGCACAAATAAGTTGACACTTTTAACTATGAAGAAATTTAATATTCGTCCACACTTATAAGTGTGAAAATTAATTGTAACACCTAATTTCCTTACATTCGAACATGTGTGAAGAAATTGAGTGTTAGGTCAGGTGGAGTGCACATCGGGTTGCCCAAAGGGCTGGTTGAACCCGCCGGTAACACCACCCCGTGCCCAGCGGGTTGGCCTTAAAGGGCTGGTGGGAGGGCTATAAACCCTTTGAGCAAGCCGGTGAAGTATACGTTGGAGGGGGCTGTGTGTAATTTTTTTTTTGTCCTCTTTCTTCATCTTCAACCTTTCAAACCACCAGTTGGATATTCAATTTGCTCGAAAACCGAGTTGGCATAGTCCATGCTGCCCCAGTTGGATAAAGCACAAGTCGAGACAAGATTGCTAGTGCAAAATGAGCTGCAAATCAAACCCAGTTTCAGGAGTAGACAATGGGATTGCTTCAAGTCTTTCATGTTTTTGCATCTTTTCAAAAGGGAAATGCATTCTTGTTCTCTTGAAGCGAAATCATTCACATTTTTGTGATGGTGGTCTTCTTGTAGTTGTGGTAAGAATAGATTGTGAAAGTCAACTTTCCATTAATGGTATTTGTGTTTTTTGTGTGGGAGAGTAAAGAGACATTATTTGATTAATCAGTTAATGATATGGTTTTTATTTTCTTTGTGTAGTTTAATAGTTTAGGAGGAAAAAATAAATTTGAGAGGGCTGGAAAATCATGGGCGCGAGTGAAATTGGTTGAGAGAGCTAGTTGGGAGGGCTGGAGGGTTGAACTGAGTTGGCATAATTTTATTGATCAAATTTGGGAGGGTTGAAATTTTGAGAATCATGACTCCTCCCACCCTTACAAATTGAAATGCACATTTATGAGTGTGGAGAAATATTAACACATTTCTCGATAATTAAATGTGTGAACTTTTTTTTTTTGCTATAATTACATATGTGGAAAATATTTTCTTTTAACAAAATTTTGCACACATATTAATGTAACTAATTTTTACGCATTATTAAATGTTAATAAACACAAAATTTTACAAACTTTTTGAAATTGTGAAAAAAAAAAGAATGTATAGATATGATATATATTTTTAGTAATACTAATATTTAACAACTTGCAAACAACTTTAATCATAATCTAGCTCTAACATATAGCTTGTGCAAAGAAATCTTTCAGCACTATTCTAGTTTCGTGACCCGCTTTATGTTAATCTATTTCACATACTGTTACGAGTTATGACACTACTTGTAACATTTCACACCACAACTTTCATGAGATAAAGCAGGAACACAAAAGAACAATAATAGAAAAAAGCACGATACGATATGCTCATGATTTAAAAGATAATCAATTAAATACTTTCCTTAGGATTGTATCACCAATTACCAACAGAAAATATATGTGAACGACAGATATTCCGCATCCACATACTAAAAGCCGTACATAAAGGTGTGTGAGGTGTGATGTCGCACATGGCCTTCAAATTATAGGAGCTTCAAATTTTTTATATAATATGTGTATATATTCTGTAAAAGCGACTACAAGTATTTAATTTAAGTTGCATTGAAAAATTCTACCTGATGCGCTTTGAAAACGATTCTTTCTCATTTTATCTTTTTAGAAAATTATTTACTTTCTATTCTAAGTTTCATTTTTATTATTGAAATGAATTATGCACAAAGCCTTCGTAAACTCAGAAACGACACTTGACATATTGTTGTTGATATTTTAAACCATAATATGTTGATTATTGGACCTGTATCGTACATGTAAGTTGCTAAAAAAAATATATGCTCCGTTGTAACTGCCTTTGAAACATGCGTAACTTTCTTACGCCCGTTTGATTCGTTTTAATGTAATGTAATTTGACGTAATTCTAATATAAATTCCATTATAATCGGGTTTGGTTCAATCAAAGGAGCGAATTGTAATTTAGAATAAATTATAGAAGTTGTTTGGTTTGCAATGTAATTGTAATGTAACTCACTTCAATTACATTTAATGAGAGAGCTCAGATTATATTAGGGGTAAACACAAAAACCTAACCGAAACTGTGGGAAACTAGAAGGGGGTGTTGAATAGTTTACCGGTTTAAAATCTTCTTTTAAAAATCTTGTTTTAAAAGTATGATATTGGAAACTTTGATTCGAACACTTATATGTAATCAATCAACACCAATATGAACTAAACACTATTCTAACTAATGATAAATAATAAAAGTAAAGAGTAGAGTTGGAAAGATCAAACCGAGACAGATGATTTATAGTGGTTCGGCTACGAAGCTCTTCTTCGCCCTACTCCACTCCCCGAGTACCACACTCGAGAGTTTCAAGCACTATGTCAACAACCTCCCTTAAGGCGGAGAAAACCGTATACGTCGCTTATCCTTTTACCGACACTAAGCTAGATGTCGAGTGCTAATATTAGCTAGCACCAATCTACCAAGGTCCACGTGACCAAACACACAAGCCCAATGGCTTCAAGAGATCACCAAGATCTCAACACGATCACAATGATCAACACTCACTTCACTCTACTCAACTAACATAACCTAATGACCCTTGATCTTCTTGATCAATCACACAAGCCCAATGGCTTCAAGAGATGTTCACTATCTCTATAGATCACACTTGATCTTCACTCTTACTCACAAAAAGAAAATAAACTTGATGTATGCTAAGACACAACAAGGTTGTAACAAGTGTTACAAAAACCTATCAACTATAACTCTAGTATCTTCTTGATTACTTGAGTTCTTCTCTTGCTAATGAAGAGGGATGACAACACCTTGTATCAACTTGGATACTTGTGTTCTTCTCTTGCTAGTGAAGAGGTATGAAGAGGATCACTTGAAGGATGATTGGATCACTCTTGAAACAAAGAAAAAAACTAATCTAAATGACCCTAAGAAGTGAGAGGTGTGAGAGGATTTGGCTAAGGGATTTTTCTGTGTGTGAAGGGTACCTAAAACTGTGAAAGAGGTGGGTATTTATAGGCAAAGAAAATCTGAACGTTACAATTCAAAATGGTACGGACGGCTCCGTTAAATACCATACGGCTCCACTAAATTTAGTGGAACCGTGGAGCCGTGGTAGACTAGGACGCTCCAAATTTTTTCTTTTCTGGTGAAAACTTATTTGGGGAAGGTTGGAGCTGATTTTGGGGGGAAAAATAGCTGTTGTGATTTTCAAACTAATTTTTCCATTAAAACATTTCTTAATATTTCAAAAATAATTTGTCATGTGTATTTTTGAAAAAATATTTTGTCCCATTTAAAATTTGAATTTTCAAAACATAAATTCACTTCTTTGATCACTAGTTCAAGTTGTAACTTTGTTCAAGAGTGATTTGCGTAGAAACGGGATCTTCCGATTAAAAACTTGTTAACGTTAATTTTAACGTAACTTGAGTTCACATTTTGTCATCCTCAAAACGTGAAGTAATCGAAAGATATAAATAATGTTTTTAGAACATTATTTGCATCAATAGTCTCCCCCTTTTTGATGATGACAAAATATAAACTCATTTTAGGTTAAAATTAGTTTTAACAAGTTTTTAATGAGTTTACTCCCATTTCTCCCCCTTTTTGTCAAATCAAAAAGGTTGTTAAGGCTCCCCCTTAATGTGTACTCCCCCTCATTTGGAGAACACAAAGGAATCGAGCAATGGATCGTGCTACAAAATAAAGTTAGACGGCAAATATACAATATCTAACAAGTAGCACATTGTGACAAATAACCAATCCCTTAAAAGGAAAACCTCCACATAAAAACATTCATTCATAAAACAAACAAGTGTCATAGTAATGTATGACTACATAGAAAGCACTAAGGAAGATAACAAGAAGCCTAAATTCCTAATGATTAGAGACAAGCTTCATTTCCAAGAGGGGTCCTAAGAGTTTATTGTGGAGGACTAAACAAGCAAGTGTTTAGTTGTTTTGGTTAGGAGGTGGTGGAGATTGAGGCCCCATTTGAGGTGGTGGAGGTGTCAAGAGATGTTCTATAAAGTAGAACATGAAATGAATCTCGTCTCTTAAGAAGTAGATGAGATTACGGTTATGGAGACAACATAGGCAATTAGCACTATGTAACTCAAAGGGATGTGGTTGGTTGGGTTGTGCCATGATAGGAGATGGTGATTGTGGTAGGTTTGTTGGAGGTGAAATTGGCATGGCATTGTCCAATGGGGTGAAGGGGGATGGTGTGTACTCCATTGATGATGTAGTGTAATAGGATGATGAAGATGTTGAGTAGGTAGATGATGTTTTAGATGATGCATAAGGTGGTGATGGTGAGTATGGAGTGGCTTGGGAAGATGGTGTCATAGCTTCATCATCTCTTGTGAGATCCACAAAGAGTGGTTTCGAGGGTGGTTTTACGGTTATCCTAGGTTTCTTGGAGATTAGAGAGGTTGAACCATGTGTGGAGGACATGGTGTAAGACCCTGTGAAAAATCCTTGTAATTAAACTTAGTGATTAATAATAATCTCGAATTACTATTTCCTAATGCCTATTTTTGCTAGAAATTTAAACTTTTGTTATTATTATTAATAGTAGCCATGCATTATATATACGCACACATATATATTTAACACAACAACGCTAGAAATTATATCTTACGACACAACATCACTTTCTCATAAACAACGACAAGTAATCTTAACCATTTAATTAGTTCACTACAATTACTCAAACTTAGTATCACCTAATCCTATCTAATTAAAACACAAACATTAACAACAAACTATAATCCTAACCTATCACTACAAACCCACCCGGACCATTAGTTCTCTCGGCCCAACAACAACCAATAAGTCCTAAATACCACTAATCCATGGAGCGAACCCAAACCAATTAACATCACAATCCATTTAACCCATCTAGTAAAATTATTGCACATCTTTATTTCCTATGCTCCTTTTCTTTTTACCGATCGGTACCACAAAGAAATCAAAAACACCCATGCAAAACTTAAAACTTAACATTTAACAAATTAACCAATAAAAACTCGACTCCAAATTCATAACCCATCAACCCCACGACACCAAGAATAGCTCGTTAGTCACCTTCATTATTTTTCTTGCCTTACTAGTTACCCATTTTTTTTAGAACTCGACGTCCTTAATTATGTCTAGCACTACTTTCACTTAATAATACACAAGCATAATCCACTACTGTAATATCAAAGAACACAACTAAATATAACACTTGGCAACTCAACGTTAAACATGTTTTGGCTGTAAACATTTCTACACCAAACTTATCAATATGGACCTTACTAAGTGCAAAAGTAAAATAGGAAATATAAATTGTGGACAAAGGAACTATACACGTAGGGAACCAAAGAAACAAGAACTAGAATACAAATCTATAACCACTATCACACTCAAATGAAGAAACTATCACACAAGTGTCCTCCTCATAACAGTACAATCAATCATAGTCAATACATGTGAAGATATTTTAGCTATATAAACCGATCCACTTGTTCCTTGTCAATCTCTATCACCTATCATCTTCAATCAAACTCAATATATTCCTTAAACAATCCAAAAACCATCCTGTCGTGTATGTGGAAGCAAAGCAAATCCGCTCAAGGTACAACCACTTCAAACTCACTAGCCTTCTTTTGTATCTCATTCGAACTCACCACTACCTTCACCCTTATTCCACTATCACCATACCTTCAAATAAAAGTACCTTGTCTCGACAGTAACCTTAGCCGGGTAAAAATAGGACGTTCGAAGCAAGTTGTTGTTCTTTTCGTGTTTCGTCTCGACAAGCATAGAGTCTCTACCACCTTTCTAAAAGGTGAAGTAAGTCTCGACATTCTCTTTTAATTATACCTATCATGTATCCATGCATGCTCATTTATTACACCATTCGAACGTTCCATTTTATATCATATAGCACACTGTCACAAGCTTATCTCACATGTTAAAACATATACGCACACCATGCATGATTAAAAGCTTATTCAAATCAGTATATAGTAACTCTTTACTTAGTTGCATGCATTTGTCATTCGAATATTAAAAACCTTCGAGCTCAACCGGGTTAACAAAATATAGAAGGAAACACGTTAAAACTTAAGTGATCAACTCACCCAAGTCACGCCTAACATATGACCAACTCTTGACTACCACCTTAACTTGACTTGAACATAAACTATAAACCCACCTCGCTAAACCGGATAAAGAGAAAACGGAAAAATAATCAAGAAGTTAATAGTTAAAGAAATCTACTCGAAACAGGCCACTTCACGAGGTATTTAATACGAAACCATTCATGCAACACCCAAATGTTTTTATCCTTCTCGATAGCTCACATGGTGGACTACATACTTCGTGTTTTGAGATCCCTCTCATAACCCCATTTCGACACCTTAATTAACTCCTTTTAACGCCACTCGACTAGACCCAAGCCCTTAGAAAAATTTCATAGAATATTCACAAAACTCCTTCACTCGACCAGCCCAAAAACCCTCGTTATATTTTCGAAAACTTGTACACAATATATATAAATTTTTACACCACTCGAATGACAAACTAGCCAACTATATTTTTCATGTTTCAAGCTCAATCTCACGAACTCGTTATCACACCCAAAATGCCTTCTTTTGATCGACCATCATTAACAGTTAACAACTATTTTCAGAAAACCATTACAACCTTCGATTGGGCCAAAAACAAAGCCCAACAAGTATTTTCGATAACAAGGCCCATCAGGCCCATATGATATATTTTTGGAATCCTAAAAATAGCCCGAATCCAAGCCCGAAACTATTTTCAAGCCCTCGCCTCTAAAACTCTTAACGAGCTATGCTACAATTCGTTACATGGCCCATTAAGGTAAAAATAATTTATTTTCTGAAATAATAAATAGAAATAAGTTAAAATAAACTTAATAAAGTTATAAAAATTTTCAGAATATTTTTCCCGTCATTTTTATGCAAAAAGGACTAAAAATGTAACGCGACTTAACCGTAAAGGACTAAAACTGCCAAACCTGGAAGCCAAGGGACTGAAGCTGTAAAAACAGTTGTAGAGGACTGAAATTGACATATTATTGAACTTCAAGCTTTATATGGACTATTGGACAAGTATTGGACTGATATCGGACTACGGACTGAATAAGGACTAACGACGTAACGCGAACCACGGTTAGGGTAGAAAATGTAAAATCTGGAAAGACCAAAGAATAACTATTATAACTTGTCATTCTCATCTTATTTTTCATTTTTGCACCTTATTTTTACTTTATATGCACATTGCATTATATTTGCATATTAGTTAATAGCGATAGAAATATTTCATATTTATATTTTGTTTACATATTGAAACTATAATCTTGCGAGAGTACGAGCATCATAAGCATATAACATCTTCATTAGATCGTTAAATAATCATCATCCATCACTCATACTCATACACATTAGAAATTAGTAAGATTCTCAGATATTTATATATTTACCAGGTTTTATATCGAAGTTGTTATAATCATCTCTGAATTATTTTTACATCACCAGGAACGCATAAGGTGAGTCATGGCCTCACTTTTTAACTCTTTATACTTTTAAACTCCGTGAGGGGGATACATGCTATAACTAAATCACAAGCATTTTTCTGTATGCTACCTGACTTGATATATGCCTAAGTACTCCATATTGCCATAAGACCCTTTATCATGAGCCATTAATCACTGCGGTGAACGCGAATATAATGAATAGATCTATTAGAGGTTGACGACCTATCCCACTAATACTGTGACGGAATGCTTTTTGCTAGTCGTATTAGTCGCGATGCATTATATTTGAGAGAAATAGGAATTGGCAAAATCACCTATTAGCTGAGGGCAAATTTTCATCATTAATTTGGTGGACTCCTCCGTTTAGGCGGTACTTTGTTAACGTTTGCGTGTCATGAGACTTAGGGCAATATATGAACTGCAATATCAATATTTTAAACTGATTGTATCTCCAATACAATCTTACTTGTGATTAAACTGATATTTAAACTACAAACTCCATGATTTCACTCAACATTATGTTGACTTTTAAGCATGTATCTCAGGAAACTAAAGGAGCACGGCAAGGCATGGAGCAGGCATACCCTATCTTCAATAAATGGTGTAAAATAAGTTGTAATTCAGTTAAAATAATGTTTCTTTAAAGAAACCTTAGTACTCTGATGTAATGTTTTATAACTGAATTTGTATTATGGACCTATGTAAATTAAAAATGCCATTCTAGGCTGTTTTTCTATGATTTCACATTCGATCCTCACAGTAACACCCAAATAAATCTTCCGCTGCCACAAATCAAATTTGGGGGTGTTACAGTTTGGCATCAGAGCTTCGGTTATAGGGAACCAAATGTTTTTAAACGTTGGACTATAACTACATTTTTCAAACAAATTAACTATACACCATGTTACCTTAAATTCTCCATGCCTGCTTGCTGCCGTGCTCGGTATGTTATTCGTTAAATTGTCATATATAAGCCTGCATACTTGATAGTTACTGTGCATAACTAGATCATCTTATGCTCTTATAATACCCCACTGGATGTTAGTAAGTTACTTATACTACGATATATGGATTATTACTGTATTATGTCGTTTATCACTCACTTTAGTATATCATCGGAGCCGGACTCCGAGGGATCACCAGCATCAGTTACATCCCCCGTACTCCTTGATGCTGTAGTACCAGAGATTGTACCCGACGCGATTGAGCCCTTTGTAGAGGGTAGAGCCGCCGCTATACCGTTATTAGATGACATACATGTGCCAGCATTGCCAGCACCTACACTACCACCACATTTTGTTTACGACACCTACTCTCCTTTTTATATACCACCCCCTGACGACTTGTACTACGAGAGTCAGCAATGGCTCCCTGCTGACGATTTACCCGAGCCCCATCATGTTGCACCACCACCACTACCTGACCATGTACTTGACATACATACCCAGACATATCCACTACCACCTCGACAGCGGGATCCGATTCCTGCAAAGGATATTCCTTCATCGAGTAGACGTCGCATCACAGACCAGACACACCCATCCTCACCATCATTACCTTACCCTCCTGGTTTCACTCCCCCGGCTCAGACCCATGATGCCTGGGAAGGATTTAGACCGGTAGTCACCCACACCCTTATTCCATCCACAGTAGTGACACGACTCGAGGGTCACGGAGAGCAGATTGAGTCACTTCTTCGGATGACCGACCATGTTCCATTGGATTCTCCAGGGACTATCAGCGATACTCTGCATAGGTTGGCTTTTAACAGAGCAGTGATACAGCAGTGCCTGAGACAGATGCAGACAGACTTGGCAGATACCCGTTCCCACGCGATATCTTTACGTAGAGAGGGCCAGGACTTAGCTTGGGAGGCTCACTTATCACAGCGTAGAGCAGACACATTAGAGAGACTCATGGGAGACATACAGATGGAGCATCAGGCAGAGATACAGAGACTCAGAGACCAGATCTCAGAGCTCACGAGACGTACGGATAGACCTGAGCAGTAGACATAGTTAGCATGATTGTATAGTTTGAGACATTGTAGTCTGCCGCATGTGGCACTTAATAAAGACACTTGTATCGTTTTGTTGTATAAACTCAACTGATCAAGTTATTAATGTTGTAATGCTGGTAGTGATGTACTATATATCTGTTAACTTATGTATTATGGTTGTTCGTATGTAACTGTATCCAGACATGTCGTGATGTTACCTGTGATTATTATGATTCTCTAACTGTGTAAATATTGCAGAACCGGAACACATAAATATGGTGACATGAAATCTAGTTTGCATAATTAAATTGATTGTTCCTTAATAATCCCACATCTGTAAATTGATAAACTACAGAGATATCATAATTATGGGCAAATATTCAATTTAATTATTATTTCACACCATGATTACATTGTGCATATACTCAGCTATTCTGTCCAAATTCTAAATTTATATTCTTGTGACATTAATAGAAAATGGCACATAGCGACAACGAAACCACCAACGCAACCGTAACACTAACACATGAGGAGGTTCGAAGAATGATTGATGAAGGCATCACCGCAGCACGCGAGGCCGATGCAGCAAACCGCTCAAGCGATACTATGGGAGCAACAAATGAAAGTGAGGCATCTACTCCACGTAAATGCACTTACAAAGAATTCTTAAGTTGCCAACCAACCACTTACCGAGGCGTAGAAGGAGTGACGGAACTAGCACAGTGGTTTGAGTGTATGGAGACAGTATTCATGAGAAGCAACTGTGCAGAAATCAATAAGGTCACTTTCGCCACCGGAACTTTAAGAGGAAACGCATTATCCTGGTGGAATGCTACGGTCAAGATAATGGGTACTGAAGCAGCATTTCAGATCTCATGGACCGAACTGAAAAATAAAATGCTGAAAAAGTACTGTCCCCGGACTGAAGTCAGAAAGCTCGAAGATGAATTTTACCAGTTAGAAGTGAAAAACAATGATATCGGTGCATACAACCGGAGATTTCAAGAGTTAGCTCTTTTGTGCCCACACATGGTACCTGATCTGGAAAAGACATTGGAGAAATACGTGGAAGGATTACCTTCAAGCATTGAAGGAGATGTCACCGCATCACACCCACAAACTCTTGAAGCTGCATTCGTATTTGCTCAGCGAATGATGAGCCGAGTGATTAAAAGAGGTTCTAACTCCACGATCAGTGGACAAAAGAGAAACTATGATAACCATGACGGCAACAACCGGAACAACAACAGTTATTACCATCACAGCAGGAACTACCGCAGCAATGATCGAAGCAACCGCAGTAGGAACTATCAGCAAAGCAGGAATGATAGACATCAACAACAAAACCGCAGACAAGAAGCTGCTAGAGCTTATGTGGCCACACCTGCTGAAGGAAAAGTGTATGCTGGAACAAAACCCCAGTGTAACAAGTGCAAGCTGCATCATACAGGACCTTGTAC
Organism: Artemisia tridentata subsp. tridentata; assembly: GCA_021014915.2. Lineage (NCBI taxonomy): Eukaryota > Viridiplantae > Streptophyta > Magnoliopsida > Asterales > Asteraceae > Artemisia > Artemisia tridentata. Next base: position 186,081,632 of record CP139502.1, on the reverse strand, counting down.
CGCCATCTGCGGTAACTGTAGGAAAATAGGCCATGTAGCCAAGGACTGTAGGGCCACGGGAGAAAACGCGTACCCAATAGCAGTGAAGTGCCACGGTTGTGGTGAAACAGGTCATTATAAAAGCCACTGCCCCAAGAATGTCAATCAAGTTGCCCGAGGAAGAGCTTATGTACTCGGAGATGGAAACGTGTCACCAGACCCCAACGTCACTACGGGTACTTTCTTACTGAATCAAAATAGTGCTAAAATATTATTTGATTCTGGAGCCGATAGAAGTTTTGTATCTACTTCATTTGCTTTACTGCTTAAGATAACGCCTGTAGAATTAGACACCTCGTATGAAATTGAGATAGCCGACGGGAAATTGTTAAACACCAACACCGTACTCAAAAGCTGCACCTTAACTCTCCAAAACAACTCATTTCCAATCGATCTCATGCCCATCCAACTTGGAAGCTTTGACGCAATTGTGGGTATGGATTGGTTATCCAAACATCGTGCCCGGATCATCTGTGATGAAAAAGTTATCCAAATCCCTGTGAACAATGAAACGCTCATCGTTCGTTGTGATCACTTCAAAACCCAACTCAATATCATTTCGTACATCAAAACAGTGAAATACATAAACAAGGGATGTCACGCATTTTTAGTCCAAGTAACGGAAAATAAATCGAAAGAAAAAGAAAAGCGACTAGAAGAAGTGCCAGTTGTAAATGAGTTTGCAGAAGTGTTCCCTGAAGACTTGCCAGGTATTCCACCCATCCGGCAAGTAGAGTTTCGAATCGATTTAGTGCCTGGAGCAGCACCTGTTGCAAAAGCACCGTATCGGTTAGCCCCTTCCGAAATGAAAGAATTATCTGAGCAATTGAAAGAATTGTCAGATAAAGGATTCATCCAACCCAGCTTATCACCTTGGGGAGCACCAGTCCTGTTCGTCAAAAAGAAAGATGGAACATTCCGGATGTGCATCGATTATAGAGAGTTGAACAAACTCACAGTGAAAAATCGATACCCATTACCAAGAATAGACGATCTATTTGACCAACTGCAAGGATCGAGTGTTTACTCAAAAATCGATCTAAGATCAGGATACCATCAACTACGAGTCAGAGAAGAAGACGTTCCCAAAACAGCTTTCCGAACACGATACGGACATTACGAATTCCGCGTAATGCCATTTGGTCTTACCAACGCACCTGCAGTGTTCATGGATTTAATGAACCGCGTATGTAAGCCATATCTGGACAAGTTCGTAATCGTATTCATCGATGACATTTTAATCTACTCGCGTAACAAAAACGAGCATGCGGAACATTTGAGAACCATTTTGGGTGTACTCAAACAAGAGAAACTGTATGCAAAATTCTCCAAATGTGATTTTTGGATCTCCACCGTTCAATTCTTAGGTCACATCATCAACAGCCAAGGAATTCACGTTGATCCCGCTAAGATCGAAGCAGTCAAAGGTTGGGCTTCGCCCACCACTCCCACTGAAATTCGACAATTCTTAGGACTTGCTGGTTACTATCGAAGGTTTATAGAAGGCTTTTCCAAAATCGCAAAACCTTTGACAGAACTCACTCAGAAAAACAAGAAGTATATCTGGGAAGAGAAACAAGAATCAGCATTCCAACTCCTAAAACAAAAACTCTGTGAAGCACCAATTCTAGCGCTACCCGACGGAAGCGAAGACTTTGTAGTATATTGTGACGCATCGCATCATGGTTTAGGTGCGGTGCTAATGCAAAGAAACAAAGTCATAGCATATGCTTCTCGACAGCTCAAGAAAAACGAGGAAAACTACACCACTCATGATCTAGAACTAGGAGCAGTAGTATTTGCTCTTAAAATATGGAGACATTACCTATATGGTACAAAGTGTACGGTATACACCGATCACAAAAGTCTTCAACACATACTGGATCAGAAGGAGTTAAATATGAGACAGCGCCGATGGATAGAACTACTCAACGACTACGACTGTGAAATTTGCTACCACCCCGGGAAGGCAAATGTCGTGGCCGACGCCTTGAGCAGAAAAGAAAGAATTAAACCTCTTAGAGTTAGATCATTAGAAATGACAATTCATTCACCACTCCCATCTCAAATACTCATAGCCCAATCAGAAGCTCTTCAGGAAGAGAATCGAGCACAAGAGAACATTAAGGGCATGATAGAAAGGGAGAACGGACTCATACAAAGACCCGATGGAATGTTATGCTTCAAGAAAAGATGCTGGATTCCTCTTTATGGAGGTATTCGTGATTTTATTATGCATGAATCTCACAAGTCAAAATATTCCATTCATCCCGGATCCACCAAAATGTACCAAGACCTCAAACAACTCTACTGGTGGCCAAACATGAAAGCCGACATTGCAACATATGTTGGGAAGTGTTTGACTTGTTCAAGGGTCAAAGCCGAAAGTCAGAAACCTTCTGGACCACTTGTACAACCGGAGATACCAGTTTGGAAATGGGAACGAATCACCATGGATTTTATTACCAAGTTACCAAGAACGTCGACCGGATATGACACCATTTGGGTTATCATCGATCGTTTAACCAAATCAGCTCATTTTCTGCCTATCAAAGAAACTGACGAGTTGGACACACTCGCTCAGTTATACTTCAAGGAAATCATAATCCGACATGGAGTCCCGATCTCCATCATCTCTGACAGAGACAGTCGATTCACTTCAGGATTTTGGCAATCCTTACAGAAAGCTCTCGGTACTCAATTGGACATGAGCACCGCTTATCATCCTCAAACTGATGGACAAAGTGAAAGGACAATCCAAACCTTGGAAGATATGCTTAGAGCATGTGTGATTGACTTCGGAAAAGGTTGGGATAAACACCTGCCATTGGTTGAATTCTCATACAACAACAGTTACCAAGCTAGCCTGAAGGCTGCACCCTTCGAAGCACTTTACGGAAGAAAGTGCAGATCACCTATCTGTTGGACAGAAGTTGGTGACATGCAGCTTACCGGACCAGAATTAATCCACGACACAACCGAGAAAATATTCAAAATCAAACATCGTCTCCAAGCCGCTCGTGACAGACAAAAGAGTTACGCAGACGTGAGAAGAAAACCCATGGAGTTTGAAGTCGGAGATAGAGTTATGCTAAAAGTTTCGCCCTGGAAAGGAATGATACGCTTTGGAAAGCGTGGAAAACTCAACCCAAGGTACATTGGACCGTTCAAAATCCTCGAAAGAATAGGTCCAGTTGCCTATAAGTTAGAACTCCCGGAAGAACTCAGTAGAATACACCCTACTTTCCACGTCTCTCAGCTTAAGAAATGTCTATCGGACGAGACTCTCGTCATTCCACTGAAAGAGATTAAATTGGACGACAAACTCGTATTCACTGAAGAACCCGTAGAGATAATGGATAGAGAAGTTAAGCAACTCAAGCAAAGCCGTATTCCTATTGTGAAAGTAAAATGGGACTCTAAGAGAGGACCAACGTACACATGGGAACGCGAAGATCAAATTCGTGAGAAATATCCCCACTTATTCCCGTAAATCACTCTTAGTAGCCGTTTTAGATTTGAATTCCGGGACGGAATTCGAATGAGGAGAGGAGTACTGTAAGACCCTGTGAAAAATCCTTGTAATTAAACTTAGTGATTAATAATAATCTCGAATTACTATTTCCTAATGCCTATTTTTGCTAGAAATTTAAACTTTTGTTATTATTATTAATAGTAGCCATGCATTATATATACGCACACATATATATTTAACACAACAACGCTAGAAATTATATCTTACGACACAACATCACTTTCTCATAAACAACGACAAGTAATCTTAACCATTTAATTAGTTCACTACAATTACTCAAACTTAGTATCACCTAATCCTATCTAATTAAAACACAAACATTAACAACAAACTATAATCCTAACCTATCACTACAAACCCACCCGGACCATTAGTTCTCTCGGCCCAACAACAACCAATAAGTCCTAAATACCACTAATCCATGGAGCGAACCCAAACCAATTAACATCACAATCCATTTAACCCATCTAGTAAAATTATTGCACATCTTTATTTCCTATGCTCCTTTTCTTTTTACCGATCGGTACCACAAAGAAATCAAAAACACCCATGCAAAACTTAAAACTTAACATTTAACAAATTAACCAATAAAAACTCGACTCCAAATTCATAACCCATCAACCCCACGACACCAAGAATAGCTCGTTAGTCACCTTCATTATTTTTCTTGCCTTACTAGTTACCCATTTTTTTTAGAACTCGACGTCCTTAATTATGTCTAGCACTACTTTCACTTAATAATACACAAGCATAATCCACTACTGTAATATCAAAGAACACAACTAAATATAACACTTGGCAACTCAACGTTAAACATGTTTTGGCTGTAAACATTTCTACACCAAACTTATCAATATGGACCTTACTAAGTGCAAAAGTAAAATAGGAAATATAAATTGTGGACAAAGGAACTATACACGTAGGGAACCAAAGAAACAAGAACTAGAATACAAATCTATAACCACTATCACACTCAAATGAAGAAACTATCACACAAGTGTCCTCCTCATAACAGTACAATCAATCATAGTCAATACATGTGAAGATATTTTAGCTATATAAACCGATCCACTTGTTCCTTGTCAATTTCTATCACCTATCATCTTCAATCAAACTCAATATATTCCTTAAACAATCCAAAAACCATCCTGTCGTGTATGTGGAAGCAAAGCAAATCCGCTCAAGTTACAACCACTTCAAACTCACTAGCCTTCTTTTGTATCTCATTCGAACTCACCACTACCTTCACCCTTATTCCACTATCACCATACCTTCAAATAAAAGTACCTTGTCTCGACAGTAACCTTAACCGGGTAAAAATAGGACGTTCGAAGCAAGTTGTTGTTCTTTTCGTGTTTCGTCTCGACAAGCATAGAGTCTCTACCACCTTTCTAAAAGGTGAAGTAAGTCTCGACATTCTCTTTTAATTATACCTATCATGTATCCATGCATGCTCATTTATTACACCATTCGAACATTCCATTTTATATCATATAGCACACTGTCACAAGCTTATCTCACATGTTAAAACATATACGCACACCATGCATGATTAAAAGCTTATTCAAATCAGTATATAGTAACTCTTTACTTAGTTGCATGCATTTGTCATTCGAATATTAAAAACCTTCGAGCTCAACCAGGTTAACAAAATATAGAAGGAAACACGTTAAAACTTAAGTGATCAACTCACCCAAGTCACGCCTAACATATGACCAACTCTTGACTACCACCTTAACTTGACTTGAACATAAACTATAAACCCACCTCGCTAAACCGGATAAAGAGAAAACGGAAAAATAATCAAGAAGTTAATAGTTAAAGAAATCTACTCGAAACAGGCCACTTCACGAGGTATTTAATACGAAACCATTCATGCAACACCCAAATGTTTTTATCCTTCTCGATAGCTCACATGGTGGACTACATACTTCGTGTTTTGAGATCCCTCTCATAACCCCATTTCGACACCTTAATTAACTCCTTTTAACGCCACTCGACTAGACCCAAGCCCTTAGAAAAATTTCATAGAATATTCACAAAACTCCTTCACTCGACCAGCCCAAAAACCCTCGTTATATTTTCGAAAACTTGTACACAATATATATAAATTTTTACACCACTCGAATGACAAACTAGCCAACTATATTTTTCATGTTTCAAGCTCAATCTCACGAACTCGTTATCACACCCAAAATGCCTTCTTTTGATCGACCATCATTAACAGTTAACAACTATTTTCAGAAAACCATTACAACCTTCGATTGGGCCAAAAACAAAGCCCAACAAGTATTTTCGATAACAAGGCCCATCAGGCCCATATGATATATTTTTGGAATCCTAAAAATAGCCCGAATCCAAGCCCGAAACTATTTTCAAGCCCTCGCCTCTAAAACTCTTAACGAGCTATGCTACAATTCGTTACATGGCCCATTAAGGTAAAAATAATTTATTTTCTGAAATAATAAATAGAAATAAGTTAAAATAAACTTAATAAAGTTATAAAAATTTTCAGAATATTTTTCCCGTCATTTTTATGCAAAAAGGACTAAAAATGTAACGCGACTTAACCGTAAAGGACTAAAACTGCCAAACCTGGAAGCCAAGGGACTGAAGCTGTAAAAACAGTTGTAGAGGACTGAAATTGACATATTATTGAACTTCAAGCTTTATATGGACTATTGGACAAGTATTGGACTGATATCGGACTACGGACTGAATAAGGACTAACGACGTAACGCGAACCACGGTTAGGGTAGAAAATGTAAAATCTGGAAAGACCAAAGAATAACTATTATAACTTGTCATTCTCATCTTATTTTTCATTTTTGCACCTTATTTTTACTTTATATGCACATTGCATTATATTTGCATATTAGTTAATAGCGATAGAAATATTTCATATTTATATTTTGTTTACATATTGAAACTATAATCTTGCGAGAGTACGAGCATCATAAGCATATAACATCTTCATTAGATCGTTAAATAATCATCATCCATCACTCATACTCATACACATTAGAAATTAGTAAGATTCTCAGATATTTATATATTTACCAGGTTTTATATCGAAGTTGTTATAATCATCTCTGAATTATTTTTACATCACCAGGAACGCATAAGGTGAGTCATGGCCTCACTTTTTAACTCTTTATACTTTTAAACTCCGTGAGGGGGATACATGCTATAACTAAATCACAAGCATTTTTCTGTATGCTACCTGACTTGATATATGCCTAAGTACTCCATATTGCCATAAGACCCTTTATCATGAGCCATTAATCACTGCGGTGAACGCGAATATAATGAATAGATCTATTAGAGGTTGACGACCTATCCCACTAATACTGTGACGGAATGCTTTTTGCTAGTCGTATTAGTCGCGATGCATTATATTTGAGAGAAATAGGAATTGGCAAAATCACCTATTAGCTGAGGGCAAATTTTCATCATTAATTTGGTGGACTCCTCCGTTTAGGCGGTACTTTGTTAACGTTTGCGTGTCATGAGACTTAGGGCAATATATGAACTGCAATATCAATATTTTAAACTGATTGTATCTCCAATACAATCTTACTTGTGATTAAACTGATATTTAAACTACAAACTCCATGATTTCACTCAACATTATGTTGACTTTTAAGCATGTATCTCAGGAAACTAAAGGAGCACGGCAAGGCATGGAGCAGGCATACCCTATCTTCAATAAATGGTGTAAAATAAGTTGTAATTCAGTTAAAATAATGTTTCTTTAAAGAAACCTTAGTACTCTGATGTAATGTTTTATAACTGAATTTGTATTATGGACCTATGTAAATTAAAAATGCCATTCTAGGCTGTTTTTCTATGATTTCACATTCGATCCTCACAGTAACACCCAAATAAATCTTCCGCTGCCACAAATCAAATTTGGGGGTGTTACACATGGTGTTTGTGTGATGGGAGGTTGAAGGTGAAGTGCAAGATAAGCTTGCAAGGGTGAGGCCTTAAATAGGCAAGTTGGGTGAAATTTGAATTAAAGTTGATCCTATGGTGTAGGAGAGGAATCCTAGGGTGAATGTGAGGGTGGAAGGTTTGCAGGTTTGAGGTTAGGGTGATAGGGAAGTAGGAGCAATAGGAAAAATTCGTTATACAGGGTCACGGCTCCGTTAAATACCCCACGGTACCGTTAAATTTAACGGTGCCGTCCCTATTTAGTGGTGCCGTGACACTGTTGGCACGAAAATTTCCTTGCAGGCTAGTTTTGGGCAGCTAGGGGGAATTTTCCAGGGGATCTAATTCCTGGAAATGAGTGTGCCTCAACTCACTAGGTACTTATTTTCCTAATATATCCATACAATGCTACATCTAGCACATAAGGATGATCATGCAATGTTCTTAAATAATCATAAGCATGCAAGCATAAAAGGACAAGATAAAATATCATTCAAATATCACATAGAATATTCATGTAAGCATGTAAGATAATTTGAACATTAATTCCTAAAATTATCTAATAGTAATAAACGACATAAATCTCTTCCTAACGAGTTAGAACGTATTTGAAGTTTTTGACCCAAAACCAAAGTGACAAGGATTGATCCTCGTTACGTACGAGTTCAACTTGTCGGAAGAACTCCAACACAAAGCGAGGACAAATGTACTCGTTAATGTGGAGTAGACAATCGAATCCTATAGCTCTAAAGGAAGTGTTGATGTCCCGGTGGTAAACTAGGGATGGATCAACGACACGGCCTTCATGAAACTGACGGGTTTCAAGATTGACATAGGAACGAATGTAGTTACCGGGTGTAGTGAGTTCACGTGAGATTTCGGGTGTATAGGTATCGGTTAGGAGATGATCAAAATCATATTCATGAGACATTTTTGTGTCCTATAAGAAAATTTTAAGAAAAATTTAGAATAAAAACCAGTTGCATACAACACGTGCCTAGTGTGTGCCTATATGCAGACTATGTGGAGGTGCGGTAATCTCGACTCAAAAGAAAAATAATGAGATTACCCAAACACTCCTAATTTCACTTTAGCTCAAACAAATATGTCGAAAAGTACATATTGATTATGTAATTCGAATAATATTTGTGAGATCATGAATGCATGAGAAAGTGTTTTTAGTTTGCATCAACAATGTATGAAAAAGAATAATTTCATGATCCTAATTTTGTGAGATTTTAAAATTGATGGAATTGGGGTGTTTTAGTGTTGATGACTTCTAATTTTGAAACATTCCTAGAAAAAGGTGGAAATCCCCAATTCAATTTTCATCAATGAACAAACCCTAGACTTAAAATTAGAAATAAATAAGAGTAAGATAACTTACAACTTATGTAGAAAATGGTAATGTGATTGAAGATCTTGAAATCAATGTCTTGAATATGATCTTTAAGAGGTGTAATTGAGTTTTGGGTTGTGAGGTTAGGTTATGACAGCAGTTGCTGAGATTGAGAGGGTTTGTGATGAGTAATGTGGAAAAAGGGAACTAAAATCCTGAATGTTCCAGATGCACGGTTCCACGGTACCGTTAAATTTAATGGTGCCGTGCCACATTTAGTAGAGCCGTGATCTGCTGGGACTGTTTTCTGTCCCATTTTGATTTTTGACGAATAAGTCTCGCTGTTTTAGTGAGATCTTATGACACGAGGAAAGAATTTGTACCTAACAAATTCTTATGACTAGGGGTTCCTAAACTTGACTAGACGAGATACACGGGATGACTTCAAGAGTCATGAGATTTATGGAATATGTTCCAACATTCCTAGACCTAGACGGAGGTAGTTAAAGGATTCTCGTTTGAGAGGTTTGGTTAGTATGTCAGCGATGTTGTCCTGAGAAGGAACTTTCTCAATGGAAATATTTCCTTTCTGAACATTATCGCGAAGGAAGTGGTGGCGAATTTCAATGTGTTTAGTACGGGAGTGTTGGACAGGGTTTTTGCTCAAGTCAATAGCACCTTTATTGTCACACATAATAGGAACATCATCTAAGTGTATGGTATAGTCGTTAAGGGCTTGTTTCATCCATAGTGCTTGCTGACATGCCTTTCCGGCGCTTACGTATTCGGCTTTGGTAGTGGAGATGGCAAGAGCCGTTTGTTTCTTGGAGAACCAAGAAGTTAGACAACAACCCATGAAGGTACAAACGCAACTCGTGCTTTTTCGATCCACGTAATCTCCCGCATGATCAGAGTCGGCATAGACAACAGTTTCTATACCGGTCCCCTTGGGATAAAATAATCCCAAGTGTATAGTGCCTTTAATGTATCGAAAGATACGCTTAACCGCTTCAAGATGAGAGGTTTTGGGATCCTCTTGGAAGCGAGCACAAAGGCAGACACTAAACATGATGTCGGGCCTACTTGCCGTGAGGTATAGTAAACTACCTATCATACCTCTATACTTAGTGCTATCCACGGACTCACCTTCTTCATCTCTCGTGAGTTTTATTTCCGTGGACATGGGAGTTTTCATGGGCTTAGACTCTTCTAAACTAAACTTCTTAAGCATTTCCTTACTATACTTAGATTGATTAAAGAAGATACCATCTTCCATTTGCTTAATTTGTAAATCAAGGAAGAAATTTAATTCGCCCATCATGCTCATCTTAAACTCGTCATGCATGATCTTAGAAAAATCATTGCACAGTTCTGGACATGTTGAGCCAAATATGATGTCGTCGACATATATTTGAACAATGATGAGATGTGAATCTCTTTTATTTGTGAAAAGTGTGTTATCAACAACTCCCATGGTATATTCATGTTCAATCAAGAATGCTTTCAGTCTATCATACCAAGCTTTGGGAGCTTGCTTAAGACCATAGAGTGCTTTCTTGAGTTTATAAACATGATTCGGATGTTCGAAATCAACGAATCCCGGAGGTTGTGCAACATATACCTCCTCGTTGATATAACCATTTAGGAATGCACTTTTCACGTCCATTTGGTACAATTTAAAGTCTAAGGCACACGCATAGGCAAGGAGTATTCTAATAGATTCTAATCTAGCTACGGGTGCATAGGTTTCATCATAATCTATTCCTTCTTGTTGGTTATAGCCTTGTGCTACCAACCTTGCCTTATTCCTAGTCACGATGCCATTTTCGTCGAGTTTATTCCTAAACACCCACTTAGTTCCTATGATGGTTTGATTCCTAGGAGGAGATACGAACTCCCAAACTTGGTTTGCAGTGAATTGATTAAGTTCCTCTTGCATGGCAAGTATCCAACTTTCATCCTTAATCGCTTCACTGACATTCTTAGGTTCTACGGTTGATATAAAACAAAAGAAATTACTTTTGTTTTGGGCTTGTGACCTAAGGGTTCTTTGGTTTAGGTTTCCTATGACATTTTCAATAGGATGGTTCTTGGATTCCTTAATGTTGACAGTTTCGTCAATTTCAACTATTTCATCCTCAATGTCATCATCTAAGGTTTTCTTGCCATTATCCTTAACGGCTTCTTCCTCATCTAAGTCATCATCCACCAAGGGTGATGTCTTAGTTGGTGGAGGGCTTTCATCGAATGTCACGTTGAGTGACTCTTCAACTTTCATTGTTTCCTTATTTAGGACAATGTAAGCTTTACTATTTTGGGAGTATCCTAGGAAGACACCTTCGTAAGACTTTGGGTCAAACTTGGTGAAGTAATCTTTAGTGTTTAGTATGAAGCACTTGCTTCCAAACACTCTAAAGTAATCAAGAGTAGGTTTTCTACCTTTCATGATTTCATATGGGGTTTTTCATAAGATAGGCCTAATTAAAATCTTATTAAGTATGTAAGTTGAGGTGTCCACCGCATTACACCAAAACTTTTGCGGAATTGATTGTTCATTCAACATCGTTCTACTCATTTCTTGTAGAGTACGATTCTTCCGCTCTACTACCCCATTTGATTGTTGTAACCACTATGAAAAATCCCTCATTAAAATAAACTATCTCTCAGAATACTTATCCTTTTTCCACGTAGAATTTTTTTTCTTGATTGTAACTATTATCTTATGTGACGGAGATCACATCCCGAATAACCGTGCTTGCAACCCAACCTTAACTGATTTAGTATTCAACTAAGTAAACATCTTTAACCCAAAACGTTATGAGGTCCCACTTATCACCATACGTTATTTCGCTAACATACGTTTAAAACTGAACATTTCTTAACTGATGATAGTTTTATGAAACCCTAAACTACCATAACAACATTTATGAACAACAAAACCCTAGAAATACTAAAGTACAAATTATATGATTAATGTACAAGTGTCTAAAGCGTAGAAACCCTAATTCCATAATAATTCCCGGTAAAACCCTAATTTCAGGTAATTATGATTTTATGTACAAAACATACAAAACCTAATTTATTCATATAAGATTTTTATAAAATATAAATGTATAAGTCATTTAAAGCTAGAGTACAAGTCCTTTATGCTTGAAACCATTTATTTATAAAATCTTTAATAAAACCTTATCTATATTTATTTTCAAAGCATAAATTACAAACCATTCATGCATAACTTTTATAAATTATTTTTCCTAAACTCATTAAATATTTTTACAAGTCTTTAAACCTAAAGTACAAGTACCTAATGCATATAAACTAAAAATTTCATTTATTTACTTTTAACTTAACAAAACTTAACATATAATTTTCACAACTTAATAAAAACTACATTTTCCTCATATTTTAAATTATAAGTACAACCTTACTAAAGCTAAAGTACAAGTCTTCTAAACTAAGGTACAAGTCTTTAAAGCATGAAAACTAATTACTTATAAAAACTTTATATAAAACTTAATAATAAATGTTTTAAGGATATAAAATGTAATAATTTTATATATTAATTTTTGAAATGAGTTTATTTATTTATAAAATGAGTGTACAAGATCCTAAACTCAATGTACAACACTCTAATGCACAAGATCATAAAAACTCATTCATTTGTAATTATAGTCTAATAAAAATTATATATAAATTGGAAATAATTAAAATTATATTTCTCTTATTTACTTAACATTAGTACAACTCCCTTAAGCCTAGGTACAACCTCCTAAAGCTCAAAAATTAATTTCTTACTTATATATATAATTCGACACATGTTTAATTATAACCTATAAAATTCTAAAAATCATCTTTAACTAAAACCTTAATATTAGAAACCCTAACTATATCCCTAAACCCTAGAGTACAAGTGAAATAAGCCCTAAATACTACCCTTTAAGCCCCATTCGATTCCCATCTCCCTCCCCCTAGTCAAACCCTAACTAGACACTAACCAAATTTACCTTACATAAAACCTACACCAAATATATTCCCCCTCCTCTACCTCACCATGACATCACTTAGAACACACTTGTATGGAGGAAGAAACTCCACATCACCCTCCTAAAACCCTAGACGCCAATCCCCCTCCTCCATCCACATGTAACCATTAGAAATTGAACACATCACCTCCCATTCACTAGGCCACATCTCCCTTTTTCAGGAAACCCTAACCCTAGTTTCACTCCATAAATAACAGCCTATATTTCACCTTCTACTTCCACTGTTAATCGACCAAACACCAACACCACTTCACATCTACTTCTCTACTGATCACAACCCTAAATCCACAGCCAAACATAACCCTTAGAAGGTTTAGAAGAGGAGAGAGCAGCTAATATTCAAGATACAATCCATTTCGCCCTATAAATTCCTACTCGACCAAACCCTAAGTAAGTCCTATTAACCTTTTTAATTTTAGTTTACTTATGTTATTTATTCCTAAAAACATCTAAAAACATCATCACATAATCACTAACAACACCTAAGATCATAAAATATAGGTTTCTTTTTCTTTGTTCTTTTCTGATTCGAACAGAAACCCCATGCATTCTAATCATTCGAAATTTTGTTAAAACATATAATGAATCAATAAAACATGTTAGAAGATATTTAATATAATGATAACATGCATAAAAACCAAGTTACAAATGATTAGAAACATTAAAACTTTTATCTGGTCCTTTTCTGTGTTTTATTCGAACCAGAAACAAGCCCAGTCACCCAACTTTGGACCCAGAAACCGACACCCAAACGACCCCTAAAAATTCTAATTTTCGGTATACAAATAATTCACCCAACTAAATCATAGTAGGAAAAAGAATTTTGAAAAATGATAAAGATTTCATAAAGTAATCGAGTTCTGAAAATTGCCTAATATCGCTATATTTAGAAACTAAGAATCAGTTATTGTTTTTCTGTTTTGCTCGACCAAGAGCCCAACTTTTGATCTAAAAACCAACCATCAAACGACCATGATAAATTGTGATTTTTGGTATATAACAAGATCACGTAGCAAACTAATAATAGGAAGAAGAATCATGAAATATAATTAAGATTTCGCTAAGATATCGATCTCTGAAAATCTGCCTTTATCGCTAAGTATAGAAACTTAAATTTCAGTTATTGCTTTTACATTTTCACTCGACCAGTTGCCATGTTTAGACCAAAGTTTTCGACCCTCAAACAATCTTTATAAAATTTATTTTTTGATATTCCTAGAGTTCACCTAGCAGCCTTTACTTAGGAAAAAGAATTAGGAAAAATTATTGAGTTTTCACCAAAATATCAAGTCCCAAAAGTTGCCTTATATCGCTAAACATAGGAAGTTAGATTTCAAGATTTTGTTTTTAGTTCTAGTCGACCAACAGCCCAACTTTTGACTATGTTTTCGAACCTCATAAGACCTCTAAAAATTAGAAGGTTTTGGAATACTAAAGTCTAGATAACAAACATATTTTAGAAAGAAAAATTATGAAAAATGATCAAGAGAGTTGAAAGATATTTATGTCCAAATTTTGGTCTATCGCTAAGTATAAAAACCATTATCAGATTTTATTGAACCATGTGTTTACCTAGTCGACTTTGGCAAAGCTTTTCAAACATCAAACGAATTCCAAAAATTATGAAACTCGACATGTCTAGAGTCGACCTGGCTAACTATTGATAGGAAGAAAGAGTTCGAAAAATGATTAACTATAAGCAAGGTTATTCGAGTCCAAAACTCTACCAAATTATATGTTTCATACAAATCATTTTTAAACTAAAAGAGTTTATTTGGGCTAGTTTTGTAAATAAATATTATCAAGGGTATTTTCTGTCAATAACAAATAAAAAGGGGTGAAATTGTCATTTCTAAAACTTGAGGGTAGAAACTGTCATTTTCCAAGAGTCCAGGGTGTAAACTGTCATTTGACCAAACCTTAGGGATTAAAGAGTAACTTTTCGTAACCAATAATTTTATTTATATTTTTCAACCTAATATCAATGTGAAACGTTAATTTCACTTATGAACCAGCGAACGTAGGATATTATTAACAAACGAAAGATATAATAAAATAAATGAACGGAAACATAAGGACAGATAACTAGACAAAATCCTATTTTGAAGAGACTTCATGTTGTCTCGATCAAAATAATTAATCAACAAACCAAATAATGAAACGAACCCAAACATTGGAAACTTATATATTCAGAATTAGTTACTAAAACTTGACATGACCAACCCAGGTTGCAAGCCGGAGACGTTTATCAACTATATTTCATTTTGTTTTCCATCCAGATTGCTCAGGTGAGTTTATAGTCCCACCTTTCTTATTTACATGTTTTCCAAATATGTGGGGAGATACATGCTATTAAACCGAACACAAGTATTTTCCTGATTGTTATTGCACTAGGCTAACTTACCTTATTATTGAGATTGAATTATTTATTTAAAAGACCCTCATATCATGCACCATTAGTCACCTGCTGGGTGAGCGCGAATATGTGAATAGATCTATTGGCCTGACGACCCATTTGTTCTAACCGGATGGATATCTACGTGGTAGCCGGTTAGGCAGATGCATTATATTTGATATCTTTAACTCGGGGGCAAGACCACTCTCATTTCAATCATGTTTGTGGAACCTGGAAACTGTTAACGCATTGCGTGTCATGAGGTTTAGTGCAATATTCCTGAACTACGATATAACTGATTTCTCTTACTTTGGCTTGTGTTCAAACTGATTATAACTTTAAACACTATAGATTCACTCAACCTTTGTGTTGACTTTTTAAGCATGTTTATCTCAGGTATCTAGAAGTATGAATATTGGCACGGAGCGACGGTGGACTTTCTTCTTAAAAATAAAAGAGTGTCCACTTTGTTATCATTCAAAAGTATAATGTAACTTTTATAATGTAATTTCCGAACCTCCCTCTGGGACCTATCTTATGTACTCTGATATTAAATAAATGAATGATAACAATTTTTATTTAAAAACGTCTCTTTTCGAGTCGTTTTCTATTCCCATGACTGTGAACCATGAAGTAGCACCCCAAGCTTATATTCCGCTGCGTATCTCGAAAATGGGGGTGTTACAGATTGGTATCAGAGCTTGTGGTTATAGAGAACCAAATGTTTTCAAACATTGGACTATAACCGTTTTTCACAAAAACTTAACCAGAGTCCTCCGTGCCACGCCGTTACTGAAACGTTATTTGTATATCATCTATTGTTACTCGTTTAAGCTACATAAATGGAATAATTATAACTATAAAGTGGTTACAGAATCCTGATTCCCCTATCCAATCTATCCCACTCATGTCCAGGTTAGGACATCAAGATAATACCATACCTAGAACCTTATCCATTTAGGATCCTTTATACTAAACTTCGTACTCTTGATATTTTTACATTTCACCTTTAGTTTCCTTCCCAAATGTTATTAATTTCTTATAATAATTTCTTATAATTATTATTTGCAAATTATTACAGTACCATGTCTTCCGAAACCCCTAATGTCAACAAAACTACCCCAAACCTCACTCTAGATAACAGCTCCTTCCCACAAACTCTAACCATAGACAACCACCCAACTGGTAACATAATAAGTGACGGAAACTAGGACCACTATTAAAAACAAGGAACCCAAGTATCCATATTAGAGACACAAAATTCTTAACCTACCACATGCTGTGTTAATAAGAGACGTTGCATTAATTGTTTTGGTAAAACAATTAATCAAGTTATTAATATCATGCTATAACCCAACATACCAAGACCCACCTAGACTAGGCTATAACCAATAGAAATTCCCTCTAGGATAAATTTCGGAAGAGAACTTGATGAATGAAGAGAAAGTCGCTGAACCTTAGCTTTTATTAGTTTGTTCCTTACCCAGAATAAATATACATCCTCATCAGCATGATTGTCAAACTGAAAAGTTAACTCAGAAGAGTTTCTGGTACCCACTAAATCAGATTTATACCTATCAACTTCTGTACAATATCTTGGCCACGAGATATGTAGCATGAATATGACACTTATACTAGTATGTTATATATATAACAAATTAGTACAAGTTATTTATGACTATATGTGGTCTTGATTTCATTGTATTTTGCTGTATATGGTATCGGTTGATGTGGACCAGAGATGATCATCTTGCATACACGTATGATATTTGGACATGTTGTGACCTTATGATTATCATGAGTTGTACCTTGATAATCTAACATGGACAAAACATAAACGTGTGTTTTGTAACAAAAACCTAGGAAGAATAACCAAACCTACCATAAACCATACCCTAGGAATTAAGCAAAATCATCAAAGGCGAAAAACTCAATGATAGAAAGACCATCATCTTAATCTAAGGATTCCCGACCTAGAAATTAAACAAGGTGCTACGTCTAAGAGAAAGGACTTTAAGAGAAAACTTGATGATAAGAAAACCCTAAAACCAATAGTAAAACCAAGGCTGGTGTAAAAGAAAACTAGAACTTATTAAGAAATCCCAACCATATCCTAGAATGACTTAGAATTTAAACAGAAGATAAATCCCTGTAGGAGATAAATAAATTGAGGTTTAGAAACACTCTAAGTTGTAATCCCTTTCAAATCTTACTTGGGTTATGATGGATGTGACCTAAGTAAAACAACTACCTTCCTACTATAAACCCTCATTTTGTAATAAAACTCTATAATAAATTCAGCTTCTATTCCATCTATTCTGCCCATAGGTATTTCGTAGCCATCCACAATTATATCATCAGGAATTAGGTTTACTCCTAACCAATCAATAGACGAATCTACCCTGTAGGATCCCTAGACAAACTTTAAGATTTATTTCGAGGATTACCTTAGTATCACCATAGAAATTCTTGACCTACCACCATAATATGAACAAAAATTTTCTTAATCTTTTGAAAAAAAAAAATAATAATAAAAAAAAAATAATAATTATGAAGACATTTTATAAAAACAAAACGTTGAACACCATCTAAAACAATTTGAAAAATATAAACTACCACAACAACTGGATCAAGTATCACATCATTCAGTCCTCAGTTATGCATAGCCTGGCCAACTATGTCTAAACTAGGAAGAATCATGTCATAATTGGCACAGTTATGTTTTAAAATTTTCTAATAACAATTTTCATTCCAAAGCAAAATATTGAAAAATCTTTCATAACTTATCAATTTTGATTTGATACAATAAAAGCCTACCACTACTACTCATTATCTCTAAAATAGGAATCCAACAAAAAATGAGGATAGAAAAACCATAGGAATTCACAAACCCAAATTTTATTAGGAATCTTGGAAGATATTACATAGAAAGATAGTTAACAACGGAAATACTAAAATTACAAGGATTACATAATTTCATTAAGGATTACCTAGGAAACATACGAAGACCTTATAGAATACCTAGATATTACAATTTAAACTAGGAATCATGAAAATTCATACAAAGCGAAATCACTAGCATCGGAAGTACTAAGGTTACAATGATTACAAGATAGGGAATAGATTCACTAATAGGTTGACCCACCATGAAAATGAGGATCGCCACCAACATCACAATAGCTAGAGCCACAACAGGATGAAGAACCTTGACTATCCTGCGTAGTAAGTACCACGAGACTAAATATTAGGCATAAATAAGATTTATTGAGGATTACATAGAAAAACAACCCTTACCCCCATATCTTGTCAACCCCGATAGCAAAGACCACAATAGGCATAAGGACCACAAGGACACAAACTAGGAACACATGATCTTCATTCGGTACATAAGCCAAATAGGAAATCGCAAGGACCACGTAGACGATTGCTAGGAATGTAACGAAGTGCGGCATTTTGAGGTTTTTAGAAGAAAATTTGATGGTGAAAGAATGAGGATTAGAAATGAGGTATTTATAGGGAGGATGTGACCGTTATTTTGGAACGTTGGAGTCACTATTCGAATCTGACCGTTGCACAGTGGTTTATTAGGTGGCAAAACATTCAAATTTAGCTTATCCAGTAAAGATGAGACCGACCAAGATACGTTCCCTTAGGTATCAAATGGAAATTCCAAGACAACTCATTTAGGTCAAAACTATAATTGAGGATTAGTAGCAAAAAGATATTTTTGGAGACATAGGACATAAAGATAAAATAATATTATATTATTTTATTTTTAACTTGAGGCATTTTAAGCATATCCAACTCTTATCCTAAACTAAATCGTTGTACGATTTATTCCTTTCTCATGTTCCCTATCTGAATAGGTTAGAAATTTGAACCTAGCTATCTCTATACTTCACTTTTCCCAATTTCCTCAACCAACATAAACTGAATCTCGGGACGAGATTCCCTTGACGGTGGGTGACTGTAACCACTATGAAAAATCCCTCATTAAAATAAACTATCTCTCAGAATACTTATCCTTTTTCCACGTAGAATTTTTTTTTCTTGATTGTAACTATTATCTTATGTGACGGAGATCACATCCTGAATAACCGTGCTTGCAACCCAACCTTAACTGATTTAGTATTCAACTAGGTAAACATCTTTAACCCAAAACGTTATGAGGTCCCACTTATCACCATACGTTATTTCGCTAACATACGTTTAAAACTGAACATTTCTTAACTGATGATAGTTTTATGAAACCCTAAACTACCATAACAACATTTATGAACAACAAAACCCTAGAAATACTAAAGTACAAATTATATGATTAATGTACAAGTGTCTAAAGCGTAGAAACCCTAATTCCATAATAATTCCCGGTAAAACCTTAATTTCAGGTAATTATGATTTTATGTACAAAACATACAAAACCTAATTTATTCATATAAGATTTTTATAAAATATAAATGTATAAGTCATTTAAAGCTAGAGTACAAGTCCTTTATGCTTGAAACCATTTATTTATAAAATCTTTAATAAAACCTTATCTATATTTATTTTCAAAGCATAAATTACAAACCATTCATGCATAACTTTTATAAATTATTTTTCCTAAACTCATTAAATATTTTTACAAGTCTTTAAACCTAAAGTACAAGTACCTAATGCATATAAACTAAAAATTTCATTTATTTACTTTTAACTTAACAAAACTTAACATATAATTTTCACAACTTAATAAAAACTACATTTTCCTCATATTTTAAATTATAAGTACAACCTTACTAAAGCTAAAGTACAAGTCTTCTAAACTAAGGTACAAGTCTTTAAAGCATGAAAACTAATTACTTATAAAAACTTTATATAAAACTTAATAATAAATGTTTTAAGGATATAAAATGTAATAATTTTATATATTAATTTTTGAAATTAGTTTATTTATTTATAAAATGAGTGTACAAGATCCTAAACTCAATGTACAACACTCTAATGCACAAGATCATAAAAACTCATTCATTTGTAATTATAGTCTAATAAAAATTATATATAAATAGGAAATAATTAAAATTATATTTCTCTTATTTACTTAACATTAGTACAACTCCCTTAAGCCTAGGTACAACCTCCTAAAGCTCAAAAATTAATTTCTTACTTATATATATAATTCGACACATGTTTAATTATAACCTATAAAATTCTAAAAATCATCTTTAACTAAAACCTTAATATTAGAAACCCTAACTATATCCCTAAACCCTAGAGTACAAGTGAACTAAGCCCTAAATACTACCCTTTAAGCCCCATTCGATTCCCATCTCCCTCCCCCTAGTCGAACCCTAACTAGACACTAACCAAATTTACCTTACATAAAACCTACACCAAATATATTCCCCCTCCTCTACCTCACCATGACATCACTTAGAACACACTTGTATGGAGGAAGAAACTCCACATCACCCTCCTAAACCCTAGACACCAATCCCCCTCCTCCATCCACATGTAACCATTAGAAATGGAACACATCACCTCCCATTCACTAGGCCACATCTACCTTTTTCAGGAAACCCTAACCCTAGTTTCACTCCATAAATAACAGCCTATATTTCACCTTCTACTTCCACTCTTAATCGACCAAACACCAACACCACTTCACATCTACTTCTCTACTGATCACAGCCCTAAATTCACAGCCAAACATAACCCTTAGAAGGTTTAGAAGAGGAGAGAGCAGCTAATATTCAAGATACAATCCATTTCGCCCTATAAATTCCTACTCGACCAAACCCTAAGTAAGTCCTATTAACCTTTTTAATTTTAGTTTACTTAAGTTATTTATTCCTAAAAACATCTAAAAACATCATCACATAATCACTAACAACACCTAAGATCATAAAATATAGGTTTCTTTTTCTTTGTTCTTTTCTGATTCGAACATAAACCCCATGCATTCTAATCATTCGAAATTTTGTTAAAACATATCATGAATCAATAAAACATGTTAGAAGATATTTAATATAATGATAACATGCATAAAAACCAAGTTACAAATGATTAGAAACATTAAAACTTTTATCTGGTCCTTTTCTGTGTTTTATTCGAACCAGAAACAAGCCCAGTCACCCAACTTTGGACCCAGAAACCGACACCCAAACGACCCCTAAAAATTCTAATTTTCGGTATACAAATAGTTCACCCAACTAACTCATAGTAGGAAAAAGAATTTTGAAAAATGATAAAGATTTCATAAAGTAATCGAGTTCTGAAAATTGCCTAATATCGCTATATTTAGAAACTAAGAATCAGTTATTGTTTTTCTGTTTTGCTCGACCAAGTGCCCAACTTTTGATCTAAAAACCAACCATCAAACGACCATGATAAATTGTGATTTTTGGTATATAACAAGATCACGTAGCAAACTAATAATAGGAAGAAGAATCATGAAATATAATTAAGATTTCGCTAAGATATCGATCTCTGAAAATCTGCCTTTATCGCTAAGAATAGAAACTTAAATTTCAGTTATTGCTTTTACATTTTCACTCGACCAGTTGCCATGTTTAGACCAAAGTTTTCGACCCTCAAACAATCTTTATAAAATTTATTTTTTGATATTCCTAGAGTTCACCTAGCAGCCTTTACTTAGGAAAAAGAATTAGGAAAAATTATTGAGTTTTCACCAAAATATCAAGTCCCAAAAGTTGCCTTATATCGCTAAACATAGGAAGTTAGATTTCAAGATTTTGTTTTTAGTTCTAGTCGACCAACAGCCCAACTTTTGACTATGTTTTCGAACCTCATAAGACCTCTAAAAATTAGAAGGTTTTGGAATACTAAAGTCTAGATAACAAACATATTTTAGAAAGAAAAATTATGAAAAATGATCAAGAGAGTTGAAAGATATTTATGTCCAAATTTTGGTCTATCGCTAAGTATAAAAACCATTATCAGATTTTATTGAACCATGTGTTTACCTAGTCGACTTTGGCAAAGCTTTTCAAACATCAAACGAATTCCAAAAATTATGAAACTCGACATGTCTAGAGTCGACCTGGCTAACTATTGATAGGAAGAAAGAGTTCGAAAAATGATTAACTATAAGCAAGGTTATTCGAGTCCAAAACTCTACCAAATTATATGTTTCATACAAATCATTTTTAAACTAAAAAGAGTTTATTTGGGCTAGTTTTGTAAATAAATATTATCAAGGGTATTTTCTGTCAATAACAAATAAAAAGGGGTGAAATTGTCATTTCTAAAACTTGAGGGTAGAAACTGTCATTTTCCAAGAGTCCAGGGTGTAAACTGTCATTTGACCAAACCTTAGGGATTAAAGAGTAACTTTTCGTAACCAATAATTTTATTTATATTTTCCGACCTAATATCAATGTGAAACGTTTATTTTACTTATGAACCAGCGAACGTAGGATATTATTAACAAACGAAAGATATAATAAAATAAATGAACGGAAACATAAGGACAGATAACTAGACAAAATCCTATTTTGAAGAGACTTCATGTTGTCTCGATCCAAATAATTAATCAACAAACCAAATAACGAAACGAACCCAAACATTGGAAACTTATATATTCAAAATTAGTTACTAAAACTTGACATGACCAACCCAGGTTGCAAGCCGGAGACGTTTATCAACTGTATTTCATTTTGTTTTCCATCCAGATTGCTCAGGTGAGTTTATAGTCCCACCTTTCTTATTTACATGTTTTCCAAATATGTGGGGAGATACATGCTATTAAACCGAACACAAGTATTTTCCTGATTGTTATTGCACTAGGCTAACTTACCTTATTATTGAGATTGAATTATTTATTTAAAAGACCCTCATATCATGCACCATTAGTCACCTGCTGGGTGAGCGCGAATATGTGAATAGATCTATTGGCCTGACGACCCATTTGTACTAATCGGATGGATATCTACGTGGTAGCCGGTTAGGCAGATGCATTATATTTGATATCTTTAACTCGGGGGCAAGACCACTCACATTTCAATCATGTTTGTGGAACCTGGAAACTGTTAACGCATTGCGTGTCATGAGGTTTAGTGCAATATTCCTGAACTACGATATAACTAATTTTTCTTACTTTGGCTTGTGTTCAAACTGATTATAATTTTAAACACTATAGATTCCCTCAACCTTTGTGTTGACTTTTTAAGCATGTTTATCTCAGGTATCTAGATGTATGAATATTGGCACGGAGCGACGGTCGACTTTCTTCTTAAAAATAAAAGAGTGTCCACTTTGTTATCATTCAAAAGTATAATGTAAGTTTTATAATGTAATTTCCGAACCTCCCTCTGGGACCTATCTTATGTACTCTGATATTAAATAAATGAATGATAACAATTTTTATTTAAAAACGCCTCTTTTCGAGTCGTTTTCTATTCCCATGAGTGTGAACCATGAAGTAGCACCCTAAGCTTATATTCCGCTGCGTATCTCGAAAATGGGGGTGTTACAATTGTGGAGTGCGTGGAGCTGAGAAATTATGAGTAATACCATTAGCATCACAATATACTCCAAATTGCACTTCATTATCAAATTCCCGGCCATGATCCGTCCTAATGGAAACTATTGTACATCCTAGTTGATTTTGGACTTTCTTACTAAAAACCTCGAATTCCTCAAAGGCTTGAGTCTTATTCTTAAGAAATCTAGTCCAAGTGTACCTAGAGTAGTCATCAACTATTACTAAGGTGTAGTAGTTTCCTCCGTAGCTCCGTACGGCGGATGGACCGAATAAGTCCATATGAAGGAGTTCTAGGCATCTAGAGGTCGAGACTATATTCTTAGCTTTGTGACTAGAATGTGCTTGTTTTCCAACTTTACAAGCGTCATAAAAGTGTTGATCAAACTTAATCTTAGGTAGATCTCTAACTAGTTCCTTAGATGCCAATGATTGTATCAAGCGCATATTGGCATGACCTAATCTCCTATGCCATAGAGTGGAGTTATCATCTATGGTTGCTAAGCATATCCTATCCTGAGGCTTATTTCCTATTTTCATAACAAATAGGCCATTTCTCCTAACTCCTTTGCCTATGGTTTTACCATCCTTAATGATCTCACTACCCTCTTCAGAGAATATAACTCTACACTTATTATCTACCATTTGACTAATGCTAAGCAAATTAAATCCTAAGTTATCTACATGCTCAACATTTCTAATAGTGAGGGAGTTTTGAGTGATCGTACCTTTGCCAATAATGTCGCCCTTAAGTTTGCTACCGAAAGTGACATTACCTCCGTTGTATGCCTTGTATGATGAGTATAGACTTCGGTTGCCCGTCATGTGGTTAGTGCATCCACTATCCTTGACCCATTCATCAGGCTCCAAGTCGATTCCCAAGCATATCTATTGCATAAGATAAACATTCAAACGTTTGGTCCCCAATATCTCATGGGTCCAAAGTGGTTAGCATTAAACATCCCATGCATCATTTGCATGTGGTTAGGATGTTGAAATGGTGGGCAAATTTCCCATGGCAAGTAACTTTGTAGTTGACGGTCATTCCAAGTTATGGGATATTCACTTGGAAAGCTTTGTCTTCTAAAGTTACGTCTCGGTAGAGGAGTTCTTGACCGAGGTTTGGGAGTATTTTTTTACTAGGTGGAGGAGTCTTAGACCTAGTGTCAGATTTTACAAATCTAGGTTTGGGTTTTGACATAGGTTTGTAGAATCTTTTAACTTCCTCTATACTAGCAATAGAGACCTTTGTACCATTAACAACAATGTGAGTTGGTTTAGGACTTGATTCATTTTTGAAATTTGACTCAGTTCTGTCTCCAGTGTCGGACGGTACCACGGTTCCGTTAACTTTAATGGAGCCGTTGGTACCTTTAGTGGTGCCGTCTAGAGTTTTGACAGAGTTTGAGGTTTTAACAGATTTTGCTTGATTAGTTTTATCTGTCAAAGCATTTTCTGTTTCCTTTTCAAAACTAGTAATTCTAATTGTGTTTTCCTTGAGTTTTTCATTTTCTACTTTAAGATTTATGCATGACTCACATCCTATGTCTAATTCTTGATATCTTTCAAGTCCTTTGACTTGATCCTTTAGTTCTAACATTTTCACTTCTAGTTCATGCAATTTTGATTTTAGTAATTTGTTTCTACTTAACATTTTTGAGACAATTTTGCATAGATTATTATGTTCGTCATTTAGTTTGTTATCATCTATTGACGAATTATCATCTATGAAATCAGGGTAGTCGTAACGTACCTCATTTGAAGCGTGAGCCATTAGACATGTTTCGTCCTTGGGCTTCTTTTCTTCATCATCACCGCTATCACTCCATGAGCTTCCTATGAGAGCTCGTTGGTTGTTGACTATCGGTGGCTTGGGACACTCTCCTATGAGATGATTAGGATCTCCGCATCTAAAGCATTTCCTATCACTTGTCCCTTTCTTTTCAACATGGTTCTTTTGTGATGTCTTCTTCTCATCACGAGGTTGCCTAACGAACCTACCTCTTCTCCTAAAGAACTTTTTAAAGTCCCTAACCGCTAATGCATATTCCTCATCTTCACTATTAGAACTCGAACATTCCTCATCACTAGACTCCTTCCTGGCTTTTAATGCTAGAGATCTAACTCTCTCACTTTTGCCTTTGACAATGTCGGAGTCTTTCTTGATGATCATCTCGTGAACTTTCAAGTTTCCTATAAGTTCATCGAGTGACAATGCCGCCAAGTCCTTTGACTCTTCAATGACGGTGACCTTTGCTCTCCATTTAGGATGTAGAGCTCTAAGAAACTTCCTAACATAGTTCTTACTAGAATAACCTTCATCAAGAGCTTTAAGACTAGTGATAATAGTATTAAATCTAGCAAAAGCATTATCTATTGACTCATCCTCCGGAATGGAGAATTGTTCATATTGTTGAACAAGAAGATCTATCTTGTTCTCTTTGACTTGGTTATTACCTTGGTGAGTGACTAACAAAGTTTTCCAAATATCTTTTGCCGTATTACACATGAAAATTCTTTCGAATTCCTTTTTAGGCAAAGCATTATAAATCATCATTTTAGCCTCATTATTTTTGGCTAATTTTCTTTTTAGTCCATCACTTTGTTTATCATAAGAAACAATTTCATCCTTTTTAGTTTCCGGATTCATTTGAATAGGTTGAAAGTCACCCTCGGTAATAACATGCCAAAGATCAATGTCTTTTGATTTCACATACGTTTCGAATCTTGTTTTCCAATAAATAAAACAATCGGTTTCGAAAAGTGGTGGTCTTTGCATAGATTGCCCTTCTAGATATTTGTTGGAATCCATTGATCGGTTCAAGCTTTAAAATACAATATACTTTAAAAACTTGACTAACGTGGCTCCTGATACCAATTGTGGGAAACTAGAAGGGGGGGGGGGTTGAATAGTTTACCGGTTTAAAATCTTCTTTTAAAAATCTTGTTTTAAAAGTATGATATTGGAAACTTTGATTCGAACACTTATATGTAATCAATCAACACCAATATGAACTAGACACTATTCTAACTAATGATAAATAATAAAAGTAAAGAGTAGAGTTGGAAAGATCAAACCGAGACAGTGGATTTATAGTGGTTCGGCTACGAAGCTCTTCTTCGCCCTACTCCACTCCCCGAGTACCACACTCGAGAGTTTCAAGCACTATGTCAACAACCTCCCTTAAGGCGGAGAAAACCGTACACGTCGCTTATCCTTTTACCGACACTAAGCTAGATGTCGAGTGCTAATCTCAGCTAGCACCAATCTACCAAGGTCCACGTGACCAAACACACAAGCCCAATGGCTTCAAGAGATCACCGATATCTCAACACGATCACAATGATCAACACTCACTTCACTCTACTCAACTAACACTAACCTAATGACCCTTGATCTTCTTGATCAATCACACAAGCCCAATGGCTTCAAGAGATGTTCACTATCTCTATAGATCACACTTGATCTTCACTCTCACTCACAAAAAGAAAATAAACTTGATGTATGCTAAGACACAACAAGGTTGTAACAAGTGTTACAAAAACCTATCAACTATAACTCTAGTATCTTCTTGATTACTTGAGTTCTTCTCTTGCTAATGAAGAGGGATGACAACACCTTGTATCAACTTGGATACTTGTGTTCTTCTCTTGCTAGTGAAGAGGTATGAAGAGGATCACTTGAAGGATGATTGGATCACTCTTGAAACAAAGAAAAAACTAATCTAAATGACCCTAAGAAGTGAAAGGTGTGAGAGGGTTTTACTAAGGGATTTTTCTGTGTGTGAAGGGTGCCTAAAACTGTGAAAGAGGTGGGTATTTATAGGCAAAGAAAATCTGAACGTTACAATTCAAAATGGTACGGACGGCTCCATTAAATTTAACGGTACCGTGGAGCCGTGGTAGACTAGGACGCTCCAAATTTTGTCTTTTCTGGTGAAAACTTATTTGGGGAAGGTTGGAGCTGATTTTGGGGGGAAAAATAGCTGTTGTGATTTTCAAACTTATTTTTCCATTAAAACATTTCTTAATATTTCAAAAATAATTTGTCATGTGTATTTTTGAAAAAATGTTTTGTCCCATTTAAAATGTGAATTTTCAAAACATGAATTCACTTCTTTGATCACTAGTTCAAGTTGTAACTTTGTTCAAGAGTGATTTGCGTAGAAACGGGATCTTCCGATTAAAAACTTGTTAACGTTAATTTTAACGTAACGTGAGTTCACATTTTGTCATCCTCAAAACGTGAAGTAATCGAAAGATATAAATAATGTTTTTAGAACATTATTTGCATCAACAGAAACCAAAAAAACCGAACCAATTGAAAAGCCAACGGGACGGTTTTGTTTTTTTAGAAAACCTAAATATTTGGGGCTATTTTCGGTTGCATATGAAATGCCGGACCCAGGAAACCGCCCGCCTTGCTGTTATCTATCTTTCAAAGTTTATAATTTTATTTTGTAGGGGTTTTTGCATATATATCCTTCCGAAAATGCATAATTGCATATATATCCAAAGCATGCATAAAAAACTATTGTACTATGTGCATCAGAAAATTGTACAAAGGATATATATACAATTATTCACTTTGAGAGGGATATATATGCAATTCTTTTATTATTTTTTATTATTTTTTTTTAATTATTTTTATATAAGACTTGATACTTAATCACCAAAAATTTATGTATATCTCTTTTTTCATATACTATAGTTCTTAATTTCTTATACTTCTTAAGTTTCCATACCATATATATATATATATATATATATATATATATATATATATATATATATATATATATATATATATATATATATATATATATATATATATATTGAGACTTTCTTTTCAGAACCACCTTATCTGCGAGAACCACCTTTAAACCGTTGGATATTTGGATCAATGGATGAGATGATATGTGTCATTAGTGGCATTGACTGAAGGGTATTATAGTCATGTCAAATTAATATTTTCAATACCCTTCAAACCGTAACTGGGAGTTACACATACACCTATCTTTTCTCCTTCATCTCAACCCTAGCCACCGGCCTCCATTCTCCATTTTATTTTCAGTTTTCATCTAATCATTTTCATCTTTTATTTCCTTCTTCCTCATCCCAAACCCTAGCCAGCCGCACCCTCTTTATCACCACCACTACCCGTCGCAAATCTGAGCAACCAACAACAAACCACCAGATCTAGTTGTAAACCGATTTTATGGAACGTAAAGAGGACGGATCTTGTTGTGATGGAGGAGAACCAAGGTGGTTGTGGCTGGATGAGGAGGACAGCGGCGGCGGTTAGATTGGATGACGGCGGCGGCGGCGACTGGGACGACGGTGGGCTATTCTTTCCAGGTTCTCTTTTTCAACAATTGTACTCCTTAAAAATCGCAATTTATTTTTTTAACCATAGAACTACTCTTTTTTTTTTAATCTGTTGCACCAATGTTTCATTTTTAAAACACGATTATGATTAATTAATTGATGCAATTGTCATCTTAAATACAACCATTACAGTTGCACCGATTAAAAGAATTGACGCAATTGTCATTTTAAATACATTCATTTATACGATGTATATGTTTACTCCGTATTATGTATGTACAGTAATCAACTAATAGCCTAATTATATGTTAAAGAGAAGTTAGTTAGTTATACATATATGTTTTTTATATGTTATCGGTGCATCTCCGATTTTGCAGATCTGTTTTTTCGGTTTCATTTAAAAACTTGTATTGAACAGTTGTTATTGAATTACATACGGACTATAATTGACTATCAACTAGTTTTTGATGTATATTTGACATGTGTATATTTATTAGTACTAGATAGTATAAGTGCGGCACTTTTTTATGTATATTTTGGGCTTTTCAAAAGGTCGAAAGTTACTTTGATGAGTGTTTCATAATTTTAAGATATAAATAACTAAAACAAGATTTTATTTTTTTGGTAACAAGTGTTAATGCGAGAAGAATAGTATGATTAGATTCATCCTTTAGTAACAAGTATCATAATATTGAACATACATTTTTATGGTTTTAATTTGTTAATTTTTTGAACCAGAATAATCGATGTAAAACTAACGCATCAAGGATTTGAGATATGTGTGGTATCGTAGGATCTACAGCTTTGGTTGTCGAAGTACACATATGTTCTTTGAATGCTTGCGCGTATGTTCTAAAGAATTTGATCAGAAAATGGAAGTACAACAATGTTTTTTGAAGGCGTGGATGTATGTTCTTTGAAGACGTGCACACATGTTCGAAATTATCTGATAAGAAACTTCAAATATGGATTATATGTTATGTGCACATATGTCCGTTTCCATTAAATATTATTAGTGCACACGTGTATAAATCGATTAGATTCACGTATTTTTTGCTTTTTAAAAATTTGTATTTTAATTGTATTTCAATTAATATCTAATTTTGTGTATAACATCTATGTTTTTGGTTTGTTATTAATTTACATTATCTAAAAAAACACATATACACCTTACTATTTGAAAAACATGCATGTTGAAAAACTTATTCAAAAAATTAAACTAAAAAAGTTAAATTCCTAAAAACACACATGAACTAAATCATTTGAAAAACATGCATGTTTGAAAAAAAAGCAAAAAAAAAAAAAAAAAAAAAAAAAAAAAAAGGAAAATTAAGGGTTCTAAAAAACCGGGATTTATTTAAATGTAAAACCCTAAAAATCTAAAACATGTAAAATGACCAAAATGCCCCTGCAAGTTTAAAAATTAATTAAAAGTTTATAAAGTATCAAATAAATCCCAAACTTCTGGCAATGCATAAGTTATGATCCCAAATAATTTTAACAATCTCATTTAACATTTATACAAGAGATAAAATTACCAAAATGCCCCCATAGGGCCGAATAACATTTTTATTAACATTTAAATTGTATAAAAGTAAAATAAATGCATTTAAATGTGGAAATAAATCACATTAATTTGGCCAACCCATTTTGCCAAGATTTCTGGTCCAAGCCCACCCCATTGACTCGGTTTCCTATTTTAAAAATCAATCACACCTTTTCTTGATGACCCTAAATTGCCGAGTAAAACAACACACACAAATAAATCCCTATAGCCTCCACTCGACACTCTAAAATCCCTAGACCATTTTTTTGTGTTAGATCATCATCCAAGGAGTCCTAGAAAAATAATACTTCGAATTGTGGTGGCCGGATTCAAGGGTTTTCGAAAATTCTTGTTTAATTCAACCCGAAAGGTAAAAATTCCATTTTGATTCATTCGATCTTGGAAAAATTCGTTTCTTATTTTTATTGTGTTCCTCACATCATATGTGACACGTGAAAATTGGTTTCAAGATTTTTAGATCATTTTTGAAGCCGTGGTGAATTTTTGTTCGATTTGCTCATACGCGTAAGGAAACAAATCGTGTAGCCCTCTCCCCACGTTTGATCTTTGGTTTGGTAATTTTCTCAGATCCTATATGTCATATGAACATCAAATAAAATGTATAAGTCGATCCATGCATGCTTTATATAATATTTGTGAATTAAATCTTAAAAACGTGTATAAAACATAAATAATTCAATCCGAATTTTTGAGGCTTCTTATTTATTTTATTTGGACTCTACATGATCATAATAATCTGAGAAAAATATTACTTCGAATTATTGGGGCCTAATCGAATTATTTTGGGATTTAATTAGTTTACCGATTTAAAGGAAATTAAAAAGAAAAAGAATATAAAATCGTAT
The DNA here is from genome assembly GCA_021014915.2 of Artemisia tridentata subsp. tridentata. Classification (NCBI taxonomy): domain Eukaryota; kingdom Viridiplantae; phylum Streptophyta; class Magnoliopsida; order Asterales; family Asteraceae; genus Artemisia; species Artemisia tridentata. Next base: position 186,050,126 of record CP139502.1, on the reverse strand, counting down.
AAATTAGGGTTTGAGGATTAGGGCTTGTTTTGATCATATTAAATGATGTGTAATGATGGTATAATTATTGGGTAATGAATTGTATTTTTAGGGTTAGGGTTTTGGTTAATAAAAGTGTATACGAGTTGTTTTAAAATGTGTAGGGGGCGTTTTGTAACTTTTAAAACTCTTGGGTCATTTTTAAAACTTATTTTGGGACATGTAATTACTGTATAAAATATAAAAGGAGGGGGTCTAGTGTCATTTTTGTATCTTACAGGATTAAAATGTTTTTAGGGTTTAATATTGGTTCGAATTATAACGTAATTAAATGGAGGGACTAAACTTGTAATTTATGGAAAGTTAGTGCTGTTTTGAGTAATATAATATACTCAGGGGGTTATGTGTTAATTTGGTGATTTATTGGGTTAATATGTAATTATTAATAATTAAAAGTTGAAATTGTGATTTAAAGGTTTAAATATGTAAGTTAATTAAATTGAGGGACCTATTGTGTAAATTATGGAAACTTGAGGGTACATTCGAATAACTTATTAAATTAAGTGCTAATTGTGTAATTTTGGTAATCTAAGGGTTTAATGTGTAATTATGGATATTATAAGGTTTAAAATGTAAAGGTGTAAAGTGTAAAATTGGGAAACTTGAGGGGCTGAATTTGTTAACTTGATAAGTATGGATTCAAAACAGATCACTTGAGATATTTTTATATTTGAAGCTCAACTTTGATATAATTACACTTAAAACCCTAATTTATGTAAAGTCGTCATAATTAACCCTAAACTTTTGTGACTGGTTAAAATACACCCTAAAGCCATAATATGTTTGATAATGACTTAACCTTAATGAGAATATGGAAATCTTACTAATTATGGAAACTTTCTAAATAAGGAAACTTTCTAAATTAGAAACTTACTAAATATGGAAACCTGCTAAAAATGGAAAGTTACTTAAAAATGGAAAGGTTTGTAATTCTGTTCTACCCCTCTAGGTGTGAAGAAGGAGAGTACCTGATCTTTTGCATCTTATTCATTTGGTTTGTGCTTTGCTTTTGGAATAAGGTACAGATATTCTGCCCTTTTTAATAAGGTGCCTTCGACCTCTTGATTTCTGATTTGAACCTATGATATGAACCTTTGGCATTTGAACCTTTGACATGAACCTTTGATATGAACTTTGATATTTGGACTATGACTATATGAACCTTTGCTTTGATATGAACCTTTGACCTTTGACCCCAGTTTGATACCCGAGCCAAATATGTTTCCTAGCCATGAAGGTAACATGGCCATGTCATTGATGCACCAGTGGCATGACTCTAGTGTACTCGAGTGATGTTGTACACCGTCCCCATTATGATATGATATGAGCTCACTATGATTTGTTTATGGCCAATATGATTTGTTTGGGGGGCGTATGGATGCATCCTAGATATGTTCTGATATGATATGTTTTGATATGATATGATATGGTGACTGGGGCTGGGTGCAATCCACTCCTTTCACAAAATTTGGGAGCTAGCTACTCCATTTGAAGAATGAGGACACCCCTCATATGATCTGATTATCTGAGAGGTCTCCCCTCTATATGATTTGAAGATTATGGTTACGATATGATATGATTTGATTTGTTTGGGCTCGTGGTGGATGACTGTCCTAAACCTTACTCTTTATTTCCTTTTCTTATATCTCATTCATTATGATATGACTGTTCATTTCCATTTGATTTTGGTTTCCGTTTATTATATATCTGTTCACTGGGCTTTTTAAGCTCAGCCGCATTTCTTTTCCTGCGGCAGGTTTTAGTAGGAAGCCAGGAGCTTGGGTTGCTTTGGGATGAGAGATTAGCTTATGAAGACGATACCTTAGTTTTAGTATTCATTTATGTATGACTACGTAGATTTGGTATATTTTCCTTTGTAACATTGTAAACAAATTGTATTATGTAAGTCGTATGTTATGCTTGCCTTTGATATGTCACCATTTGCGTGACACTTCTACCCTTGTCGGGTTGGGGTGTTACAATTATGGTATCAGAGACAGGTTTACGACTTGTAGTACATCTACCCTTGGCCTGTGTAAGTTAGGACCCCTAAGTTTCCACTGTAGGCGCTCGTAGGATAACCTTTGCGAAGTTGCGTAGAATTTTCCCATAGGAATATAAGTCATAACTGGTGAGGAATGGGTAGTCTAGGACATCCATGTGAGTAGTATTTGCTTCCGCATCACTCTGAATCTTGTCTTTGCCTTTAGTCATGCCTTATAAGAACGTTTGTCGCAGAAGACGGGGAAGTCTTACTTTCCGTCATTTGAATGATGAACGTTGTATGTTAATCAACTTTTCCTTTAGAAGGATTTGATGTTGACATGTGTCCAGTACGGAATTGTTATTTGAGCATGCCGATGCTAATAACTGATATTCCTTACATCTCAACTCTGACAGTTAAACGATGTTCGTATTACTATCGGTGCATACCCTATCATTCCTATGTTATAAGCTAAACAAGATTCCAATCTTTTGAACTATTCACAATTCTAACCTTCAATTTGATATATTTGACCTTGATATATTCTAATACTCTCCCATCCCACACTTTGATGAACCATGTATCTAAATTTGACATGTGAACTATCCGTATGATTTGACAACCACATTCGCTGTGAGAATCCGTTTCCCTTTGGATGTATTTGACTTTGAGGTCTCCTGATTGTGGATTGATGTTTTTTTTTTTTTTTTTTTTTTGTAAAGCTATCATGGACTGCAATATTTGAAATGCAACCCTTTAACAATCTGCTTCACCATATTTTGGTATGATATTCTCAATCATTTGAATCTGTTAAAATTATTGTTGCTATGAAGCACATACTCCGATCTCTTTGATTCCCAATTTTCTCCTAACGCCTGTTAGTATCCACTCTTGGAAAGCTCCGGCATTTGAAAGTTTGTTGTACGAATTTCTGGTGCTTCTGATGAACCTTTTGAGATCCGTTTGGGAAGTAAAGTTAGCATTGAACTAATCTGAATTGGCGAAACCACGATACTGAAGAAGTTAAGAGATTTTAGGAACTGATGGAATATGAGTTTGTTCACTTCAGTAATCTCTTTGAATGCTCCTGTCTGTTTATGAAGAAGAAAGAGAGAAGTATGCGGCGGCACACCGACTATTGTGAATTTAACCGTAATCATTATTCCATTTTCCGCGTATCAATATTTGATTCGTTCTACCTTTGAAAATCCGTAGCAGACGACCTCATTCGAGTTTGAAAGACTGAAGAAGCAACCACAAGAACATCTGAGAAGGAAGTTGATTAGTTGAGATTAAATTCCGCGAAGCATTGCAATTTGATTTGTGAAGAGAAAGATTTGTGATATGGAGTTTCCCCTAAGAAGATTTCCTGAAGTTGCTTAGTACCCGTGTAACCACTATGAGTTTTGAATGATGTCAATTGTATTGGCTAGAAGATTCATGTTTCGCAAGTATTCGGACAATTGTCATAGTATGACAGTATGTTTGTGCTCAGAGACGAACGAGGGACACGTTGACCATTTTAGTATGAAGTGAACCGACCCTTTGTTCTAGAAGAATAGATTCACTTGACGATCAGAGATTGTAGCAGACAACGCCACCAGGTGTCCGATGACGACAAAGTTTCCACAGAAAGGACCAAGACTGAAGACCATTGTCAGAGTTAGAAACCTTGTAGGAGATGTGCAGAAGAGGTTCGTGGCAGGCGTTACCAAGAGAGAAGCATGTGAGGAGAAGACAGACTGGGATGAGACTCAAGCAGCACGTGGAGATTTCAGTTGGACATCAAGACGACCAGACCGTAGAAGATGAGCTTTCAGCACATAAACCAGGAAGTCCACAGTAGTTGAGTTGGTGAATTCTGAATCATGTTAGAAGACCTGTAGGAGGCACGCAACCTTGTTTCTCTAGTCATTTTAGTTGTACTAAGATGAATTGAGAGCTAAAGCAGACTCGCCAATGGAGGAATGCACGGTGATCACGTCAGAGATTCACGCTACCACACCGAAGTGTCCAGAGAAGTGTCGAAGACTTGAGGAACCAGACTCAAGTTTATGATTTCCTTTTCACCCTATGATCGTATGATTAGACAAGAGAGCGACTACTTGGAATTTGAAAAGATTCGAGATTATGAAATTGAATGGATGAAATTTTGTAGTAAACGGTTGGATTCGGAAGATTTGATTTTTGTAAAGGATGAAGATATTGAAGACGTAATTCATTTCCTCTTAGACCACTCAAGTTTCCGTACCTTTCGATAAGATCTTGAATGAGCCTTTTCCCTATTAGAAATTCCGTTCGATGTTCATTATGCATGTGTTGGACGTTGGTTCGTTATGAGAAGGATGATGAATTGTGGAAGACCTAACGTCTCGACGACGAGTTTCATTTTGAGGTGTACACATTTCGTTACGCTATTTGTACGTTCAAATTCCTCCGATTTAGAATCCGTAGTGATGTTTGTTTTGGACCAACCTTAGGAGGTAGAAAGACTGATAGGTGGTTAAGATAAGTAGTTCTGTTCGCGACTTGAGATAAAGTATGACCATCATGATGGTATACTCATATGATGCTGGTATTATGACGGTTCGCGAACGTGATAATACTTACGTCATATGACGTACCCTCATTGTGTTCATAGGATATTTCGAGGAGTACTTTAGAAACCTTAGAATTTTGATTTGATATGTGAGAAATTTCGCATTTGTAAGATTTAGGTTCGTTCCACCTATACGCTTAATCTGTTTCGCCGTTATACGATTTGATACGTTTGGATTCTCGGTACGCGGTTGTTGACCTTTGTAATTCCGATAAGAATCTTAAGTTCTGCTATAAGTTTCCTCCATTTGATATCACCTACAATTTATTTTCTGTACGATCTCATCTGATTTGTCTAATCGAATGCTATGGACGGTATATCCGTCACAATCTTGCGTATCCTTGTATCTCTTCTGAGAGAATATGATAACCATTCGTCATGTTTGAATATGATCCTTGCAATCTGAATTCCGTATGATATGTCATTTCTGGGAACTAAAGTTACTTTTGGATCGGCAATGAAGAGTCATGAGAAACAAGTCTTTTTACATTTCCGTTCGCTGTCCGTTGTGTCTTCTGTTTCGTTTCATCTCCGTTCGCAAAGATTCTTTGGAAGAACCACCCAGAGCGGGAAGCTACCTGGGAAACCGAGGAATTAATACGAGAGAGTTATCCGCATTCTGATCTAGTACGTTTTTATTTTGTTTTCGATCCTTTCACTTCTGATTCTTTGCAAATTTCGAGGACGAAATTTTTTCGTTTAGAGGGGAAGAGTTGTAAAACCCTAAAAATCTAAAACATGTAAAATGACCAAAATGCCCCTGCAAGTTTAAAAATTAATTAAAAGTTTATAAAGTATCAAATAAATCCCAAACTTCTGGCAATGCATAAGTTATGATCCCAAATAATTTTAACAATTTCATCTAACATTTATACAAGAGATAAAATTTACCAAAATGCCCCCATAAGGCCGAATAACATTTTTATTAACATTTAAATTGTATAAAAGTAAAATAAATGCATTTAAATGTGGAAATAAATCACATTAATTTGGCCAACCCATTTTGCCGAGATTTCTGGTCCAAGCCCACCCCATTGACTCGGTTTCCTATTTTAAAAATCAATCACACCTTTTCTTGATGACCCTAAATTGCCGAGTAAAACAACACACACAAATAAATCCCTATAGCCTCCCTC